>JAJTUV010000044.1:1814961-2457422 GCA_021653895.1 Mastomys natalensis | reverse complement strand
TATTTAAAAGAACATTTTCCCAATGCAAAAATATACCCTCTCCGGCACCTTATAGAACTTTCTCCAAAACTGTACAACTACTAAATGAAAACTGGGCTGAGAAAGAAATAAGGAATTTAAAGACTTTCTAAATTTGAACGAAGATGAATAAACAACATACTTAAACTTACAGGGCACAATGAAGGCAGTACTAAGAGAAAAGCTGGTAGCACTAAATGTCTACATAAAGAATTTAAAGTTAAAAGATATCATAGTAAACACCTAAACACCCACACCTAAATGTTCTAAAACAAAAAGAATTCAGAGCCAAAAAAATCAGATGGAAAGGGAAATAATCAAACTTGGTCTAAAATCAATAAAATGGTGATAAACAAAGAAACAAATAATATCAAGAATCAATGAAACAAGAGTTGGTTCTTTGAGAAAAATCAATAAAATTAAAAACCTCTTAGCCAAAATAGCTAAAGAGCAGAGAAAAGAATCCCAAATAACAAAATTAGTGAAAAAAATGGGAATATCGCAACAGACACAGGAAACCAGAGATCATAGGACATACATTAAAAACCTGGACTCAACCAAACTGAAAAATCTAAAAGAAATGGATAACTTTCTTGATACATACTGCTTAGTAAAGTTAAATCTAGATCAGATAAGCAATTAATAAACCCTAGTGAAAGAGAAGCAGTGGGGGAAAAAAACAACCCCAACCAAAAAGATCACCAGGCCAGATAGTTTCAATGCAGAATTCTATGAGGCTTTCAAAGAAAAGTTAATGCCAATACACCTCAAATTACTCCACAAAATAGAAACAGAAGGAAAATTGCCCAGTTCATTTTTTTATGAAGCCACAGCTACCCTGATACCCAAACCACATAAAGACCCAACAAAGAAAAAAAAATTACAGACCAATTTTCCTCATGAGATGAATAAAGAAATAAAATATGCTACATTTACACAATGGAATATCATTCACCTGTTAAGAAAAAAAATAATGAAATTTGCAGTAAATGAGTGGAACTAAGAGATCATGCTATGTAAGGTAAATCAGACCCAGAAGGACAGTTATTGTATGTAACTACTTACATGTCTGTATTAGCTCTTAAGTGAATGATAACTATGATCTGTAGAATCACATAAGTTAGACATAAAATAGGAGACTTTGGAGGCGGGATGGGTAGTGTGGTGTGTGATAGGTCTCCCTAGGAAAGAGAAATAGAATAGATAGTTATAGGCGAATGAGGGGTGGAATGGGAGGATCCAGTTGGGAGGGGAAGTCGAGAGGAGGGAATACAGGAGACATAGATAAATTAAGGGGCATTTGAAGGGTGGTATGGACACCTTATACAGTAGAAGGTTCCTAAATGTATGAAGGCAATCTAAATGGCATCACCAAATAATGGGTAGACAAGAGTCCCAACTGGTCATCACTTCTCAAAAAATGAAGGTTTTAGTCCTAGGATATAATTGAGTGATTGTCCAAGGGGGTCCCATGGGAACCCCCAACAACCCAGGCTATAGCAAAGACTATAAGTTGCTCTCCACAACTTATGGCAAGGCCCCACTGCTGAAGACAACATCTACACAACTCATTGAACATGGAGAAGTCAAGTTGATGGTTCATAGAATCTGCACCCCTACGCTCTAGTATCTTTGGTATAGGAAGGTATTCACCATGCTACCAAAGGCGAAATGTAAGCACCAACCAGCTACAAACCCTTTACTACAATGGTGTCCTGCCTGCAAGATAGTGCAATGGTGGCACAAAGCTTGTGAGATTAACCAACCAGTATCTGATTTGACTTAAGGTCCACTGCACAAGATACAACCCATACCTGACAGCATTGAGATGACCAAAAACCTGAGACCTAATAGACTAGAGTCCTAGGGGGAAACCAAATACTAAGTTGTAGTAATAACAACAATAATAATAACAATAACAACCATAATAACAAGAACAATATAGCAATAAATTGACTCCTAATAACATTCTCCTATACTCATGAATTAGTGCTTTGCTCTGCCATCATCAGAGAAATGTCCTCCTACAGCAGATGGGAATAATATAGAAATCCATACCCAGGCAATATACAAAGAAAGACATTGGAACACTCAGGCCTAAACAGGATATGTCACCATCAACACCTTCCCTTCCTCCAAGGCTCAGGAACTCTGCTGAAGCAGAGGCAGAAAGAATTAAGAGTCAGAAGGGGTGGAGGACAACAAGAAAGTAAGGCTTCTAACCACAACAAGCCTGGTGCACATAATGAACTCACCAAGACTGAAGCAGCATGCCCAGGGATTACAGAGGTCCACAACAAAGGGTATCTTCAGTTAAAAGAAAAGTGAACCTATGCCCCACCCATAACCAGAAGCATTTCCAATAGACAACCACTTGGAAATGAAAATTTAGCTTTCTTCAAGGGAGTCTTATTGGAGAAACAAACTACTCCTGATTCCCAGGCTGCATTCCCAGCAGTAGATGGCCAACAGAACATGAACTCAGCGGACATGATTGGAGGATCCTTGTCTCCTAATAGTGTGCCAGGGCTTTGTCTGTTGGTTTGGATTGGTTTTTGGTAACTCTGTTATTTTATGTTATTTTTTAGTTTTATGTATATATTTTGTCTTTACCTTACAAGTGCTTTGCGTATATATTATGGCTTCAGTTTAGTATTTTGATAAGGCTCCTGAGTATGCAAACTAATGAGTCTCTGCATCTATATTTGTTTCATATGCCTTTTCTTGGGCTCTTTCCTTTGGTTGTTTTGTCCTATTTTGATGTGTTAGTTCTTATTTTTATCTTACTATTATCCTTTAGAAGCCTGCTTGTGTTCTAATGAGAGACAAGGGGTAGATCCAGAGGGAGTGGGAGTGGGGGTGGGAGGACCTGGGAAGAGTAGAATGAGGGGAAACCAGAATCAGGCTATATTACATGAGGAGGAAAAAAGCTACTTTAATAAAGGGGAGGGGAATAAAAGACTTCCAAATTGGGAAAAAGAAGTAAAATATTTAGGTATCAGGATATTATATATAAAGCATAAACGTCACACATGCCATGAACTGTTAAACAATTTCAATGAAGTGTATGTAAAAATCGTTTATGTATTTCTCTACAGAAAAATGATCACAAACAAAAGGAAATTTAAAAATGATTCCAATTATATAAATTTTAAAATAATAAAATACTTAGCAATTAATTATTAGGCTGAAGATTTCTATAAAACATTGACCAAAGAAATTTAAAATAAAAATAATAAAATACTTAGTAATTAGTTATTAGCTGAAGATTTGTATAAAACACTGACCAAAGAAATTAAAAACGTAAATGGAATTTTATTCCATGTTCATGGATTTGGAACAATTAACCATGCTGAGACATCAATTTTACACATGACATTATGTGGATTTAACAAAGTCTAGGCCAAAATCCAAATGAAAATGTTTACAGAAATAGGAAAGCACCTTAAAGTTCACAGCAATTATAAAGGACCAGAAAAGAGTCAAAAGGATTTTGAGAAGGAACAGAGCTCAACGATCTCTTAGATCCTTATCATTTGAGCTGGTGAGATGGCTCAGGAGGTAGAATGCTTACTATCTCACCGTGAGGACTAGAGCTCACATGTGGTGGTTTGAATAAGAATGGTCCTCATCTGCTCATATAGTTGAATGCTTAGGGAAAGGCAATGTGTGATAGAATTAGGAGGTGTACCTTTGTTGGAAAGAGTGTGTTACTAGAGGTAGGCTTTGACATTTCAAAAGCTCACACCAGCCCAGTGGCTCCTGCTACCTGTGGATCCAGATGTAGAACTCTCAGCTCCTGCTCCAGCACCCTGTCTGCCTGCATGACCCATGCTTCCTGCCATGATGATAATGGACTAGATTTCTGAAACTGTAAGCCAGCCCAAATTAAATATCATCCTTATAAGAGTTGCCTTGGTCATGTTCACAGCAGTAAACCCTAAGACAGATACCATTTAAAAACTGGGTGGCCAAAACAGAATGCCTATAATCCCAGCTGAAGTCAGAAACAATATCTGGAACAAGCTGGCTGGCTATAGAGTACTTGATCAAGGAGATATATATCCTTGTTTTGGTTAGTTTACCTTGTAACCAAATACCTGTGAAGAAACTATCTAAGGGGAGAAGGGCTGCTTCTGGCTTATAGGTGATTACTTCATTATGCTGGGAGAGACATGGAATTAGGAAAGGCTGCTGTAACCACCTTGCATCCTCAGTCAGGAAGCAGAGGCAGAACAGGAAGTGTGGCTGGCTATTAAGCCTCAAGGCCTGCTCCTAGAGACCTACTTCCTCCAGCAACACTCCGCCTCTACACAGTCTTACAATGTTCCAACCAGTGATCCAACCGAGGACCAGGCAGCAAATCCGAGTCTATGTGGCACATTTCACATTCCTACCACTCCTTATGTATTCGGCCAAATGGTTTTGACAAAAATGATAAGATCCTTCAATGGAGAAAGGACCATTTTCAACAAATAATCCAAACTGAATATGAACATTGAAAAAAAACTTTATATAATCTTTGTTTAATAGCATGAATGAAAATTAACTCAAAAGGGACCATAGACTTAAACCACTTAGGAAAAAGCCCAACGAAATCTTTGTGATGTTCAACTTGGCAAGCATATTGAGATATGACACCAAAGGGACAAATACTGGCAATAACAAATATAGATAAATTGCAGTTCATGAAAAAAAGCTTAAAACTTTCTTTATCAAGAGACAATAGTAACAGTGTGAAATGGTAACCCAGAGAAAAATAGAAACATTTACAAACTATGCATCTGATAAAGAATTAAAGTTCATATTATAGATTTACAACAGTGGAAATGCCACGGGAGAGGAGAACAGCTTGAATGAAAAAAGGATTTGCAATTATACTTCTTTTATAAAACCACGCATGAAAAAACTCACACATAATGCTTGTTGCTATTGCAGGGGACTCAGGTTCAGTTCTCAGCAGCTACACTGGGCTACTCACGACTGTTTGTAATCCCCATAGAATAAAACACCACCTCTGGTCTCCGTGGGCTCCGGTACACTCACACAGGCATGCATACACATATACATAATTTAGTATGCATGCCTGTGTGAGTGTACACACTCCGTACATACACAGAGTCAAAAGGGCTCATCATACAACTTCCATATCTAGTGTAGTCAATTTCAGAGACAAAGAGAAGAATGGTTGGCTTCAGGGCCTGGTGGTCAAATGAGAATGGGGACTTGTGTTTCCATGTGAAAGAGATGAAGTTATGAGGAGGATAGGGATGAAGCTTGGTTACGTGATAGTGTTAACTACTTAACGCCGCTGAACATTTAAAAGAGTGACCAACATTATGATCCATATAAGTATAAGAGGGAAGAAAGGAAGTGAAGGAAGAGCTGGGGGAGGGGAGGGTGCAGCAAGGGAAGGAAGGGAAGTGGAAATGTATCTTCTGAGAAGAGTGAGCCTTCTTATTTTGCAACATGAACCTACAATGAGATTCCTAAAATGGACCAATTGGATATATAGAGACAAGAGAAAATGTACATACATTCTACTTTTTAAATATTTATTCTCTCAGCCCACTATCCACCTACTAAGCCTCACATATCCCCACATAAGCAAAGTCAGGGAAACGACAATTATTTGGATGGTGAGAGTATTCCTTCAGGCAAATGCTATTTCTGAAACGATCTAGCATAATAGAAATCATCCTGGATACAGAGCAGCACGGCATTGACACTAAAATTTATGATTATTGCCACAGCAATATTTTCCTACACACACTGATACATAAACTAAATTTAATAAAATAAAATAATGTGCTCAAGGACATAGGAAAGTGACATCTGAAACCCAGGTCCAGTGTACTACTGAAGCTAGAGGGCACACTGTCAACAGAGGCTGACCAAAATAGAGGGGCATTAACCAATGAGCGGAAAGAGAAGTCAGCAGAGATGAACACATGCAGAGACCCATGCTATGACTCTGCTGAGAGACAAGCCAGATACCCCACAAATCACTTATGATACCTGAATCCCAGTGTGTGATGACTGATGTCAAGTCCTGTGAATGTCCTTTTATTCTCTTTAAAATCATCTTTAAAATTTAACCTTAGGAACAAAAATCAAGGACTGGGAATCGGTTTAGGAATTAAGCATTTGCCTAAGATGTTCAATGCCCTGTACTACCTAAACAAATAAGAATCAAAATAATATGAATCAAAGCACAGAGAAGAAATTCTGATAAAGGTTAATAAACTTTTTATCATCTCTTTTTCTCTAAATCTATAAACTGAATAACACACGCAAAAGATTAATAATAATAATCCCAGGAAAACTGGAAGCCTTCTTCAACCACATTAACTTTACTGAAAAAGAACACCCTACAGATTGCATCTGCCTTCTAAAATATTATAGATGACACAAAGAAAAACCAGGCTCAGAAACAGATCATCAGATCGTTTGGTTCTTAATAGACAGCTGTGGCTAATGTGTGCCTCAGCCCACACTGCAATCCTGACGCGCACACCCTGGCGCTGAGGTTATTAGGCAACTCAGTGAAATGGGACAGAAAACCCCCCAAGGAGCCAAAGCACCGGAATCTGCTAGACTCATTTCCACGCTCACCCGGGAACCCAGAAAATCACTTTCAGATGCAACCCAGGACCAAGGCTGCCTGCAAGGAGAAGCTCCAATGTACACAGACTTTCCCAGCAACCCTCCGTTTTGCCCTTCACAGCTACCAGTCAGTCTCTCTCTCTCTCTCTCTCTCTCTCTCTCTCCTCTCTCTCTCTCTCTCTCTTCTCCTCCCTCTCCCTCCCCCTCCCTCCCTCCCTCCTCCCTCTCCCTCCCTCTCTCTCTCTCCCTCTCTCTCTCTCTCTGTCTCCTGGAATTCACAAACTTCTTCGCAGCAAAGCTTTCTTACAAGGCTGCCCACTGCCCATCTCTCTCTACCATTCAGTGCCTGGAAAACACAAGAAGGGAAGACAAAGGGCAAATGCCAGTCTGTGACCTCTGTCTGGATTTAGCCGAGCGTGATGTGTGAATCAGGTGTGTGGAATGGAAGTTTCCATGGCAACGAGACTGCCAGCCAGGCAAGGCCTTCACATACTCTTTCTACCATGGTAATAAAAACAATGAGGCCACCTGAGGGACCTCAGCAAAGAGTGAGGCAGCCAAGTTCAGGGTTACCAAGTGACTGGGCGGACCTGAGGTCCTCCCACACCCGTAGCTCTGATTCTTTGCCATCGGTTCCTACCCAAGTCTACTCACCACCTTTGCTGGTAGAAGGCATGATCTCTCAGGGGAGTTTCTTGAAGTGTTATGTAGAAAGGGCTAGGGAAAAGTGTTTTAAGTAAAGGCACAGCTATGTCTATCAACACATTGAGCTATTTTGACCCATTCTGACACTGGGCGCCTACTTGACAGAAGTGTTTCTGTTTTCCTGAAGTCTCTTTGCCGTACCTTCTAGTGTGTTTTGATTTGTACATTCAGACCATGAGGACAGGATCCTGTGCCACACTTTGTATTTCAGGAATTTAAAATTTTACACTTATTGTTGGGTAGACACTAGAATTATTCAAAACTTAAGGGGGTAAAAGGCAGTTTGTTTTTAAAGCCCAAGAGTTAAGTTGGCAGAAGGGGAAAAGGCATACAATTTTAATGAAATCAAAGCTTGCCTGGGCTTGTATGGATGCCCAGTCTACGTGGAACTCAGGTTCTGAGATGGTTAACAGGTCAGCAGCAGGCTGGATCTGAAGGGAACTGGAAGACAGCAAATTACACTTCCTGTCTCCCCACTGTTTTTAGCTCTGCTCTCCAAAGGGTTTCAATTCCTTCACAGCATCACTCCACAGGCTGAATAAAAGTCCCTCCTGCTACTGCTTCAGCAGACTGTGACAGGCCCTGCAGTGATCAGCCGGTCCTTTCCAATGCACCAACGGAATGTGTCTCACCACACCTGACTGGCACCCAGAGGCCACCCTCTGCCTTTCAGACAGTTCCTTGTGGTGTCCTGGGATGTACCCACCCCAGAGCCTGATTTACTGGATCAGCTACTCCGTGTAGCTTGATCCACTGCAGTTCACAGTGGCACTGCACATTCCAGGCAAATTCAATGATTTTCGGTTCGCCACAGAACCCCTTATCAGCTTGAGATAAGTTCGATTAGTCCAGGTGATACTGAACCATGCACATATTGAACCCTGTATATGCCATGCTTTTCCTATATGTGCATGCCCATCCTACACACAAATCATGCTGCTCCTACATGTACATGCCACTGTGTGCACACAACATTCTGCTTCTATATGTATAAACCCACTGTGTGCAAACATCATTCAGCTCCTATATGTATACACCCACTGTGTGCACACACCACTCTTTTCTTATCTATACACACGCACTCTGTGCACATACCACTCTCCTCCTGTATGTATACCCCTACTCTGTGCCACACATGATGACCATCTAACACCACTCTGTATCACACTATGATGTTCCTATCTGTAGACTCCCACTCTGTATATATACTATGCTGTTCCTAACCATAGACACACTCATTCTGTACACACACTATGCTTTTTTTCTATGTATACAACCACTCTGTGCACAAAGCATAAGATTCTTTATGTACACACCCACTGTATACACACTATGCTGGTCCTATCTGTACACACCATTCTGTATATACAATATGCTTTTCCTCTATATACACACACTCTGTGCACATACTATACTGTTCCTATATATGCATTCCTATGACAACATTTAACTTCTAAGTTAGTATAGTAAGAAATTAACAATAATGAAAAAATTAGAACAAATAGTACATTTTATTTTAGAGTATTACCTGTAGGAGTGTCTCTCTCTCTCTCTCTCTCTCTCCTCTCTCTCTCTCTCTCATTTCTGTGCTTCAGTACCCTCCTCTTCCCATCTCAAGGGATCTTAATTCCTCACTGCACAACAATAATATTTTCAGACCACGGTTGACTACACCAGATGTAAAACTCAGAGCTTTAAACTTCACGTAAGTTTACTCTTTCTCTCACCCGGCCCTTTTAATTACTGATTCCTGCACACAGTATGTAACCATTCCTCAATATTTCAGCTGAGACATTATTCCTATTTAGGAAACCTGTCTCTGAAAAATTTTACAGCTCGCTTGTCCTTCAGAAGTGTCCAGCACTCTCTTGGTAAGTCTGAGAGAGTGTTTCCAGATGCTGAACTAACAGAAGAAGACCTATCCTGAATGTGGTCAGCACTGTGCCATTAGGCAGGACCCCAGATCAAATAAAATGGGAAAAAAATAGAGGAAGCCAAAGGAGTACTTGTCAGGGCCACAGACCAGGGTGCTCCCGTGGACTTGCCCTTCCCACTCACCATACTGGATTTATTCCTCTAATTGTGAGTGAGAATGAAGCCTCTTCCTTTAACTTGCTTTTTATCAACAATAAAAAAAGGAACTACATCACCTAAGACATAACTTCATGCATTACACTCTGACTCCAATCTAGCTAGAATAAGGTGGTGCCTTGTCTACATTTATCTCTCAACTTGGGGACTAGCCAGCCAGAGCAGCCCATGAAGATGTACCAAAAAGTAAGGAATAAAAGAATGAGAATGAACAGAGCCTTCTCCTGCCTTGTAGTCCCATCGAGTCAGGAGAGTTCCTTCAGCACCAAGAACCTGGGATCCCTGGTTTGAAATGGGTGGGGCACCTGCCCAAGGTCATTAAGAGTCACCAAATGAGATTGTGGATGGAAAGTGCTTTGTGAAAATTTCTGAATCTCCATATTAGGTACTAAGAAAAGGATTCACGTATGGCTACAGGGACAGCAGTAGTCACAGAATAACTAAGTCAGGGGATGCACAAGATGCTCTAGAAACAAATGGAAGTTTCCACAAACAGCACAGACTGACTGTATTCAGAGAAAGATTCGGTTTGTTCTGGTCAGTTTGGACCTAGAAATCATGGCCACAGCTTCTCACTCATGATCTCTAATCAGAGTGACTACAGATTGAGTGGCTCAGTTAGAAAGGGCTTGGGTGTGGGAATGGTTCAGAGTGCCATTTTTCAGATTTTTTCCAGTATATGAAATCACAAAGGGTTTAAAAAAAAAAGAGCCTATCACCTTAGATGTTTTAGATTTCAGGATCTTTCAGATTTCAAGATGTTTAGATAAAGCATGGACCTGGAGGACTGAAAATGGTGCTTTTGACTCTTCTCACTTGGCAGCCCAGTGCTCTGTCTCTGAGCACACGCTCGCTCACATGCCGCCATGCTCCAGGATCCATAATAGACCACACCTGCACATATAAAGGCAGTCTTAATCTGTGTTCTTCTGGTTTAGTGTGTTCCTCACCCCACAATCACTTTCCTCTTTTCTTGTATGTGAGGTCCCCCATTTCTAAGCGCAGGGAGGCACTCCCACAATTATTGGAGCCAAATCTGGAGGATCAGAATGGGGGCAAGCCTGCGTTACAAAACATCAGATTTGGTACCAAAGGCCAAAGCCAAGAAGTGTGTTAAGAGTCAGAAAATAACGCCAAGACAGCTGCCAAGAAACAAAATTGTGTGAGAAGGTTGGCTCCCTGTTCAGTTTATGACGGTGTTGTATTCTTTTGGATCTCAAATGGCCCCTCACAACCTCAAGTGCTGATGGTCTCCAGCTGATGGTGCTATTGGGAGGTGACAGGACCTTGAAAAGATGAGACACAATGGCAGGAAGGCGCACTACTCGGGTATGTTCTTAAAGGGAAGGGATAGGGTACCTACCCAGATCCTGTTCTTCTCTCTGCTTCCTGGCTACCATAATGTAAAGAGCTTTCCTCCGCCCTGTGTTCACCACCATGAGGTGACAGGGCCAAATGACCTGGATAGAGACCTCTACAACTGTGAGCCAAAGTAAACCTTTCTTCCTTTGAGGTCTATTTTCTCAGGTATTCTGTCACAGTAGTTAAAACACCAACACAAATCACTTTGGCTTCAAGATTCTGAGATAGATGAACGTAATAATATTGATTAAGCGAACCCATGTCACATACATTGACCAGGAAAAAGTATGGAAGGTAGCTCATAGTAGGAGCACTCTGAATGATCCTCATGCCTGCCTACTGATTACCATGATCGGTGGAAGAAACAGAAACATGATAAACATAAAAAATTATCAGTAGGGTGTTCATAGGTAACACAATGCAGAAACCCCAAACCTCCCTGAGAATGGACTGCTACAGGCTGCGACAACTTAACAAACTTTGCAAAACTGTGTCTCAGTGAGCTCTGCACATACAGAGAAAGAAAGGCTCAGATGGCTGTCTTGTGGAAGAGAAATACACTCAGATATGGAAACAGTTTGCTACGTCTATAGCAAGAAGAGTAAGAATGGAGGAAGACGACCAGGTAAGGATGGTGCAGATATGATTTTGAGAGATAGGCTGGGAAAAACTACGGAGCTAGGGAAAGATATAAACAGAGAGAAAATAAAAAACACTCTGAGGTTATGATGGCAGAGAGAAAAATAGAGATGATTATATACATATATATATATATATTAAAAAACTCAAAACTTTTATTAGTAGATACTTAACATTTACATGTCCACAACAAGGAGTTAAAATTAATAAAAAGCTGACAAATCAATAAAGTCATCATTGAGCCTCAGTGGAAAACCATAGAAAAGTTACAGTATCCCAGACAATATCCAAGTGACCAGAATATATGTTCCAACCAAGTAAAAAAAGTACAAAGAAACAGACAATGTAATGGGAAAGTATTCTTCTTGTCAAATTAGGGGTATTTTGTGCATCTACTAGTGTATTCATTTGTATAAATGTGGCCTCATCATTGAAGGTCAGAGGTCAACTATAGTATCAATCCTTGATTTCTACCTTACTTAACAAGGTCTTCTCTCTCTCTCTCTCTCTCTCCTGGTTAAGTGACCTGTAAGCTTCCAGGAATTGTGCTGTCTCTACCTTCTGTCTTCTGGGGAGTGTGGAGATTGTAGGCACTTGTGGATCTGATCAAGCTTTTACCTACTGAGCCATCTTCACAGCCCTAAGGAAGGATTTTGTAAAATGGGGGTCAGTATTGCAAAATGGGTAATCTGAAATACTAGTGTTGAGAGAATACAACTTTCCTAAGCAACATTCTGAAATATTCAGGGGCCCTTAAAAAGACAGAATACTCCTCAAAACACATAATATTAGTTAAAAAAAAAAAAAAAAAAAAAACAGAAATTCAGAAAAAGTATTGCTGCCCAAACAGAATGACTTAAATGTAACACATTAAGCCAATACTAACATCACCACACTACCATAAAGAGAACTCAAAAGCCATTTGGAAATGGCAATGGGAATTGTGACGCAGGCATATCAACAAGCACAATGCAACCTCTAGATTTAATGTTGATTTTCCCCCTTCATTTTCTGGACCTGGGCATGAAACCCAAAGGCTCACATATACTAAACATGCAAACACTATACAGTAAGCTACATGAAATGTAGTATTTATTGTACTGTTTAAGGAGAAGACCAAAAGTGTGTGTGTATGTGTGAACATGTGTGCACATATGTGTGTACATGTACAGTCTACATACACATACACACTCTCTCTCTTAGAAATAAGTACTAAAGAAAGATACCCAAAATCTTCTTTAACTCTATGACTACAAGATTATTTTTGTTTGCCTTTCTTTTGCGTTATTACATTTTTCCGAGTTTTTGTTAATGAGCATGAATTGCCATATAGTTAAAAGTTAGAGTTGAAATATCAACTAACCAGATCCCCCAAAGCTCTGAGGGACTAAGCCACCAACCAAAGAGTACATATGGAGGGACCCATGGTTCCTGTTGCATATGTAGCAGAGGATGGCCTTATCTGGCACATGGGAGGTAAGATCCTTGGTGCTGTAGAGGCTTGATGACCCACCATAGGTGAATGCTAGGGCTGTGAGGCAAGAGTGGGTAGGTGGGTGGGTGAGCACCCTCATAGAGGCAGGGGATAGAGGAAGAGATGGGGCATGGGATGGGGGTGGGGGTTTGCAGATGGAATACCAGGAACAGGAAAAACATTTAAAATGTAAATAAATAAAATAACCAATAAAAAAGTTACAGTTGGGAGGCTGGTGTGATTTAAACCTGCTGTCCCAGTTATGTGGAGACTCAAATCTGAGGATCACTTGAGCCCAGGAATTCATGGCCAGCCTGGGCAATCCATCAAGATCGTATGTTTTCTTAAAAATAATTGCTATTATTTATATGTTGGTTGATCTTGACTGCCAACTTGATGAGATCTGAACCAACTAAGAGACAAGTAAGAGACAAACAGAAAAGAAGCTCTCTAAGGACATTCCCAGAAAAGGTTAACTGAAGAGGAAGGGTCCATGTTGTATGTGGGCGCCATCAATCAGCTTCTCCCTCATTTAGTTGTTACTTGTAAGGCATTTTGTTGCAGTAAGATAAAGAGTAACACACACACACACAAAACAGCAAGAGAGAGAGAGAGAGAGAGAGAGAGAGAGAGAGAGAGAGAGAGAATATAATGATTTCAGTGGATTAGAAAACTAATACTTAGAGATAGTCATAGTCATTCATGGAAAAAGAAAGTAATCGACCTTCTCAGTTTTCCAGGGATCGAGCCTGTCATTTTTCATAAGAGCATTTCTTCCCAGCTACATCCTGCAACTGCGCATGATACCATGTAGAGGAGACTGGAGATGCAGCTCAGGGACAGAGCACCTTCCTAGAACATGCCCTGAGTTTATTTCTCATCATCCCATACATTTGAGTATAAGATTGTACTTTCCACAACAAATTCCTTCAAGGAACTCTTTCATCATTGTTTGCACCTGGGAAAACAGGTCTACTAAGAGCAAGTTTCAACCCTATTTTGAGTCTTAATCTTTCAAGAGAACTTAAACTGCCAGCTCTAGACAACTATAGACTATAATGCTCCATTCTTCCTTCCCATGTCCACCCCCACACTCCATGGGGGTCTATGCCTCCAGCTAGCTGCATCTGGCTGCCTTCTTTCACAGTACACAGGCCTGCCTCTGAAACACCGCCCTCAGACCAAGATGGCAGCATTGCCTTTGATTTCTGGCTGCTTTATTCAACTTGCAGAACAGCATCCTCAGTTCAAAGGCAACTTAAAGGTTTCAGACGCACAGCTCGGTGTCAGATGCGCGTCCAGGATATTTACAAGCACCACAGGAAACAACTGCATGTGTGGTATCACCAAAGAGTAAACCAGTGTGTCAGAAGTCGGTATGATACTCATTTCAGATGTCATGTGACACTCTCCTCACTCAGCAAACAGTCCAGGCTGGGACCAGGGCAGGAAGTTGAAGCTGGCAGCAGCCCACAACTGCAAAGGGGAAAATAAGTGGGGGTAACTCGAAATGAAAGAGAGAAGCTTGACATTTTTCTATTACCAAAGCAGGCAATTAAAACATTAAATGTGAAATCAGAGGCACTGTAAATGTCCTAATATGGTATGAGTGCTGGGCTTCTAAAATAATGTTTTCTCGTCTTTCAATATAAAGAACATGCCAAAACCTCAAGGAAACATTTCCATTTTGAAAACAAATAAACAACACATATCCACATTCTATTAATAGTGATGTCTTGCCCTAAAGACCCTGCGTTCTTAGACAAAATCTCACAGTAGTTTACACAAATCTTAATGTTATTGAAAAGTCCCATCCAAAATCAACTGGGTATGTGTAGGTCCACTGGGTGGGACTGAGGCAAAAAGTAATGGAATCCTTTCTGGTTTTTTCCTTACTGGAGACTGAATGTAATGTTTTTCACACCTAAGAACTTTGAAACAGGTTCCACAGCTGCAGAAGCACTTCTTAAGAGATGAAATTTGGCAACACGTATTTAGGTAGAAGCCAACACCACAAAATTGAGAGAAGCTAGGAGACAGTATGTAAGATTCGAACAGAAAAGCCAATAGAAAGCCAACAACAGAATGAGCAAGGCAGATAAAAGATGTCAACTTCCAATCATGCACCCCTGTCCCCACCACCAGGAAAAGGTGTGGGGACAGCCAACCTGCTGTGCTGGACAGAGAGTCTGATGCTTGTGGTAAACATTACAGAGAATACAGATTCTCACCCCCAAGGGCTTCTATCTTTAAGAAGTTAGAGAGCAGAATAAAAAATTAAATTAAAAAAAAAAACATATTGGAAAAAAAAAGATCATTCATTCAATCCTAAAATGATTTACCATGAAGACGCCAAGCCAATCCCAAAGCCTGCATGGACAGCCTTTCTCTTATAAGCCCTGATCATGAACTCCATGATGGCTCCACAGAGGTAACAGAAGACCCCATTTGATCCAGTCACATTCCCCAAACACTTGGATGGTTTGCTGAGCACGAAGAGGTCACATGACATCAGAAATGAGAATCATACTAACTTCTGATACACTGGTTTATTCTTTGGTAATACTGCACATGCAAGACACCAAGTGTAATATAATTTGAAAGAAAATGTAGTGTAGCCACAGGGTCTCCCTTCTAAGACCCAAGTTCAAATTCTGCCCCAGCTATTCTTCATGCTCCTTAAACTGATGAAGTGAATTCATTTCTGTTTCACAGTGCTTTTTACTGACAAGCACCGCACTACAGGCTGTCTTCATATAATTCTGAATGCAATTATATTTAACCCAACAATAAACAATAGCAGCTGGTCCTGTTAATAGACACACTTTAATGAGTGAAGAAACTGTGGCACAATTTATAATTCAAATTTTAGTGGTCTGACTCCAAAGTATGGTCTTTAGGTCCAGGATGCCTTATGCGTCATGATCAATGACTTGTTTTTCAGTGAGATGGACATGAGGCACCCAGCGCAGAGCCTGGCATTTAGCAGGGGCTGAATAATTCATCTCCCCACTCCCACTTCTTCCGGCCCTCTCTCCCCACACTGTGAGAGGCTGGAGGCAAGACTCCACACACACAGAAAGGCAGCTGTGTCAATCTGCGAGGGCTGTGAAGCTGCAGGGCAAGCTGGAAAACGAGTCTGTCTGTGTCCCCTGAGGCCTGGAACAAGAGCTGGAACTCAGGCAGGATGTTCAGTGTCTCTACAGGCACGGCCTCTGTTTGTTAGACTCTGCACTCAAGACACGACGAACTCAGACAGAACCAAGGGAGCTTAGAAGGAACTGCGTACGTCTGTGTCAAATGAACACTATACCCACACATGCACACAACGCATCTAAAACTTAAATCATTCCTACTGCAGAGGAAAATAATCTACTTTTTCCAGAGGCTTCCACTGCCTAGAAATTGGCAGAGCTCCTGTACCAGGCTGCAGCTTGCTTTCAGACAGTCCAGAGACTGCTGGGAGCTATAAGACAAAGTCTCTTTTGAAAATTATTAAGAACAAATTAGGCTCAGGGGCCCCGGGGAGCTGTGTTGTAAAACAGGAGAAAATTTTGTTTTCCATCTCTTTGGTTGCATTTCCATGAACTAATGACATTAAAAGGGGAGACAGGGTCTATTTTTGTTATCTTGGTTGAAATCGAAAATATCATTGAGGAAAGTGCAAATGTTATCAATTACAGGAGTTCATTAGTAAGGCAAGTGCTGACTTGTACAAAATAGGGGAATCGGTATCAGTGGGTTTTCCCCATGCACACATTAGTGCCTGTTACTTAGAAGTTGTCACACATGATACCACATAGGAATACTGCCTAGCACACTATCATTTATTCCCTAACTAATAAAAGTCCTACTTTTTCCCCCTAAACCAAGAACATTATTTTATTACCTGAAAATATATTGCTGCAATTGAGTCTCTGATTGTCATTCCAACCCAACAAACTCAATATCATGGTTTAAAAGTCATTTAAAAAGGAAGGCTGAACTCCGATCTCAGCCTGCCAAATCTCACAAAACTCCAGGATTTTGATCCACGTTGGGGAGAAAACCAACAGCTCTACACTGCTGTTGTGCATAGCCTGATGTTTCTGCTTTATAAATGCATCACTCGCATGACATATTGCACAGACTCGAAAAGAGGCCAGGTGCACACACCATGAATCCAGTTCTTCGTATGTTTTCATTGCTTTTTAGCACAACCAAGGGAGGGAAGAGAAGGAGGCCTCTTCATAAAATGTTCATTAGAAATGGTAGTTTGCTAGCGGAGAGACAAAACTGGCAACCTCCAACTTGTTCGACCACGAAGTCTCCAGGCGTGAACTCTGCCTATCAACATTACATACGAGTCACATTCAGGCCTGCGGCTCAGCCCAGGAGATATAAAGGCGGAATGCAGAATGCAGAAGGAAATGCAGCTTACAGGAAAGCAGGGCGAGGAACTTTGTCAGGCTGGGTAGACCTAGAGGAAACATTCTCTCTCCTTACTGTAAAAGCCATGGCACTGTGGCCTGGGAAGTTTTGTCCATCTCTTTAGCCAACTCCAGAGCCCTTAAAATGAGAGGGAGTAGGCTGGTAAAGTGCATGCCCACTCCACTCCCAGTCATCAGAAGATGTGAGCCTCCGAAAAGAACTTCAAATAACAAGCTGGAAAAGACAATAGCACCCACCTCCAGACAGTGAGAAATCGCATTAGCCTAAGGATGGAGGCCACCCATGTTCAGGGTAGATAAGTGGGAACATTTCTCTGTGTGGCCAGTAGAAGACCTGCAGCCCCAGCTGCTCACAGAAGCACTGGGTGGCCTCTCTTCCAGCGGTTCCAAATGGTTTCAGGGCTAAAGCCACTGCTGCTGGGTGGTACTCTTAAATGTAGAGACTGGAGGGAAGAAGCTCACAGGGGTGGGGGTGGGGGGACATTGCCATTCCCGACATCTATTTAGGTGTTACCATTCTCAGGCTTTAGGAAATCACCCAGAGGTCTCAGGGATGACTCCACTACAGCAGCTGAGCCTGCCTTCTCACCACCCCATAGTAGGAAGAGCCTGGGCCAGTCAGATTACAAAGCTGCAGAGACTCCCCTGTTCCTAGGCTCCTGGGAGCAAGAACATAATTATTGCCATTTGGTGAAAGAGGGAAAAACATTCCAAACTCAGTAAGAAGAATGCAGCTTTGCCCAAACTACACAAAGCTCCTGCAAGCACTCCCTATAAAAGACCAGATAGTGACTTAAAACTGCATCAGCAACATGAATTTGTAAAACTTTAACTGATTTCTAAGTGAATTTTGAAAAGAATCTCAGCAAAGGGGTGGCAAGGGGAATAAGTGTCTGTATCTGCTCTCCCTCAGGCTGCCATCATTGGCAAAGAGTGCCCAAAGGAAATGTGTATTTCACATATTCAACAGTATCTGATATCCATGTGCACTGTGTTTCTCCCTATGTTTACTTGTGTGACTGGGGAAGGGGTGGAGGTATTGAAGGGTGTAGAATGTGGCTTTGTTTTTCTGAGATGGGGTTTTTGTGTGTAGTAGTTCTAGCTGGTTTTTAAACTCTAGGCCCTCCAGCCTCCCCAGTGCTGAGACTACTGGCATATACCACCATGCCTTGTACATTGTATATATACACACACACACACACACACACAACATATACACACACATATATACACATTTCATAATATTTCAGATGCCAATATTTAATGTTTTCTTGTCTACAGATAATGCACACATAGGACACTGGATATATAAAAAAAACTCTGGATTATCAGATATGCCGTAAGCCTGAATTCTATATATTTGCACAGAGTCCTCAGAACCAAGTAACCCCTCATCTGATTGAACCTGGCATTATTTTTAAGAATATACATTTTTATTTATATATGCAAACACATACAAAACACATACTTATGAGTATATGAGTGGTAAATGAGGAATCTTAGGGAAAAAAATACAGTAATTAAAAAAATAAGTCTTGCAGGGCCTCAGAGATGGCTCAGCAAGTATAAGTGCTTGCCAACAATCCTGGCGACCTAAGCTCGATTCCTGGGACCTACATGTTGTAAGGAGAAAACTGATTCCTACAAATTATCTTGTGACTTCCAAATTAGAGTCAGGGCATGCATATATATGCATGTAGGTACACATGCACATAAAAAATGAAATGTAATAAAAATTTTAAAGAAAAAATAAGCATTATATCTGCAGAGCTGGGCACAGCAATAAAAATTCATGCAAACCCAAAATGGACAGAGGTGTTAAAATTAAGGTTAAGTCATCTGACATCAAGATCTCTGGCATGGAGGTTGAAAGGCTCTGTTTGCCTTGATTTTCTGCCGAACCTTCATCAGGTCAGGCTTTGCCTCTGCCGTAACATCTGCAAAATGGAGATAACACTTCCTTCTACGTACCTCAGAGAGCCCTGAGAAGATTAGATACTGAAAGAAAAATCCTCAAAGCTCTTTGAGTTTCTCATAAATATGAGACATGCAATGTAATAAAATACCAGCTCTCTCTACAAGAGTCTGAAAGACTTGCAGCTGCAGAAACAGGAAACACATGCCAGCCAGCTATGCAACAGGGCATACCCCTGGAGGCACACACTGGCCATCAGGGAGAGCCAGACAACTCTGTCCCCAGCTCATAGGGCCTATATGGGGACGAAAACTCGGAAATTCACATCTATTCGAGACAAAACAAAACACCCAGGGTAAAAAAAGGAAAGAAAAACAGTCCTGTTTCAACATACTACCCAAAATCCTTAGAGATGAAATTCCTAACTCTTGCTTAACTCTAGATGGACAAGGAGACAAGTGGAAACATGGTGTCATCCTGATAGTGCTTCTGGCTTAGAAAAGTTTCATAAAGAATAAAGTTAGTCCTCTGGGAGTGGGAGTGAGGGGAGCAGTTAACAGTTACTTTCATCTCCTTGCTACTCTCAAATGCCAAGGAGAAGCAACCTAAGGAAAAATAGATTTATGGTGGGCATGGTGGGTTCTGGGGATCCAGTCCACCTCTGTGCCCTGGAGGAGAGGAAGACTGAGGCAGCTGGGTACAATCCCTCAGCTGACTGGGAGAAGTAGAAGGAGCGAAAAGCAGACAAACAGACAACAGTGGGGGAGAGGGAGGGCCTGACTGTCACTCCTGAGGCATTTCAGCACCACCCACTCCCTCCATAGAGGCTTCCCCTCCTAAAGGTCTCCCACATCCTCCATCAGTTTGGGCCAAGTCTTTAAACACATGAGCCTGGGGCAGAGAAGCATATTATAGCCAAACCACAACAAAGGAGGAAGGGTGACCACCCCCCAACACACACACACATGCATACATACACACAGCGAAAAGACATAAAGTATAGAAGACATTTCTATTTAATCTGTCTATATTGGAAACAAACGCTGTGGTTGCTATATTCAGCTTACCTGCAGGTCTATAAAGAAATTAGAAGGAAGATGTTAAATATACATATGTCTTAAGATATTCAGAATTATTGAAGCCTAAAGTTTTGATCAATCAATTAAGAACATTATGGATTAGCACTACAAAAATAATTAGGAGCTATGTGTCAAGCCAAGATAAAAACAATAAATAATATCCAAGTCCTTGTTCTCATTAAACTCAGAGCCTAGCAAAGGCTCTGACAAACTAAAATATTAATACAATCTGGTAGGATTTTGAGACAAGTATAAAAAAGAAAGCTGGGGATGGGGGTGGGAGGAATTAGTCTTGACTCTGCCTAGAAAAGAAGCGGGCTAAGAAAAACATCAGAGCATCTGAAGCTTGCACAGCAGCAGTATTTCACTAGAACACAAAGAAAAGGCGATTCCACATGTCATCATATGTGTAGTTTTAGTAAAGACCTAGTTAAATGAAACAGTGGAGCCTGCCAGGGAGGCCTTCAATGCAAGGTCCTGGTAGGAAATTGAATACCACATGAGGAGATTTTTTTTTTAAAAAAGGAGACTTCAAACACACACACACACACACACACACACACACACACACACACACACAACACAGAGTGTAATATAAAAAGAAATCACTGGTAACTCTGGCACAGTTCCTCAGCTTACAATGCCATGTTTTACCCTCTTAAGTGAATCTTTCTGTCACTCTGAGAAGCTCATGGCCATTGCTAAGTCCTGAGTGAGCATGGCTTGCCCTTTGGCTTCTCTAGCTCCATTTCCATCGCATCTCTGACTTCTATAGAATGGCCTTCACAACTCAGTCCCCACCAATCTCATGTATCTCTCAAGCCAGGACCCACTCTGCTCACCCTGCTACCTGCACCAGTTTTCTCCATGCACATGGAGGTCAGAAAACAATTTGTAAAAACTCTATTCTCTCCTTCTCCCATGTTGGTCCTAACTCAAGAGAGTCAGAGTGGGCAGCAAAGACTTTTTATCAGAGTATCCACCACTCGAGCCACAGAATGTGACTTTTTGGTGAAGTCTTTCTGGATGTGATTTATGTAGCCGTCTTGAGATAGGGAGATGGTTCTGAGTTATACCAGGAGAATGCTTTTTAAAGAGGGAAACAGGTGATCAAAATAAACACAGGCAAAGTGACCAAAGAGGAGGAAGAAGTTGAAATGATTCAGCAACAAACTAAGCATTGTCAGCTTCCAGTGGGGTCTAAAGAGATGGAAAGGGCTCTTGCCTAGGACAACTTGCAGTGCCTCCACAGGTTAATCTTGGTCTGGAATCAAATCAGCATTAATTTGTCAGATAGCTATAAAAAATTAACCTACAAAATAAGCAAAGAGTCATCTCCTAAGTAATCTTAGGGGCCATTATCAACAATCACCAGTCTTGGTCAGATGGAAAACTACACCAATTGTCAAGAAGTTGAAGCCAAACAGAACAGCTCCTCAGATCTGAGGAACAGGATTCAACTGAAAACCAGTAAGGCTAACAAAAAATAGCCGGGATAGTGCTGAACAATGGCCAGAGTGGGATAGCACAGAAAAGACCTGGGTTTGAGTAGCCATGAGAACAAAAGAGACACACAAAAGGTCAAAGGTCATGATGGGCCCACAAGATCACTGGTGTAGACTGCACTTAAGACTGGTCATTAGATAGGAGAAGAGGTGGTGAGTGGGATGGAAAATATTTAAATTGATCCATCTCTCCAGAGCTAGCTCAAGATCTAGAACCAAGGCTAGATCCTCGAAATCAGAGACACCAATGAACACAGGAATATTCTGGAAACAAAGCACACAGGTTATGAAATGCTAAGAAAGGCTGGGACATGCTTCTAGACAAGTGAACAAACATGATTAAACCCATTTCAAAAGGATGGAAAGAGTAAGGAGTACCAATCACAGACTAGTCAGCCAACTGAGAGGAACAAGCCAGCAAAGGGAAACTGATAAACAAACGTAAAAATGGAAACATGGAGATGAATTAGAGAAGGCTTTGGAGGATGGGGCAATTTGGGAACAGGGAAGGAGAACTGATCAGATCTGGGACAGGAGATACCTGATGCCAACAGTCTTTGAAATACTAAGCTCAAATGGATGAGTCCAGAGAACACACAGAAAAAGCCTGTCTCTTGCTATGCTGATTATAATGTGTAGACTAGAGTGACAGCTACAGTATGTTGGGATCTGAAATTCTACAGAGTGTCATAAATGTTTGAATGTTGAACAACTCATCTGCTATGAATTCTCTCATCATCTTCCTTCTGATTCATCACTATGAAAAGGACCTGAAATTTTAATAGCCTCAAAGCACAATATTTAAGCTATATTTAAATTACACTTAACCACCCACATATAAGAAAAACACCGCATCTCCTCCAGCTTTGAAAAAATGCCCTAGAAATTGCTCAGATGTATCTCAGTTGGTGGAATACTTGCCCAACATGCACAAAGGCCTGGATTTGAACCTCAGCACTGCATAAACTATACATGGATAAGCAGGCAATCACAGCATTTGGGAGTTGAAGGGAGGAGCCAGCAGTTCAAAATCATCCTCAGCTAGCAAGGTAAAGACCAGCCTGGGAACATGAGAACCTATCTGTCAAAGCACTAAAAAAATAAAAGTGTATTTTAGGGGAAAAAAAGAAAGACAGAAAAGGAGGAAACATTCAGGGGCAGGTAGATCTTACCACCAAGCATCATGTAGCTGTTGTTGTTGCTACTGCTGCTGCTGTTCTCTTCCTCTTCTTCTTCCTCTTCCTCTCCTTCTCCTTCTCCTCCTCCTTCTTCCTTCTTCCTATTCTTCTTCTTCTTCCTCCTCTTCCTCCTCCTCCTCTTTCTTTTCCAGTTATGTTTGAGGAAATCCACGGCGATAGGACAATGAAAACGACCACCTATGAACTGAAGACAGGTGGCAAGTATTCAGTTGTGACTTCAGGAAATGACTTGGTCATGAGGAAAGCAGCACAGTCATGACCTACAAAGGACACTGAGTTTATGTGACTAGGGCGGCGAGTACAGATTTCAAAAGGAGAAAACAAAATCACTGTTCATAAGCCTGGATCACTTAGCTTTGAGAATCAGAGAAAAATTAATAGACACATTTATCATGGAAACAAGATGTGCTAATTATGTTGGAAATACTCATTCAGACCCAATGACAATTAATCTTGCCAATCATGTCAACTTGACTGGATTTAGAATCACCTCTGGACTTACCTAATGGTAGCATTTTTAGAGACATTAACTAAGCAGGGATAATTTGGTCTCAGCCTTCCAAAGGATTTTCAGGGGGTGGGGGAGGGATTATGCCCTCAGGGAGTTATAAAATGCACACATGAGAGTTAAGTAGTCATATAAGGCAAGAAATGAGAGACAGAGAGGACATGTTCTGCGTCCTTCACTGGACATTAGGTAAGAGGGAGACAGAAATGCTTGAGTTGAGGATTAGAGACTTGGAGGGAGATATCTAAGGAAAATATGAAGGCAATTGCAAAGGATTAAAATAAAATAAGGACAAATGGGGTTTAAGGGAAGGAAGGAGGAAATGAGGGGAATAAAGGAAAAAAACCCAAGAAAGGATGAGAAGGAAGAAAGAAATGATGTGAAAAGGGAAGGGAAGAAGGAAAAGAGGGGATGGAAAGAGAATGAACTAAAGACAGGTTGATTTGGGAAATGAGACTCCTGAAGACCTTTCAACTTGAGGCAGGGATGGCCCAGGCACAATATCTCTTGGGAGGCTGAGGCCATGTGTGAGTAGTGAGGCTCAAGGTGGGTTAGAAGTCATGTATCTAGACAAAGAATAGAGCAATCTGGTAAGCCTGGAGAATACATTTAAGGGAAAGAATTCAGGGCTAGGGGCTAAGGTTATTTTGGGGATTTCTTGACCATACATCATAGCTTTTGATTTTAGTGACAAACTATGAAAAATTTTTCAAACTGAAGAAATTGGATATACTTCAGTGATGAGATTAGATTTATACAGGAATGATAGTTCTTAACCTGGTTCAAAGACAAACATCCAGCTACCAAAAGCCATCTGAACATATCTAACTGTTCAGTACAAGGTCACTCATGGCAGTAAATATTTCTATAGAATTTGACTATGTACATAAATTACAATTAACAAATCAGCTAGTTTTGTTGACATTATGTCCAAAAAAGAAAAGGAATGGAGGAAAAAAGGAAGGAAGGAAGGAAGGGAAGGAAGGAAGGAAGGAAGGAAGGAAGGAAAGAAGGAAAGAAGGAAAGAAGGAAGAAGAAGAAGGAAAGATAAAAGTCCTCAATGAGTCTGTAAGATCTGAGATTTATGTCTTCTCACTAACAACTATAAAGAGACATTATCCATGTTCATAGTAGGACCAGAACCACACACTGCGAGTCTGCATGTCAAAGAGCCTTACAAGATTTCTGAAACTAAAAAGCAAACCAAGTGATCTCCTTGGTGGCCTTCAAGCTTTTAGTAGATAATACGAAGCCAGAGGCATCTCTAAGACCACGAAAGATAGACAGACAAACTAGAGCTTGGCAGTAATAAATGTTAAAGGATATGGATTCTGCAAACATCTAAAAATATCACCAATTGGGTCCTATATGCTAACTGAGATGTCTCAATGACTAGCTTGGAAACAAATGATTATAGCACTGTCCTAATTTCCTATACTACTTTCCAGGCAGTTGATCAAAATCACATAGGAAAACTGAAAATTCTTTTTTAAAGAAATATAACCCCCAAATGAAGGTTTAATGCTCTTCATAAATTTATGTGGTAATAATGACTTCAACATTTAATATATATGAAATAGTCCTGTTTTAATCTCATAAATACACACACACACACACAACACACACACACACCAATATCATCACCGATATTATCTTACAGAAACATAAAGCAAGCCTAGCTTAAGTCATCTAAGGTTACACTCTCAGAGCATGGCAGAGCCAGGATCTGGATCCAAGCAGGATGACTGCAGTGTCTCACACTCAATCTGCTACTATCCATATTGGTTCTCATACACATGTTCCAACACACCACTTATTTTTTAAAGTAAACTATTGTTAAAGACAGTAAACACTGTCTATGACATAAGTGTCTTTTGATTATTTTGAAAATCTCCAAGAGGACCAGACACAAACAAACCCAAAGAGAAAGGCAACACACATGACTTTCTAAGGATTACTTAAAGAGAGATTCCATGTTGATATAAAGAAATCTTGACCATGTAGGGTGAACAAGGAAAGACAATGAACATGCTAAAAGAAAGGCTGTGGACAGCCACCCCTGAATAGCTTAGTTTTTAAAATGATTCTCCTGAACTTCATGATTATTACCTAAAATGTACACTGAATGCATAATTATTTCTATAAATTCGGGATTGAAATCAGAGTCCACCATCCTAATTATTTCTTCCATTTCCCCTAATTTTGCTCAAAATCAGATTCAGAGAAATATAGGAGAAATCTGGCAAATGAATTTGGAAATATGATAGCATTTTAAAAGACATTTGATGTTTTACATTTTACAGGTTTAACAAACTGAGTGGATTGCTGAGGACTCTCCCCTCCCAATGGCCAGCATAACACCTTCCAATAATAGGAGAGCTAAGCAGGAAGAAGGAAGCTTCCTGCGAGTAATCCATGTCCTATGACCAATGCATGTGGTGTCTACAGCAATATGGTCTTACCTTTAAGTCCTGGTAGACAAACAAGAGCAAAAGCAAGGCTGCACTGCTTTGAGAGAAATAAGGGATGCCTATGAGCAACAAATTGAGAGCAGAGATCCCATACCAGCACTGAGCTTTTATGTGAGAACCTATGACTTTCTGGGATAATCATAACCACCTAAATAGAATAACACAAATTAAAATTTTTATGTGAATATAAATATTCCAAATGGCTTTTAAACATCCTTAGGGTTAATTATCCTTCCCTTAACATCCTACTTTCTCATCTGTCTCCCCACATAGAAGGCATGCCAAGGTATGTTCACAGGTGCAATAGTGGCATAGTATCAGGGGGTAACCAACCACCTTCAGATTTGAATTTAAGGCCCATTCCATAGCAGAAAACATAGACATGATACTATAAATCTGAACAAGTCATAGGTGGAGAGTTCACAAGCCCCAGGGATAAATCTATTGTTTTGCTAAATAGACCTAGCTCCAAGCTACCCTCTTAAACTTGTATCTCTCTATCTACATAGGTTAACACAGATCTAAGACCACATCATTCTTTTTGTAGTAGATGATTGATTCAGAAACTTATAACTGGTCAAAGACAGGGAATAAATGACTGTGAAATGATCAGCTACAAATGGAACATGTATATCACATCACCTCCCCAGAGTTAGGAACCATCAAGGAAGAAGGAACAGAAAGATTTTAGGAGGCAGATTTATGCACAAATCTAAGCAAAATACAGTCTTCTGGACATAGAAGGAACTCCTGCACCCATGAACTAACAATAGCTGTGTTTTCTTGTACAAGATCAAGTCAGACAACATTCTAACATGAAGGAGGAAGTGGCCATGACCCTCTACACCTACTTGCAGAACTGTGGAGAGCTGCATACTTTCTGGAGGAGAGAATATCAGTTCTATTAAGGGTAGGTTGACCATGATCCAGTGGATGACTCCATATCCAAAAGTATGTGGACAGTACAAATTGGAGTTGATAGGTTATTAAATTTAAAACAAAAGAGGACACAAGGTTGGAGTGACTAGGAAGACAGAGGTGGATCTCAAAAAAGTTAAGGAGAGGAATAGAAGAGGGAGTAAATATGATTTTAAAAATTATATAAATTTTTCAAAGAATAGAAATTCTATTATAAATTCTAAAGTTCAATTATAACAGAGTTGATTCCTCTCCCAAAATAAATTTTAACCTATGTTTTTTAAGGTTTTAACCTATATTTGTAAAGAATGAATTAGAACTAAGGAATTTATAATTAACAGTTTAGAACCTACAAATTCTCCTAAAATTTCACTAGATCTGTTTTTTCTGTAAGCTAATTTTAACTAAGAAATATTTCTTTGACTCTCGTTTCATAATGTAGAGAAGTGGTCTTAAATGCAGACATGGAAAAACAGTGTAGGCAATTGAGCACCTCCTGAAACAGCCCTCTTTTCCACCTAATTTCTTTCAAATGTGGTAAGAGGAAGAAATAATTCTTAGGTTCAAATGTCCATGGTCCTTTGATGATCTAAAAGTAGACTCAACAAAATGGAAGGATTAGGCACACCACATGGCTTTCTGGAGCAGGATGCTAGGAACAGAATTCAAAGCCTTATGCACATCTACCAGAGTAGTGGGACCCTCCCTGCCACATCATGTCCTTATGGGCTATGGTCCCAATCAACCCTTCCTTCAGTACTGTGGGGTGATTGAGAGTGTTCTAGGAAATGTATGTGGCTATGGAATGATCTCTCTCTTACCACATACCACTGATAGTAACATCTGCCCAAAGAATCAGTATTAAGATAGATAATGCAGATATAAATGTGGGGAAAGTCTAAAAATTTAGAAAAGTAATTATGAGAGGGTGATAAAGAAGGGTGGAGTGGAGTCAAAAGGACACATGAGGCAGAAGAATGATATAAGCCTTTGTTTTCTTAATTTCAACTCATAGTTATAGATTGGGTTCTTCTTCTTCTTCTTCTTCTTCTTCTTCTTCTTCTTCTTCTTCTTCTTCTTCTTCTTCTTCTTCTTCTTCCTCTTCCTCCTCCTCCTCCTCCTCCTCCTCCTCCTCTCCTTCTCTCCTTCCCCCCTTCCTCTGCTTCCTCTTCTTCTTCCTTCTTCTCTTCCTCTTCCTCCCTGTAGTAGATCTGTGAATTCAACTCTCTTTGTATTGAAATAGCAAGTACCATGTTTGTATTACAAAATAATCCAGCATGTGTTGGTTCTCTGGACAATGATCATAAAAGTTAGACCTGCTTTTTAATACCATTATCATTGTAAATAGGAATCAGAGGTCACTGAATGCACTTTTCATAATTACCTGGTTAGAAAAAGTGATAAAAAAATATTTTTTGTTCTGGGGGAGGGTATTGTATTTCAGTTTTTTCCCTTTTATCTTATGTTACAACTATATCAAATCATCCTATTATACTGCTATTTAATATGTAAAATGTATTTTTTATACATAAAGGACCATTTTAATAAGGTGGGCAATATATTTACATAGTTGATCAATATAATCAACAAGGAAAAAAATACCTCAATCCCAAAGAATAAAGGGTAGAAGCCAACTGCTCTGCTTGACATTTTTGTTTTTGTGTTTTCGAGTTCCTATGAACACCTTCGAGATGACATGAACAATTTAGATTCCTCCATATTTTAAGACTACACAGACCAAAACCTGTGGAGATAGAAAGCTAGAGGTCAAATAAAGTGATAACAAAACATCCCTGAAGCCATACTTTCTTCCTCTTACCATCTTCTTCCAAAATGTTGCTTCCTGGACCCCTGCACAGCACAGTGTGAGCCTGTACTCTCCAATCACTGACACAGAGAAAGCAAGGACTCTGGGAGCTGTTTGTGTGTACCATTTGATGCAAACAATCCATATTATAGTATGAGAGATAGCACAAACTGACATCAGGCATAAATGTGGTACATATACATGCAGGCATGTATTCACATCCATACATGTATCATAAATACTTGTATTTAAATTAAAAACAATAACAACGAAAAACTAATTTAAGTCTGAGCTGGGAATGTGGCTCAGTTGACCAGCACTTATCACACCCTAAGCTTTAAGCCAAAGCACAGCATAAAATTGGTCATTGTGATGAATGCCTGTAATCCCAGCTTATGAAAATAGAGGGAGAAAAATCAAAAAGTCAAGGACATCTCTAGTCAAACAATGATTTCAAGGCCAGTCTAGGCTACAAGAAACCTTTTCTCAAAGAATGAAAAAGAAAGACTCCAAATTGTGCTTAATGATATTCAAAACCACCAACAGTTCTCATGTACACTATATATTTTATATCATAGTATTCTTTATCCAGAAAATCTTGCCTCTAGTCAAGCTCACCTACCCTCTGTTTAAGAACATGCAATGCACTGTTCCCTGTATTTCACCCATTCTTAAATGTCCACTGTCAATCATTTTAGTAGGTTCATCCCTCAGCATTTAAACTAAAAGTCCCCCATCCTCCAGTGAGACTTACAAAGACATCTTCTTTCACTTAAATATGCACTCCACAAAAAACCATGGTAGCAAGGGAGGAGAGAGCATCACAGGACCCTACCCAGAGATCCTGTCTAAAATCCATTCTTTTCTACCCCTGCTCCCATTTGTAAGTAATACTAGAGGTGGTGAAGTATATAGGAAGAGGAAGTTAATGAAAGTGGGACTTTCTATCCAAAATTGGATGAAACTGGTAATGCATCAGTTTTAGAGTTATCCTCGTCCCTGGGAGTAACCTCTTTCCTTGCATTGTAAGTAAATGCAAACAGCAACAACAAATAAACAAGCAAAACAGGCTTGTGTAGAGACTCACCTACTGTCTGTCAAGTAACAATTTCAGAAACTATGGGCTCTGACCTCAGAAGGGATTAGATGATTAATTGTGAGAGTTATAAAAAGTCTGGTAACAGTAAGTGTTCTGAATATGCATGGCCAAAAATGAATCCAGAATCAAATACACGGTGAATCCAGGATGTTTCTAGTAACATAGTGCATCAAATGACTAAAAGTATTCACTCTGGATTGTGCACACCACAGACAACAAAAGCTACCTGAAACACCAAAGCTCAGATTCCAAATAGATGCATGCTATGAACGCTAAGAGTTTTTACTAAACATACAAAGCTTCCTAATCTTACAAAACCAAAATGATTTAATGGTTAAAAAAAAAAAAAAAAGTCAAAAAACCCAAAGACTTCAAAATCTTCCTCCTGACACTTCTCAGCATGTAAGTATCCAATTAGTACATCTTTCAGTTTGACAACGCTAGAACATTTGATTTGAAACATTGATGTTTGAGGGTTGGGAGTGACAGCTTAGTTAAGAGTGGATGTTGTTCTCTCAGAGGACCCAAGTTCAATTCCCACTACACATCAGTCACATCATAACTGCCTATAACTCCAGCTCTGGGGAAATGAATGGCTCTAGCCTCTAAGGGTGCTGAACATATATATATATAGCCATCATCATATAATATCGAATAAGCCTTTTGTAAAACTGATGTTTGAGGTACTGACTTGAGTTCCATAAAATCATTCGTTGACTTCTGAACTGGGATAAGGATACAATTTCAGACAATTTGTGAAAATTAGCATTACGTATTCATGTAGGGAAGCATCAGGCATTGATAAATACAAAATTAAGTCTCACCAAACTCAGGAAAATGTTGGAGATGCTCATCCTACAGTATTAAATGCTCAACCAAGATTTAATTCTTTTTTAAATGTTGTTGTCATTGATGATGACAGTGACAATGATGACGATGACAACAACGATGTGTATGGGTGTTCTGTCTGCATGCATGTCTGTGCACAACATATGTGTCCTCACATGTGTGGAACTGAAATTACAGATGGTTGTGAGTCGCTATGTGGGTGCTGGGAATGGGATTCAGGTCCTCTAGAAGAGCAGCAAGTGCTCTTAATTCAGCATTGAGCTATCTCTTCAATCCCAAGATTTAAGTTTTTATGTAAAAATAAATAAACACAATCATCATTAGGTGAAAAATTGCTTTTACCTTTGGAATGATAAAGTAATAAATATGCTAAAGAATCATGTTAAGATCAACTTCTTTTGCTGGGCAGTGGTGGTGTATGCCTTTAATCCCAGCACTTGGGAGGCAGAAGCAGGTAGATTTCTGAGTTTGAGGCCAGCCTGGTCTACAGAGTGAGTTACAGGACAGCCAGAGCTACACAGAGAGACCTTGTCTTGAAAAACCAAAAAAAAAAAAATCAACACTCTTTGTGATTTCTTATCAGTATATGATTGATTTGTGCATTAGTGGCACCAACCACAGGCCAGGGGTGAGCCTCACACTGCACGCCCATTTTCTATTTCTATGTAAATGGAGGTTACATAGGAATTTCTCACAAAGAAAAAGACCACAGTGAAAAACCTTAAGAAATCCTAACTGAAGCCTTAAACCTTCCTCTGACTAATCAATGAAATGAGGGCCTGGCTGAGAACATTGTCTAAGGTCTCAGTTGGATACAGTACCTAGAACAAAATTTTGCTCCAGCATAGATGGACATCTACATGTAGAAGAATTGAAAAGTATGTACTGTAGCTGCTCAAAGCATGTGTGAGTGCCCTGCTGGATTTCAATGTGAAATTAGAAGGTGACAACTAACAGTGACTGGAGAACTGGCACACTTTTACTGTCTTAAAAGCTTCTGGCTGCATTGGAATCTAAAGATCATGACCAACTCAGATCTCCAAAGGAGTCCACAATGGATCCCTTGAGAATAAGGACGCAAGTATGAATGGAGTAGGTGCATGCTCAGCCCTTTAAAAGAAGTAAGAGTCCGGATTTCCATGTTGTGCAATTATGGGATTCATGCCTAGCCCTGCAAATCAAAGGTGTTTTATGAGTACAGGCGCAAGACTCATTTATACCACCCTCCAGCATGTTCATATGGTTCCTAACTTTAAAAAGCATCAATGATGCTTCACAAGCAATACATGGCAGTCACTATAGAGAATAGCTCCCTATGGAGGAAACAAGGAAACCTAGCAGCATCCAATCCTGGTGAAAAATCACAGGTAACTGAAAGTGCACATATCCCAGCAGAATTCTAGACATATAAGTCACTTTCACTATATGCCAATGTACTATACACCTAGACAGAATATGAAACAATTTACTAGCATGATATCTAACAAAATGCTTAGATTTGAGACCAGGTTAGAATGCAATATAAATTAACAGAATGGCATTTTAAATGCTCAGAATTGAGATTACTGCATGATATGCGTTGCAGTGTTCTTAGTAGATGGTTGGCATGCCAAAAACTAGACTTTTCAGATGAAAAGAACAACCAATATGCATCCACTGAACAATGACCAAGACACTACAAAAGCAGTTAGCTACACAATTCCAAAATGAGAATTACCATTCGGGGACACAGATCTAGGACCATCCAAATTTGTTCCCGCAAAACACTTGAGAAAACTCTTGAACAAGTTGAGTAGGTTCAAATGTTGGCTCTACTTCTATGAGGGATGTGCCTTTTTACTAGCCAGGGATAACTTCCCTCATTTGACAAGTGAGGATAAAGTAACAGCTATTCGTGGTGGGATGGTGGGAAGTTGGCAGATAATACCAAGGAAGCTCTTTAAACACAGCTGAAAGAGCAGAAATCCTGAGTCCTTACCAACGCCGCTGTATCCCTGGGATCTAAGTAAGAGATGCACCCATGCTGCAATACAGCTAATGCAACACAGCTGTGGCTGCAATACAAAACTTCCTCCACTGCTCTCTCTTTAACACTACACGGCAGCATTGCATAGATTTCTCATTGAAAAGAGTTACTGAGAAGACTCTATGGCCAGCTCATTAGAAGTAAGACTTAGTAGGCTCTAAGTCCCCTTGTCTCCTACAGGGAAGTGAAATGACAACTTCAGACAAGCAATAACTACAGCTGGGAAATCCAGTAAACAATCTAATTTTTGATTTTCATATTGACATATCTGTGGAGTCATGAGCAGGTGTGATGCTGTCATTTACTCGAAGAGGTTCTCCGTATTTTAATCTGCATGTGCATTTACACTTTGATACCAAGGTGACTCTAGAGTAACTTTTTTTTTTAATTTTTTTATTGGACATTTATTTACATTTCAGATGTATCCCCTCCCCCCCACCAAGGAACCCCCTATCTCATCCCCCCTCCTCCTGCTTCTATGAGGATATGCCCCCACCCACCCTCCCATTCCCCCCTCCCCACCCATGATTTCCCCTACACTGGGACATCCAGCCTTCACTGGACTTCCTCACCCACCTATGCCTGACACTGTCATCCTCCCCTACATATACAGCTGGGGCCATGGGTCCCTCCTTATGTGCTCCCGGGCTGGTGGTTTAGACCCTGGGAGCTCTGGTCTAGAGTCACTTTGAACATGAAATGCATTATGGCTTTCTCTATTTCCCAGAACAAAACAGAAAGAAGCCACATAATAAACCTAAATTTTAAAATCCTCAGTTGTGCTTTATAGGAAAAAGACAGAAAAAATACACTTCATCTTATTATACATTTTTGAATCCTCTCTTAAAGTAACACATTCAAAAAAGTTACTTTGTTGTCAAATAAATGTAAATTAATTCAATAAAAGGTGTCATTTAAGGAAAGATCTGAGACTCAGGCCTCCTTTCTACTATCCCTTATCATGTGTTCTTTCCTTCCAATCTCTTTCTTAATCTTTATGATTCATACTCAACATCCCTATCTTGCAGGTTTTTGCGTGTCCTCTAAACTTTCTTTTATCATTTTCCTTAGGCAGATAGAATCTGGTGGTAGCTAATTCAACATGCTAAAGTTCAGCGCTGTTAATCACTTAGTGAAGAAAAAGAAACAACAGCAAAAGTCACCACACCCTCATCTGCTTTGGTCCTTTAGGAAGGGGTTGGATTTTGCTGATTGATGATAATATAAGACTGAAGTGACAGTGTGAACTGCAAACTTCATCCAGCTTCTAGTCGGTGTGCTGAAGTCATGGCTGTCCACAGGGGCCTTGGTCTCTTCCTCAGTGATGATGCTGGCCTAAAAGTCCATATTTGTGCTCTCCTCCACAGTAGTGAAAAGTTGGTCATGTGAATAGTGTCACAACATATTCTGAAAGATCTCTTACTATGTGCATAACATGTAAGTACAACATGTTCTCATATATGTAATAAAAGGTGTATGCATACAGGCATACACAGAAACATACTTAATATTGAATAAAATTTCCTGTGGATTCTATTATTTGATAAAGAAAATGAATTGCTCAAATTTTATTTTAGCCTGATAATACATTCTACATATTCATGAATATGGCTGACTATTGCAGGGAAGGTTTTGCCCAGAATATTGAAATATGCTTCCCTGTATGCTATCATTGTTTGTATCATTGTTTGTTTTATACAAGGATAACTACAAATATGTCAACTTTTCAAGTTTATTTTTAAAGGCCTAAGCAATTTTACCTTTCATTAAACTATAAGATATTTTGGGGCATTTGGTTTAACTACTTTTCCTGTAATTATGTGCTGACCATAGAAGAAACTTGGACATAGCCTTTAATCTGAATTTGACATAAAGCTGGCTCTATGGATACAAAAGTAAGTAGTTCAGGCAGGCAACATAGTTCAACAGACAGGGGCCCTGCTGTCAAGCTTGACAGATCTCCAGTACTGTAGATCAAGTTTGAAGTAGGGTAAGAGGTAGCATTACTTTCTAGTTCTACTTTACTTAGCCAAACCATCTACAGGACACGTGTATCTTCCTCCTCATGCACCCAGTTCTTTCATTTGGTTCCCTTCTAGAAATCCCTCCTCCATGACCTCTCAGTATGGCCTTCATCGTGACTAGGAATTCTATGCCACAGACCAGACCCCATTTCCTAAATCCCAATAATCTACTAAGGTTTGCTCATTTTAACATAATATTTACTCATTATGTATAATATAATATGTGATTAATAAAATATATATTTACTCATATTATAATTACTGTGACCTACATATGTCCTGATTGTGTGCCCCAAGGGTCTACATGTCAAGAGTGTGGCCTCCAGTGTTCTATAGTAAGAAGTCTTAAGACCTTTATATGTGGGATCAAATGGGAGACCACAAGACCAGAGCCTCTCTTCACTCTATAACTTCTGTCTCTCTACATAATCTCTCTTGCATGTCACCAGGATGGCACCTAGCATGAGGCTCTTATCAAAGCCAATGAGGGCCTTTGAAGCCCTCAGAATTGTGAACTAGATAAACCTTGTCTTTACAAAGTACTCACCATTCCATTATAGTAACAGGAAGTGAACATTCACACAATATTGACTCAAAGTACACACACTCATCATTATATATCATATGTCCAAAATTCCCCGACAGACACCAAAATTCACAGCTCAAACCCCTTATACCAAGTAGAATAGCATATGTCCACCCTCTTGTATACCTTCTGTTGTTAACTAGGCCTGATCGTACATGTATCAGAAAATGTTGATGGCTACACATCTTTCTGTCTTGATTAACACACTCATTCACAAGCCAATCATTAGCCAAGAGCAAAGACTATGACATAGAGATAAGCAGAAATATGAGCAATGGGGCTGAAATTTCATTCATGGCATGGACATGATTATGAATTCTCTTTGTAACGATTGAGAGTGTGTTTGAAAGCAAGAAGCTATCATGTTCTAGTAGACAAGTGCTTAGATGTTCTGCAGGGAGAACTAGTAGTGTCCTGGCCATGCCCCCATACATGTACGAACCCTCTCCTGACATACTAGTTAGTATCCTACAGTATGCCCATCCCTCCTGGGAAGCCACAACGTACCTTCCACAAACATTCACCACTTAAATGAAAATTCCCGGAAAAGCCCCACAGAATCATTTATTCAAAGACTGAGTTTCTAGTTATAAAATCCTAGGTCCTAAGGAACATGCAGAAGAAGAAGAAAAGGGGAGACAAAGAAAGAAGGAGAAGAAACCTGGCAACTTTGGAGGACAGGGCTAGGGGTGAGAACAGGAGGTGAAGAAAGAGGTAAACCATGAAAGGAGAATTCAAGTGAGATGTAAAGGCAGAGCTTTCTGAGAGATTCCCTAATTCCAACTGCTCAGTGAAGGGGTGGGCACTCTGTGCACAGAGTTTTCATTTCTCATGTGGTAGCAATTTGGGCATGAATGCCATCCTCACAGCAAATAAATACTTACAGATGCTCTAAGTCACTGTACACAGAGAAATATGCATGTGTATAACCACATACAAGGCCTGGGTGATACACAGAGCCTCAAATCAGGTCAGGTCAAAAGCTTGACTCCAAAGTAGTAACTCATCTCTATTCTTTTTCTACCTGCCTCTGGGGAGAAGCCCACATGAGGTACTGAAGGCAGAAGATGTCCTGGAATAACAACTCTGTCTTCTATTATCTGTCACTGCCGCTGCCCAGTCCCCAAAGGCAGAACACTCTGTTGGAGCTGGAGGCAGAGGAGAGCTAAGTCTGGCCCTGGGAGGATGCTCACAATTGCACTCAAAATGTTTTTACCTCAGGCCAACGTGAACATGAAACAGCCATATTCTCAACAAATTTGACTCACCCCTGTTTCTGGACATCTACAATTTAAGATTGATTCTTCCACCCTGTACCTTTCAAGAAAAATAAACTGCAAGAAAATAATCATAATAAATGACAGCCCTGGCGACAGGCAGCTCACACTACCGTGCCAGGCACAAGAGACACAAATTCTAGGCAGGGTTTTCTTTTCTTCAAACCTCACAACAATGAGGTATAGACTTATTACCAAAAGTGATAGCAGTGTCTGCTGCATTTTAAATATTTACACACAGCCACTCCTATGTGTTTAAACATTAAAGCTGGAATCCTGAAAATGCCATCAACATGCTTTGACATAAAGACTCACTATGGCATTACCCATTTATTCATCTGCAACTAACTTATAAAATATTAAATATAAAAATCATCACTCATGGCACAGCTAAGAATAGAAAAAAAAATCTTTTAAAATGGTTTGTCGGGAACTAAAGAGATGCCTCAGTTAATCACACTGGCTAACCTTGCAGAGGACAAGGGATAGCACACTGGGTGAAGGGGCAAAGGCAGGTTCTATTCCCAAGACCCACATGGAGGCTCCCAACCATCTGCAACTCCTGTTCCAGGGACCCAAGTGGGATTCTTTCCTCTATTGAGGTTTCTTCTTCCCAAGTGACTGCAGATATTGAAAGTAACAAGCAACTAAGTGGAACTGGCTGCTATAAGAAAGGGGCTGACACCAAGTGACATTAAACAACAGAAATATGTGGTTTCACAGTGCAGAAGGCTGAACTTCTGGGGTTATGGTACGGACAGCGCTGGTTGTCTTCTGAGATCTCACTGCTTTGTATAGCATTATCTCCTAATTGCCTCTTCTCAAGGTTATCAATCTACTCAGTCTTCAAGTGGACTTGAAGGACACTCAAAGTCATATTGGAATGGGAGCTTCACGTAACTTAATTACCTTAAAGGTTTTACAATAACTGAGTCATACCCATACTGTGATGTGCCTAGGAGGAGTTGAGACTTACATATACGGATTTTTAAAAGATCACAAATCAATCTACAACAGTCTAGAACACACACATTTTATGTAAATGCACAGTCACGGAACATCAGTGGCTCCACCCAGACCAGCCTCCCTCTCTCAGGGGACAATCACACGTCTAAATTTTATTTTTTGTATCTTTTCTGTTTGTCTATTCTGAGCCTGGGTCTCAGGCTGGCCTAGAACTCCCTATGTGACCAGGTTAGCTTTGAGCTCTTAGCACTCTGCTTGTCTCAGCTTCTCAGATGCCAGGATGGCTTGTGTGCATCCATCAATATGCCCAGGCTTATCTTAAATCACTTGATAATGTTACCAAATATATTTGCATGATTCTAAAGTCTTACATTTTTTCCCCTCACAAAAAAAAAAAAAAAAAACCTGCAAACAATAAATTTTCATCTAAAGGAGAGCCTGGACTTTATCTCCCAGATTTTGATATATTGGGTATACATTATCATTACTTTAAAATGCATTCAAATTTCCCTTTTGCTTTCTTCTCTGACCTATGGGTTATCTAGAAGTGTGTTGTTTAATTTCTAAATGTTAGGGATTTTCTTCATAGCTTTCTTTTATTAACTTCTAATTTAATTCTGCTATTGTCAGAGAAAACACTGGGTATGATTTCAATTCCATTTAAATTATAGAGGCTTGGTTAATAGCTCAGCATATGGTTTTACATTTGGAATTAAAATAATAAAGTTGATAATGGCATAATTTAGCCCAGCTATGCTCATGGTGGCTAAGTTGATTCAAGATATCAGTCATTTGCAGTAGTGCCCGAGTGAGGAAAGACAAACTTATAAAAAAATGTTTTTAATTAGGTAAAGGTTAGATTATTCCTCAAGGGAAGATGAATACACAGTTTATTTTTAGGAACATGAGTATTCTTTTCACTCCAAGTGTTGACTAAAGGACAGTGAAATAAATATATTCATATGTTAAGAGTCACACCGTTTTTTTTAAACAAATGCTAATCACTTACTTTAACTCTGGAAATCAAGTGACAGGAGATAGTAATGGACCAAGAAGGAAGTTTAAAACTTAGGCTGGAAACTGACCAGCAAAAGAGATTGTCTACACACCAGATTTATTATGTTAAAGTCTATGTACAGTAAAAAATAAATAAATAAACCTTTTTACCAAAACATTTCCTAATACATCACATGAGAAACAAGTACAAGAACCCACTTTTTTATTCCTAAAATGGGCTATAATCGAAAAGTCCTGAAAAACTGGAACAAAATAAACACTCAGTGCTGACTATCTTACTTTAGGAGAAACCATTGAGCTAAGCACATTTCTTGCCAGTGCTATTTAAACACGGGATTCCGAGGTAAACCTTATTTAGATGAGTTTCTAGTCAAGGATTTGACCTACATAATATAATTTGTGTAAATCAAAAGCCACACAGGATCTTTGAAGGAAGGGCTAAAAACTGGTTTAAAATTTTTCAGCCTGGGGATAAACATGCACTAAAGACACATAAATTTCACAAATACTTGGCACCTAATAGCTCAGTAGAGAGGACATTAAAGGTCTAACTTTCAACTTTTTTCTTTAATCATTTTTTACAGTCCAGTCTTTATACCCCTCCTGGTCTTCCCTCTGACTGTTCCATATCCCATACCTCTTCCCCCATGTCTCCAAGAAGATATTCCCACTCCCAGTCCCCACCCGACCACACCTCCCCACTCCCTGGGGCTCAAGTCTCTTGAGGGTTAGGGGCATCTGCTCTGAAGGAGTCCATACCTGGCAGTTCTCTGCTGTATATGTGTTGGCCCTCATATCCACTGGTGTATGCTGCCTAGTAGGTGGCTCAGTGTCTGAGCAATCTTGGGGGCCCAAGTTAGCTGAGACTGCTCGTCTTCCTATAGAGTCATCCTCCTCCTCAGCTTCTTCCAGCTTTTCCCTAATTCAACCACAGGGGTCACCAGCTTCTGTCCGTTGGTTGGGTGTAAATATCTACATCTGACTCTTTCAGCTGCTTATTGGGCCTTTCAGAGGGCAGTCATGATAGGCCCCTCTTTGAAAGCACACCATAGCATCAATAATAGTGTCAGACCTTGGGGCCTCCTCTTGAGCTGGATCCCAACTTGGGCCTGCCACTGGACCTCCGTTTCCTCAGGCTCGTCTCCATTTTTGACCTTGCAGTTCTTTCAGACAGGAAAAATTCTGGGTCAGAGTTTTTTAACTTTTAAAGGGTATTTCCATGGGTGTTGTGGAAGCTGTATGCTCTCATTTCAGCCCCAATCATCACAAATATTCCAGAGTCAAAAATCACCTTTTTATACAAGACTCCATGGATCCAGTCCTAGATCTACTGTCCGCTGACAACAGGCTATATAGCCAGATGGGAGCAGAGGAGGATGCTGGGTTGATGTTCCTACTGGTTCAAACACTGGGTCGACAAGGCTTCCCAAATTCTGCTTCCCAAAGATGTTTTGCACCAGGAATAGTGGCTCATGTCTTTAATCCTCGTACTCAAGAAGGTGAAGCAAGAGGATAGCTGACAGTTCAAGGCCAATTTGGGCTACACATTTGAGACTGTTTCTAGCAGCCAAAAAGTCTTTGGGGCTTTCTTATAAAAAACCCTGAACTCAAGCCAGCAAGCCAACTCATCCACAAGTTCTGCAACTGTACCATTTTAGGCATAATATTATTATACATTTATTATACATTATATTATACATTTTCCCATTAAAATGGTTGAAATGCCAAAGCAAACCTTGGGAAACAGAGCACACTCTTATCTAGGGCATTTTATGGCATCTGGCATTGGCATTGGCATTGTAATAAAAAGATAAAAGTTGCTTAAATGTCTTTGTCCTGGAAAGGTATTCTTTTCTTTCTCTTCTGTGGATAACACTGGGAACCAGACACAGGGATGCTATACACCAGGAAAACACTCTACCACTAACCTACATATACTCAGACCTCCAGACAATAATTCTTACTGCACGAAAAAGAGGCAAAGCCTTTTGTTACGATGGATAGTGAAATAAATATTATTACCACAGGTTTTATTTTCAAACTAAGTTTTAGAGTTGGCCTGAAGGAATTAACCTCCCCCTTTATGACCAGTTCCTGACACAATGGGAAAGGAGAAGGGCTTTTCTTCAGGGTCACCATCCTTAACAGTGGAAGCTACCAGGCTTTGGTTGATACTTAAATGTAGGCGAAAGACGCATCAACCCATCTGTAACAAACATGGCAAAGTCTTCCAGCAATGAAGAAAGGCACTTCTTTGCTTCACTGGGAAATTTCCTTGAATCTAAAGTTTGTAAGTATTCCAGCATACCAATAGGATTAAAATCACACAGCCTTGTGAAAGTCATCCCCACCTGCCAAGGTGCAGGTCAGAGGTCATTTGGCACAGTCATCTAGATACCAACAAGTAAGGAATTTAAAATTTAAGTGTCTAACACTACTCTTAAGTTATACCATGACAAACTGGTAGGAGCCTTGTATCTCAACCAGGAGAGTTAAACAGAAATTTTGCTCAGCCTTTCCATAGTTCATAGAGGCTGCCTAAGGCCCAGCTTTTTCACTGCAAACCCTAACTTACACAGCTATTATATTATGTAAGATTTAATATGTCGAACATCCAACATATGGCAAAAATACAGCATTTGTTTACTAAATAGACATTTGTATTAGTATTAGTATATTTAGAATAAAACATTAAGAGAAAATAATTTCAAATTTCAAACTATTTTGTTCACGTTAACATTGAACCAAACAACCCAAAAACTCCATATCGTGGCCTTTAGGCTTATTTTTGGATCTTGAACTTCTGATCTTGCTACCACCTCCTGAGGCTGGGATTACATATGTGCACTTCCATGTCTGATTGATGAGATTCTGGTAACAAAACCCAAGCTTGATGTATGTCAAACAAGCAATCTGCAAGCTGAGTTACATCTCCAGACCCCAAATATCTCTTTAAATCTAGATTGTTCAACAGTGAAATACTATGTAATTTTGTCATCCATAAAATAAAATATTATAATACCTTTAATACCGTACTGGCTTTCTACAGTGTTGGTTTTGTTTCTACATGGGGCTGAAATCGACACTATATTTTTACATGTATTGATTATGTATCAGAACCCATCCCTATGGCCTTCTCGGCATGAAAACTTTAGCCATCGTAATGTTATAGTGGCAAACATAACCCATGCTTTGGTCATAGCATTCTCATTAAAAACTAGAAGAGCCATCAGAATTGAATGTGAATGTTACTGGCAGGTAAGGGAGGTTGTTACTGATTGTCCTTTGTAAGAAATCCTGATGGAATCAGAGTTGGTACCAAGAGGCAAAGTTTCCACTTTCAAAACAATAGGATAGAAAAACAGAAGGGCAAGTCATTAAACCCAATTACGTGAACACTCCAGTGATCACTGTTTCTAAGGGTTTAGCAGGATGACCAAAGTATCTGAGCCATTTGTGTTTATTGTCTTGCTTGTTCCTTGACTATTTGCACCTATTGTATTGCTAGACCCTCAACCTAGAACTGACCTTAATACATGCATGTAATTAAAATGGTATAAAAACATAAAGGAGTGGGGACAGGAGTTCTAGGGAGGGGAATTGGGGAAAGGGGATGACATCTGTATTGTAAATAAATAAAATATCCAATAGAAAAATTTAAACAAAAAAGAAGAGAAAGCAAAAAAAAAAAAGAAAAAGAAAAAAAGAAGGGGAGAGCCACATCCCATATGACACCAGTACTTTGACTGTCCATCCTGGACAAGATCTTGGGCAGAGAGTTACAAGAATGGGCTATGACAACTTAAAAAAGCAAGTGTCGGGGCAGCCCAGTGTTGGTTCCATGGGGACAGAGCAAACCTCATTTCCTCCTTTGACCAGGTTAGCAGCCTGGCAGCTGGAGGAACTATAGCAGACATGATATACTCAGGATAAAGTGGGGAATTCAAGAAGGGCCGTCCTGACAACAACATAAAGCTCACGATGGAACGGCATGTGCTGAATGGGTGGGCAGCGTGTTAGGCTAATAAACAGGTGAGCCTGGGTGCTGCCACCATCTAGTCAGTGCCAGCCTACAGGAGATTTCAGAGGCGGGGCTTTGTCCTCCATCCTTCTGTTTGATAAATAATATTTATTATATTGCATATTGCCAAAGGATGACTAGTAGTTTTTCCTACTATAGGGAAGAGCAATTCATTCCCCTTCCCTATACGGTGACTCACACAGGCATCTTTACAACTAAGAAAAATGTGAGGACACTTTATTTCCCTTAAATACATACGCTTGTATTGATATTGAATATGGATACATATGAGTGCCTACGTGCCATGGTGCACATGTAGAAGCCAGAGGAAGTCACTTCTCTTTTTTCACCATGTGGTGCCTGGAGACCATGAGGCTTGACCTTGACAGTAAATGCCTTTTCCTGCTGAGCCATCTTGCTGGCCCTTTAGTTCCCATTTAAAAACAAAACAAAAAACAAACAAAAATGAATCAAGGAGCCTAGACTTTGCTGCAGAGAATGACTCGTTGGATGTGACAAAGTCCCAAACCAGCAGAGCTGTTATTTAACCTCAACCTCAGCTCTTCTGACTTTATACTTCAGCCAAACCCTGCTATAGGAAAAACTACAGATCTCAGGTAGCAGGGTAAAGGTAAATGGACAAAAAAACTAAGAAGCATTATCTAGGAAATAACTTCAATCACAGGCCCAGTGAGCCCATAAAGATATCATTCCATCCATCAATGTTTTGAAACATACAATCTGCTATGATTTCTGAGATGATCTACCTGCACCAAGCTGCACTGTAGATTTAGAACAAAAGAAATGATCATGCCCCTTGCCCTCATCTGGTCACAGGCCATCTGTGTAAAGAGACTCACAGATCAAATGTGAGAGCTAAGGTCCTTTCTCATACCAGTGGTCCATTTTCACAATACAGGGCTAAATGGTTTGGGAGAATGTATGTTGAGAGTCAGTGCTCAAAAACTGGCCAGGTAACCATTGGCCAGGAGAACAGAACTATGGCTCCAGAAATGCAGGATTCTGAGCCGTCATTCATAAGTCACTGAGAATCACTGATAGACTATGGGGGGATGTTCTCAGTCACTACAAATGACTGACCGTCTGCTTGTTTTCCCTCTTGGAGTCACTGTAGACTATCAAGTCACAAAGGAAGCAGCGATAAAATTTGTAGTCTTGCTTGGAATTCAGTGTGTACGTGTGTAAGATACTTCTGACCTGAAGAACTACACATGATGGTCGGTAGGCTTCCAACTCACAGGAGCCCTTTTTCATTTATATCTTGTGATGACTTAAAAGAGAATGGCCCCCCACAAATTTATATTTTGAATACTTGATCCCTAGTTGGTGGACAGCTTGTGCAGAATTCGGAAAGACACCTACTAGTCCCGGTGTATACCCCCCGCTCTTACACATACACACACACACATACACACACAAAGATGTAAAGGTGTAAGCACTCAGCTATACATTCACTTTACCAGCATAAACCCTAGCCATCATAAACCATAAGCCAAATTAATAGTCTTTTTTTTCATAGGTTATCTTGGTCATGGCACTTTATCACCATATTAGAAAAATAACTTGTTGAGAGCCAACTCCTAGCAGAAAGTGGCTATCATCTTTGCAGCCATCTTAGGCCATATACCCTGACGAGAGACTTGTTTTCAACAGCCCACAACAGCTGAGCACACTCTGATAAACATCTTGTTTTTCTCACACATCTTGTTTTGCTGTTTAGTGCCCCCAGCTGCAAGGTGCACATGGTATCCATGCTGCAAGGCACGTAGCAAAGTGCCTTCAGCTGTGTTCCCCTGCTTGTCCACGAGGGCAAGGCATGTGGTAAAGGGTATAAATACCCAGGATTTCCTTTCAATAAAAGAGACTTTATCAGACTCGGTCTTGTCTCCATTCTTCACGTCTCTCGCCCCTCCATCCCCACTCTCTCTCTTGCTAGACCCTAACCCTTACCGGAGCAGCAGCTCGGGCAGGGACAGAGTGGCCCCCAAATGTGGGGCAGAACGGGCTGTTACATAGTGGCCCCCAAACGTGCAGCAGAACGGGTGGTTACAATAACTGACAGCTTTCTTGATGAAGTTCCAGCATCCTTTTCCTCCCCTAATCACCCTGGAGTCTAATAAACCTGGAGTCTGGGGCTACAGAAGAAGGAAGAATCATGGAGCCCCATACATCCAGAAGTTGAAAATCCCAGGAGTGATCTTTCCCTTGTTCTCATTGTGACCAGGTGTCACCAGGCTGGGATCTCTAAGATCCAAGGCAAGAGATACTTTCTCCAAGCTAACCACATGGAGGATAATGGCAGCCTACCAAAACAGCAAAACAGGGAAAGGGCCTCCAAATAGCAAAGGAAATACATATTTAAACATATGTTCCACTTCCTATGCCAATAATTTCTAAGCTTGTAAAAGTGTGCATGCCCTCTGGCATTCAAGCAGGTTAATCTTGGTTTGACTTTTATGTCATGATGCCTTCCCTCCAACTACTTCACAGCTACTGAAGTTCTCCCCTTATAGTGTCTTATCTTCGGAACTTTGGTAAAAACCACTTTCTATGTCAGATGTCACCTTTGGGTCTTCTCATTTTAAATCATCTCCTCATCTCTAGTTCTGATTCTTTTCACTGGCTTTCTGGTTCCCAGCTTCTCTGAGGGACATCAAAGGCAAAACTCATTAGGTAAACAGGCTGGCACCAAGGGCGCTGTGGGGAGGGGCTAAGTTAAATCAACACTACCCATTTGGGGAGTCAAAGGTTTATGGTATTTTTCCATGAGCTGCTATCTGACAGCAGCTACTGGAATGGTTCAAATACCTCCTGCTGGGGTGACATTGCTGCAGCCTGGACCATAAGAACCGGAAGCACCAGGAAAGGCCTCTGCTGCCAGCACAAATCTTTGGATTAATGAAACTCCCAACCAGTCTGCTGCACCAGCTTTCTTCCCTTCGGTATCATATGAATGCATTTCAGACCTTGAGTTTATGGCCTGTATTATTTTTGTTTTGTTTCCTTAATGGGGGAGGAAGCTGAGTTTTGCTCACTATCAAGACAATATCACATGCAGGCAGTAACTCAAGGGCAATGTGAGAAGGATTTTCTGACTAGGTCATCAAACAGGAAACCTCATGGAGAATCTGGGATTGGTGTATTTTCTGCTGGAACCATGAATGGGTAGGATGTAGTCCTTGGAAGGGAGGGGGGGGGGGATATGTTGGGATAGATGGAGGTGGTATCTTTCAAAGCACATTGAGAGAAATAGCTCTCATACATCCACACCCTCAAGTCACTGAGCAAACAAAGATTGTCTTAACTTCAGCTGAAGGCGGTAATAAGCATGCGCCTAAGCACTGGGTATCAGCACACCCCACCAAGAGTTCTCTGAGCCATGGCACCGTTCTTGCTCCAGATGGCATGGAAAATAATTTATAAATGACAAAAGTTCAACGAGAGGATGACAGCTGCTCAGCTCCAGCTCTCTGGCCACCCACTTCAGTAGAAGTGAGAGCTTTCAATCAACTCCCGCATCTCAGAGGGCCTTCAGACAGCATCAGAACATGTGTACAATATGTTCTCAGAAAGGAGCTGGCCAAATAGGAAAGATTAGAAAATCAAGTGAAATAAAAATAGACATACATACTCTTTTCTCCCAAATCCACAGTGCCAAGCAGGAACTGAGAACAAAGGACTTTATATTTCTTAAACCAAGCTTTTCACATTACTTCTCATTTTCTTCTTACCTGCCTCCTCCCCCCCCAATCCCCCCACCTCACCCCCATATATTCACGGCTAGAAAAGTATCTAGAACTTCACAAACGCTATTTTAAAAATACATATTCACTACTTGCTCATCTTCTCATCTACTTAGTCAAATAAACCTATAAATCTTAATATAAAAATGTCTCTGCCTGATATTGAGTCAACTGCTTCTTTGAAACATAAAGGCTCCCATTTTCATTTCAATTCTGAACTTCCACGATATTTATTTATCCATTTATTTATTTATTTGAAAGTACCACTTTGAGGCATATGTAGCTGAGTTGGTAGGGTGCTTGCCTGTAATGCACGAAGCCCTGGATTCAATCTCAGTATTACATAAACCCCACACTCTTGAGATGGAGGCAAGGGATTTATAAGTTCAAGGTCACCCTTGGGTATATATCAAGCTGGAGGTCAGCTTGGCCTACATGAAATTCTGTCTCAAAATAAGGAAATGATGACTCTAAAATGTACTATCTTGCAAAATAATACCCTCCACCTCTCCTGGGGAAAAAGTAGCTCAGTTGCACTGAAGTCTTAGGAAACCGTTTACACAAAAAGAAGAGTAAACAGAGATGACTATACTAACTAAAGTCACCAAACTATTTTAAAAGTACACTGGCCTATGAAACAAATGCAATCTAAACAATTTGCCAATTTTGGAAAAGCCTGCTATAAGTGTGGCAACCAGAGGAGATGAGATTATGATTTAGAAAGTGAAAAGTTTTAGGATAACAAATACCACTGATGCTCATCTGCCGGACTGACTCTCTGACACCTGTGTTGATTGAGGACCAGAGCTTTCTAGTTCTCATCCAACCAGGACTGCTCTAGATGGAATGCAGAAAGATGATAAACGGGAGCCTAAGATTGCATCCCTGGAGGCAGACACCCACCCGCCCACTGCTGCTTTCATCTGTTCCATAAATAGATCGCAAAGGAAGGCTGTGGAGGCTCTGTGAGTTGATGTGTTTATCATATGCCCAGAGTCTGCTAAAGTGCAAAGAGGCTTGCCTAACACAGACCTGAAACCTCAGAAATCTAGGGGCTGACATGGGAAAATTATGAGTTCAAGGCCAGCCTGCATTACATGGTAAGCTCCAGGCTAGCCTGGCCTAGTCTCTAATAAAACAAAATTAGATTAATTTTAAAACTTACATATATAAGGCACAATTGTAAATTAAGATAGCTATAACCAAAGAAAAAAAATTTTTTTAAATTTGTGTGTGTGTGTGTGTGTGTGTGTGTGGTATGTTTGTTTATGAGTGTCTTAATACTAGGATGCATATATGCATATGTGGAGGTCAGAGTAAATTTTCTGGGAATTGGCTTGCTCCATTGTACTTTTTGAGGCAGGTCTCTCTGCTTTAGGTCACTTTGCACACTCCAGGCTAACTAATCCACATGCTTCCAGGAGAGTCCCCTGTCTTCATCTTCCATATCGCTCTAAGACTACAGAGACTAGAAAGGAGCCAGCACCGTCAGGCTGTTGCTGGTTCCAGGAATGTTATGGGCCACTGGACTTGTGTAGCAAATGCTTTGCCCACTGAGCTGTCTCCCAACCCTAGTTTAACGTTTGTTTCTGTTTTCACAAAACATTAAAAAAAAAAAAATAACCCACAATAGTGAACAACAAAACCATCCTCCAGATTCACTATGTCACCAATGCCCTGTTACTACCTTGAGCTGCAACAGTTTGTAGCTCTGTTTGTTCAGCAAAGAGAGAAGGTGGAGAAGGGGAGAGGTAACTGAGGAGGAGGGAGAGGAAGAGGGAAAGGTAGAAGGAGAAAGCAATGAGAAGAAGAAGAAAATAGGAGAGACAACTGGGCAAATAGTGTAGGCTGGGGGCATAAGAGAACAGGTTATCTTGCAGTGTTTCAACACACACATCCCCTAGCTTCCTACACTTCACTACTGATTAACAAATCAGTAATGCAGATGAGAGGAGTGATTTCTTTTTTTAAAGGAAGCATAGGCATTTGGATATGTACCTTGGAGTAGCTATAAGAATCTGGAAAGCTTAAAACTTATGTTAAAGATACAAGGAGTATTGAATTTCACACCAAAGAAACTGTATTCACTGTGAAGAAAAAAACCTCTAGTTAAACAAATTATTCCAAACTTGGGACTGAATACATTCAATAATGCTTGCAGAAAACACTGAGCCATTGTCTCCATTTTCTGCCTTAAGGAACTCGGACAGACAGCCACCAGACAGGCAGCTGAGCTCCCCATGGCTTTCAAGGATGATTTTCTGTAGGAAAATACACTGACAACAAAGAGACTTTACACAGCAATCCTGTAACTCAAGATGCCCTGGGTGTTCACTCTGTGCTAAATTAGTGTGAGCTTGCGGCTGCTGTTTACCAGATTCACTTGCCAAAGATGCACTTAAGCAGCAATACAGGGGTTCAATGAGTATATGCAAATAGATATGTATATACTCATATGCATATATATGATGTGCACTCCCAGAGCTTTCAATGTATGGAATGCATATCAGGTTTTCTTCTAACCATAGAATCTGACTCCAAGTTTTGAAAAATCCATCCATAATGTTTTAAGAAAAATAAATGGATTATTAAAAGCAGATCATTAAAATTAACCCTTTCATCGTTGTCCATTACAGATTTCTGTAATGGAGTAAATTTTGTATATCTCAACTTCTCCACCTGGCTATCCCAAACATGTGGCTTTCTAGACATTGAAACGGGATGCTGATAATAGATGACCTGAACTTCTGCTCTCTTGCTGATGCATATCATTTCGATCTTAAATAGTAATATGCATTGGTAGTACCATATTGGACAAAAGAGCCCTAGAAGCTAAAACCAGGAAATTTGTAAAACTCATCATTCAGGCTGAGGGGGTAGATCAGAGCACTGGCAGAGCATCTGTAAGGATCCTAGATTTGATCCACAACACTATCCTAATCACCAGTGAACCCTAATAGGTCAAAATCATTCTAAAAATCAAAGATGCAACAACAAAATTAGGACTTAAAATTAAAAACAGGTCAAGCATACAGTGGACCTTCAACATCACAAATGCAGATACCATGGTATTATGTTGGAATATGAAACATCCCATGGGTTCATGTCTCAATACTTCCTCCAGACAACCTGGAGGAAGGGAATCATAGCCAAGTCCAGTTCTAGCCTGCATATCCTGTCTCCTGATCAACCAAGATTCAAACAACAGCCTCACCTTCCTGCCATCCCATCTGCAAGCCACCATGAACTCCTCTATGTCTTCCCAGCATGAAGACTGTACCCTCTCAAACTGTGAGTTCAAATAAATCCTCCCTCCCCAAAGCTTCTTCTTTCAGGATTATCACAGCGACAAGAAATGACACAATACACACAATAAAAAGTGAGAAGGGACATCAATCCAAAGATACTTCATTTTCCCTAAGTTGAAGTGTTCTGTGAGTGATATTAGGATCTGAAAAAAAAATGAAGGAAGAAATTGTTTGAAAGGGGGAACAGGGCTGCTCTGTGAGTGTTAAGAGAGGAAAAAATGCAATTGAAAACCTCTTCTCTAGGCTGGCATTGTCTGGCCTTGATTTTAAGAATGAGACAGTAGAAAGCACCTCTGTCTAGCACGTAACTATTTGCATTCTTGTACCTTGATAGACATAACAGTGAGATGATTCTGTCAGGTGTAAACACTGTTTTCACACATCCCACCAATGTGTGCCTTCGTTATTATTCAACGTTTAATTAAGTCACAACATCAGAAAACATCTGGTAGTAAACTTCAGCACATTGCTAGTACAGCAAGAATGACAGGGTGTGCTGGAGCCCATGAGTGACAGCAAGGGTGCGTTTGATAGGAGCAGACACAGTGAAAGCAGCTAATGACTGAGGGACAAAGAGGCACACCTGGACAGAGTGCCACAGCTCTCCTTTTTGTGACCATGAGAAGGTCAAATCTTGCTACGTCCGAGTTTCTGTCTCTGAAAAGCGGGGCTAATCAAACTGACCTAGCACTAAATCAACCACAGGTTCCCTGTTCTGCATTCAGAAAGTAAACAATACATTGGCTCTTTCTTGCCTCTGCTGCCATGTGGTTGGCTTTAATAATAACATATAATAGAAGTTAGAAACAATCACCATCACACTGTTACACCATGTGACTCTGTCCAGACAGACCCTATCCTATAATCAATCCAGTCTGTAAAGAAACGTCTTTAGAACACAGGACAAGAGAGAGGTTTTGATCAGTCTGATGTGCTCACTGACACGAGGGCACGGCTGATCACCTTAGTAGGCGCTCTAGTCCCTAGAAACAGGCTGTTTCTATCTCCTTACACAGTGTCAGACACCAGCTTTGTTTTGCAAGAGAGATTAATGAAACAAGAAGTGAATTTAAGTAGTAAGTTCTTTAAAAGAAATAAACAAAAAATAAAAGCAACAATAACAAAGGACACAACTAGCTAAGACAGCCTTGGGGACAATATAGTCTAATCGCTACTTTTGTTCTTTGAAGCTTCAGTGCTCAGAGGACAATACTGACTGCTTTAAAATTCTTACAATTCTAATCCAAGACCCTTCCAGTCTTAAGACATTGCATCAAAAATGGATATCAATATTTACTCAGCACTCAGGAGTTCTGTGACCCTCTTCCTTGCTGAATATAGTACAGAATGAAATAATAAAGTTATAGCAAATTATGATGTATATTCAAAATGCATAGCAAGCATAGTCTCTTATTACTATATTTAGATTTGGGTTTTATTTGAGATTTAAGTAAATGGTTCAGGTCAGTAATTACAATTCATAAAAAAATGGAAACCTTTATGAAAAGAGAATGAATGTACAGACATAGACACAGAGAGAGGATATATACTCTATAGGATTAAAAATTAATTTAAATATTGAGGTTGTATTACTCCAGCTTCTCTGCAGATTACTCAGAAATTATATTCCTTTCCCTCTCCTCTTACACTCAGTAGAAATCTAACGTTTCATTTGACCTGGCCTAAAGCCAATATTCCTCCTACAGGCTGACTGAAAAATAAAAAATAAAAATAAAATTAAATAAAAAGAAAAACAAAGAAGACAAGCTGCCCAAACCCAAGAGCTCACACCCACAGAAATCTGACTAATAAAATATGCAAAAAACTGCTGGCTAAAACATAGTTCAGATATTATCAATATGTTAGTTTGTATTTTTCAATGCTTCCAATTACCTGGGCCAACTGAATGGGCTGGCCCTTCATCTCAGTGGGCAAAATTAAAAATAGTTTCACATGATGAATAGTGGTGCTGTGCTCTGGGAAGGTACACATCTCTGAGCCTAGACTCCTCTCACCTGTCCATTGTTAGGAGGTTCCCAAGTGTTCAGGTTCCATTAGCAACTTTGCTCTCCATTGCTGAGGTCTGAACTTCCGATGTTATGGGTCATGATGCTTGTGAGCCCAAAGACTCAAGTCTCATCATCAGAATGTTAGAACTGGGAGCTGAATGCAGTAAGCTTCTACTTAGGTAAGTGTTTTATGTGAAAAGGTTTGTGATTGGGAAGATTTGGTGAGATAAGAGAAACAAACTATCCCCTAAACAGTATGAAAACCAATACCCATACTGGGCAATACTATCATATCAGCTATAATGGACAACACTATATGGACAAAGCTATAATGGAATTTGTTAATTCACAATGTTTCTAGTTGTCTCTCTGGTTGTTTGGGTTGAGTCCCACCTTTGAGTCCCCACAGTTTAGGCCGTCCTTACACCCAGCGTACCGTGAGGCTCCTGCCATTGACATGTAAGAAGGTTTAGCAAACGGACTTGCAGTCAAGGCTGAACACCTAGGTTTGATCCTCAGAACTCATGTGGTAAAAGACAAGAACGGACTGCTACAAGTTGTCCTAAAACCTAAACATACACACACACACACACACACACACACACACACACACACACAGAGTGAATAAATACATGCAGAATTACAGGTGTCTGGTATTTCACCTGATTTAATATTTTGTTTTGAAAAGCAAGAAAACAAAATCTCTCTCTTTATAGTATTCTCAAATTTAGTGGATTGGAAGAACATATGCCCCTAGAGATGAGTAACATTGGAACAAAGACAAACAGCACGTGAGGATCACAACACAAAATAAAGACTCACAGGGGAAAGGGTGGTATGTTCTAAGAGTGAAGGAACTCTTCCCTTGAGAAACTATAAATTAAACTAGGGAAGGCAGTGGGTTCAGCCTAGGTCTGTATGGAGAAGCTGAGGACACATTCACAGTAGAGTCACAGTTGTTATGGAATAGTGGAAGTCAGTAGATGCACATCTTGTCCAGAGTAGAGGATTCATTTGGAAATCATGGCTGGTAACAAAACACTGCTCATTTGAGACAATCCTAAAATGCTATACTAAGAAATGCCCAGCTTGTTCCACAGAGGCTGAGGCAGTACTGAGAGCTTTCTTGGTATCATGGTGATGTAGACAGATGCAGACAGAGTAGTGAATGCAATAATGGCAGCCCAAAAGTAGCATGGAAGGAGAGCTCCCAGAAATATGGAAGTCAGGCTGGCCTGCAACATGGGTGGTGTGCTATTTGCACTATGGTTTAATATACTATATTTGAAACAGGAAACAAATGCAAGTGGTACTCTGTTCACAGAGTGGGAAAACTGGTAATGTGATGGAGTAGGTCTTCCATTACTCCTCAGCTGGGTGAGGAGGTATGCCCACCAGAAGCAGACTGGGAAAACACAGGACCAGGAATAGGCATGGCCTTTAGCAAAGCTGAGTCAATGCACACACAAAGCAGGACTGATAAATATGATAAACATGAATTTGGGTCATGACCATGAACAGTGAAGGCACAAACGGGGACAGGGATTCTGGCTGAAGAAAAGTGAAAGACAAGAATGGAATGGGCATTTAAAAAGCAATGAAAATAAAAAGCAATGAAGTTCTTCCTGATTGAACAACAGAAAATTCTGCTGTGTGGAGATGCTAAATAAAGGCTTCGTCACAACTGTCCCTGGGACATGAAGTAAACCATGCTGGAACAGTAGTATCTGGGATTAGTTACTCTTCTCACTGTGACCAAATACCTAACAAAACAACTCAAGGAAAGGAGGATTTAATTTTGGCTCACAGTCTGCAGGCATACAGTCTATCATAGAAGTAGGGAGGCATGGTGGCTGGAGCGCCATCCTTAGTGCTAGAAGCCCATGGCATAACATGGTACATCTCTGTGGATCATGAACAGAGATAGGCTAGCAAGTACGGTCAGGCTATAAACCTGAATTTCTATAAACTCTCCCTAGCAACCTACTTCCTCTACCATTGGAAAGGACTCCTAAGGGCTCCACAACATGCCAAAACAGTGCCACCTACTGGTGAGCAAGTCTTAGGACACACAAGCCCATGTGGCACACTTCACACTCCAATCATACCAGTATTTACCTTCCCCTTAGTGAAACCTTCATCATTACAAGATTTCTCTCCAGGTTTCTGGCTGTGACTGCTATAGATACTAAATAACCCAAGGACTCACTGTCTGTGTAGATGTAGGTTGTCTGAGACTCTCTCATTTTTCTTAGACTGTAGCAGCAAAGACTGTAGGCATAATCATTAAACATAGAGAACGTACATTCTAGTATAGCCATGGGGAAAAAATGACATGTTTTAAGTTAGGTAAAGTCAAAGAAATAGAAGAGTGAACAGGACAAAAACATACATACTGAAACATGAGTATGCAAGAAAGGGCAGACCGTATTCAGTTGTATAACTAGGGAATGTAAAATCTAGGATGGAATGCTTTTAAAAATGTTTCCAGGACCAATGGCAAGAAGGAGATGGCTAAGTTTCTGGAAAAAAAAAATAAAGAAATTGACATTCAACACACACAAGGGAGAGTGTGATTTGAGTTGAGTACCCTTTGCTGACTAGAGGATATACTGACTTCATACACTGCTTTCCCCTTAACTCTCAGAGGAATTCTTCAAGTTCTTTGATCCTGCCTAAACTTGATGAATGAAGAAAAGGCAGGTCCATAGAAATTAAATGTAAATTGTCAACTTGATACAATCTGAAGGCTTTGGAAGTGACCCTCTGGGCATGCCTATCGGGGATTATCATGATTGCCTTTAATGTATATGAGAAGACACTCCCACTGTGCACAGACCATTCTCTGGGTAGGAGATCCCAAACTATGTAACTGAAGAAAGAAAACAAGGCAGCATAGGCATGCATTGTTCTCATCTAAATATAGACAGAATGTGATTGGCTGCTTCAAGCTCCTGATGTACCGACTTCCCACCATGATGGACTGTACTTTGAAATCTAAGCCAAAATAAACTGCTTCTCCTTTAAGTTCTTTGTCAACATATTTTATCACAGTAACAAGAAATGAAATTAGATATCACCCAAAGTGGACAGATGATGATATTTAACCCCAGAATCCGTGTATGCTTTGGCCAGGAATGTGGAAGGATAACAGTAAACTCGGGGCTACTGTACCCACTAATGAGGCCTGCATTGTAAGACAGTGGTGTGATATGTTCCTGCAATCCAAGTACTACAGAAGTAGAGGCAGAAGATCTGAAGCTCAAGACCACATGTGGCTATAGAGAGAATTCAAGGCCATCCTAGGCTACATGAAGCTTCCTCTGGAAAAAAAAAAAAAAAAAAAAACCAAAGTGTCAGGAGTAGAAGGGGACAGTATAAGAAACCCATACAAACTAACAAACCACACCTGAGGCTTAGACTTTGGAAGAACATAGCCTCTAAACCTATAAATGGACTGCTAACAACTAAAGGGTCAAGAATCCAAAGATGGTCTGGCTGTTGAAACTCAGATGAGAGAGTGCATGGAACATGTGGGTAAAGAAACTCTAGCAGGTAGGTAGAAATATGAACCTAAATTTAAAAAAAATTGAGAAGATGCTTGAGACTTATGATGATGGTGGGAAGGACTTGCTTGGCTTTGTTGGCTGGGAACATTTCTATGTCATCCGATAAGGAAGTGTGATGTCCTTGTTGGCTATTGGTGCAGATCAGTATCTTCTGACACTCAGGAAATCCATAAACCTTCTTCCACTGTTGCTACAAAAAGCACAGAATTACAGGTGCACAGAAGTAACACACACACACACCACCTTTAAAAATCTAGTTATAACTTAATAGCCCTTTTACACAGACATACTCTAAATGACAAGTGAAATGCCATGTTATTTAGATTCATATGCACAGTGTTAAAATGCTGTGAAATGATGTAGGCTTTGACTGTCTGATGTTATTCAATTGATGTCATTAAAACAGAAGAATTAGTCTTATAATTATTCCCTATGGGTTTGACAGTCTGCCTAAAAAAGAAAGAGCACTCATCTCTGTCCCAAATTACCTTATCTGGGGGGAAATTAGGTGGGTTAAAGACAGCAAAACCAGTATTTCAATAAGCCCTATGGGAAAAAAAAGAAATGTGTATCAGAAAGGAAGAACCACCTCTGGTGACTTGGAGCTGCTTCGTGCCAGGCTCTGTAGGCTGGGTGACTCCACTGCAAAGATCAAGTAAGGACAAACAGACCCTTTCTTTCCCTGATGAGTGAGCTGGTCATGCTCAGCATTCAGAAACTTCATCATCGTGCTCACATGTATGTGTAACTCCACTATGTACACACTTAAAAGTCTCCAACAGGCACAGATTGACTGTACAGATGTAACTGCTCAGAACAACTCCCAATTCTGGCTCAAGTGCTAGGAAGATTGGTCCAATCAATCAAGTGTTTACTGCAAAGTGTAAGGATCCAGCCTCTCCGAAAAACAGGTGGCCAAACTGTGCCCTATGGAGTAAAAACCCCAAGATCAGACCACAAAATCCCACCAATCCCTGAGCTCACCCCAAATCAGACCACAAAATCCCACCAATCCCAGGATACCCTGAAGGTCCACCCCAGAAAACTCTTCCCCTCAAGAAACCATATATATTCCCTGCCTCCCACTAAGTTCTTTGCTGCTTCTCTCCTGAGCAGAGACTACCATCACCTTTCTGTGTTTTCTGCAATGAATCTTTTGTGTGAGGTTTGTTGTGCAGTATGACTCTGTGATAGTCTTTGATTTCCAACTGCCAAGATACCTGTCCCTCTGACCTATAATGCACCTAGTTTTGGATCTCCAGCACTCATAGAACAAGTCAGTTGTGATGGGCCTCATCCTTCTAATACCAGCACACAGGATTCAAAGACAATGAAATCTTAGACCATGCTGGCTAGACACTACAGCTTAATTAGCAGACTTCCATCCATTGAGAAACTTTGCTTCAAAAAGTAAGGTGCTATGCAGCAAAAGAGACACCCAGTGTTTAACTCTGGCTTCAATATACACATGTACATACAAATGAACGTCTCACACACACAAATAAGTCACTGATAGGAATCCTTTACCTATCTACTTATGACTTTGGCAGGTTTGTGTGATCCTCAGAGAGGAGAGAATCCAATTTAACAGGAATCTAAAACAAACCTTACTATTAATTACTAGATTGAGGCCACACATTAAAGGCCAAGCAATTACAGAGAAATAGATACAGGGTACGGCTTGTTAGCAAAAGCCATTGATTAGAATACAAAACCAGATTTCAACTCAAGATTCTTTTACAGTCTAACTGAATTTGAAATGAGTAGTCCTTTTACCTACCTCAATACAATTAGTGTTCTTATGCTATGTTAAGGCATTTGACATTATCCTTAAGATATTTCGTAGAAGAAATTATACTATGCTCAAAGGATATTATTTCCATGAGAATTACTAAATTCTCAATTTCTATAGCTATTTTAGAATCATTTTGTGGATTACAGGTACTATTCATCGATCTCATATATTAGCTCCACAGCTTTAGAAGAAATTTTGTGTAAGTTTATGTTTTAGTTGCTGTAACAAAATGTCTGGAATAATCAATTTATAAAGATAAAAGTTTGGGTTTTGTTTGTTTGTTTGTTTTGTGTGTATGTATGTGTGTGTGTGTATGTTGGTTTCTATTTTGTCCTCGTAGTTTTGGGAGTTCCAATACCATGATAGGCTAGCTCTATTATTATGGGCTTGTGGCAAAGAAGCATGTCATAGTAGAGGTATTTGGCAGTCAAAACTGTTCATGTCATAGCCTAGAAGTAGAGAAGAATGGAGAGACTGGGGTTCTATAACCTCTGTTAATAACAGGCCACCCATGAAGCCATACCATCCAACGATTTTACCACCTCCCAACAGTGCAAGATAGAGGACAAGCCTTAACACATAGGCCACTTCAGACTCAGCATCCAAATGTGGCAATTTCCTTATCTTTGAAGAATAGTCTAAGCTAAAAAGTTTATAGCTAGTTGGGAGGTAGGAGGACAGGCCTTCAATTTCAGCACTCAGGAAGCAAGGCAGGTGAGTTTGAGGCCAGTCAAGTCTACAGAGAGAGCTCAGAACAACCAGAAATACACAGAGAAGCCCTGCCTTAAATAGATAGATAGATAGATAGATAGATAGATAGATAGATAGATAGATAGATAAGATAAATAAATAATTTAAAGAATATAAGAAAAAAAGGTTCATAGAATGTGATTAAATAAATGAGACAGTGGTTTTGAAAGCTGATACTATACAAACATGCACACACATACACACAAACGCAGAGTTATCAATATTCACAGAGAAAAGCCAGAAGAATATATGCTTGCCATGGAGAAGAGTTAGGCAAGGTCTCCCTGGGTATACAAAAGGTACCAATGTATAAATCGGAAAAAAAATATTTAAAAAACCACTTTCAGTAGAAAAGTTTTAAATAATTGTAAAGGGAAATTTATAGGAGAAAATAATCTTCAAAGGAAAAATACAAAGACATAATTGCTCATCAATAATCAAAACAAAAAAAATACATTCACCTTAGACAGAGGGAAAAATAGGAAGTTTAATAATGCCCTGTGCTGGTGGGAAAAGTGGGTATTTAACATTCACACTGGTGTGGTTCCCACTGATGAGAAAGGGTCTGAGAGAAATTTATAAAATCACCCAGAGAACATGCATCCATCTGTCCATGCACCCTAAGATACAGTAAAGGCAGTAGTTTAGAGCCAAATACCACTCCTGAGTGTTCTCCAATGAGGTATGTGTCTAAAATTTCTCATAGTTGTCATATTTTTGGGATAATGACACAGAGAAAATGTGACTCTCGACCCAGGGGGAGAATATGAATAAAATGTAGACTACATTATGAGCGTTGAATGAAATGAAGTTGATGTATACACAATAAAGAGCAACTGAAAATATAATGCCCAGGGGAAGAGATACAAAGAAATAAATGGGATCCATACCTCATATAAATTAAAAATGCAATTACAACAAAGTAACAGTGTGTTTTATAATGCACACAGTGACAAGCATGGACACGTTGGGTGGAACCTGAACAAGGATGGCAAGGGTCATGTACATACCAACAAGGACTCAGGCAAAAGCAAGCAGAGCCCTAGGAAAGTATAGATGTACAGGTGTAAATGCACAGAGAGTCACTAAACACAATTTTTATATGACAACACACTGGAATCATACCTAAGGCACCTTGCTTCTATGTTCTTCACTTCTTATTTCCTGGTTTATATTTAGTGTTGATCTCTGGCAACTATAATGATTGCAGGTTACAACTTTCCACCTTAAAACCCTGAGGCAGACGTTTAGAGGTTTATAGTGAGCCCTGGGTCGGGTTGTGAGTATGATGCGCTCATCAAGAGCTCAGGGTCACAAACAGGAGATCAAGAGCCAACAGCAAGGAGACCACACTGATGCCTTTACTTGGTTGCCTCTTCCAGAGTGTCACATCCAGGCATTGGGAGGGGCCTGAGGAGCTACTCTGGGCACTGACTACACTTCCGGAGAGTGAACTTTTCACCCCAACTTCAGGCTTGACTTGTCAGACTGAGGGCAAAATGAAAGCAGAAATGAGGTTCCATGCACAAATGCATACAGGGATATTTGAACAGAGGAACGTCTTAAAGTGCCTTAAACACAGCAAAGTTAGTTTCTCATAAGAATAGGAAGCTAGAAAATAGGCGAGAATGTGTGTGAAAAGATACTGGCTGATTTCAATGGATTAGCAAGCTGAGAGGGCAAGAGGTAGGGTGGACAGCGGAATGAGACAGCATGGTCCTCACCAGTTTTTATTCAATCACAAAGAAGCAAAGCACACTAGAATTTCTATCTTCAAAAAAAAAAAAAAAACAAAAAACTGAATACTATCTCATGAGAGCACCTTTATTCGTCTACCAAAGCATAGTTATTGAACCTTTTGAGAAAGTATTTAGTTTCTCTAAGACACAGCTTTCTCAGAATTAAAAACTTTCTAGGCTAAAGGACAGATGACCCTCAGCAAGGCAAAGAACTCTCTCCACCTTTATGAATATGCCCAAGTAGAAAGGTGTGGTGTTCAGGTCACACTGCATGGTTCTGACTCTCTGTGGTCACTGAGGCCACAGTGAACAAGCAATGGTATTGTACCAACACAACATAATGGGGGAAGTTTGGACCTAGAAAATTCCTCCAGAGGCCTAAAAGCTACATCAATTACACCTGGAACAAACTGAGATGTAGTGGAAGCTTTAAAAGGTGGGGCCTACAAGAGGAAGTTAGCCTGGTGGAAGGCATATCCTTCCACGGGATACTGGGACTCTGCCAGCCACCTACCCATCTTATCTTTCTTAGCTTCTCAGCCATCATGAGGCAAAAAGGCCACTTCTACCATACTCTCCCACCATGATACATTTTGCTGCTATATGCCCAAGGCAACAGGGAAGTGTCCATGAAATGAGACCTCAAGAGTCAAGTAACCTCACAAAAGTGAGACTGCAAACCAAAGTAAGTCTTTCCTCCTTATATGGTGATTGTTTCAGATATGTTGTCATAGCAATGGAAAGATGACCAAGACATGTCCTTATAAACTAGAGGATGAATTTTGTGTAGAAATCTTTAACGGACAATGGCATGAGCTTGGGTTTGTAGTGGGCATTGGCCAGGACTATAATTAATACTACACTTATAAAACTATTGTCAACTATTTAAAACAGAGCTCTGAGATGGCTTAGCAGGCAAGGGAGCTTAATGCCAGGCTGGTAACCTGACTTTGATTCCTGGGATCCATAAAGTGGAAGGAGAGAAGCAACTCCTGCAAACAAGCACATGTGCATGCACACACACACCAGATAGATAAATAAGTGAAATAATACATGGAGAGAAAGAATGAACTTGAAACTAAAACACAGTATACCTCACAGAATCTATATTACACAAGGTACCTAGAAGAGAAATCAAATGTACAAAGGGGGAGTAATGGCATTGGTTCTATCAGGTCAGAATAGGGTGGAGAAGAAGTACCTGCTCCAGGATAATGGAGGCAGTCAGGTGTATTCACGGCATTGTTTTAAAATGGCTGCTTGTTACTGGATGAGAGGTGACCACACAGTACATAGTAGTCGATCAAGATTTCAATGAAATCCATGGGAGGATAGCAAGCCTAAAGCAACCATTTGCTGAAAAGGCTCTTTTCTTGTAGTTTCACAGGATTATAGTATTCCTTTCACAGATAAAGGAATGGCCTACCACAGGTGCTCAGTGAGGTCCTCAGAAGACGTGGGAGCAGAGCTGCCATTAATCCAGAGGCTATATGATGTCACAGTGTCTTCCAATGAGCAGACTGATTTCCCAAAAAGCACACTCAATTGAGAACAAGCTAAGAAGAACTACATGCCCATAATCTCAGCACTTGGGAGGTAGAGGCATAATGATGGAAAGCTCTGCTACATAGCAAGCTGGAGCTGAGCACCGTCTATGTGAGATGGTGTCTCAATAATAAAACAAACGAAAGCCACTAGGAAGAAAGGTGACAGAGGCCATTCCCAGCAAGGACAAAGCCTCGGGCTCAAGCTCCAGCATTCATTTCCTTGACTGTATCCAAGCACGGTAGCATGGACTTGTAATTACCATTCACGAGGTATCAGTAAAAGGATCTCAGCTTTAAGAGCACCTTGGGCTATAGAATCAATCAATCAATCAATACAAACAAAATGTAAATTTAAAAAAATGCCAGGGTAGGCTTCACAAGTATAAACTAATAATATAACATCCTGCCTTTGATTATTGTACTGAGGATATTATAGGCAATGTTTAATGCAAGTGGACACTCATGCCTATAAGCCCAGAATTTGTGAGTCAGAGACAGGAGGACTGTTTCGAGTCTAAGGTCATTCATTCTGTTCTATAGAGTAAGTCCCAGGCCAACCTGACAACACAATGAGAGCACATCAAAAAACACAAAGGGGAAAAGACAGTTGAGGGGAAAGGTGGGTGAGTGAGGGGGTGGGGTACATGGGTAATCTTTACACCTACTTAAAACCTATATTAATTTAAAAGTGGATGTCTTCTTTCAAATAATAGGACTGACTTTTAGGACGGTTGTATAGTACCTTTCTTCTTTGGATAGGCTTATACATGTTTGAGTGTGTGTGTGTGTGTGTGTGTGTGTGTGTGTGTGTATGCTCTCGCACACGAGTGCACATGTGCATGCATATATACATGTCTTAAAAATAATTCTCAGTTTCTTGTATAGACCTAATACCACAAGTAAAATAATATGGTTCCTTACTATTCTCACCCAATTTCAATAGACTTTTGTCAAGTATATAGTATCACAGGGTATCATACTATATCTTCTATATAAAGTTACATGTTGAAATTTTCTTCCTATTTTATTACCATATTTATATACATAACCAAAAATATATAGCTGCCAAGTATACCTAAGCTCAAGATGAATAGAATAAAATACATAGCTGATTTGAATGAATATTTCATAAGAACACTCATATTTACTGTAAGGTTATTGAGCTATTGTTTTTCAAGTATTGAAAGAGAACTATTTTCAAACCACTAGCATTTGTTCAATGCCATGTGCCATTAAATGTATTGATATGAAAACTCTAGGCATGGAAAAATAACATTTTATTTTATCTATGAAGAAAGATAGACTCTTAAGGACTAATTTGCCAAAATGACACAACTCTGTCACACTTTGCCTCTGTGTTAAAAGCATCTATAGCCCCCTTACCAGTCAGACCAGAACGGTAACATAACCATTCTAAGCATGTTTGCACATTACTTTTTTTTTAAAGTATTCATTCCTGGCTCCTATTTAAAGCTAACGTTTGTTACCAAAGCTGAAGAGAAATCTTAGAGGAATGAGGGAAATGTGAGCGGAATTCCAGGCAGCAATACAGGCGTGCTCAAGTGTGAAACAGGAGAAGAACATCTGCCAAGTTCATCTTGGCCCCGCCCGGTACTCACTCACTGATCTGGGTCCAACTTCCATTTGCTTCTTTCCATCTTTCCCTCCCCCACTTCCTCTCTGTTCCAGGAGCATGTAAAACCAGAGGAAGGAGACTGGAGACACTTCAGAGACACAAGGGAAACACCACAGAGTAAGGGAAGGGCTCTCTCATCTAATCATAGCTTCATTCCACAAAGGAAAAAAAATTGAAGACAAACCTTTAGAGGAGGAAAAAATAACATAGAGAAAAGTATCTGAATGCTGATGCTAAGATCAAATATTTTGGGGAAGAATCACTAAAAAGAACTAATTTGAATATGTCATTGAATCCATATTTATACACATTATAATTTAATATGAGTCAACTCTGGAGTTAGATGTACTTTCTAATTCAGTGTTATATTTAAGGTCTCTAATTATGTTTGATTCAGCATACAGCTTTGTTCTGCAGTCCCAGTCCCTATCTGTTCAGCTCTGATGCTAATCAATTGTCTCCTACATCTTTAACAAAACTGTCCGCACTCAGCAGTATTTCTCAAATCCACAGACTTTATTCACGACCCTGACCTTGACTCCACGCCACATCTAAAAACTTTTTAGTCTAGTTTATGTAACTGGCATTATTTTATAAAACGGAACAGAATTCTCAATCACCCTTGCTTTAAAAACTCAAATAGGATTGCCTGGGTGTTCATCATTAGATGCACACATAAGGAGAATGTGTTATATATACACGAAGTGGAATTGGATTCAGAAAGTATCATATGCTAGTTGCAGTAAAAAAATGGGTAGAATTAAAAGATCATAAATGAAAGACAATAAGCCAGAAACGGACAGTCAAATACTACATGCTTCTCTTATGTGGAACTGGGGTTACACACACACACACACACACACACACACACACACACACCTATACATGTGACATGGAACTAAAAAGGTGACTTAATTGAAGAAGAGAAGGAAAAGGGTAAGAAGCAGGATAGGGAAATGCATATGGTCAGAGCATGTGATAGAATCCATCAAAATCATCGTTACAAATCCCATCACTTCACACAACAAATCTACACTAATAAAGTAATAATGGTTACTGGATTTTGCCTTTACTGGATTTTTCTTTTTAATGTCACCCAGACTTAAAAAAAAAAAAATCTGGTGAACTTAGAAACAGTACTATCTTAGCACAACAGTAGAGAGACTACCATATCCTAGAAGTCAACACACAGGCTAGACAGTCTGTGTCTACCCCTAACAGAAGGTATCAGCCAAAAAATGCACGGGTCTGAAGGATCCTGTCATTCTGCTGCCCCAGGACTCAAATGGAAATGGAGTCTCTGAAGGCCAGACCTACAAGCTCCCCTAACATCTAAAAATGGTACCAAAATAACTGCGTAAGGCATTGCGCTAATGTAGGAGATGCCACAGGAAATATTTTAGTACCCTCTTCAACAGATTCACACCCTGAAAGAGAAGATAAAGTTAACAGACAATTATAATTCAGTGCTATGAGAGACATCACAAGGATAAGCACTCTGTGTAAAGGAAGGGTATGGGAGAGGTTAGGGTTAGGGTTAGGATACCCAGTAGAGCTCCCTAGTGGAAGTGACCCAAGCCCACAAGGCACACATTTTCTGTATTCACTAGGGTGGCCTATAACAATGACAGGCAACCACATGTGCTGGCAGGCAGAGACAAAGTGGATCTCCCATACATCAATGGTGGGAAAATAAACTGGTAAGACCTTAGAAAGAAGGCTTTGCACGGCTGGGGAGATGGGCCAATCAATAAAGTACTTGCTTTACAAATATGAGGACCTGAATTTAATCCTCAGGATACATGTAGAAAGCTGGATATTGTGGCATACATTTGTAATCCCAGCCCTGGGAAAGCAGGAATAAGCAGATGCTTATGGCTCCTAGGCCAGTCAGTTTAGCCTAACACAGTGGTTCTCAACCTGTGAACCCCAAATATATTTACATTTCAATCCATAATGGTAGCAAAAATTACAGTTATGAAGTAGCAAATAAATAATTTTCTGGTTGAAGAACTGTATTAAAGAGTTGTAGTATTCGGAAGGTTGAGAGTCACTAAAAGAAACTGTCTTGAAATCAAGGTTAATAGCACCTGAGAAAGACACTTGACACTTGAGTATGACCTACACACATGCCTGCACACACACACACACACAATGAAGAAAACGGTTTGGCAGCATCTCAAACTATTTAGCACAGAATTACCATATCGCCTATCAACTTGACAGTTAGGTACAAACATGCACAAGAATGTTCACAGCAGTATTTTCAAAATGGTTTAAAAGCAGGGGAGTCTCAAGTACTTTTCAATTGATAAATGGACCCCCCCCCCAAAATCCAAAAGAAAACAGTGTCACACTCCAAAATAGGTCACCCACTCAGTAAGGAAGGAAGGACCCACAATGCTGCAGCAGACAGACAGGAACAAGCTTGGAAAACCACACGCTGTCAAGCACCAGACACAAAGGTCACAAATCATGTGACGCCTGCTTCTATGAAATGTCTAAAGGAGAGAAAATCTAGACAAATGATTTAGACATTGGGGAAGCTGGGTAGGAAGAGTCAGCATTAGCAGATACAGCAGGTACATCATTTCACTTTGCAGACATGGGAAATGTTCTAATGAGCTTCAAAGGACCTTTTGTAAATATTCTGAGACCTGCTCAACTCCCAGCTTCAAAACTATGAGGAATTGGAGTTTAGCTTAGTGGTAGGTACATGTCGAGCATGAACAGGACCCTGGGTTCAATCTCAAGCACCATTCAAGAAAGATAAAATTGTAAGCATATGTACTTTCTCTTAAATCAAAATCAATCATCAGAGAAAGAAATGCTTAGCAGGCAAAAAAAAAAAAAAAAATGTCATTAACAGGATAGGAAGAAAGAAAACTATCCAGGCTGGTGAATATCAAAGAGAAAGGGGAGGGTTGCAAGGTGACTGGTAGCCAGCCAGAGGATCTATCTGAGTCTGATCCCCAGGGTCCACATAGCAGAAGACAAAAAAAAGAATCCTTCAGGTTTTCTAATGACCTCCACATGCACACAGTGGCACATGCACATACATACATACATACATACATGCATTGCATGCATACCTACATATAAATATATACATACAAGCATATATACATAAATCATTGTGATGATTTTTTTTTAAAAAGCAAAAGAGGAAAAGGATGGGGAGAGCCAAAGCACTGGACCTGAGATGAAGCTAGCTTGCCACTGGTGACAAAGGCCATGTAAGAGTTTTAGACAGCTCTGTGAGCAAAGGAGGTGCGGGTAAGGGAGAGACCAGCGACAGCTGCTGTTCTGGCTGGCTGAGTGACCTGACAAGGAAACGTAGACAGCCTGAGCTGAATGCAGGAAGTTAGTAACAATCCCAGAGAAGAAAGGGAGAGAGGAAAAGTGGGAAATAAACCAAACTTGGAAATTCCTCACTTACACACTTTACAAAAATATTTTCCATGTCACACAGAAGAGAACAATTTACTTGGGCTGTCTGAGACAGGACCCCCGCCCATTCAGTCCCTTGGATCCTTGAATTCTTAGAGTGTGAGCAAATCTACATTCACTTCCTGTTGCTTTTTAAAGCAATGTTTACATTTTTCAATGTTTTCTTATACTTTATCAGCTTCTTCAGTGCGGCAGTGGGAGGCCTCTTAGATTCTTTTCCTTCTATTTTATAATATAGTAAGCACCGCAAACATCACAAGTGAATATGAAGACACTTATGAGAATTTCAGCAATATATAACATAGTTTCCTACATTCATTGTAACATACATTTCTCCCTCTTTCTATAATTTTATACCTTATAATGATTTTTATCAACATTAAGAAACCAAACTTCTGGGCTGCGGGTGTAGATCAGTTGTAAACCACCTGCTTAGCAATCAGGTGGCCCTGGATCTGACAGTCAGCACTATACATGTGCATCCAAAATAAATCTATTCGGTGGATTGAATAGTTCAAAGCACACATTTATTTATTTCCATGCTTCAGAAACTATTAACTCATATTTAAATAAACAGAATAAGCTTGTACCTTCAGCTGCTAACACCAATAGATTCCAAATCGGAGGCTGAACATGTCAAAGCGTCTGCATCCTCAGCTAGAGCTCAACAAATAGTGGCAGGACTCCTCTAGATGGTTCCACCTGTTGGGGAAAAAGCCACTATTTTATTATTGCCAGGGGTGGAGGCATCATCTCAGAATTACAACTGAATTGTGTAGATAACAGTAGTGCACTATATCTGCACACTAACCTTCTATAGCTTTGGTCAGTATAGTGGGTCAGACTTCTTAAAGGAATTCATAATTTAACTGTCCTATTTGTTGTGATCTTGGGTGTGCCTAACTACACATGCCTGAGTGCATGCACGTGTGTGTGTGTGTGTGTGTGTGTGTGTGTGTATGTGTACACACCACTTATCAAGCACTTCAGTACTTTCAGGCAGGTGTACTCCATGGGTAAGGATCCAAGCATACACCGGGACTTTAAAGTGTGATTTCTACACATCAGACACTAGCTAATATTTATAAGGCTAGTGTGGAACAGATCCCTTTCACATAGAATGGAGTTTATTACTTATCCCAATGCCACACCTGTGATCCCAGCAGTTAAACAGCTGAGGTAGGACTGCAAGTTCAAGGCCAACCTAGGCTACCTTGCCAGACCTCCTCTATAATGAAAAAAAATTAAAGATAATAGGAGAAGATGTGATAAATGACGGTGGGGATATGTTTGTACCCAGGGAAGAATCATTAAGTGGTTTATTCTTATTGTATAGCACTTCTCAAAAAAATGTAAATGTAGCCCTAGATTTAGAAGGCTACCTCATCATGGCTGTTGAGTAAATGGAGATGCAGTCCAAGAGAGGAAAGACAGTTTAGGCAGAGGGCCAGTGACTGGGTACATGTTGGGATGTCTCTGAAATTATCTGATGCCAGGGCTTCTGATGCCTGAGTTCCACTACCAGGGCCCAGTCAGCACGGTGAGCCTGGTGAGCACGGTAGGCATTGTGAGCACAGTGGCCCATAGTGAGCATGGTGGCATGATTCCAGCAGTCTTTGTCCTCCGGCACTCCCTCTGCCTTGCTAAAAACTCATTAGACTCCTAAAGCTGGTCACCAAGGCCCAGTCCCTTATTTGGCCTCTTCCTCCTCCTGAGGCTGACTGCCAAGGGCCAGCTATCAAAGTATTGAACTCCAGCGATCAGAAGCCTACTTTGGATCACCTAATTGACATGTCCAATAAAAATTAAAGACCTCATCCTCACACAGGTTTTCCCATTTTACCTTTATAACCCGCCATTTGCCTATGGGTCACGTGTGCCTCCTCTCTAGCCAGAAATAGTCCTTTGTTCCAGTCTGGAACAAATACCCTTTACCCTTCTCCCTTCCCCTCCCCATATTCCCTTCCCTTTTTCCCTCTTCTTGTCTATGTCCCTCATCCCTGCCTTCTGTCCAAGTTAATGTCCTTTGTGCAGACAACTTGTTCTTGTGATGTCTTAAGTCAATTGTGAGTTTCCCTATGCTGATGATTGTGAAACTCTGCATTACTGAAGAAAGAAAATACATATTCCAAATTCTCTTCTCTCTAGATAGTCTCTCATGGCTCATTCTTATAGGCTCTGGTTGAAACTTTACCTCCCACTGCCAATTGGTGTCTCCTTTCATTTTATATTTTCGTTAATGCTCCTATGTCCCTGACAACTCAGCATTTATTAGGATGACAGAGAATTCAATTTGTCTCTGCATATCATCCAAAGAAAGGAGCAGAGAATTAATAAAAATGCATAATGCTTAACACTCTATACAAATGAAATGTGATGGATCGCTGACTTGACTGGAAGGTCCCTGGGGACATAATAGACTGAAAAGTCAGAAACATGATGATGGAATGCTAGTGCTCCCCCTGATACCCCCAAAAACAATAGAAACTGAGACTAACGCTTTTACCTGTGTAGACCTCTACAAGTAAGCTTTATAAAACTGAAGAAAGAAACGAAGAAGGCCACAGAAGAATTCTACTAGCCATTCTACTAGCCTGGTAGAATAGTGTTAGGAGAATGCTGGTGCTACTGAATACAGTCTCCAGAGTGATGCTGCCGCCAAGCCATTCTTCACAAAACTGGAGAAGCAACACAGAGTTGCACAGGAGATGCTAAGGCAATCATGAACAACATGAACTCAGTTTCTTCTGTCGTCTTGTTCATCTCTTTCTTCAGTGGAGATGCATGGGGGCATCTCTGGATTCTCTGTTCTACCTTACTGGTCTCTGTTTCTGGTTTTGTGCCTGTATTATTGTCAAGACTGTGTTCTAGTAAAGCTTGAAATCAGGTGTTGTGAGACACCTCCTTGCCTCTGCCTTCCCAGTGTGGAGATTAAAGGCTGGAACCAGCATGCCCAGGCTCTAGGAGACACTGCCATTAACTTCAATCCTCTAAGCCACCCTTACAAGCAGCAGGGAATGAGAACAGCTGAAGTCTGTTACAGTCATTGCTGTGGACTGGCTGCTTGTCTATTCAAAACTCAAATGTTGAAACTCTACCCCATAGATGTGCTGGTATCTGGGGGTGGGAGCTTTGGAAAGTAATTGGATCATGAGGGCTCTGTCCTCATGCACAGAACTAGTGCCCTGGACCTCCCTCTCTCACAACGTGTTCAGATAAAAGAGGTTGGTACTCTACAAGCTGTGGGAATATCTCTACCAGAGGTAGACCAAGTTACACCCACAATTTACACTTCTGGCTCCAGAGAATGACGTCTCCCGTCCCAAGCCTAGGGCACTGTCTCATAGCTTCCTGAACTGACTTCCACATAAACCAGCTCATGGCATATTTGCAAGGAACACTAAGGCATCTTTAAGCCTCTGCTCTTTTGGACTGCACTTCATTTAATCACTAAGGGGGATCTCAGTTTCTAGCTCATACAAACCGGCTAACCCAACCAATTCCCAACCTACCAACTAAAACGCTTAATCACTATACAATTCCCAAGACCCTCCTCAAACCCCTAAGAAATTCCAAAGACTCCACCAAGACCCCACCCCCAGGATATTGAAGTTGGTCCATTTAGTCAAACATCATGGGATGAGAGGTCAATGTCATCATAAAATACTTGGCCTTACAGAAGCTAACTAAGAATGAAATTTCAGAGTAAAACAAAAACAAACAAACAAACAAAACAGGCAGACAAATAAAAGTCCAAATAATTGTGTGGAAAAGGGAACAGTGGGTAAAAATTTTTAACGGGTTAAAACAGATCAGGGAAATAAACAGGCTTCAGGCAGGTCAAAATTCTATCCTTCTAAAAATCTAGGCTCCTGGTAACCAAGCTGTATACTTAAAAGTTTCATGTTTAAAATGCTTTCCCTCCCCCTTCCTCATAGTATGTATTTGTGTGTGTATGTGTGTCTCTGTGTGTGTGTCTGTCTGTGTGTGTGTAAGACTGTGTGTACACAGGCACACATGCACACAGTCCTATACATCTGTCTGTCAATCATTCAATGAAATACCAGGTGCACTGTGGCTTTCTCCTTTCAAAGAGAAAACTAAAGCTATTGTCACTTAAGAGCTTCGGGCTAGCCTGTCAAGCAGGAATGAAAATCTCTTTCATAAAAAGAAGCTGTGCACAGTTCTTGTGTCCTATCCATATGAGGTGGATTGGCTTACAGTTGGTGGGGGCAGGGCAGAGATAAAATACCCCAGGGACTTTGGAAGAAAGCAGTCACAGAAAAATCTAGGCCTTCTTGACTCCTGCAGCCCACTCTCACCCACAAGGCCCAGGGTGATATGAGAAACAGAAAGAGCTCTATGCCTTGTTCTTCATTAATGACTAAACTATACCCTTTAACTCTTCAGAAACAAATGTCTTCCACTAGTTTCTAAAAATTTCTCTGTCTCCCCAAACTATGAAACAAACACACCCAACACACACACACACACACACACACACACACACACACACACACACCACCACCATCATTTCGCTCCATTTCTAGGCCTCTGGTTTTACGTAATCCAAAGGCATAAAGCCTCTAGAGCAAAAATGGTTGGGTTATTTTGAAAGAATGCATCAAATATTAGCTGAAAATTGGTTCTAAATGGGGCCACTTAAGCCTCCATGGGATGGAATCGCAGGGACTCAGAAATAAAATTGCATGAAGCAGAAAAAGAAAATTGAGGACAAGAAAATGATGACCAATGGTTTGGTGCTATTATCTCTGAGAATGCTAAGGACATTCAGACTTTGGAGGAGAAAAGATTGGATATGTGACCTTGAGAACACTCAGACTGAGGACTCGGCATGGAGTGGCTTCCAGTAGACAAGCAAGTAGGACGGGCTGTGTTCATCATGTCCAGGTAGACAAGGAGTCAGATAAGCGCTTTTGATTGTCTTTGAGCATGTTGGAGGCTGAAAGCTATATTTCCATAAAAAATGAGCATCAGGTAATGATGGTAAAATGTTCCATCGTCAGTAGCCGCTGAGGTCAGGAACCCAGAACGCAGAGGATTCTGTGAACATCAGACAGAACACTGAAGATGGGACACAGAAAATGCCCCTGTCCATTTCAGCCTTTGTCTTCATCCCTGGCACAGCACACTGAATGAACCCTGCGTTAGTCCTGAGCCACTAAAAAGACCCAGTGGTACTTCCTAAAACCTTACCTCACACAGACCAAAAGGCTCCTGAACCCCATAAATCTAATCAACACAAACACTGACTGTGTACTTTCAACCTATTGGAAGGTAGATTGGTTGAGAAATTTCTTTAGAGGACTTGTTGTTAGGCAGTTCATCTCACGATACTTTTACTAAATAAATTTTAAAGTTACTGATGAGTCCTATGAGATTTTCTTCACAAGATTTATATAAAGCAATATGAGCTCTTAGAAATGTTTAAGAATCTGAATTCATGAAAACATAATGCATTAGGGGACCGGAGAAATGGCTCAGTGGCTTCAAGCACTGGTTACACTTCCAGAAAATGTCAGTTTGAGTCCCAGCACCCATGTGTCAGGGAAAAACCATCTGTAACTCCAGTTCCAAGGGATTTGATGCCCTCTTCTGGCCTCCTTGGTACTCATGCAAGTGGTTCATAGATAATATATGCAGGAAAAACACCCATACATATAGTACAAATTAATTAAATCGTTTTCAAGTATCACCCAAAAAAAGGTTTAATTACTTTTTAAACTATCACCCACTACAAGCTAAACTAATATTTTATAATACTTTACAAATATAAAAATAATGAAATTTTCTCAAAACATTTATTAACAAGAAGGGCATTGTTTTCTATTGTGGGAAAGAAAATTTCTGACTTAATAGAAGACAGCTGAATTTTCTACTGGCTGTTATTAATCTGGTACTATATCTTGCTCAGCAGAGTGTATAAAGAAAATCTATTCTCATGGTGATACGAGGTTGCAAAATGAGAAATCAGGCAACAGCATTTTCAGATAGCTGTGGATAGTCTTTGCCGGATATTATACTAAAACTGAAAAATTGGTAGTTTCTGAGGAATTGGAGCATCCATCAAGCTGAGACTTCTCCCTTCTGACAGACATCCATCTTCCCATTTGATCTCTGACCCATATAAAATAAATTTACTTACGGGGCTGAAGAGCTAGCTCAGTGGTTAAGAGCATTGGCTGCTCTTACAGAGGACACAAGTTCAATTCCCAGCACCCATATGGCAGCTCACAACTTTCTATAACTCCAGTACCAGAGGATCCAACACCCTCATACAGACGTATATGTAGGTCAAACACCAAATGTACATTAAAAATAAATTATAAAAATTGACTAACATCAACCACATTCACAATTATTTTAAAAATATGGAATCATTGAGTTATACAGTAGTTCCAGAAGCAAGAAGAGGGTTGGACTACGACAGACAGACAGACAGACAGACATCAGCTAGTCATCTGCATCCTCAGATGTCAGCTCATAAGCCAGGGACCTTGTCATGCTCACTATCCAGTCCCTAGTGCCAGCACATTGCCTGTACCCTTTCAAAGTCCAGAACTATTTGTATGGCTTTTATTTGTATCTGAATCACACTAACTACTCCAGTTGCAGTCATGACTAATGTGTGCCACACCGAATAAAGGAGGGTAACACTCCTCACGGTATTTGTGCCACATGAGAAAAAGAAATAGATTAACTGTGTAAAAATCAGCGTTAATAAAAACCATTGAAGTCACAATCGTGTGTTTAGTGTAAACCTGATGCCATTTAAAAGTTCCAGTTTCAAAACTGAAGTGTATTTTTAATTCGCTGAAACGTAGAAAGCAGCTGAAGGAGAAAAAATTACTGCTATTACCAGGATGTCCTAGTGACAGAGCCTGAAATGTCATTCGAGTAAAAGTTAAGTGAGTTTCCTCCAACTGCACTGAAGATCAAAACTCTGAGAACATTAGCCAGAACCAATACTCAAATATATTCAATACTACTATCAAAAAATCTATGAGAGAGAGAGAGAGAGAGAGAGAGAGAGGGGAGAATTGTTGCATGCACATGGGGAGCAGGCCAGTGAGGATCTCTTCTCTCCTGGCTGCAAAACTGAAGCCTCCTGCTCTTCTTGTGATCAGGGCAGAGAAGTCACGCCTAGCTCTGAAGTTTCAAAAGTTCTGATCACATGCACTGTATGCTACTTTCCCCCCCCCCAGAACCTTGGAAAGTGTTTGCCTCCTTGATGAGCTGAAGTCACTGTGTGAGAGAATCGATTATCTGTTCAGAATGGCTTATGCTGTGGGACCATAAAAATTTGCAGGTGGTCTTGGTTACAAGGGAGCTATCTGTCATCCTGAACTATTGACAAACTTTTATGTAGTATAGTCCCAAATCGCTCGCTAAGTTTAGTTATTCATCCATGAAATCTAAAATTTGGAGTCTACCTAAGGGAAAAGGGGGATTTAGACTAACAGTCTGGTCTCCAGTCCCATATCAACATCACATTTCAAAGCTAGATGGAAGCGAAAAGCTAAACTCCCTTAAGCCCCACCATCTTAGGGAACGGCTGGTGTCCACCTTCATTCAGCTGATAACTGAGGGAGCCATAAATCCCAGGGATTGGGAAAAGCTACTTAAACTCTTTCATAGCTTTAATTTATGACTGGCCAAGAACTAATAAATACTAGAGTAAATATTTATTTTTCCTCAACAGTGTGCTTGTCACCAAGCTGCAGATAGAACCAATTGCATCCTGGTCCCCAGAGCTTAAAAAAATTAAGCGCATGTTAACACTGCTGCATTAGTAGAGATAGTCAAATGACTCACAGTGGCGAGAGTACAAATCTCCCTCCAAAACCTGATGAAAATGCCACCCTGGGGTCTATGACTTCCCTACTACACGATGAGTCTTTGGGGAGGGCTGCCTACTGGCTAATGGCCACATAGACATCATTTGTAAGTTCATCATGTTAGATTCTAGATGAGGCAGCAATTTGTTTTTATTGTCTTCTTTCCTAATATAAAACATCTCAATCTACAACTAAATTAATGAACTTTGATGCCCCTCTGTTCCACAGCTTCACTTCTGAACTCCATGTTTGTTGCAATCTGACTTTTCTGATCTGCTTGCCCAAAGGAGCAGTCATTGTCAGGGTCTCTAACATTCCACCCTATGAAACAGCTGAGTTCCTCCATAAAGGCATTCCCCTTTTTCCTCCCCTTCCACTGCCCAGGTTTTTTGGGAGAGGAGGGGTGGGTATTTTAGAGTTCACCAGAACCTTTGTCAAGCAGAATCTTTATCAATCAGTTATGTGGGCACACAACACGAAAATCAATTGCCAAAAGAAATGAAAACTTCTTATGGGAAATAGAAAAAAAAAACTCTCAATACATGACATGTTATTTTCTACCATTATTACCATCTCAAAATATACAGCTGTGCAGTTGACCATTTCCTTGGAGTAAAATATACTAAAATCCACAGTGTTCATACATGCATGCAAGTATGTGTGTATACATGTCTCTGTGTGTTTGTGCCAGTATATGTGTGTGTGTGTCTGTGTGTATGCGCATGTGCACACACATTTTTATGAACACTAAAGGACAGCCCAGGCTGTTACTCCTCAGGAGCTGCCCATCTTGTGTTTTGAAAGAGGGCCTCTGGGGCCTAGAAGTTGCCAAGTTCTACTAGACTGGCTGGCCAGTGAGCCCTGGGGGATCCTCCTATCTCTGTCATACCAAAACAGGACTTATATGTAAGCAGTGCCACAGGAAGTCCTCTGCATGTTCAGGAATTGAAATCAGTCCTCGAACTTGCAAGACTACCGCTTTGCTGACAGAGCCATCTCACCATGTAGCTTTTAAGAGAAAGGGGAAGAGAATCACTTGATTCCAACAACCAAAGACAGCTGTCCCCCATTCTGTCACTTTGGACTGTAGTCACTTATACTTATTTCTGACACAACACCCAAGAGTTCCCATTTTATTCACTGATATTCAGCATGCAAAACCCAACAGATGCATTGGCCGGGAGCAATAGAAGATTGAGGAAATCAGTCTGTGTGCCCTAAAAGATCAATGCTATACTTAGTGTGTACATTTAAAAATCTTTTTAATAAAGAAAAAAAAGTAGGAGGGGTGGAGGGCAGAGGATAAAAGAGAGAAAGAAGGAATCAATCACAAAGCTATCTAAGTCACCATTTAAGAGAAAGCTAGGGGCAAGAAATACTTGTCTATTGTAGTCAGGAGAGCAGGAGGGAGCAGTTACCACATCTGTCCCAGGTTGGACATGTCTTCCTTTGCTTTTCATGTCTTCACAATCATCAAACCTTGACCTTTCTCACCCTGAAATCTCAAATCTACCCTCCTTTTCTCTTCTCAGTGGTTCTGTTCAAGTGAATGGGTTTACTGTATACTGTGTCCTACTGGAGTAAGCCTGCCTATTCCCTGTCTTTCACTCTCTCCATCCTCAGTGGTGATACCCACCCTGGCAGCACTCACAGACCACCTTGTTCGCCAGTTGTCTTCAAGATAAAAATCTAAAGCACAGGCTCAGTTCTGGGACCTTGATGGTCTGTCTGCATTACACGCGGTCAACTTGATGATTCACCACATCACTCCATTAAGGACAGGGCTTTATTTACTGATGAATGGACAAGACTATAAAACAGGGACCATTAGAGGAACTATCTCACGGGGCTTTAAAAAAAGTTAGTAAGAATGTAACCACAGGCCTGATGCAATGCTGGCACTTAGTCAGCCATCCACATAGAAGAGGCAGGGCAGAAGGAAGAGAATGTGCTACCTACTTCTTCTTTTACGCTGTTTTTCAAGACTGTCTTGTCTTCTCTTCTGCTCTCCTTACAGCATGATGGTGGACACTGTCCTCTAGCATAACACAGCTACTGCCCACTCGAGCTGTCGGAAGCTGAGACTATTGGCAGCTGACTCATACAAGATTGGGCCCACCAAAGTCTGGATCATGAAGCTGGGGATGGGGCTCCATGAGGCATCTGCCCTCCCAAATGCAGACAGTTAACAGTTGCTGAGGAAGAGGGGCAAGAGACCTCAACGCTCCTCAAGAATATAGAAGGATTAAGGCCCTGTCCTTCCTTCTAAGGACATATAAGAGGTTAATGACCGCTAAGGAGGAGACATTTTTTTTCATAGTGTACTGCTCCTAAGTAGTCCATATAGTCCTGAAAAATAAAAAATAAAAAATAAATTTAAAAAAAAAAAAAAACCTTACCCAGGATCCTATAAATAACCCCAACTAAGCTCATTGGCTCTCCAAACTAGACTTGAATAAAATAATTTCTTTGATTTCTTATTGGTGCCCTATATGGGGTAAGGAGGTGTTTGCTTATGTATCTTGGAAACTATCTAATCCTGTTCAGCTTACTTTGATTCCTTCCTGGAAGGAGGATTCACTGCTACTGTTCTATACTCCTTATTGATCTAGAAAAAAAATAGTTTCTTTTTCTAACATACAAGGTGAGTCACCTTCCCTCAGTGTGACCAGACTTGATAATTCTCTTCCTTATTCTACAATTAGCTGACCAGCAAATTCCCTCCTCTAAATTCTGCACATCCAAATTGCTCTCCAATGCTCCCTCCTCCTCATACCTGTTTCCCCGAGTAGTCATCTCCCTGTCTAGAGATAAATTAGCACAGACACAATTCTTTCACTAAATAAACCCACAGAGAAGTCACCCAGAGGATTTAATTGAAATGTTTGACATCAGCTGTCTGTTGTAAAGCTTGAATACCATCATATAAGTACAACATATAAGCTGTGTCTCAAGCATGAAAACATGATATAGCTGTGGTGTTGTTATTATAACTATAGAAAGGAATCTCCAAGAGCATCATCAAGAATTTCTAATAAACCAGGTCACAACCAGGGTGACCGACAGCGTGTCATTTCAAATTATTAGACTTCTGCATTAAGGATCAGAGCATGTTAGAGTAGGCTGAATTTTTAAAGTCCTTCAACTTCTGTTCCTATAAAGTAGATGAGATTAGATCAGACCAGCCTTCCCACCACAGACTAAAGTGACCAGGAAAGGAAACAAATGATGAACTAGGTTCTGCTTGCAGCCATTGGAGGACAGTCAGGCTCCTTGACTTTAAGGGTCAATACTGTGAAGAGCTGACATTTTGACCTGTCTTTAACCCATTTGATTATCCCACCACGGACAGTGGAAAAACTCAAGAACTGAATAGGGTTTATTCCAGCCTCACAAAGCTATATAGGGAAAAAAAGTAAGAGTTCATGGCCTTCAAGAGGGAAGAGGTCCTGGTAAGAACCCAAGCTTTCAGTAGGATCCCCAGGGGCCCAAGCTGGAAACTGACTAGGGCTCAGGGAAAAATTGAAGGGCATCTTGGGGACAATTTAACCCCTGCCTGGATCAAAGTGCCCCTCTGCAGAGGAAAGGAACATCAGTCACAGCTAAATACAATCTCTGTGTTTTTAATAAATAATCCCCCGTAGTCATGAGAATCAACTATGCTTACAAAAATAAGAACAAGCCAAAAATCCAGAGAAAATTCAGAAACAGACCCATAGGGAATTGAGCCACAGTAGTTAATAAAGGGAACTTTAGAGTCACTGTGGCTAATATATTTCAAACAACAAACTACAAATAATATAGTATAAGATTATCAAAGACATATTCTGTAATTTGAAATACAAGCCCTGTTAAGAACACCGTCAAAGGATGAGAATTACTGAATATCATGTATAGAGGACAGGAAAGTGAAACAGATGATATTGCAGAAGAAAATATCCATTAAAAATTAAAGCATGGGGAGAAAAAAAGATATGACTGATGGAAGACTGTGTCTTTTCATCATTACATTGTGTATGGTGTGTGAGTACGGTGGATGAGTGTATGTGTTGTGTGTGTGAGTGTGCATATGTGTGTCTATGGCAGATGAACATGCACACACCACAATGCATATGTGGAGGTCAGAGGGTAACTTACAAGAGTCAATTCTCTCCTTCCACAGTTTGGGCCCCAGAGATTGAATTCAAGTTGTCAGGTTTAGCAACCAGTCACCACTAACAACTGTACAATCTCACCAGTGCTGAAACACAGATTCAAACACAAGGAAAAGGAACCCCAGAGCAGAAAATGGAATTAAAACAATCTGTGAGGAGAACATGGAAGACCAAAATCAATGGAGAAAACCAGACCAGATTCAAAATGTGCTAAACACTTTGAGTATGAGAGAAACAAGAAAACTCATGCCCAGAGTGTCACAATAGAACTACTAGAAAAGAAAGTGAAATCTTAAAACTGTTGGGAAAATGAAATTGGGCATGATGATGGATGCCTTCACTCAAAAGGCAGAAGCAGGAGAATCTCCTTCACTCTGAAGGCGGAATCAGCTGAAACTCCTTCACTTAGAAGGAAAAAGCAAGTGAATGCCTGAATTTAAGGTCAGCCTAGTAAACAAAGCTAGTTCCAGGACAGCCAGGGCTACATAGAGAAACCCTATCTCAAGAAACCAACCCCTAACCCTTCCCCAAAGCAAATCAAACAAACAAAACAACAAAACCACACACACATACAACTGTGGGGGGAAAAAAGGCAAGATATCTAAGATAGCCACACAGAAGTATTGTGGGAAAGACTATTTCTGAATAATAGTAAGACCAACAGACTCTTCAAGGATACATAGCAACCAAAATACTTATTATTAGAAACAAATACTTTTAATGAAATAAAACAAGAATATCCTTTAAAGAATACCCAAAAATATCCTTTAAAACTAAAGGGGAAATTGTGTGTGTGTGGGGGGGTGTGAATTAATAAATACATTAAATATTTTAAATACAGTTATGAAAAAAAAAGGCCTTACTACCAGAATGTCTGAAGAAATTGTGAATGGGAAGAAAATAATCACAGACAAAAGCTTGTTGTACTGAATGAAGAGACAGTCTACAGGGAAACACTAGCCAGGTCTGCATCTTACAACGGGTTAATATCCAGTTAAAGGAACCAAAAACTTGGGCCAGTCAGAGGCTTCAGTGGGTAAAGGTCCCTGCCACCAAGCCTGAAGATCTGAGACCACTTTAGTATCCTCATAGTAGAAGGAAAGAGCCTGTTTCTACAGCTTTGTCCTCATTCACATGAACCACAGTACACACATCATCCATACATGCAAGCACAGATACACACATACATGCAAACATACTAATAATAAATAATATTAAAATTTTAACTCAGTCTTTATTCAAAACCCATTTCAAGTTCCTTTAAGAAACGTTTATTTAATTATATGTTATGTCCTATGACGTCCCAGGGAGTATGCTAGGTCTAGGACCAGAGCAGGACCTTACCCACCATCTTTGCATATCACATGTTGTTGAGGATCTTCCCTGTTGCACACAACTGAGTTCTGCTCTCTCTTAGCACCAAAAAGCCCATTCAGGATCGTCATGTGTTTGGTCGGACTTTTCAGAACCTCATCAGGACCCCACAATATGTAGGCTGGACTCTTACCCTCTGTTTATGTCACATAGCTCAGTGAGGCCATACATTAAAGGCTTTGCATAAATATCCACAGAATTCAACTTTTGCAGGTGGCTACAATGATCTCAAAACACATGGTGCACTTTTAAAAAAGAAACAGAATATCTTCCAAGTTCCACAAACAAAAGATATATTAAGAAATAAAATGATGTATTTAATAAGATATCGAGACAGCTGAAATATATTCTTTAGACTGAAACTCATTCTTGACGAGCAGAACAGAAGGAGCATATGATACCCACTGAAACTAACATTGCTTGTGCAGGTTAGAAATAGCCCAAGTGGGGCTGGAGAGATGGCTCAGTGGTTAAGAGCTCTTCTGAAGGGCCTGAGTTCAATTCCCAGCACACACATGGCAGCTCACAACTGTCTCTCATAAAATTGAACAGGTTTGTTTTTTTTTCCCCAACTAGAAAGATTTTCTATTTTATCAAGCACCTGATCTACAGCAGGTTAAGTTGTCATCTCTTGCCATCAAAATGGGCTTGCATTAACAACTTCACATAATAAATCAAGGAGTTAAGACTCTGAAATTAACTCACATTGACTAGGACACTAAGCTCAGAAGTAACAGTGCAAGTATTTAGTCCCAAGGTCTCCAGAGCCTGGAAGATGGCACCAGAAGTTGTTTGCATCTCTGATCCACTCTTGCAGTTCTGGACTAATGAAAGCTGTGCTCCACTTCCAAGGTGCAGGCCAGAGAGAACTCTAAGGAAGCAACTCGCCTATTGAGGTCAGACGTAGGAGGTCCTATCCCACTGCAGTCTGCAAACTCTGGCCTACACACTCCAACCCAACCTGGAGGTAAGACAGGGGCCTGTTTGCTTCACATTCCCACCACCTGACCAAGAACAAGAGCAAAGGAGAATCATTTAGGAGAGACCTTATGTGAGGACTCTTTGCCTTACTCTCCAGCCAGCCTGAAACTTCTTAGTGTTTGACACAGAATCTTCTGTCTCAACCTCTTTTATTTCCAAAGCCGTGCACCTAAGAACACAGACAGGTCAAACTGAGTAAATCAACCTCTTGACTTCTGAGATTTGTGTCATGTTAACCTTATGAGAATTCTTGCAGCTGAACAATTACAGGCGGTGCATTTCCTCTAGGACCACAGTTTGTGTGTATCTGTACATAGCATGTGTGTTTATGTTCCTCTTAGTGTGTGAACATACACAAGTACATACTGAGACCTTTCTCTATTGCTCTCCACTTTTTATTATTTGTGTAGTAGAGGGAATTATTTAACCCGCAAATTTGCTGCTGTAAAATCTCCTACCTGAATGAGACCAGTCAAAGGAAAACACAACTCAATAATTATGGTATAAATAGCACACCTAGATTGGGCAGATTTACCACTACACTACTCTAATCCTCGGCTATGAGATCCCTTATAACTTGCGATTATCCCAGGCCGTGTCCTTGTCCTCCGAGCTCCGGCTCCTCCATCATAGGCTTCCTTCTATCTCCGGCTTTCTTCTGCCTGTTTCCTCCTGCCTCTACTTCTTCTCTTCTTCTGTCCCTACTCTACTGCTTCTGCCTCTTTTTATATCGAATTCCTCTCACTCTCTCCTCCCCTAAACCTTTTTCTCCGCCTCCCCTTCTACTGTCCAATCTCTGGCTCTAGCCTTTATTTTACAGGTTTTAATTGGACAGAAGGTTTACAAGATGTCACCTGTGTACAGATTCAATCATCCTCTGCAGCCCCTCCCAGGAGCGTGGAACTAGGATCAAAATACAAGGCTGAGGCTATCCACTGGGAACTAGGATCAAAATACAAGGTTGAGGCTATCTACAACATATTTGTTTGTTTGTTTTAGAGACAAGCACTCTCGCTGAAAGTAAAGCTCATGGATTCTGTAAGACCAGATGGCCAGGGAGCTTCAGAGATTCTCTCATTTCTAGTGTCCAGTACTAGAATGCCGTGTGTGTCATGGATACTGGAAATCCAAACTCAGGTTCTCAAGCTTATAAAATGAGCATTTAAATAAGCCATCACCCAGCATCCTGACCACAGTTTTTATTGCATTTATTTATTTGTGTGTTTGAGTATATATGTGTTTCATGGTGTGTGTGAAGGTCAAAGAACAATTTACAGGGGTCAGCTCTTTTCCTTTCTTCTTGTGGATCCTGGGTATCAAACTCAGGTCATCTGTCACAGCAGCAAGCTCCTGGACCTGCTTAGCCCAGACCACAATTTCAAAAGAGCATATCTAAGCTATAAGGCCTCTGGCAAATAATTTTGATAATCCTTTATTATCATGTATCATCTTATATTACCTGATAACGATAATTTAGTAATTAAGAGGTAGACCTTTGATCTTTCTCTTAATACATAAAAATATTAAACGAGCTAATACATAAACAGAGACTTAGATCTTCAAAGCATCTTCAACGGACTAATCTTCATCTTTCTGCAAACCATATGCCTCAAGATCCAGCATGCCTAGAGCACTATTTTCACAGTGCTGTGACAGAGCAACTAAGGGAGGAAAGATTTCTTTGGGGCTCACAGTTTCCTAGTGCAGGTACATCATGGAGAAAGGGCATGGCACACAGCCTGACCAGGAGCAGTGTGGATGAGCTGCAGTGATTGTTCATATCACAGAAGACCAGAAAGAAGAGCACATGGGACTGGAACCGAGGGCAGGTACAGCCTTTGAAAGCCAACTAGGCCCCACCTCCTAAGGGTCCCTCAGTCTCAAAATAGCAGTGCTATTAGCTGATCCAATGTTATTGGAGCCAACAGGCATCCAATGCACAAACATGGCAGGAATACTTGAGATTCATAGGCATTCTCTGACTGGTGCTGTTTACACAACAGCAATGCCCTTCATCCAACGCATTCAACAAATGTTTATCTAGAAGGAAAAATAAAAAGGTTGACTAAAGAGAGGTAGGCTCTGTCTGGTGAAAAAGCATATTATGCAAATAAGCACACAACTAGGGAAAGTGTATCCAGGCTAATGGCTGTAAGGAGGAGCACCTGGTGAGTGGAGGCAGAGGACTTGATCTTGAGCCTGACTGCTCAGGCTCTCCTGACAAAGAAGTAACACAGCATCTCGTTTCTGTCAGGTGCAACCAGGTTTGACAAAAAACCCAAACGTTTTCCAAGCAGGTGGATACGGAGCAGCAACAGTAAGCAAGTCGTAGAAGAGGATGCCAGGGGACAACTGGGGCCAGTGTGAACAAGATGGAAGCTGGCTCCGTGAGGACATGCTCACACACACGACTGAGAACATGACTTTCGATTCCCAGAACCTGAAGAAAGTGGGCCATGGTCGTGTGGGGCTGTAATTACAGAGCTCCTGGGGGACAGAGGTAGAAGAATCCTTGAAGTGTGTGGGCCAGCTACTGTAGCCTATGCAGCTGCAGGAAACCGGAATAGATCCTGCCTCAAACTGGGTGGAAGTTAAAAAACCAACACCAGAGATTATCTTCTGACTTCCACACCCACTGTGGCATACACACACACCACAGGAAAACTTAAAGAACCTGTGCAAAGGCCCTGGGGTACTAGAAGGTTAGTAAGAGAATCCAAAGGAAGCCCACTTCTCTGCTTACAGAATTCTCTCTCCTCACATATTTCTCAAACGTGACATCCTCTGAGGAGCTGCTGTCCCCTCCCCAACTGCACTGTAAACTGATATCTCTCATACCATTATGACATTTCTTCTCCACGTCTGTTAGCACTTAACTCACTGTAAGACAATTATCTGTGTATACATCTGTCTCCCTCACCAGCAGAGGGACACAACATTATCTGTCTAACTCTTGGTATGCAGTGCTAAACATGTTTAAAGCATTCCTTGTTTGTGAATGAATGAGTTGGGACAATCAGACCATGTTCCCCACTCCACGCCTGTGCCTCCAACCCCCGACCCCAGCACACCCTAGCTAATCATTCTGCCTCACAAATGTATTTATCTACTTTGAGAGTTGCCTACATCTTTTTTCTTTTTTTTTTTTTTTTCTTTTTTTGGGTAAAGACTCAGCTGTACAGTAATAATTCTTTTAGAAAGCCCTTTCTCTGGCTGCCCTTAATGAATCATAAGGTGTTATTTACTGCAGCCTCAGAACCATCTGCACAGACATTGTTAACACAATGTAATTCGTTTTATAAATATCACACAATTATCTAATTTTTTAAAGGCTCTGGCTGCTTTGAAAGGTGTTATTTTGGAAACAAGTCCTGGCCCATCCTAGGGAAATTCCCAAACCAGTATTGTAATTGCTAAGTATATCCACAGAAGCCCTGAGAGGGCTGGACAGGAAGTGTAAATCCCTGAGCTGTTGTGGACATTTCTGAGTACTGCCAACACAACAGGAGAGGGGTCACACGCACCCCTGTTCCACCTGTGGTCACCTGCCCTGTCTACACTCTGGACAATGATCCCAGAACTCCAGGAGACCCAAAGTCAGTTTCCCTCCCTGGTGACAGCAGCCCCTCCCCTGCACCACACATGCCAGTCTCTGTGTGTCCCACAGTTGAAAGAAGGATTAGGAACAAGGACATGCCTGTCCACTGCCCATTTTTGCTGAGGCTTCCAAATGGAACTAGCCGTCTGTGGGTTTTCCTTAGAGGGTGCCAGCAACCCCTCCGCCCTCCCAACCCCCCCACCCCCGCTGACTCTCCTCTCACCTCCCAGGGTAAGCCCTCCCTTCTGGGACAAGAAAAACAATACAATCAAGATTAGGGTATTCCTGGAGCAACCCAACCCTCCGGCTCTCTAGCTATTTGATACAGGGCTGTTAGACAGGGCCCTGCCCCTCCTCCACCTATCTTTACCTGCCATCTTTAGAGGATTACTGGGGAAGGGCTGGCAGTGGTCTGCAGTAATTTAACCCAGGCCTCCTGGAGCTGTTTATGAGCAGATGTGAGCTAACATTCCCATACGCCAGGCAGAGTCCTGGAATCCTGAGCAAACGCAGCGTCCCTGAAAAGTGTGCTGAGCCCCACTTTGTCTCTCTCCGCTGCAGAGGGGCAGGATGTGGGCTGCCTGGGAAAAGAGCCCTTACCAACACAGTCCTGACGCTGCCCTTTGATGTGTGTGTTGTGTGTTGGGGGGGGGGGGGCGGTCGGGGAGAGGCAGAGGGAGGTGGAGAGAGAGAATTTGGCACATGTGAGAGCTGGTACTTCATTACAGACTTCCTGTCTTTATCTCTAATAATTATAAAATCCCTTGGGAAGAAGGAAAGGGTGCAATGAGGTGCCACAGGAAGGTGTAGACACCACCAAGGAAGGCAGGGTCAGGAAACAAGAAAGCCTGGGTGGGGGGAATGGTGAACATCTGCTCTGAGAGGTACAAACACTGCACTGACCTTACTTTTCAGATGGAAGCTGCCTTTCTATCTAATGTTCTACTGTCCAACAGGCCAGAGCTTAAGAGAGAATCCTAAGGTGGGTGAGGTCAGACTGTGATAGCTGGGTCCCACCAGTTAACACTGTCTGAGCTGCAACCCAGAGCATCTTCAGAGGCTTCAAATGACCTTCCTAAGGAAAAACACATCATTACATGAGAGTCTGTTACTGCTACAAACAAACAAACAAACAAAAAGCCATAGATTCCCTAGATTGGGTAGATGGGTATTTTACAAATAAAGAAACAGATTCCTTACATTTCTGGAGGCAAGTCCAAAATCAAAGAGCCATTGGACGGATGCCTGGTTGGGCTCATGTTCCACAGATGGAACCTTCAACTTCATCCTGACAAGAGCTCATGTTCCACAGGACCAGGCACCTAGGAAGACAAAAAATGCTTCAACTGCAGCATGGGGTGCTCTACTGTGCATCCAGCAGACAGACATAGGCTCCAAAAAAGGGCTAGGAATATGTCTGCCACACCCTGTTCTCTACCAGGTATCAGACACATTACACATTAACAATTCCCCTTCCTCCGACAAGAGGCAGGAGAGAGAACTCAACTGGTAAAGTGCATTGCTATCCAAGCATGAGGAGCTGAGTTTGCTCTCCAGCACCCATAGTGAGAAGAAAAACAAGGCACTATGGGTATTCTAACCCCAGGACAGGGGAATTGAGGACCAGAGGCTCCATTGAACCTGCTGGCCAGCCAGACTAGAGGAATCAGTGAGCTCCAAGTTCTGTGCAAGACTCTATCTCAAAAAGGAAGATCCAAAGCAACTGAAGAAGACATCCCAGTGTCAACCTTTGTGGATGTACACACACACATACACAATAGACTAACTCTTGAGTGGGGAGTAAACTATTAGTTTCTAAAAGAAAGGTCATGCATTATACTGTAACATATCTTAAAATATAGAGTAGGGACACACTGCTGTAATTCCACTACTGGGAGAATGAGGCAGGAGGATTGCCAAGAGTTCATGGCTAGCCTAGGTCTTCCAGTGAGACCATGTCATTGAAAGGAATAGGGCTGGAGAGATGGCTCAGTGGCTAAGAGCACTCACTGCTCTTCCAGAGGTCCTGAGTTCAATTCTCAGCACCCACATGGTGGCTCACAACCATCTGTACTGGGATTTGATGCCCTCTGCTGGTGTGTCTAAAGACAGCTGCAATGTATTCATATACATAAAATAACTAAACAATTCTTCAAAAAAAATTAAAAAGATTAAAAAATTACAAATATACATCCAGAGACACACACAACACACACACACACACACACACACACACACACGTGCACGGGGTGGTGGGGGCGGGGGGGGAGAGGGAGGGGCGGGGGAGAGGGAGGAGGGAGGGAGGGAAGGAAGGAGGGAAGGAGTGAGGGCTTTTAAGTTTATGTTTCTGTGAAGGTTTCTGAGCAAGGATTTGGGGCTCTGTGAGTCAGACTATGCACTGAAGACTTAGCTGTGTCCTATAGCCCATAAACAGATAAAGAAATAGAGGAACCTGTCCATGTTCCAATGTGACTCTTGTTTACAAAACCAGACACGCGATGAAGTGGCTGAGTCCACAGACATGATCAGGAACACTGAATGTGGAGGTCTCATCTTAAGTATTACAGATCTGAACTACAGCTCTGTAGTCCAGAAAGCTAAGGGGAAATCACCATAGCTGCCTCAGGGTTGGGGTTAGCAAAGGAACACACCGAACAATGATCTTCTGTGTTTAAGACCATACCACGGCACAGTCTGAAGATTTTCCATCATCTGTGGAAATCCATGCTTTCCTGAGTCTCAGGAAACTGCATGCAAATGGGAGCAGGAAGAGCCTGAAGACACAGAGTGGTAGAAACTGAGGAAAAGTAGGCAGGAGGGCGGTATCCTAGCACTGATTCTAACCTTCCCATAAACAGCTAAGCTGTTTGACTGCTCCAGCCATACTAATGGATTCACAGAAGCACCAAATTTTGTCACAGGGATTTAACTAGAGCTGGAGAGAAAGATGAACATTTGCTAGTCTTACAGGGAACTTGAGTTTGGTTCCTGGCACCTATAAAGAACACCAACAGTCAAGTGCCAGAAGATCTAATACCCCCTTCTGGTCTCTACTGGTACTTACACATCGATTTCCCTCCTTCCCTCCCTCTGTCTGTCCCTCCCTTCCTCCCCTCCTCTGTCACACACACATTACAAACAAATGTTAAAAATAAATAAATAAAACCACTTGGCACTCCGGAAGCAGAGGCAGGCAGAGCTCTGCGTTTGAGGCCAGCCTGGTCTACAGAGGAAGTTTCAAGACAGCTAGAGCTACACAGAGAAATCCTGTCTAGAAAAACCAAATAGATACATGGATAGATACAGATAAATAAATACAACCATTTCACCACCAAAGAATGTATCCAAAATAAAATGGGCACTGAACAGAATTTTGTGGGTTATCTACAAAAACTCTTTAACTTACAGAAAAGAAAAAAATACCTGTCAGTGGCCACAAAGCTAGAGTATAAAGGATCACACAGCTACATGACTAAAACCCTAGGTCCATGGAGAGGGGCAAGGATGCATTTCCAGCCTCAGCTTCATGGCCAGTGCTTGTGTGCCTGTGTATGAGTCTATGTATGGACTCTGAGCATGTATATACCTGTATGTGGACCAACTACTCATTTCCAGCCTTGACCTTATGCCCTGCCTTATCTCAGACAACCTAGAAGTGCTTGTGGAATAAAAGAATGCACGATCGATGAATCACAGACACAGACAACTTCGTGGTCTAACTCACACATTATTCAGAAGGACTATTCCAGGTAGAGCTACTGAATTGTGTATTTAGTTCTTCAGAAACTACAAGCAACTGCTGAAGTCATATGAGTGGTCTAAAGGAGGGGAACTGCCACTCCAGGCAGCTAATTCCATGCTCAGGAATTATTCATGCATGATGAGAACCCATCTGTAACATCAATGAAGTCTTTATTCTTGACAACTACTCACAGAGGACTCGGGCTAAGTGTGCTAATATCTCTGCCTGGGCTTTTTCCCAGGACCTGAGAAATGGCAGCGTGATTGCTCCGAGGGCTTGCGGCTGCTTCCACATCTTTCTCCACCCACCATCTATCACCTTGGGATTCGGCAGTCCGCAGGCTCTCAGCAGCACAGGGTAGAAGAACAACTTGACTAGTTCTGCCTTGTCGCCTTGTTTTCCCCCTCTGACCGCAGGGCAGGGCAGGTGTATTCAGGAGACACTGGCACATAGAGAGGTCCCTACATAACCATTACAACCTCTGAAGTGCCTCTCCCTGCTACCCAGCTGAAGGTCAAATGGGAAAGCCTGCCTTCCTCCCACAGGTGCTGGCCCCTCAAAAGGAATGCAGACTTTGAGCTCCATTGATGTTTTCAAAATACTGCTGTCTCTTTGAACTAGCATGGAATGTGTAACTTTACCCACAGACTGTGCAACTTTCCAGCCGTCCGGTTTCTACGATATAACTCATTTCAACTATTAAAAAAAAAATGCCTTTAAAGAATCCCACTGTAAAGATTCAGAAAATAAGCTGTCTTCATCTTTTGCTTAGAAACGCCATAGATAATAATGTCCATATGTGCATGTCCATGCATAAAGATTTTTAGTTTTTCAAAAATGACAACCTTCATTAAAAGGGTCAGGTTAGTCAGCAGTCCTCTCTCTTCCTCCCTTCTGAGAGTCCAGAAGCTGACCCTTACAAGGCCAGATGTAAGTCAGGGTAGAAGGCTCCATGTCCCAGTTACTCCTTTAAATGAAAACACTGTTTAATTGCAAAAATGATCAAAATGGTGCCCATTTACTTCACAGCCATGTGAAATAAAATGAAGCTAATAATTACAGAAAAAGTAAAATACCTCAAATATATAAGTTTGGAAGTAAAGAGTTTAGATAACACTTTCTTGGTTCTTTGTGGTTGGCTGATACAGTGTTGTCAGAATTATTATTAAGAGTAAGCTCACAAAAACGCTGAGATATTGCAATGGAACATAAATATAAATACTTTTCATTTAATTCAGATATGCATGATTTTACAGGGAAATGCACACACACACATCTACACACAGAGAGACACACCCATTAACACACATACAAAAATACATATAAATATATAAACATACCTATAAACATATAGACACATACACATAGAGACACAGGCACAGACACCTATAGACAATACACACAGAGACTCAAAAACAGACGCACATACACAGAGATGAAATGCATACAGAAAGACACAGATAAATAGACACAGAGATACACATACACACACACACACACACACACACACCTTCCTTCACAGAGCTGAAATGTCAAACCCAAAATAAATTCAAAACATTTACAAAATAAATTTAGACATCTGAAGGGGATTTCCCACAATTAAATTTGTAGTACTATCAACAAAATCGGTTTATTTTAAGGGGAGCTGCCCAATATATAAATTCCCCTTTGCCTTTGAAATGCTTTTACCAGATAAGATAGCTTTTGTTTAATCTACTATTTTCAGAACTTGCTTTGGGGTCTGAATGCACCCAGTGGAGTGACTTGAGATTTCCTACCCTGCTTTCAAATGTGCTTCTTCTGTCTGTTTGTATTTAGTAATTTCCTGTCAAACAACCTCACATAATTAACTTTCCTTGCTCCAACCCACTTTTTTTTTTCCTATTCCTACTTCCTGAGGATGGTAATAAAATGCTGATTACAGGAGACTGCTATTTGCTCCCCTCCCAGCCCCTCCTCTGACTCCCTTTGTGGGAGCTCTGGCTCAGGTTGCAGGGAGATTTTCATCAGGGAAAGACCTGGACCAGGAGAAGTCAGCAGAGACTCTGTGGCCATTTGTGATGTCTGCATACTGTACGCCCTCCCTCTCACAGAAGATGGCCATGCTACCAGTAAGTTGCTCTTGCTGAGGAAAGAGGAGAGAAAGAAACCAGAGTTTCCAGCCAACCTCTGTACCAAGGCACTATAATGATGCTATCCAAAGGGTCCCCACTGCCACATGTGGCCACTCAGCTGCCCAAATGCTCCCAGGGACACTAAGGCACTCAATTTGCACCTTGATTTGTCTTTAACTAGTTTACAGGAGTTAGACAGGGCTAGTGGGCCTCTGACTGGCCAGCACAGCTTGACAACCATCTGCCACCTTACAGGACATAAAAAGAATGAAAGAACAAGATGTCATTAGCAACCCTTGAAAGAAAAGAGGAAAATTCATAGCAGGCTTTCTTCAACAGAAGAAATGAAAGAGGAAAGAGGAGAAAGCTGGGAACTATGGATTAATCAAAGTCTAAAAGACATATTAACTGGCTCCAAGGAGGGGTTAGTTGCATCTTTATTAAAAGAAAGAGGTAAATAAAACTTTCTACTGAGTAAGATATTTGAGAACTATGTATCTATGCTACAATTAAGGAATTGCTGCTAATTGTTAAAAATATAATGCTATTTTTGAGTTTCTAAAAGCAGACTTTATATTATTAAGATAAGCTGTGAAATATTTCAGGATGAATGTCATAATAACTGGGATTGACTTGTAAACAACCCATTTGCAGAAATAGAACATGTATGGTTATACATGAAACTAGACGGTCATGGCTGGATGGTAAGCACATGAAGACTCCCTCTATTAGTATGTGATTTTATAAATATATAGATATAGATATATAAAATTTGAAGTTTATCTTCTTACTGAGAGGCTTGTTTGAAGAACTATAATACAAATCTATAAATATATGTGCAGAGGTTATACTGCATTTAATTTGTAAATTAATTCAAATTTTAACACTGTTTCCAGATGCAAACTTTACCAGTGGGAAATTGTACACATAATATACTCTACAATGGTACATTGTTTAGTTTTAAAGAGGACCAATTACAGGCTGGAGAAATAGCTCAGTGGTTAAGAATGATTCCTGAGCTTTCATAGAACTGGTGTTCAGCCCTGTGCGGATGGTCACAATCTCCTATAATTCAAGTTCCAGGGGTTTCAACCCACTTTTCTGACTTCCATAGGTTCCTGCACACATGGGGTTCAAATAAACTTACATAGAAGAACCCACATGCACAAGAAAGAAAGAAGAGAGGAGAGGAGAGGAGAGGAAAACTGACTGAAAGAAAGGAGGGAAAGAAGGAAGGGAGGGAAGAAAGGAAGAAAGACAGACAGACGGGAAGGAAGGGAGGGACAAAGAGAGGGGGAAGAAAAAATATACCTTTAAAAACCAATGAATTATGCCTACAAATGTGCTACATTTGTACTAAGTAGTAAATGTACATTTATTACTAAGTGCATAAAAAAGATAGAGCTCTGTAATGCACAGACTACAATATATCGGAATGCATAATTTAGCAGATACAACTTCTGTGAACTTGGAGAACATTGTACTGAAAGTTCTATCTAGTACTATAAAGTAATAAATAGGAAGAGTAATAATAGTAAAATCATGATCAAGAGCTAGCAACAAAATGTCTAAACTATGGACATCAATGTAAATTGTCTACACAATAAATCCACAAAATGTAAAATTTAAGAGAATTAACTAGAAGTTAGTTAGGTTCAAAGTACATTAAAAATTCAAAATCATTGAAACAGAACATATAGTAGAAGGGCTACATATGGTAGGTCGTGCCTATCATCCTCATACTTGGGAGGATGAGGCAGGAGGATTGCCATGAATTTGAGGCCAGTCTGAAGTATATAAGTTCCAAGTCCATCTGGCTGAACTGTGAGTCTTGCTTGGCTCAAATAATAAAGAAACATATTAGGGAAAAAATAACTTATTAACCACAGAAACTCACAGTAAAAAGTTTTAGAAATTCAACAAAAGGTTATAAAATGACTGTTAAAAATAAAGGGAAATAGTATGTTGATCCTTGTTTTTAGACTTGGATAAACTCAAAAGAAAAAGTTTCAGAAGTTCAAGACCAGACTCAACTACAAACTGAGTTAAAGGTCTAGCTTCTAAAAAAAAAAAAAAAAAAAGAAAGAAAAGAAAAAGAAAAAAACATATAATATTATTTAGATAATACAACAGAATTTTAAGATGGGTATACTATGCCAGGCATGATGGCTCACACCACTAATCCCAGTACTCAAGAGGCAGAGGCAGGCAAATCTCTGTGAGCTGGAGGCCAGCCTGGTTTACATTGAGTTCCAAGCCAGTGCTGTTACACAGAGAAACCTTGCCCCCCAAAAAAAAGGGTAGAGTGGAAAACACTAGAACAACTAAGAACACTCTGAACAGCAGCCTTCTGGGAAGGCTATGACAAGGAAGGAAACTTCTGTGTGAAGTCTGTCTATGGGAATACAGTGCAAACAGAATCAGACTTGACCACGTAGGTATAGAAATGCTCTTCTCAGAGAAGGTAAACACAGAAAGAGTATGCATTTGAAGCCAAGCTAGACTATAAAACAACTGAACATGTATGAAAATGAAGAGTATCAAAGCTTGCCTCAGGCTGATTCCATGAGTCAGTGGGTCAAACATGCTTGCCACACAACTCTGACCACCTGAGTTCATCCCTAGAACACATACATGTATAACTAATTGGGTGCCATGGGTCCAGTCTTCAATCCTAGTCCCAGCGCCTCGGGGGGTAAACTAGGAGACAGAGACTTGAGGATTGTCCCATACAGGTACAGAAACAGTAAAGACCCTGCGTCAAAAGACAGAAGGAAGAAGAGAACTGAATCTTAAAAAATTGTCCTCTGAGGAGCTGAATCTGGCAGAGACTTGATGTTCGGGGAGGGGTGGGGGGATGACACACTCTCAGAGGAGAAGGGGAGGGACTCTGTGACGGATGGGCCTGGAGGGGGAGCAGGGTTTGGGATGTAAATGAATTTAAAAAAAAAAAAAAAAGCTTTACTTTGACTGCACAAGCACATTATGGCACACAATCACACAAAGACAGACAGACAGACAGACGGCATTAAAACAAATCAAGAACCTGCTGCCTCAAAGCATCTGATATAGAGAGCTTGAGAACACAGTATAAACACACATACTCAGGTGTGAGAATACAGAAACCACAGAGCCATGTTCAGTGTTCAGCAGGAGCAGTGAATCCTGTGGCTTTCCGAAGGGCATGACCAGTTGCAAGGAACACCTACACAGTTCCAAAGGAGCGGATGATGATAGTGAACGGGGCTGCCTGACACACACAGGACCATGAAGTCCCAGGGAGGTAGAACCAGGAGCAGCAATGAGCCCCTGGGAGTGAGGATTGAACAAAGACAAGGTGTGGGAATGGAATTACATTTGAATTCAGATCTGGTCAGGAGGCATCCGCCCACTCCCTTCTTTCGGTGTTAGACATTGGGTTAAACATACTCTAATGGTCCTGACTGCCAAACCAGGTGGACTACCCAACACCACACTCATCCTCATGAGGCACACAATGATGTGGCGTTGTTGTGAGCATCTAGAGCCCTGACCCAAAAGCCAAATGCACGGGTAAGGACTATATCACTGTAACAAAAAAAATAAAAAATAAAAACAACCCAGGTCAAGTACATCTGGGCTCCGCATTCGCCATCATCTCAAATATGTTACTTAGCATACTTGTGTCTTGGCATCCCCAGGAGTAAACTGTGATGATAACAGCACCTCCCTCCCAGGACTAATGTGAACATTTAAAATTTTAATATGTGGAAAGCACTTCTAAAAGTGCTCCGAAAGCCCAGCACACTCAACACACTGGGGCTCTTCTTATTACAGCTTTCTTACTGAATGCCTCTGGGCCCAAGTCTTCAAAATCCCTGAGCCTCTGCTTCCTTCTTTCAAAACCATAATATTCCTGTCTTCATAACATGCTGGATGGTTTGTGGAAGAAAATAAAAGGAAAAATGGCTTCATAAATTGCCAGTGTTGTAGCTGGAGCCGTTATGGAACTGAGTTCCACTGTATTTCACAGAATCGTGAGCTCTTTTCTTGTGGAAATTGATATTTTTTATCTCCCTAGGCTGCTGAGAACCTCACACAGCAATTGTTAGCTCAAAAATTAGCCACTCTCGCTTCATACAAAGTAATTAAAGGACTGTTCTTTGGAAATCTAGCACATGAATCAGCTGAGTACAGTAGATGGATACCCAACCATTAGAGATGTCTAAACAATTTAGTTAAGCTTTAGTAAAAATATGGGCTCACACAGGCCAAGTTGTGCAGCAAGGAAAGCCCTCAGCCCTTAAGAGTGCTGTGTGCCCTGTCCTTCATCTTCTTTTCCATCATTATTTTTAAATGTAGCAAATTTCAGTGAATTCTTTATTCTTTCTTGAAAGTTCATCTTGGGATATAAGAAAATACGATGCACCAATGCTTATTGGTGAAGGAGGCTCGCTGGAAGGTTTCAAAAGCAAAATTACAGGACACACATATACGGAGGGGAAATGGATGGTTTTAAAGTCAGTTTCCCAAAATAAAACCTCATCAGCCTTTTAGTCCATTTTCAAAGCTGACAAGTGGCTGGTTTTAAAAGGGCTACTTTGTGTATTAGACATATTGGCTCCTTTTTTCATTTGGGATTTGAAACAGGGTCTCATTTTATAGCCCATTCTGGCTCCGAACTCTAGGCAATCCTCCTGTCTCAGCTTCCTGAGTACCGATATGGCAGATTTGTAGCATCATTCCCAGTTTAAACCCAACCCTTATGTGTTCTACAACTTTCCTTAGATCTATTTAACATAAAGGAATTATAAGCTTGCTCTACATTAGTCAGGTTTCTATTGTTCAACAAAAACCAGGAACTAAAGCAAGTTGAAGACAAAATGTTTATTTGGCTTACACTCCACTTGCTGTTCATCATCAAAGAATCAGGACAGGAACTCAAGCAGGAACCTGGAGCAATAGCTGATGGAGGGGCTTTGAAGGGTGTTGTTTACTGCTCCCTACACTGTCTTGCACAGCTTGCTTCTCATGACCCAGGACCACCACCAGCAATGGCCACCTACAATGGTCTGGGCCCTCCTCCCTTGATCACTAAATGAGAAAATGCCTTCCACTGGATCTCATGGACAAATTTCCTCAACTAAGGCTCCTTACTCTCTGATGACTGCAGCTGTGTCAAGTGGACAGAAACCAGCCAGTATATCTACCAAACCCTTGGTAAAAAGAAGAAATATCAAGAAAAAGAAGGAGGAGGAAGAGGAGGAGGAGAAGGAGGAGGAGAAGGAGGAGAAGAAGGAGAGGAGGAGGAGAGAGAGGGGGAGGAGGAGGAGGAGGAGGAGGAGGAGGAGGAGGAGGAGGAGGAATGATAATATACTGACTTAGCTAATCAATCTACATTCAGGCAGGCAGTGCTGGAAAAGTTGTAGAAAGAAGAAGATCTAAGCAGGAGCTGAGAGTAAGGGCTGAAAAATCACTTCTGAGTTTTGGTTTGTTTGTTTGTTATTTTTAATTGCTTTTTGCATGATGACAAACCAGTTAATCACAGCACATGAGCTTTGCAGCGATGCTCTAGATTCTAGCAACTGGTCACTTGTTGCTAATGAAACTATGACCTGCACGTCAAATTCACTGAAGTCATATAAAAAGGCAGGTACAGGCACTCAGAGCATGTTGTTGGTCTGTGATACCCTAGCACAGTGGTTTTCAACCTTTCTAATGCTGTGAACTTTTAATATAGTTCCTCAAAAAACGATCTTCATTGCTACTTCATAACTGTAACTTTGCTGGTGTCATGAATCATAATATAAATATCTGTGATTTCTTAGGCAACCCTGTGAAAGGGTTCTTCGGCACTCAAAGGGGTCCTGGCTCACAAATTGAGAAACACTGTTAGCAGGCGTGTTTAATCTGTAGCCTGCAGGCCACATGTACTCAAAAACACCTACGAATGCAGCTCAACACAAACATGTCAGTTGACTTAAAACTATAATTTTACTCTTTAAAAAAAAATTGTAATTCAATGACATGGTTCTCAAATACCAACTTTTAGATGGCAATGCTGTGTCTCTCTGTTAAGGGTGCTGGACACCCTTGCAAAGACAATTAAAAAAGAATGCTAAGACACTACATACAGCAACGAAACCTTGATTCTATATTTTTATCCATCTATAAGGAAAAATCTTTACTTCCCAGCATACATGAAGCTTCCAGGCTTACAGAAAGTTCAATTGTAATAAAACTATAAAGCTTCCAGAAAAATAACATAAGAGACACACTTTACCATTTAGAAATTAAAAACAACAACAACAAAACCATACAGAGAATACAAACGGCAGGCTGTGACAGAAAAGGTTGATGAATCTGACTAGGGAATACTGAAACCTGCTTATCAAAAGGCACAGCTACAAGACAAAACAATGAGGCAGGGAGTGGGTGAAGAGAAGCCACATGACACACAGCTGCCACTTCTTTCTTTCTTGGAAGAAAGAAATAGAAAGAAAACTTGAAAATGCTCATCCAAACAGCAGATGGAAATATCTGTGGAGCACAAGAAATACAAGGGTACGTATCACAGTGTGCCTTGGAATGTTCCCCCCCCCCCCCCCCAGTTTCCTGTGTTTAATACTAGGTCTGTAGCTATGGCCCTGCATTAGGAAGGTTACAGAACCTTTAGGAGCTCTGACCTAACTGGTCACTGGGAGTGGTTGGGCCTTGAAGGTTTATTAAATGAGATTTCTTTTCTTTCTTTTTTCTGTAAGTGTGTGTGTGTGTGTGTGTGTGTGTGTGTGTGTGGCAAATATGCACATATGTACAGGTGTCTCTGGGGGCCAGAAGGGGGCATCAGATCCTCTGGAGCTAGAGTTATAGGCAGTTATGAGTCACTAGGTGTGTGTGAGCTATTGGAACTGAACTCCTATCTGCTGAAAGAACAGGAGCAAACACTCTTAACCACTGAGCCATCTCTCCAGCACAACATGGGCGTTCACAGCATGGCAAGCTTTCCTGATTGTTCTCTGCTTCCAGGGCCACAGGTACTGAGCTGCAGCCATAAGCTCCTGCTACCAGGGACTCGACCATAGACCTTTCTGCTCATAACATGCTATGTGGCCTCGAACTGTGAGCCTGAAGAATCCTGTCTTCACTTAAAAAGGAAAGTAATTACATACACACCCAAAAGACTCGTACAACAAACTTCACAGCAACAGCAAAACCTGAAATTAAGCAATGGCCACTGACATAGTTAATAAGTATCTGAAATCATGCCACTGGATTTTAGGCAGTGTAATCCTTAAGTTTTTTGATGTTGTAGCAAACATATTTAAAAGGAAGAGGCATTCTTTTGGGCTCATAGCTTGAGCCTGTTTTTGGTGGGAAAAACTGCCTTGGACCTGGGGCAAGGCAGCTAACACAGTGTAGGAAATCAATCTAACTTCAGGAAAACAGAGAGGGAAAAGAGAGGCCAGGGTGAGACAATGGATCCAAGACCAGCCAGACTGCCCTGACTCCTCCCACTCGACCCCACCTCAGCACACTGCTAGCCCCTCAACTTGAGGTCAAATTATGAATCCATCAACTGGTTAATTGATTTATGAAGTTCGAACCCCTGTGATCCAATAATGCTTAAACCTGCCGTCTGGCAACCAAGCTCCCAGTACGGGAGCCTGTGGAGGACATTTCCTGCTTCGGCTGCACCACTTGACAACTAAAATTAAAACGGTTACGTCTTGAATTTGGCCAATATGATGTTCAGACAGGAAGGAAAAAACAGGAGAGAACAAAAGAATATTAACACAATGATATTTTGTATGTGTATAATTTAAACTCTGTCTTCTCCAAGGAAGTCTTGAGGATGCTTGCTAATGCCCTAAAAACAACCTAAATCCTGACTAAATGAAAAAAAAAAAAAAAAGTATCAATAGAACATTTTTCCTTTAATGTTAAATTTAAAGGAAAAGAAATTCTGGCCAGACGGTGGTGGCGCATGCCTTTAATCCCAGCACTTGGGAGGCAGAGGCAGGCGGATTTCTGAGTTCGAGGCCAGCCTGGTCTACAGAGTGGGTTCCAGGATAGCCCGGGCTACACAGAGAAACCCTGTCTCGAAAAATCCAAAAAAAAAAAAGAAATTCTGTGTTTACCTGACCCTACCAGATTCTATAATTTTACATCACAGGTGTGTAGGAGGAGCTAAGGTAGGAGGAGTTAGGAGAGGAAGAGGAAAAGGAAAAGGAGGAGTTAGGCAGACAGAGATGTAGGAGCAATGGAGAGCCATGCAGGTATGGGAGCAGTCATGGGTAATAACTTTTATTTAGGTTAGCTAATTGGGAAACAACTCTCTTCATTCGTATGGGCATATTGTTATTGAGCGTTACCAAACATATAAAGCTTTTGATTAATCTATAAGAATTAAAGTCTCATTCTCTTAATGGGCCCACATGGATGGTGGAATGGTCTGGGCAATGCCCAGCCTTGTGGAGTCAGCGTGGAAAATTGGCAGAGCCATCTCTCACGCTGGCATCTCATGGGTGGCAAGGCTGGTATTTCTGGCGGGCCGGTTCGCACGTTCGCTCCGGCAGCTAGGCAGAGCTGCTGCAGCTTAGATAGTCGGCTTGACCAGTGACCGAATCTATTGAATAATTACTTCAACACAGGTGTGACAGCATGTTTGTAAGGGTGAAGCAGGAGTGTCCAATGGCAGAAGAATGTGAGTCAGAGCATAAAACTAGTTAGTAAAATACTACAGAGCATTAGTAAGAACACTAAGGAAGATGCAATCATCTATTCAAAGCAACTAATAACATTAAAAGAATGATCTGAAAAGACCAGAGAAGAGCACAGCAAAATATCCCAAATATTCAAGTACGTGGAGGGTGGGGGAACATTGGGCATGTTAGTATTCTTGTCCTGTAACAAATACTTGAGATAAAGCAATTTGAAAAGAGGGAAAGTACCTTTTAGCTCAGTTTTTTAGACTTCAGTCCAGCAAGCTGGCTTGTGGGTTTGAGGGTCTATGGCAAGGGCAGCATATCACAGTGGGGTCACATGGTGGGGAAGCTGCTCACCTTGAATCAGTCAGTAAATGAAAGAGAGGAAAGGGCTGGGGTCCTTCATACCCATCACAGCTATGCTCACGCCATGACCTAACCACCTCCCATTAGGGTCCTCCTCTTAAAGGATCCACCATGTCCCAAGAGCACCAAGCACTGGGAATCATGTGTTCAACAGATGGCCCTGTGACGTAACTTCTTCAAGCAGTGCAGTGACTTCTCCCTCCTTTGTATGTTTATAGAATGTTTTGATCTGTCTTCCCTGCATCTGGGGAGATGAGATGAAAACGTCTGGTCTGATTCCATCAACAAAAAAATGCACAGACTGCACACAACAGCCTTCTGCACAGAGGGTAACTAACTGACCTGCATGTCATTATGCCTTCAAAGTCTCATCTTTTACAAAATCCAACTTTGCTCATCAAAGGCAGACACCTGTTAGATACAATGACTACCATCGGGAGTCCTAAATTGTGTGGATGTGGTATGTGTTCATATATCTATGGGTAGTCTGTGTGTGTGTGTGTGTGTGTGTGTAGGTCATAGGACAACCCTGACTCCCATTCCTTGGTTGCAGCCCACTGTTTTTGAGATAGGGCCTCTCACCTGCATAAAACTCACCAAACAGGCTAGAGTAGTTGGCCATCAAGGCCCAGGTATCTTCCTATCTCTACTTCTCCTAAACTAGGATTACAATCAGCAGACCCAGCTTTTCTAAAAACATGGGTTTTGGGATTAAACTCAGGTCTTACCAACCAACTCCATCTCCTCAGCCAAGGAATACAGTTTTAAATTTCCCTAACTCAAGAAGTAAAAAGGAAAAGAGTCCACATTCTTCAGCTGGTGACACTAGAACTGAGCAGAGGCAAATAAAACCATTGGAGGGGTGGGGGCCTGGTATTTAGGTTAGCATTACATGAAAAGAACACTATGCAAACACAAGAGCTGTGCCACAGTCTACTGACTATAAATGAATATGAAACCTATTTCCATTTCATGCAGCCGAGAATCTTGTTTACCAGACACATGATACAATTAAAGCCAAATGAAGAGATGGCCCTGAGCTATGCATTTATAATAAGAACCAGGACCCCTCTTTTTTTTCTAGACTCTAACCAGTCAAGGGCTTGAAACCGGGAACCTATGTGTATCAGAGTCCTTGGCCAACAGGATTCTAAGTGAAGGTCCTCTCAAAGAAAGGTGCTTATGTGCAACAGAAAGATGGTGTGAGACATGTGCTTTTGACTCGGGCAGCTACTGCACAGTCCTAACACATGGGCACATGGGCATCTGCAGCAGAATAAAGGACTACAGCCTCCTGTGACTGCTGATGGGCCAGTACTGAGCACATGCATTCTGCTACTGACGATCCATGCACCATCTGGGTAACTAACACCTCTGCCTCTGCCATTCATCTGTGCCTCCTGTCTTTTTAAGGGTTGTAACCCAGTTCTCTGCATTGCATCCCTTTCTGTTGGACATGTATAAAAGAGATCAGGTCCATTGACTGACCCATGACTCAAGACATAAGCACACACTCTCTGCTTTGGTTCCCTTTGAAAAACAGATAAAAGTATTCCTAGTTTTCTATCCTGAATATCTATGATGGGTTTTCTCTCTCTTAATTGCCTAGAATGTAAAAGAAAAAAAAAAAAAAAAAAAAAAAAAAAACATGGGCACAGAAGAAATACAATTTCTGTTTCAAACATGAAATGCACACATCCTTGGATTGGCTCTGGCAATAGAAATGGCAGATAACGGACGGAGTGATGGTCCCTGAGTAGAAGACAATTCTATAACATCTGGAGAATTGCCCTGAGGTAAAGACTGCCTGAACTGTCACTGTGTATGTGTGACATATGTCATGTGCCTTTCTAGTTTACAGCTTCCTTACAGATGTCTCCATTGTCATTATGTATATCTATAACATATCTATATATACCTATATATATATATATACCTATATTTCATAATCCAGTATACCTAAAACCATGTAGAGCTCACAAGAATATAAATATGACAATGGTCCCCATGGCTGGCTGATTGCTTCAGAGAAGAAGGAAGCAGATGTCCCCTGTGCTCACTCGGGGCAGGTCAGACTCTGGTTTCTGGGTCAGATGTGATAAACAACTTTACTCATCTCTGCATTACCAAGGCTGAACAGAAGAAACTGCATGGCGATTGGGAAACTCGGAGATGTGGCTAACAAATCAGGAAAGGCCAAGGAACTCAACCCACAACCAAACCAGCAGCAGAGGCCTCTAGGCAGACCTAATATAGCTGGAAACCAGGAAACAGTATGCACACACACACAAGACATAAGACAGAACTAACTGTATACTATTTATAGATAGTTTTTTAAAAGAATTAAAAAGAATATAAAGATACAACGCAAACACAATAGAATACAGAAAAATAGCAAAACAACATAAACAGACGTTTCTGTGGAAGACACACAGGGAATAAAGAAGCACATGTAAACATTATTAGCCATCAGCAAAATGCAAACTAAGACCACAACACGCTGTTGCAATCCACCTATCAAAACAGTTAAAGCATAGTAAAAAGTCCTGTAAAGTATGCACCACATCGGATCACATGTACACTGCAGGTGGGATATAAAGTGACGCGGCTACTCCAAAAAACAGTTTAGATGTTTCTCGTGAAACTGAGCTTTGGAAAAGTACTCAACAATGGCACTAAACAATTTTCCAAAACACACAAGTCAGCTAAGTCTATGACATGGAGGGAAGGCAATCTTAAAAAGTCACATGATTTATAACACAACTTAAGCTACATGTCAGGAAGGGATGACGTAGCATTTTCAGAAATGAACAAATCAGTTATTATCAGGAACCAGGGAGAGAGAGGTGGACATGGTCATAAAAGACCAAGATAAGACATGTGAACAGAGCGGGATGCCCTGGACCTCAATGGTGGCAGCAGACACACAGCCTATCTGTCCAATAAAGTTCTATCAACTAAATGCATACATAGACACACCCACAAAAGAGATACAGAGGCCGACAGAGTCCTGAGAAAGGAAAAATGTAAATGTGATCACTAATTTCTTGATTAATGTTATTTCCTGATATGCTACTATGCTGTATGATATTACCAGATTTTGTTAGGTAAAGAATCCACATGATTCCCTGTATTGCTCATGCACTTACATGCAAAATCTACTATCTTGAAGTACATGTGAGTTGATATATGTAACTGCTTTGTTATCCACCAACTCTGGTATGTTTATAGGTCTTGTGAATATTGACACAATACATGTGAATTGATATATGTAACTGCCTTGTTATCCATCAACTCTGGTGGAGGGGAGGGGTAAAGTAAGGTGTGGCTGGCAAGATGGCCCACACTTCCACCCACCTCTTCCACCAAGAGCTTCCTGAGCCTTAGAGGGAGGAGTATGATAAGTGAGTTCCATTTCCTTTCTCTCATTCTCTGCCTGTTGAGCAGTTGAGGGTTCTATGTTAATTGCCCTGTACTGCAAGAAGAAGCTTCTCTGGGGAGGACTCTGAAGTGCTCTGATCTACATATGTAGCAAGGCCTGAAAAGATTTGACTTCTGATACAACAATAAAAGGCATGGAACTGTTCACTTTTTGACCAGACCTAAGGCATGCTCCTTGACATGAAACCCTGTTATGTTATCTGCCATGTTATGTGGGGAGAAGAAACAGTGGACATTTAGAAGAATGATAGCATCAGTTATCCACTTAGAACGATGACTTACTGGAATATGTTAAAGACTTACTGAAATGTGCAGTTAAAGAACTGCACAATAGAACATAAGTCAATGCTGGGACTCTAGGCACCTTGACCTGAACCAGTTTGCCCAGTCTGTTCACGCCTTGGCTGAGCTTAAACATCATGATTGGAAAGCCCACAGATTCTAAAGGATGAGTGACTTTCACACACCTGAAACAGAGAAGAGGCTTTCTAATATAGAAGATATAAAGCTCATCTTTAATAAGGTTAGGATTCAGAACTGAGATATTCTATTAAAATATATAAAGAAGTTAGTTAAGATTGATTTCAATACTGAGTATGAATATTGCTAGTGTTCCCGGGGTCTGGGTTTTTTTTTTTTTTTTTTTATTCCCTCAGGACAATCTCACTCTAATTGACCTAACCCCTCCCCATACTCAAACATTTTCTAGATTTTAAATATTAAATTCTACTCTTGTTTTCCATTAGTAGGAATGTAGCCATTTTAAAGGCAAAGGGAAAAAGAAGCCTAATAGTAATACTGACAATAATATTTATATACATAAAATTGAGAATTTTTACCATGATCTGCAAATACATAAACAAACAAACAAACAAACAAATAGGGGGAAAATCTCACAAGTAGAGCCTTCATCCTCACAAATCCATTCATTCAACAAACCTTTCTTTTCTGTCTGTTGAGTGTCAGACATTATCACTCTTGAAAGAAATATCCAATTCTGCAGAGAAGACAAGCACACAAACAACTACAATTTAATATGATTTTTACTACCACAAAGAGGCCACAGACAAATTCATACTGACAAAGCTCCACGGGAAAGAAAGTTGGGTTTGGCTTTCAAGTGGGCAGGAGATGCCTAACAAAAGAGAACGGGATGAGTTCACCATAGGACTGGTCCAATCATAGAGAGAACAGGGCCAGACATGATTTCTTACTAACACTAGAAGTTAAGGCACATGTGAGGAGGAAGGCTGGGGTACCAAAAGGACAAGGAAAACTCAAGGATCTAACTATACTCAAGGCTTCAAGGCCAAGGGAGAAGAGTGATAGACATTTGCAAAAACACCCTACATCTAGGATCAGGTAGCATCTCTTTTCTTTATTCTGGCAAAGAATAATAAGGAAATGAACTAAATAATAATCAGGGAAGCAGAAAAATATTATTTCTAAGGATATTTACTAAATACAATGAAAAAGACTTGGAGATCCAACTGGTTGTGTAGATAATGACACATGAATCTGCCTTCCTACTTCGGCAACTAAGGATACAGGGCAGGAGCAAGAGGCAGAGCAAAGAAGGAAATAGAGGAGCTTTGAACATGGTCAAGTTTGACATATTATGCTTAGACAGGAAGATGGAGGCTTAGCATAGTATTATGGAGACAAAGAGGTACTTTTAAGACAGTAAAAAGAATAAAGGAAGGGCTGGCAATATAGTCCGTAAAGGCACAGCCACCATCAAGCCTGACAAGTGGAGTTTGATCCCCAGCATGCAAATGATGGAAGGAAAGACAACATTCCCCTGAGTTGTCCTGGCTACATAAATGGCAACAGTGCATATACATACATGTGCACACACTGGCACATGCGAAAGAAATAAATACCATTCATTTCTTTTAACACATGAGGATAAAGGTTCAGAAGTCAAAGATTTCCAGCTTTTGTGGAAGTCCAAAGGATAGAAGAAATCAAATACTGGAGATATGGCTTTTATTTGTATCATAAGAAATGCTTCCTTACTAAGCACTGGCTGAAAACTAATTTATCATTTAACTCTAAAGTATCTATGGCCTCAAAGAGCCCATGCAACACTCTTCCTATAGAATTAACAGAAAAGTCGATAGCTATGCAGAGTTCTCCTACCCATCATAAACACCCAGATAAACAAGCCCACCTACATCCTAGTCCATACTACACAGGGTTCCGACAACGGCTAAATTGAACCCCAAAATTAAAATCCTAATCAAAACTATGGCACATCATCCTGTCTACCACCCATATTCTCTATCAGTGTGTGTCTGTCTGTCTGTCTGTGTTTATGCCTGACTACCCATTAACTCTCCCTAGGGCAGATCATTCCAACATAAAATAAAGAATAAATTTTATTCATTTTTAATAGAGAGTAGATGAGAAGTCACAACCAGAGAAAGAGGGAAATATTACAAGGACCCTAGGGAAAATGCCTTCCTATCTGGCACTCACTCTAGGGCATCCAAGTCCAAGCAGTTAAGTCTAAGTGTGTAAAGCAACTGGCAGGGACCTGTGGCAGAAAGGGAAACAGCAAAGGGACTCTGGCAGAGCCTCGTTCCTCAAGAGCCAATAGTGATGTAAGAGAGGCACCAGGCCAAAGCTGTAAGAAAATAAGAGTTCACCCACTGCTAGAACCCAGAAGAGCCAACAACACCAAACATGTGAAATTGTACACAGTGGTAGTGCACGTCTTAACAAAAATATTCTATGGCAAAAGGTTGTGAAAGTTTCCAAGGGTCCAGGAATGCAAAAGAACAGTGTCTGGGATCACCATATGCCTGGCCTGACCTGAACTGCTCTGTCTCATTCATTCATTAAGCAAAGTGGTCCTGCTAGTGCCGCTTCCCCACAAGATTGATGTTCTCAGGAAGAAAGACAACACCTGGAGACTGTTCCCCTCCCCTAAGACACAATTCTAAATAAAATGCTTGATTATCACTAAAGGAATCTCGGGAAACACAGAAATCTGAACTACTGGATCTGGTTCAGCCTGTCTTCCAGGGGCTGAGAGAAGGCAGCAGAATAGAGCCTCTCTGACTTGCCCTAAAGGTTTTCAGGCTGTGGTCTAATAAAGATGATTGAAATGCATAGCATGGCAACAGACACTTTCTTGGAAGGAAGTAACCACCAGGACAATGGCTCACTCATCAGAAACAGCCAGACATACCTATAGGGTATGCAACATAAGCCAAAATTGTCTGTTTTGAAAGGGAAAAATAACTTATAAAAATCTACTGTGAAAAGGAAAAAAAAAATGCACTAGCAGCATTCCTGGGTGATGTTGTATCAGGTACCCGTTCCAGGTCAACTACAGAGCAACAGGAAGTGAGACCAGAAGACAAACAGGACCAGGCCTATGGCACCCACCCCAGACAGAGCTACATACACTCTTACTAACAACAAAGAAAGAACATCAGCTTCTCTCTGGATAGTAAGATAGTCATTATGTGCCCAGTTCTGTCATTTCAAAATCTAGTTCCCATAAACACAAGAAAATACTCCACTGCAACGCAGTCTGTACTCCAGAGGGTGTTGTACAACATCCTTTAAAGACATTCTCTTTTAAAATTTTGTATTGACTCTTTAAGAATTACTTATGAGATATTTTGACGATACCCATCCCCAACTCCTCCGTTAACTCTTCCCAGATTCACCCCACCTCACTCCCTACTCCCAATGTTGTGTCCTCATTTTTTCCCATTTAGTAATCCATGGAGTCTAGTTTGTGCTACTGATATACACATGGGTATATGGGCATCTACTGGAACATGGTTTGTAGACCAGAAAACCGACTTTCTCTCCCTAAGAAGTCACATTTTTGTCAAGACCATCTCCAAGTTGGAATGTTGACTGGTTTGATCTTGCACAGGTAGCTACAGCAGTGAGTTCACGAGTGCAATGGTCCATGTCCACAAGACACTGTTTTAGCCCAGTCCTTCTGTACCTCTGGGTCTTAACTCCTTCTGCCCTCTCTTCTGATTAAGGTCTGGGACCTCAGAGACAGAAGTGATATAGACAATCCTACTTGTAGCTGAGCACTTCACTTACACTTGTTCTCTCTCTTTTTCCAGTTGTGAGTTTCTCCCTTAAACACCATCTGCTACATAAAGAAATGTCTGTAGTGAGATTTAACAGCTGCACTTGTTTGGGAGTATAGAGACACTCATCTAGAGGGCATTTTCACACTATGTCTCTTTAATCGTGGTAACAGTAACAGGTTCACCCCTGTGGCCTGTCAGTTCCCCAACCTTGGGTTCTTGGCCAGATTTACAGGACTTTCCATGCATTATTTCCTGTGGAACAGCCCTTAGAAACCAATCAGAAAGTGGTTGCTTACCTTCATAACATTCGCCCCACTATTGCACCTCTGAGCATAGCTTCCCAAACTAGTCATTAATGTAGCTCACAGCTAGGCAAGATGACTGATGGTCTTCCACCACCTCCCCACTTCCCAGTCCAGTACCATGACAGCTAGCCAGCAAAGAGGAAGCTTCCTAATCAGTTAAAACATCATTTTTTTTCATGTCCTATAACCAAAGCATGTGATTCTTCAGCAATAGGGTCTTACCATCAACTTTTGATTGACAAGCACAAAAAATAAATAAATAAACAAAAAAAAAAATCAATGGCAAAATCCTGTATTTTTCTGAGAGTCTTTGAGACAACTCTGACTAATCAGGAGAGGAAGTATCTCACACCTAGCACTAGGTTTTTTATTTTGCAACCTACAGCTTCTTGGAGGAGTTATCACTGTATAGGGTTATCTCCAATTAATGTGTGTGTGTGTTGCTAAACAATAGGGTTCCATGTGGCTTTTTCAAACATCCTTAGTAAAAAAAGAGAGGGAGAGGTATTTATGTGGAGAGAGGGTTGGGAGGGTAGGGATAATGTTAATTGCTTTACAAGGGAACTAATATGAATCCTTCCTCAGCACATCATGTCTCTCTCTGCCATCTCCATCCTAAGCAAGTGACAATGAGGCTAGCAATGACTAGCCTTCGGCCAGAACAAAGCAGCAATCAAAGAGAGTATAACCAAACACAAAAGGCAGACATTTGATTACAAAAATTTGAAGATCTGGGAACAGGAGAGTTTTTATTGCTTGTGATACCCAGTCTCTATCCAACCAATGAACACACAGCTATCTACATAAATCCTTGGTATAGTTTATGGAAGTAGAATCTGCCATCATCTGCCACTATCATCCTTTATAAGAAATATAGTTATCTGCTTTCCAAAGGATGCAGAATCTTCCTTCCTTGGAAAATGGCTGGTGTGTTTCCTGGTTCTTCTTAGCCCTCCTTAAGTGATCACCACATAATAAACACCCTTTCAAAAATGAAGGCAGAGTGTGGTAGAGGCTTTTTCAGACTTAAGGTCTTAGTGACAGAGGATGGAACAACTTAATCCCAGGCCAAGTGTTTTTATCTTTCCATGGGAGAAAGAAACTCTCAACTACAGGAAGAAGCTATTAGAAAGAATGCAGCCTCTTGATTATTTCAAAATTCCCTGCCTGATAGGAAAACAAATAGCATTTTTTTTCTCCAGTGCCATGGAGTGGGGTGGGTGTCAGTGACAACAAAGGTGCCATTATCTCTGTCAACATTTTCCTGGGGCCTGTTAATGATCACACTTGCAGTCCGCTAATGGCCCAGGTTCTCACATCTCTGAACAAATAGTACCTGGTGGCAAATATTAGTATCCCAACTCTGCATTCCAGAGAAGTCAAGAAACTTATCGGAAAGGTCAAATCTCAATAAATAAGGCCGAAACCAGCCAGAGAGTGGGTGGGTGAGTGAGTGAGAGACAGAGAGTGGTGGGGAGAGAGAGATTGATTCTCCTAGTGTCAAGATTTCTCAGTTCCCTCAGAAGGCCTGGGCCTCCAGCTTTCAGTTGCTCAGTTCCCAACACTGGGAATTTCCCCCAGACACATAAGCAATCACTGGAACTCCATCCACTTTGTAGTGATGAGTGGATTAGTGAAATCTGTAAAAAACAAACTCCTAAAAGGGACTTCGGGGTCAGAGACTTTTTAATCTAGGCTTGTTGAATATAAGGTGCACATGCTTTACCTGTGAGACATAGTTCTTAAATGAATGTACATTTACAGAGGTCTGAAGACAAAATCCAGAGCCTTCCTGAACTCTCAGGGATCCATAACATCCTCCCTGATACAAATACCTGATAGCAACCAGTGGTTCTCAATTCTTCCTGGTCACCAGAAAAGACTCAAGGGAACTTATATGAAATATACACATCCAAGGGCTGGAGAGATGGCACAGTGTTTAAGGACACTGGCTGTTCTTCCAAACAACCTGGGTTAAATTCTCAACCCCTAGATGGTGACTCACAACAAACTATAAATCTAGCCCCATGGTACCTGACACCATATTCCAGCCTAGGATAATCAGGACATATTCATTTATTCTTGCATTCATCTTTATACTTGGGCTATGTTGTTCAAGGTAGTCTCAGAATCCTAACCTCAGTGATTCTCTTGACCCTAGCAGGGAGTAAAAGCACCTGCCACCACACTGACTTTAGACATAACAAACCAAGGCTCTCAAACAATTATAATACACGGCTAGGTTTTAGAAACGCTGTAGTTTCAAACAAAGGGCCTTTTATTCATCACTGAACTTTAAACTCAAAAGAAATGTTAGATACAAAAAATGCTAGGAAAAAAAAAAAGAGCCACCAAGCGGTAGTGGTGGCACATAAGGGCACTCAAGGGGCAGAGACAGGTGTGTCTCTGAGTTTGAGGCCAGCCTGGTATACAGAGCATGTTCTTGGATGGCCAGAGCTACACAGAGAAATTCTGTTTAAAAAACATACCAGCAATAATAATAATTAATAATGATAATGCCAGAACTAGGGACACAGCACCATGGTAGACTGCTTGCCTTGCATGATGAAGCCCTGGGTTCCATCCCAGTTAAATATAGAGATGGGGAGAGGGAGAGAAAGAGAAGACCCTGAACAACCTGCATCTAGCAACATGCCCAAAATTGGTTGTTTTACCTTTTTTTTTAATTAGCAAACTCATAAACTCTGGTCAGCAATCCTCTTTCTACTCGCTGTTTTAGAATTTCACCAGTTTGTAGCTTATTGGCAAAAATTAACCTGTATCTGACTAGATTACAGTTAATACAGCAGGTAAAGAAGTATAGTAAAAAGAATAACAGGAGAGCCATGTTCTCAGAGATAACGCACACGGAGTAGCAGATTGTGAAAAATTTAGTGAAACCTGGCTGACCCTTCTACAAACACAAAAGTCCCTGATTATCAACACTATTCATTATAACTCTCTATACAGCTATTCTATTACATTTTGGATTATCAAAACAAACTAACACACGACTGCCACCACAAAGGGGTGTCCTCAGCCAAGGTGTCTCTTTGCTTCAGGGAAGGATTTGTCCCAAACCAGGAAGGGTGGGTCCTTTAACAGCAGATCAAATAACATGTATTTATCAGAACCAAAAGACTTTTAAAATGCACTGAGTTGAAGAGAAGAAAGGCAAAGGAGGAGGTGACTTTTTCCTTGTGGGATTTCACAATTAGTTTACATTCAGATCCACCTGGTATTTCTGAGCCTTCCAGTAGCTGAGGTAATTACTACTGGTCTCTTCATGAACAGATCGTCATGAGAAGTAAGCTGGACCACAAGGACATGTACAGCAGGGTTTAGGGACAGCTTCCCCTCTACTCCACTGAAGGAGTCAGGGAGAAGGAAAAGAACTCATTTCATTCACAGGGATTTGGGAGAATAAGTGGTACAGTCAGTTAACACTAAAGGATTATAACACACCAACAACTGCTCTGAAGTTCTTTTACAAACGGTACTGTCTCTAACTCTTGTAATAGAGCTCAGGGCAACATCCTAAGCAGAGACTGATGGTTGAAAAGACTAGCAATCCAGAACACCAGAGTTCCAAAGAATATGGCTATTTCCAACAGTGACAACCTGAGCATTTGAACCCAGCTCCATTCAAAACCCAAGTCAGTTCATCAAGCAATGGCCTGTTCTCTTGTTCTGTGGCGACTCTCTATTGTGTCCACTAGAGAAAGCTCTCCCGGAGTTTCTGAACTAAAGATACAATGTATCAATGTGAACGGGATGAATAGCCAGAGAAGTAGCCACTATGGAGGACACAGCACAGTTTTCACACTCATCCTCAGGCCTCACTTTCTGTGTTTGAGGTATTCACTCTGTGAAGACAGGAAGCCTTATCTGTTCACAATTAAACAGGTTGCTATTGCTAATAAGCCCAGGATAAGGCTTGGGAAAGAAGTAGCTAAGAATATGGTTTGAGTTTGTGATACAGAATTAATAGATATGAAACCAAACAATAACAGCGCACTATTCTAGGTCCTATCAACTAAAAGACTGCCATCTTTCTGTTTGCTAGAAAATAGCCCTCACTCTCATTGTTGGTAAATGTGGATATGATTTACTTAGTCAGCTAAGAAAGCTTTTTATACTTTATATTAACTTTACTGAAAGCATAGTCGCACAAGCTCTATAAAGAATGCTCATGAGCTGGCGATGTAGCTCAGTTTCATCTGCAGAACGTTTCTAGCATGTATGAAGGCCTGGGTTCAATACCTAGCACTGGTACCACATAAACTCAGCATGGTGGTGCACACCTATGACCTGAACACTTGGAAGAAGGCTCTTTACTAGCCTATGTACAGGACTATCTTCAATGCTGACGCTGCCCACAGGCAACAGTTCTATGTGCTAAGAGCACACCAGAGGCCCTAGATTCTCTTCAGGATCAGGTGCCAGGTATTAGGACCAAGAAGTTCTCAACTCCACCAGCCTGAATGAGCTTACAAATCAGCAGATTAAGAAATTTCCTCAAGTACAGTGGCCACAGAGCTCTCCTTCTCAATAAACAACCCCCTGAGACACAATCCCAGCCCTCAAGAGGATACCATGAGTTTGATAACACCCAGGACTACATGGCAAGTTTGAGGCTAACTGGTGCTCAATAGTCAAACCCTGTCTCAAATTCAAATAAAAAAAAATTGTGTGTGTGGTTGTACATACATTTTACCAATAGCTCATACAGGAACTTGAAGAATCATCCCTTCATCTGGCCATGTCAGCTGGAAGTTAAGGGGATTCTTCTTACAAGTCTGAAAACTCAGAATTCAAAGCCGGCCTTCATTCCACGTAAAGGTATAGCTCTGTGCATAACAGGATTTTCACACATACTTTGTTTGGTAGTTCTTTAGTTTGTAAGGTTTTCAACATTTAGATGTATGTATCTGGGTCTCCATTTGCATTCTGGCTTTGGGTAACATAAATATTAGGGGTGTGGCTGCCTGACAGGGAAACTGAGTTTCAGGGCAGCTAGCCAACCTGCCTGATGGCACTGGACCCACTAACTGAAAAATCCAGACCACAAATCACCATGAGGCAAAACCTTCCCTCTGCATTCCAGTTTTGAAGTGCCTGTGTTTGTGTTCTATGTTCTCTCTTCCCTCTCTCTCTCTGCCTTCTCCTTCCCCTTCCCCTCCTGGTTTTTCTTCCCCTTCTCCTTCCCCTCCCCCTCTCCCTCTCTCTCCATATATATGATTAGAGCAGCCCCAAAGAGCACCAAGAGGACCTCAGGGCCCCTCCTCTCACTAACAGCCTAAGCTTTCTCAACACCAGAGCACTCAGGCAGCCTGTCATCTACAGGGGGGCTCTGCATGTACACACTTGCAGGTACCTGCACTGCAGACAGAACCTTTGCAGTGGGGAAGCAAGTGGAGACATATTGCCTCAAGAACTCACAAGACGAAGCCTGAGGCTTCCCAATGTATATCTTTACAACTCTAAACCCAGAAGTGCATTAGCGGTCCTGCCAAACAGGCTGCACGGCAGTTTTGAAAGACCACATATAATACCTTCCTAAGACCTGTACTTACAGGGACCCTTTCATCCAAAACATTTAAAGTACTTTACAAGTTCAGAGCTATTCATCCCCAATGCTCCAGGGAGGTATGCAGCTGGCCAGGGTTATATTCACTGATGAAGAAACTGAGGCACACTGACAGCCTAAGTACCTGTTCTTTAAAAGTTTTGCTTCTTGCAAATGAATAGCTTTAAACCCCCTTGCCCCCAAGCCATAGCAGCTGATACAGAAGAAAAGAAATGATTTGCATAATTTTTATAGAAATTAAATAGTACACTACCAAAATCTATATCCTACTGCAGTTCTTTCGACCAGAGAGGTCATAAAAAGAAATTATGAATACTGCACTGAAAATGGCTTATCATTAAATCTCAGATACTACTGCCTTTCAAGATGCAAAGTCCATAATCACAAATTCCAAAGCAGAAATTTCAGCGGTTTTCTTTTTTACAGCCCAAATGGAATCAGGCTTTTTACACCTTTGGCCAAAAGCACTTAGCAAGGATGATTAGCATATACTCTCTGGACTAGATGGAATCAATACGCAGCCCTGGAGATTGGGTTCAGGGCCTTTTAGTGGAAGGTAAGTATCCCAGAGGCAGTCAGCCTAAAGGGGCTGGACCAGCTCACTGACAGGGAAGTGAAGAGTTGGTAGGGGGCAGCTAGGGACTGTTGTTACCTTAATGTCCTAAGAATACCAAGTGTGTGTTAAGTACTTGTATATCTGTTGTCTCGGTTACTAGCATTCGAAAGTACTTGCTAAACCTGCGGACCTCTGACTGCCTGTTTATTAAGTCACCTGTTTTACAGACAAGGAAACCGAGGTTAAGAGAGATTAACAAAAGGGGCTGGAGATGGGCCCAGGGGTAGAATGCTTGCTATGTACGCAAGGCTCTGGCTTGTATCCTTAATACATCAAAATTGAAAGAAAAATGGATTTTGCTTTGTTCCAGGACAGGATCTCACACTGTAGTATAAAGATTGGCCTTAGACTCTTGGCAAAGTTTCTACTTCAACCTCCCCAGGGCTGAGATGGTAGACATAAGCCACCATGGTCAGCATAAAGACTTTTTAATGGGAGGAAAATTAGTAGATACACTCTCAAAGACCTTACAGTAGAGCTAGACAATACTCAATCAACAAACCAAATGGTATACTACCAGAATTTTTTTTTGATTATTTCTACCACAGAATTCATATCCAAAAGTGGAGACAGGGAGTCCAATGGTATCTTCAGCTACATGCTGAGTTTGAGGTAAGCCTAGGCTGCATGAGACCGTGCCTCAAAAAATAAAATAGAATTTTAAGAGATGGGCATGGTGGCACACAGCTGTGGAACATGAAGGCAGACACACGTGAGACATGGTGGCACACAGCTATGATCTTAGTACTTGGAAGGCTAAGATAGAACAATTAATAGTCTGAGGCAACTTTGGACTATATAGTAAGTTTCTAGTGAGACTGGATTAAAGGGTGGGATTCTGTCTCAAAAGAAAAAAGAATTATCAGAAAGGAAGGTCCAAAGTCCCACGATAATGCTCTGGACACCTAGCTCAGACTCCTGGTCAATGAGAACAGGTTACAGAGAGGAATCTACCAATGGGCAGACAGATTACAGAACTCCACCTTGCTGCCAATGGTGTACCAGGATGCATAGGTTTGTAAAGGCAGATCTCTGAACTCTGAGCTGGCTTTTCTCAGTAGACAGCATCTAAACGTATGGGAAGAAGCTCTAAAGGTAATCCTGGGCTAGATGGGTGGACAAACAAACCTAGATATTACCAATCAATTACAATTGTATTACCACCAAGTTTCACTTCAATCTCCCTGAGATGAGATTCTGCACCTGGGTCACTGCAGAGTGGGGTGACTCAGAAACTGTATACTTTAAGCCAGTGATTGATCTCATTTCATCAATGACATCAGAAACCTCCTTTTGGAATGACTATAGGCACCAAGACTAGCCTTTTATTTTAACCTATTTCAATTTCAAAAGAGTCAAATAAGGTCAATTTTACTTGCTAACAGTTTTACAAGAGAGGGAGCTAAGGGCTAAGGAAACTCCTAGGATTCACTCCACTAAAGCCCACTGTGTTCATCTTCCCCCACACATACAGAACTGAAGTGCATTTGAAGTCCTTAGCCATTTCCTGCTTCTCTAGGGGCCAGTCTGGGCTCTTCCCTCTGGTTTCACACATCACCACTATGAACAAATACTATATGGGCTCACACGGCTCACAGAGTCAACTATAACTCTCGATGGCCACTTTCCAGTTATGACAAACTCTTCCACTGCCTCCTCTTCCTACCTGGACCCTCCCAGTGACCTCTACCCATCAGAAGCCAAGGGCTAATATCCAATGATATAGAACTAGCTATGACGTCATTCTTCATGCTTGCCCAGGCTACCTTCTCTCCCCAACATCACCATCTCAGAGGTGGTCAGTTAACACTGCATGTATTCAGCATGGTACGTGTGCTTGAACAAACCTGTTTTCATTCGTGTTTCATTCCTCCTTTTAACACAGTTTGATTTCTCTTGTTTTCAACATGATTACCTGTGATCCTAGTTCAACTAGAGAATTAGCCATGTAATTGTTAGCACACTCCTCATCCTCCCTCTAGTAACACATTTCCAAGTTTGGTTCACATTAAACATACACACACACACACACACACACACCACACATATACACACACACACACTCCTCCACTCCATTGCAAACTTCTGTGGGCAAGTATTAGGAGGGAACACATTAACAAATTCAGTTTGCTACTAAGCTTGCAGCCTATTGTGTCATGAGTGGTATATTCATCCTCAAACTTTAAGACTGTACATGCCTGTTTACTTCTCTGTTCCTCAAGCCCCTGTCCAGACAACAGTTAATAACACAATCTGCATACACTGAAAAGATTTGTTAAGCTATAAGGAGTACAATAAACTCTCAATAAATGCTAGTTTCTATGAACATCAGTGCCATATACATATACTTAATATACACATGTATGATATTTACTTATGACTGGATGAATAATATAGCCTCTTTCTATGGTGCCCAGACCAATTCAAATTCCTGGACTCAAGGAATCTTCCTATCACAGCCAACCAACTAGGTATAACTATAGGCTGTGTTACCACATCATCAGAACCAGGCCCTAAGCAGAAAAAAACTTTTAGAAGCAAGATAGGTATTTACCTATCTTCCCTCACCCCCATCCACCCACGTCTCCTGAGGAGGAGGAGGGGCTAGAAACAGCCTGACAATAGCTATATCTTACAGACTACACATTAACCAAACTCCACTTTCTGACTGAGAGGGAAAAAAATGATACAGGACATCTAACCTGAGTCACATGAACCCTGCTTCCTCACCTCTGTCACACAGCATAGATAGAATATTAACCAAGCTTGCTTCCCTCCAGTGCAGGACAGACAGACAGACAGACACACACACACATACACACACACACACTCAGAAACCCTAAAGTAGACAACTTGCTTAGCTGGGTAGGACTGAAGCCTCTTATCTGGGTCCCTGTTGTCCTGGGCTGCCCATCATCTGCCCACCAACACTAATAAAGCTCTTGCCCAAAGGACAGTTTCATTCAGCAATTCTCTCTCAAACTCTTCTCCTTCCCCTCCACAAGCCCAACACTCACCAGCTACTCTGTGCTTTATATATAAGGCATGAGGATGACAGTCTGCCTTCGATGCTTCAGATCCAAACATCACTTCACAGAAGAAGAGCTCTTTCCCCAAAATATACAGACAATGACAACAACACTGATGGAAGCAAGGCCACCAGGCCTGCAGGCCTGTTCAAACATGTTCATCCATGTTCAGTATGAGTGATCACAGAAAAGGCCCAATGCACAATGCCAGTCACACCCCCATCAACTGAATTGGTCTGGGCCCATAGAAAGAGGCTATATTATTCATCTAGTCATAAATATCATACATGTGTATGTTAAGTATATGTATATATCAAAAAGGTCTCAACTTTAAAATTATCAGTTGAAATAGAAAATACCCACAATGTTCATTGTTAGAACAGCCTCAGTTTCACAAAGAGAAGCACACAGCAGAGTGACAGCCACTTGACAAGGCCACTTTTCTGTTAAATGCTGCACAACATGAGTTGTACAGGTGTTATCTGAGAAAGGTGGACCAGAATCATACTCACACAGGGATAAGAGCTGCACTTGGTCTTCATTCTAACACAGATAGTAACTGTGACTTTCCCCATTGGCTGGACTCTTGACTTCAGTCTTCCACAGCTGGCTAGTTTTAAAAGAATCAGAACAAAGAAAAGGAAGGAAAGAGGGAAGGGGAAGGGGTGAGCCACTCCAGTCACTGAAGTTTAGAGAAGGCAGTTGGGCCTTTGTGTAAAAGAAGGTTTCACCAGGTAAGAGAGAATTAAAACATTTGCATAAAGGTTTTACAAGGTAGAAGAGATAAAAGATTTGAATTTCATGACATAAAAGTTGTACAGCATTCAACAGAAAAGAATACTTAATGCCTTTTACACTGTGAATAGGCTACCCTTCTAAGCAGGTCTGGGCAGTCACAGGGCACACACAGAACTGACCCAAGAGCCATTCCTTCCACACTGATAAACGACTGCAGAGGGATCATGGCAGCAAGCCTTTGGTGTGGTTGACATCCCAACATAAATTTAACAGCAGACTGTGTGACCTCATCCTGGGACCTGAGCCAGAGTTTTCTCCTGAGATCTGTGAAGTTATCAGATCTGGAAAGCATTTCGCTTGCTCTCTCTTTTGGCCCCCCCCAAGCCCCACCCCCATCCAGACCCCCCCTTTTTTTAACACAATAAAAGGCGGCACTGACCACAGGAGGCATGGAGGTAAAATCAGAAATTGCCCACACTCCATTACCCTAAATTGCCTGCCAATGAATGACTATGCATTGTTCCTTGAGTTCAATAGAAAGGAAACGGCTACTCTCGGAAAATACCTCATCTTCACCACACTTTAAATTTCTTCCTTTTGTCTTAAATGAAATCCCAAGTCTTGGTTGATATTCCTTCCTCTACCTCATCTCTTTTTCTCCAGCATATTCCAATCCATCAGCCAAAGCACAGCCAGCACTGGGTACATGTGATGCCCTGCCAGAGGTGGGCTGAATACTCTGTACCTTCCAGAACCCTTGCTTCTGTATCTTTCTAAGGAGCTCGATTTCTACTATTCTACTACCTCTTGCCACCCACATTCTCAGGAGGTCATTAGCCTAGAGGCATCTGAGTGCAGAGTGAAATGCAGGATCCTGAGTTTGGTCCTCACCAAACAGAAGGGTCCACTGCTCTCAGAAATCAGGGTGTGGAGTAAGGAACTTCTACATTTAAAAACAAAGTGGTCAAAACAGTTCAGTATGTGAGTTAGACACATCTCTCCCTCTTAAGGGAGTGTCAACTGCCAACCTGACAGAAGGTAGCATCACCCGGGAGACAGGAAGCCTGTGGGGTTGTCGTGATGGCATTAACAGGGATGGGAAGATCTGCTCACTGTGGGTGGCGCAGCCCATGGCTGGGCCCCTGGGCTGGGGTGGAGAAAGGCAGCTGAACAGCAGCTGGCATTCATCACTGTCTGCTTCTTTATTGTAAATGTGATGTGAGCAGCTGCATCTAACTCCTGATGCCTTCGCTTCCCTGCTATGAGAGACTATGCCCTTGAACCATGAGCAGAATAAACCCTTTCTCTCTTAAGTTACTTTGCCCTCAAAGTAGTTTATCGAAGACAGGAAAAGAAATAAGGCAGTCCCCAAGGGCCAAAGAGAAAGAGCTGGATAGGATCCAGGAGTGTGAGAAAGAACGATACCATCAACCACTATTCCCACAGTGTGTCTGTGTACCCACTATGTCTAGAATGGGAGGATTGGGCACAGAGGTCGGGGACGGGGGCTGTCAGGAGCTGGACAATTTATTAGCTGCTATAAAACATAAGCAATCAATAAACAATATTTCAACTAAAATCCTACATCTTTCTGCTGGTTCTCTTTAGGAAAGAACAAGCTGATGCCAGAACATTCTACTTTGCTCACCCCCTCCTCATTTAGTTCGTGCCTCCTGTATCCACACACGAATTTAGAAGCACAGAGCGAGCAGCAGAGGGAGGCCACCATTATAACCATGCAGGACTGAAGAATTCAATCAGTTAATGTTTCAGGGTCTGCCTGTCAGACACTGACAGCTAGCAATCAATGTAAGAAGTTACTTTGCAAAATGGATTTTTCCCTTTCGAATCTGAGCCTCGGAAGCCTGACTGCTGGGTTTCCCTGGAACATATCCAGCTTCTTATTTCAGCCTGAGCTTTGTGCGTTGGGTTTTGTTTCTAGAAGACAATAGCACAGGGCTTTGCTACTGGCTACTAAGTCTGCTTTTAAGAACTGTTGGGGTTCTCTACAAACTTATTCAGCCCTTTTTCTTCTCGATTTTGAATCCTCTCTCTCTCTCTCTCTCTCTCTCTCTCTCTCTCTCTTCTCTCTCTCTCTCTCTCTCCATGGTGGGCCTAAACACTTAGGTACTATACATACAAATGTTCTGACAGAGAGATGGGTGAGTACTATCTCTGCATGCCTTTATTTCTCAGTGAAAAGGTAGCAAGGTTCCAGCCCCTGCCGTGCTGTCCCAGTCCTGACAGGGGAGTCTCCCTGACTCAGCCTGCAGCACCTCAGGTCTATAAACCAGGACTACTGATAATACCTGGCAATCCAACCAAGCAAATATTCCAATATTCCCCCCTTTCTTAAAGCACATCAAACTCATTAAATCCGTTCTGAAACTCAGCACTGTATTCACCCACCTACCTACCCCCACGTAAACAGAATTTCTATGTAATGGAGCATCTGTGTCAAGGGTTACGATCCATCACTGAGGACGATCCTAGGTGGGCATTACCACCTTTGTGTATTACGCTCATAGACACAGGAGCCCCAAAAGCTTAGTGTTTATTGAAGATATATTTACTACTACGGTGGATGACTCTCCTTTAATTCTTTCAAATACAAGGAAAGGAAGGCCAGCTTAGCTGGTAAAGGCTCTTGCTGGGCAAGATGTTCAATTCCTTAAACTTGAACTGACTCCCCAAAACTGTCCTTTGACCTCCCTGCACCTGTCTCACAAGCTAGGACATATGCATGCGCACATAAATAAAAAACTAGTTAAGTAAAAACTTTAAAGTGAAAAGGATTTACACTTGTCGGTGCACACCTGAAATCCTAGCACTCGCTTGCCAGGCGGAGGATCAGGAGTACAAGGCTATCCTTAACTATACAAGCATTGGAGGCCAGCCTGGGTCACATGACACTTTCTTTTACTCAAAAGAACTGATGATGAGGACAACAAGGACAACAAGAACAATAATAAGGCAAGGTAAGCATTGTGATAATCTTATAATTAAAGAAATTGAAACAGAGATGTTAAATAATTTGCCTAAAACCATAGTGCTAGAAAGAGGCCAAAGATCTGGATCATTCTACAGCATCACGCTGGTGGTAATGCTGGCTTACTTGATGTCAAATTTTACAGAGAGATAGAAATTTCCCTTACATATCATGTTTGCTAGGAGCCAACTTATTAAGATCCAGACACACAGGGGTCTAGTATACAAAGAAAGTAGCTAAAGAACTGAGCGGATGCACATCGGGAGAGAGACTCCTATGCCTTGTGCCAAGGAAGAGATAGGACAAGAGCAGGTTGGCTCAGAATTATGGATGGTTGAGAATTCAGAGAGGCTAATCCTCTAGTCCACCTGCTTTCAGTTAACTGAAGAGATTTCATCTCCTGAGCAGAGTGCATACCAGGGTTGGGGTGGGCTGTGTCAAGGCCATCAATATTTACATCTCCTGAACCTGGAGGTCAGTTCAAAAGGGCAGCAATAATTTATGGAGCTGTTGCAGTTACCCTGGGGCAGATGGGAGAGAAGGAAGAGCTGGGAGCTCTCTTCCCAGTTCCTATTCACACACTCTCATACAAGAAGTTGCTGTCAAATGCCGGGGTATTCCAAAGTGAAAGATGAACTTGATATTTTTAACCTAAAAAAAAAAAAAATACCATTTTGGAAACTCAGTGTTCAGCAATCTAATGTTATCAATGGTAACCATTCAGAAGACTCCCTCGCATGAGACAGTGTGGGGGAACCTTTGAGGGCAATCTTAGGGTATGCAGACACTTAAAATGGAGGATGTATTCTTGTAATACATGCTACAGCTAGGATTTACAGTTGAAGCTGAAGCACAAAACCTACACCTAGCACCAAGGGTTAGGAAACAAGTATTCTTGAAGACTGGCAAATGTTCTGTATTTACTTGCTTGCAACACACTCCCTCTGCCTCTCTCTGTGTGTCTGTTTCTCTCTGTCTCTCTGTCTATCTCTATCTTTGTCTTTTAGTCTCTCACATACACAGTGCACACACACACATGCACACACACACACACACACACACACACACACACACACACACTGGCAAAAGCCATCTCAAAGCCAGATAAATCCTTTAGGCTAAATACACAGAGGAAAAAAAGTCTTGTACCCTTCTATTACTCCTGGAGATGTAACTCAAGGCCTTGTGCATGCTTAGTAGATCTACCACTGAGCTACACCCTAGCCCAAGACAGAAAATACCGACTTGACCCCATCACCACCCCTACTTTAGGAACTCAAAACTGGAGCAAGTAAATATAAATGGAAAGGAAAGACTGAAGAAACAGGACCGGAGGGGTAAGTCCCATCCCACACAGAGTGCTTGCTCAGTCCTTCATCAGAGCCAGTTAAGTCTCTGGCCTTTGTCAATAGAAGCTTTGTTCTGTAATTCAGCAGCCAGGTTTCTTTTTGCCCAAGCAGCATAAAAATCTTGAGAAACAGAAAATGTGGTGGAAGGCTGGGGATGCTGTCGGTTAAAGGAATGTTTCACTGATACTGGAAGCCCTGGTTCAATGCCCAGCACCACAAAAAGCCAGGACTGCTGGTGCTCTGCTGTAATCTCAGTATTTGAGGGTAGAGGCAAGAAGACCCTAAGTTCAAGGTTATCCTCAACTACTTAAGGAGTTGAGGCTAGCCTGGGCTACATGACATCATGTCTGAAAGAAAGAGAGAACGGGTAGAAAGCACACAATTGAACAGTGTTTACATACTCTAACAGGATGGAAATACTAACCTTTCGGCAGACATCTCCTTGGGGGCGTGATGGTTAGAAATGGAAAAGTAAGAAGACGTTTCTGCTTGTAATTAAGAGGTACATCCAGACAGGATCCCAAACTGTGGTCTCTTGTTGAAACCTGAGTTCCATCTTCCTGTTTTGACAAGGGCTATCTTGAGGAAAAGCCTCCGTGTTATAAGTTACCCCATAACTCACTGCCTTCAGTAACTCTGTGGGACAGGAAGGAGGTAAATCCAGGAGTCATGCATGTATCGCTCGTTCTCTTAATCATACACATGAGTCTTGTAAGGAAGTCAGTCCCAGCTGGTCACTAGATGGCCATCACTCATTCACATCTGAAACAGAGCACAGGACACAAGTACTTAGAAACACCATGCCCAAAGAAAGGCATACCTTGAAAGTACTGCTTCGCCCAGTGGTTCTCAACCTTAGTAATGTTGCAACCCTTTAATACAATCCTTTATATTATGGTGACTCCCAACCATAGAATTAGTTTCATTACTACTTTATTACTGTAGTAATGCTACTTTTATGAATCAGAATATAAATATCTGTGTCTTCTCATGTTCTTAGGCAACCCCTGGGATAGGTTTGTTTAAGTAGGCACCTCAGACATCTGTACATTGGACACACCCCCCACCCAAGTCATCAGGACCCATAGGTTGAGAACTGCTGCCTTAGCTACATCTGTGCTGTTGCTTAACCATCAGAATGTATCTTCCCAAACAAGGGTCCTCAGCTATGTGAGAGGGAAACATTACACAGCAAACCATTGGGAATAATGTCAGGATCTGGGACCTTCTATACCAAATAGGTTCAGCACATTGACCTACTTGGACATGACTTCAATTAGTGCAACAGACATGAGTGTTAAGCCAATGTTAGATCATCAACCCCAAGGAGTAAAAAAAAAACAAAAAACAAACAAACAAACAAAAAAGAGCAAAAGGACAACTTAATATACCACTAGTTCACAAAGAAGAGCCAGAAGAGAAAACTTACAACCAAGCATAAAGAGAAACATCTGAGGCTACCCGGGTTGTCAGGATCATGTATCTTCCCATTTTTCCATACTATGGGAGGAAAGTAAAACAAGGCCTTCCACACTCTAAGTTCCCTAAGTTTTCTTATTAAAGGATGTAAACACCTTTATGTCCGATTTGTATGTTTGGGTAGATTTCTCACTTGCTCCAAAACCGGTCCTGTTTTGGGAGAGTCTTTTATAAAAACTGTGTTCTCTGTACTTTTAACCACAGTTGAAAACACCTCAGCTGCAGAGATAAGAACATTGCCTGCCTGGCTTTTGCCAGGAAATACCCACAAGGGAGGGCGAGCAACAGAGACCATCTCCTGCAGGTTCAACTCAACTTCATTATCAGCAGTGCCCTTCCCTTCCCAACAGCCTGTCATTTCATCAAACTGGCAACTGGCTCAGTCCCAGTAGGACACACTAGCTCGATAGTCTCCCAGCCACTGGATGAGACTGGGGACCCTCAGGAGGAATCTACTCCCGAGCATTTCACGCTCCAGAAGATTTTTGTAACAAATGCTTAGATTGGATAAAGAAATGATATACTGTAGGCAAAAGGCGACAGGGGGTGGGTTTTAAGTAAAAGAGGGTGTTAGAGAAGTCTCTCAATTGCTTTTTAACAAAATGGCCACTTCAAGGATCGGGCCTACAATGGCAGAGAACAGAGATCTGAAAAACAATGACAAGACACATCTTTGACACATCTTTTGACAGCTGTGATCACACGCTGAAGATAAAAACTCTCTTTTAGATAATAACCATTGTGGTACATTTTAATAGAATAATAAAATTAAAATACCCTTTTAATAAAAGGATGCGCTGTCATCCCTTTTAAGTCTTTTTTTTTTAATGATCATTGATTTTAAAGAGCTTTCTCATAAGATTATCTGTCCTACAACGTAGAGCAGAGAGCTCTCTGACTGCACAGAAATGAACTGAGCTGCTGAATTTGCAACACAAGACAGTCCTACCTAAACTGTCCTAAGTAGAAAAAGTAGAAAAGACAAGTCCTTGTACTTTCTGGGTGTGCCAAGGAAACATACTAAGAACAATGCCATTCTGAAGAGACATCTCAGCTGCTAATGGCACCTGCCAGTAAACCTGAGCTAAATCCCCAGGAGCCAAGGAGGGAAGTACCAGCTCCCATAAATTGTCCTCTGACCCCCACACCTGCCCTGTGGCACACATGCTCATATAAATACACAATAAATATAATGTATATGTTACAACATCTTACCCTGAACTTAAAAGTAAGCATGCATATGCACATATACACAAAGTCCTACTCACCAACACCATATTTTTTTAAAGTGGATATAACATGTCTTAACAGTTACCTCCCCATGCACACTCCACCCACACAGCCTCGGCTCCCAGGTGACTTCAGCTTCACCTGTGGTGTGAATTACTATTTGGATGACAGGTTTCTTAGAACTTAAATCACACTCGGGCTGTTTTGCCTTCAGTGTTGACACTGTGCAAATGGAAAGAAACCGGTCTTGGTAAACATGGCCCTGACCGCCATGGAGGTCAGAAGAATGTTTGATCCTAGACCCAAAGAACAAGACAACATGCACCACAGATGCGGTGTCTGTCAGACGTGAAGCATCTGGAGCCTCGGAGCACCCTACCCCGGCTCAGCATTCCCAAGCCACTGAACTGTGAAGGCCAGGAAGACGCCATTTGCTAAAAGTGGAGGCAGACAGCTGCATGTCAGGCTGTGAAATGATCTTTTCAAAAATTCCAAGGGCTCATGCTACCTAAAACAGCCAAGAGGACAAACTCTTCCCCCTCTTCCTTCTCCTCCTGCCCATCTTGCTCTTCCGCCTCCTTTCATTTCTCCCCTTCCTCCTCTCACTCCTTCTCTTTCTCCTCCTCCCCCCTACTATCCTCCTTTTAATGTAATACCAGCAAACCACATTTGAAGTCAGAAAATGTCCCCTTGACCACCTGAACAGCTCTGCCATATTTGATCTTCAAAATTAAAAGGAAGGAAGTTAAAAGTAGTAGTTAAATGCTAGAGTTCTATTTGAACATCGGAAATCAGTTCAGGACACACACCAAATTAAGACAACTTATTTAATGGTATTTAGAGGGTTGTCTTTTGTTAAATACTGATTTACATACAGGTCAAAAACAAAATCACTAATGGTAACAGAGGACGAACTGTGTATTAAATTATCTTTTTAGCCATTTGTATGTACAAGAGAGTGAGAAATTGTAAAGCCTGCCGGAAGCTGGGTTAAGAAACAACTGACCATGGGAAAATAGTAAAGTCTCTAAAAGAGACATACAGCAAGAAGTGCAGTCAGCAGAATGTCACCAAATTACACCCTTCATCTGCCTTGCCTTTAAAATGCATGCCCTTCAGACACACATGCAGCCAGCACACAGCACAGCCAGGAAGAAAACATTCCGCAACCAAAATGACAGCCTAGGAGCTTGTGGCATTTATAAATGATGGTTAGAGATTCGGGTTTCATTTTTCTGTCTAAATAAATATCCATGGAAATGATCCTCTGACACATAGAATCACATACGCACACAAAGGTTGATTAGCCAGGCATCGAGACGACAATCCCCAACTCTAGAGGCTGAGGCAGGAGGACTGCTGCAAGTCTGAGTTCAGCCTGAGATACTCAGTCAAGTACAATCAAGAGCCAGGCCAGTCACAGTTACAAAGTGAGACCTTATGTCAAAGTTTGAAAAGAGATTTATAAACAAAGTAACTCTGGATCCGAACCAGTGAGGGAGGGGACCAACCCAGTCCAAAGTCCCTTCTACTAGTTACTGATTGTCCACTGGGAAATTGGAAGCTGGTTTTGTTGATTTTCCAGGAAATGGCTCATTCTCATAGTAAATTCTTTACTGAATTGTGAACCACATATGCTCAGTTTCAATTAGAATGTAGCAGTCTTCCAACACAAATGTTTCTTTGGTTGGTTTTTCAAGACAGGGTCTCACTATGAATTCTGGAATGGTCTGGGACTTACTAAGTAGTCCAGGTAGCCCTCAATTGTTCAGTAACTCCTTGAGTCTCCCATGTGCTTAGATTATGGTCTCTTACCACAACACATAACTTTGAATCCCAAACTTTTAAAGAAGTTTAGGGGCAGAGAGGTAAAAAGAAAACCCTAACAGATACCAAAACCAAATTGGTACTAGGACAGAAGGAAAGACTATTTTTCACTCAGATTTATATGAAATTCAAACTGGAAATAAGTGGTCTGTTTATAGCTAAAGTACCAATATGAACTCTATTCCCCAATTTAGGACAGTCTTTGTGGGAGACTATTATGGACTGTGGATGGATACTTTATATCAATGTATATTTATTTTACCACTAATGTCAATGAATTGAGAATTATATGGGAAGTATAAGTATCTCTCTGTCTTCCTCTGTTTGGTTTTCAAAGGTTCTGTTGCTGAAATGTTAAAAGAGACAATTTGTTACTCCAGGCCCTTGGTTCCCCAAATCTCACAGCTGACATGTCTCAACCTGGGGCAGTAACAGATTCAAAGGCGAGGAGGGGCGTTCCTGTGCTGAAGGACTAAGCCTGCAGCTGCCTGCTCCTTAGACACACTTGGCTCATGAAAACTCACTGCTGCGTTTGGCCTGTTCATTTCATTTGCCAGTTTCCTGGGCTTGACACCAATAAGAAGTCTGAACATTTGTTGTTGACCATTTGTTGAGTCACAACAACTCAAGGCTTCAATGCCACACTGAAAGAACCTGGCCAGCTGGGAGGAGACAGAAAGCACTTCCGAGAACAGACATTACCAAGCCCTCTCTTGCTTTTCCTGCTGGAAACCAGTCAAAAAGGAAATGTTGCTTTCTAATCATCCTAATGAGCCATGTTTTTAATCTTCTCCTCTTAGAAAAGCTGTCTTCCATTCTGGCATGTTTCGATAAAGAAGTGTTTGCAACTGTAACTCAAAAGCAGGTACTGCTGATAATTTAGGCCACCATTGAAGGTCAAGTTTTAACTATGAGTGACTGTTTAATGCTCACCTTTCTGGGACATTTGACATACTCCTAGATGGCAGACACAACACAACAAAAGCTTCAAGTTCCTGAGGCACCATCAGAAACTATAAGACTATATAAGTGTTGTCATCTAGTGTAGTCATCTAGTTAGCAGTTAAACTACGTGTGTGTGTGTGTGTGTGGTGTGTGTGTGTGTGTGTGTGTGTATGTGTGCATCAAAAACACCTCAGCCTTGTTATCTTGCTATGGGAACATGAAGGATTAAGAAATTACACTAAAAATGCATACCGTTCTCATTTTATCATCAATCAGGAAGATACAAAAATCTGTCTTCTCATCGTGCTACAGGTAAGTATTTTAATAACAAATTCACCTCATTTATATCTAAAGATGCACAGTGATTCTGAGAAAAGAGAGTATCAGACTGAAAAAGACCAGGTATTCAAAGTCATCCTTAACTATATAACAAACTTTAAAACAGCCTATGTTGTGTAAGACCTTATCTTAAACAAATAAATGGGTAAATTCTGATTTATGCGTTACAGCAGTGATTCTTAATCTTCCTAATGCTGTGACCCTTTAATACAGCTCATCATGTTGTGGTGACCCCAAACCTTAAAATTATTTCAGTGTTACTTTATAACTATAACTCTGCTACTGTTATGAATTATAATATAAATGTCTAATTTATAGGATATCTGATAGGAGATCCCCATGACCTGTGGGTTGAGAGACACTGTGTTACAGAATATAGTGTCTTGAAGCCTTGCTTTACACAAAAATTTTTATTCCAATTGGCATGGTGAATGTAGCAAGGGGTGGGGTGTGGAGATCCTAAATGTATTTGTTTGCATTATGCAAATGTCTCCCAACTGTCAGACTTAGCAACTGACCTAGTAGGCCCAAATGAATGCTAAGTCAGTAAGCAGTTGAACTGAACACACAAATAGAACACCCAGCCACTAAATTGGCCAATTGCCAAGCTCTTCCATTCCAGAGAGTCATGGGGCCTCTTTGCCTTCCTGGCTGAAGCATACATCATGGAAGAATGTGTCACGTCCTCTCACACTGGAGAGTCTACAGCCAGGAACCTCTACATCAATTCATGAAAAGGCAGAAAGACTCATGTGCATCCCACTCAGCCCTTGTATTTAATAAAAATGCCTGGGTTGAATACGAGAAAACCCTTCTTCATAATAAAACCTGTGTGCATTACTAAACTGTAGTGACAGACTGCCATAATATGACTCTCTAATCAGCTCCTTAAAATGTATCAGGAGCCCCCCCAAATAATCTCTTTCTGAGTTGCTTGTCAAAGTACCCAAGGCCCTACCATCACTTCATGGCTTGAGGATCAAGCCTTCTGAGACAATGCCTCCTATTACATCCTTCCATAAACATGCTTTAGATAAGGATCTAGTTAGAACCTGAGCTCCCTCCAACAGTTCAATCAGCCACATAGGCAAACCATGTAGAAAAGGTAGGAATGTAAAAGGGAGCAAAGCTGACCACCAGTACAGTACGGACTCAGCCACCAAGGGCAAAAAGAAGACTGAAGAAAGAGAAATAAATCCACAGACAGACAAGAAGAAAAGATAGAAGTTAGTCTATTTGTAAGTAGAAAATACTAAGACTTGGCTTCCAACAATAAAGATAAATCTATAGTTGTGTGTGTTGTTGGGGCTGTGTGTGTGTACAACCCGTGGGCAAGTGTGCATATGCTGTTGTTTTGTAGGGCTCTGTATACTGTTGTTATGTGTTCTGTGCTTCTATGTATTGCCTTACGGGGTTGTATACTGTTGCTGTTATATGTGTTGCTGCTTGGAAACTTTTGCTTGTTTTATATTCTTGAGATAGTGTCTTGCTATGAGACAAAAGCTGGCCTGGTACTCACTATATAGCCCGACTTGATCTCAGATTTGTAGCTATACTTCTGGTTCAGCCTAAAGGACTCCAATAGAGATGTGTGCTGCATGCTGTGTGCCTGGAAAGCTTTGTGATTTGATTTCCTGTACTACTGGTAAGGTCAAGCTAACACACACATGCTGACAGAAGGTTTTGTCTCTTTGTCCCGCTTAAGACTCCACCCCTTCCCACTCCTGTGCCCCATCCAGGATACCTAAGACTCTATATCTACAACTGCCTTCCTGTTTTCTGATTTTTTTCCCTATTCCTTCTCTTCTTTCATTAAATGTCAAAAATATGAATAAAAAAAAAAAAAAGAGCCAGGTGGTGGTGGCGCACACCTTTAATCCCAGCACTTGGGAGGCAGAGGCAGGTGGATTTCTGAGTTCGAGGCCAGCCTGGTCTAGAGAGTGAGTTCCAGGACAGCCAGGCCTATACAAAGAAACCTTGTCTCAAAAAAAAAAAAAAAAAAAAGAACTCTAAGTAAGGCTAGTATAGTCTCATCCACCAAGAAAATTTATATTTACACAAAGCACCACTCCACTGATCTCAGAGAACACAGGTATTTGGACAGGTAAGGGATCCTGGTTTTCAGTCTCAGTCTTAGCTTCAAGGTCTAGGACTCACCATTTCTCAAAAGTTACTACTCTTAAAAAAAAAAAGAAAGAAAAAAACCACACACTTCTGTTTCGATGCTAGCCCAAAAATAAACCATCACTGACTGCTGGTCATTTGAGGAGAGTGACAACTCATCCCACAGGAAGATAAGGTTGGGTGAAGGCTTCCATCTTATTCCTTGTCCAAATAATGTTTAGTGTCTTAATACTAAAGTGGTAGATATTTGGACAACAGGGCATCAGAAGCCTGCATAGCCTCCAGTAGGAAGCCTATATGACACTCTGTGTCCAGCGGTCAGGTCAGACTCAGTAGAAGTTCCCAATTCTCAACACTGGACTGGACAGCTGTCATTTGTTCCTAAAAACTAGTAGAGAAAATCTGATGAGGTTGCACTTTGGAGATTCCAAAGGCCGCAAGGCCATACCTTTACAGGATTTAGTGAGTTGTAACATTTTATCCATCTGATGCTGTATTTAAAAGAACGCAAGAACTAGGTTTTTAAAAGGTCCAAAAGCATTTAGATGGTAATTAGGGAAGGAGATCTGAAAATGGCAGGAGACCTGTCCTCAAAAACCAAGTGATAGAGTGGACCAGAAAATTTGCACCCAGCTGGGCCTGGAAAATCCGTGTTGAACACTGAACAATTGCTTCCTTCAAACTCATCGTAATCACTAAAGTTCAACTTTTTAAAGCCTCCTCCCCCCCATTTTATCCAGAAGAGATAGATAATAAGTATATGCTGCATCCAATTCTTCACACAGTTGACTCAAAGTCAAGCCACTGAAGAAAGACTTAAGAAGACTTAGTTGATAAAGAAACTTACAGCTTTACTGTGCACTCAAGGTAGAAACTGTCTGGAGGCTGAACTCTTCTTGGACTGAAGAAACCCTTGGAACACAGTCAATCAGACTCCTGGGCTGATACTACATAAGTTATGAACTCCACTCTTGGTGATGTCAGCTTAAGTAAAACTTCTTCCCCCCAGAAGAACAGAAACAACCATGTTTTAAAAGGCTTAAGAACAACAAGACAAGACAATGCTGTTCTCTTCTCATTATCCCACAATGGGAAAAGAAGTAGTAATTGAACAAGGCAAAGCCTGGAGACACTGGGATCTGAGTAGGCATCCTCAGAAGAGGAGCCAAACCCAGCCTATTCCTGAGCCTAAACTTTGCAGTGACTCACAACAGGACTTTTGCAAAGTGCTCCTCACCTGTCAAAGAGCCCCCAGTCCTGCATTGCCTTGGCTCTTTATAGTGTCAGCAAATAGACTCCACAATATGGAAAATTGTTTCTGTAGCCCAATACAATGAGAAGGAGGTATCTGGTACCTCTAGGTACATTCGCTAGAACACAAGGAAGTACATTCGTCTAGAATGTAAGTTTTAAAAGGAAACTAAAGAGAAACCTTTTAAATCTTTACGGGAAAATAATTCCGTAATGACAGCAATCTTTGAGTCTTGAGTCTATGTCCTAAAGGAAGAACGGTAGCCATCTTTGTTCTCTCTGAATGCTCTTCTACCTACATTGCAGGTGGTGGTGAAAGTCCCTCATATCAGCTGTGACCAGTCATACAACAGAGGAGGAAACCCATCACTTGCTCTATGATCACAGGAGCATCACTCAAAACAACAATTACCAGTATTGTGCATGAAACCCAAATAACCATTATCAAATGGATGAACAAAATGTAGCAGACATTTTGATAATATTCTACAGCACCAATGAACCTTTAGGATGATATGCTGAGATGAATAAGCCAGTCATTAAGCTTCAAACTCATAGGAAATACTAAAGTACTTAAACATAGAGACAGAAGTAGGATGGAGGTTCATGAGAGTTAGAGAAAGCGAGATTATGAATCGCTGTTTAGTTGTGCTCAGAGTTTCTGTATTCTGAAACTGGATATACAAAGACACTTTGTACCTCTAAATTGCATTATTAAGATGATACATTTTGCACTTAGTGTCATAAAAAAATAAATTTAAAAAGAACCTGGGAGTGGTGACTTATACCTGTAACTGTAACACTCAAGAGGCCAAGGAGGGTGGACTGTTGTGAGTCCAAGGCCTGACTGTACTACCTAATGAGTTCCAGTGCAGCTTGAGCTACAGAATGAGGCCATGCCGAGGTGGGGGGGGGGGGGGTCAGGGGAGGGAGAGGAAAAGGGAGAAAGAGGTGAGAGGAAGGAAAGAAGGGAGAGAAGTAGGGAAGGGGATGAAGGGAAGTAGAGACAGAGGGAGGGGAGGGAGGGAGGGAGGGAGGGAGGGAGGGAGGGAGGGAGGGAAGGAAGGAAGGAAGGAAGGAAGGAAGGAAGGAAGGAAGGAAGGAAGGAAGGAAGGAAGGAGGAAAAAAAGAAAGGAAATTTCTTCATGGACACTAGGGAAGGATACAAATGGAAGAGGAGAATCAACCAAAACAAATTTTGTTCAAAAATACCATTATGACATTTAATATTTCATATGCTAATAGAAAACATATTTTCTTACAATCACACACACACAAACACACACAGAGTAACTGCTCTTTTAAATTATCATCGAATGTTCACTGTAGCTCTAAGATTTTTGATCTGATAAGAATCTACTCCATAGAGTGGTATTAACTCCCTCAAGTAATATCATCCTTTGTTTTAGAGATAAGGCAATTAAAAGCCACAATAATTGAAGAACTTTTAGAGAGAGTGTACAATCAGAAACTGGCAGTCTGTTCTGTAACTCACCCCCATCCATCCTCTAACCTACTCCTTCTCCCCAAAGAATTCTCTAAGAGATGCCTGCTTCCTTCCTGCCTTCCCCACCAACCCCCTGCCTCCAAACAGACTTCCCCTCCCAGGACCACTAAAGGTTCCCCAGAGGTCACCAATTAAGCATGTATCCCTGTGAGTCCATTTGCTATGCTTATCTATCCCTGCCTTCTCTGGGTCAGGTGACAGGGGTAATCCACCCTTTTCTTTCAGGAAATTATCTCTTCCCTCTATGTTACAGACCCCATTTTTTCCCCTGATAATCCTTCTGTTTGACTATTCCTTCCTATAGCATTCTTAAGATACTTATCTTCCTGCTCAATTTCCACCCAAACAATGGTTAATCCATGCCTGAAGAGGTAAAGTTGGATTTACTTTAAATTCAGTTCAGATGTTTACAGAACTCTTCTGAAGTCTATAGTTAATAGTTAGTAGAGCTTTCTGGATGTAGATTGACTGGAGCTGTGTCTTCAGGGAGGGCTCTCATGACCTAGTACAGCATTTGGCTCACAGTAAACATCAATGGTCTTGTAAGTTTTACTCTTAAGGCAACTAAATTTTCAAGTTTGGTCCTCCAGATCCTAATAAGAAACCTCCAAACTATTCAACTATCAAGCTCAATCCAACACCAATTAAGGATCACTTCTTGGCTCCAGACAGTAGCTAAAACAGCAGGAGCACTTCTTCCTGTTGTTTACTGTGCTATCCCAGGTCCACAGCAAATCTCCCTGCTTGATGAACGCTAATTCTATTTTGTTACAATCCACACAAGGCACCACCACTCCCCAGCTGTGAGATCTCAACAAGCAATTCCACTCAAAGAGTATCTCTAATTCGAAAGCATTAGATGAGAATAGAACATTCCCATGATCTACTGTTTCCTGATTCAGTTGGCAGCAAGTCATACATGGCCTTGATTTGTCTTTTCAAGATGTACCCCACCCCACCCCACATAGAAGTTCTAATAAAAGACACTCCCATGAAGCTGGCTCCACGTCTGCACTTTCCATTCAGTCCTCTTTGGAAGAGTGCATCCTCAAGTCTACATCTGATCTCTGACCTTGAAGATGCTCCCTGTTAGAGCTATGTTCAGCATAATGGGATGTTAATAGGCTGTTATGATTTACTCTACAAAAATCAATGGTGTAGATCCTGCTGGGGAAATAAGCCACTTTGGTGGGCCCAGACACATGAAGAGCATTAAGTATCATCTGGTTCCTTGCAAATGAAAATTTATGCTATGAAATTCTGAGCTCTCTTCGAGCTGAATTTTTTACTTGGATATTGAGTTCAATCTGCCTCCTTGTTTTAAATAGCTGGAAAAGCAAGAAAACATAACTTGATCACCTTTCAATCTGGAAAACATCTAAAATAATACACAATATTGAGAAGATAACATTTCAACAATGACTGATGGTAAATGGGCTATAAATTTAGGGATGCAGCTGACTGGCACCAGATAGCACTTCCTGCTTTGTTTTGTTTTGCTTTTCTGAGCCTAGGAGCAAGAAAACAAAACTATATAACCATAACTCACCAGTAGATCAAAATAAAATATTAAAAGGAACACGGAGAAATTCAATTCACATTTTGATTTTAAAAATTACTTTTCTTTGACCGAAAGGTCTTTCTTGAATAGGGGAAGGATGCTAGTATGTGAGGTTGACCGTTCAAATTTTAGGATGGAGCAGATATTTTTAAAAGACCATCTGGCTTTGAAAGAATAAGGGAAGAAAGGAAGGCATCTCTAAACTCCCATGGGTCACAGAAAACATTCTCTTTTTATTTCAAGGTTGTCTCGGGTTGACTGTGTAGTTAGAGTTGAAAGTTCTTTCCATAGATTTCATACATTGAGAGTCCATGTATCTAGAGAATTATTATTACAAGCTAGGAGGTTCTTTCTACTCTCAGAGAGACAAGTAACTCAAGGAACAAACAGCACTGGAGCAGGTATCCAGTCACCACTGGACAGACCTGAAGGTAGCAAAGGAGACGGCGGCAACCTTACTGCAGGAATTGTTTCTTGTACAGTGATAATGAAAGAACAAGTTGGCACTCTTTGTCAGCTTTTATTATTTTTCAGTTCTCTAAAATAAGTTTTCTTCTAAGAACTAAGCATTCTCACAGCCTGTTTGGGGAATCTTTCCCTAGGGAGATATAAACAAGCATCTTCTCTCTCCTCCAGAGCAGGGCACCAACACTAAACCAATGTGCATTTTCACTGAAGTCCAACTCAGAGAACCAGTAAGTTTACTGGGATTCCTTACATAGCATGGGTGACAAGTTACATACAGAAACATTAGTGATCCCATGACAGCATACTGCAAGAAAATCTAAATGTAGCATGGATGGAAATCATGGATAGAGTCTCCGCTTCAGTTAGCCTCACCAGTCTATACACTGTAGCACCTCCAAGATCACGAGGCCACATCCAATTAAGGCAGAATTGCTTATAACTGCCCAGAACATGCAGAAGGAAGTAGCCAGCATCTCAGGATCAAATGACTCCTACCCACCTCTACTATGAGGGAACATTACTAGTCAGCAAGTCTTGTCTATGGGTCTCATCAAGTAGTCACAGTTGATCTGCTGAAAAAGATGGCTGCTATGCTCAAAGCATAGTCCTCTAAAATATGCCCCTCCTCTAGAAGAAGAAGACATTGTAGCAAACATCACTATCACCATCTCCTTAGTGAAGCTACTCTCCTCTCCTAAGTGCTCCCTTTGCACACACAATTTCCCTAGTCCATTTGCTACACAACTGTCATTGTCTCTGCTTTTCTTTCCACCTACAGGACAATAAGAAAGTAAAGCTCATATTTCTAAAATTGCCAATATTTCTAAGTGCATTCTCACCTATGTAAAAATTTAACAAGGTTTCCACAGTCACTGACTTATGAAAAATCCACAGTGAAGCTTTTACTAGCCAATCTGTGGTCTAGGCACTAGGGCTACTCCATGAACAAAATATGAACACATCAACCTTCACTGAACATTCAAAAGATGTCCAAATGGATAAATGAATGAGCATCAAAGAGCCAACAATTTCTACTATTGGTTTGAAATTTGAAATTTCACTCAATGAGACAGAAAGAAGACATGCAAGCATTCTGCCATTACATATTTCTTCCAAGATGGTAAAGATAAGCCCAAGCACAATTCTAGAACGACAAGCTGACACACAACTTCTCTTTTATCAGTGGCCAATCTCAAAAGATATGAGACGCGGCCAATACATCTTACTACTATTGAACACCAATAATAATGCACCTCTGGTGGGCAGCCATGAGCATCTTCAAAAGTAGAAAAGCATCTTGAGGCTAATATTTGACAAAAATCAATCTCCTACACCTATCAATATTAACAACTAATACTTGCATAAAGCTTGTGTCTCTCCCAATATTTTCCACTTAAATGACTTCTCTCATTTGTACCCTGATATCACATGGGAAATGGATAAAGATTTCTTACAATCTGTTCTCTATAGACATGTACATGAGGCCCACAGACTGTATGTTACTTGCGTCATTTTGCACACCAGGTAAATTACAATTTCAAGCTTACATTTGAATTATAGATGCCAATATCAACACTAACATTTGCTATAACTGCATTATGCCATCTACAAGAGAAGGCTAATTAAAAAAATAAAATTAAAGGCAAAAATTTCTTGTAGTCTGAGCCCTCAGGTAGGAGGGAGTAGTATGATCCAAAGTCATCCTCAGCTACGCAACAAGCCTGAGCTGCACGAGACCCTATCAGTACCACCATCATGATCAAAATTATCATCATCATCACCCCCTACCACCACCATCATTATCAATAAAAAGAACCCTCAAGTCTAACCTGATTCATTTCAGTGCTGTGAATGTGTCACCCCCTCAACAACTTAAGACATCCAGAGGCAGATGAACTAGTTACTAACACTGAACTATTTTCTAGAACAGTCAGATATCAAAACTTGCAGTTTTCTCATAAGTAGTCTGTAACTATCTCACTCATTTCTGCATTACATAAGATGATTTGTTTCCTCTAACTGCGTAGACAACTATAGTAAAACCTTGTTCTACAAGCTCCCTGAGGTCCCAAACTAGGTCATGGTCCCCATATCCCAGCCATCTTCACCCTTCCCTGTTTATGGCAAGGCACTCAGCAATTACACAATGCAAGAATGGATGGCGATGCTACAAGGCCAGCAGCTGGTTTAGGAGTGTTCACAATAATTTCTGCTCTTCCACCACAGCCTTCTACTAACAAGACTTTGAGCCATTTAAAGGCAGAGACACTCTGCCTTCCTGTGTAAATCATCTTCAGAAGCCCAGATGGTGTCATGCGCATGTGGCATGTGTGTTGCATCAATATTTGCTCATTGATTTGTTGCTCAAATACCACTACTGAGTTGTGTTTGTCTGGCAAATCATGCAATTTTAATAATTAGTGTCTGAGGTGGGAAAAAAATGTCTTTCAAAAGACGGGGGGTGAATGGGAAGTACATAAAATTGGTCCATGGGAAATATACTAGACGAAAACGCATTTTCATAGTAAATAAATAAAATGGAAAAAAAGTATGTTGATAAATTTCCAAGAGTAACACCAACTTTATTGCTGTTTATATAGACAGACACTTTGAAGGACACACATAGGACTGGAGAAATGGCTCTGTGGTTCAGAGTCTTTCTGTTCTAACAGAGGACCAGAGTTCAGTTCCCAGCAACCACAATGAGTGGCTCACAACTACCTGTAATTTCAACTTCAGGGGATCTAATGTCTAATTCTAGCTTCCACAGATACCACACGTGCATGGCATACACACATAGAGAGATGACACATAATTGAGGGCATGGGCACTTGTCAAGTAACCGAATTGGCTTGGATACCATGGATAGACAGTACAATTACCTATGTGACTTCCAAATAGACCAACCACTTGTTTTACAAAAGTAATAAGACACATTCTCAGATTTTATAATCCCTAAATTATTTCTTTCTCATTTTTAAATTATTTTTCATTTTTTCTTTTGCCGAAAACAGATCAATTTCTCATACACTATGTCCTGATTACAGTTTCCCCTCCTTCTACTCCTCTCAGTCCCTCCCCATCTAACCCCCACCACCCATACACTCTTTTTCTCTCCTTAGAAAACAATAGGCTTCCATGAGATAACAACCAAATGTGACAAACATATATAAGATGAAGCAAAAACAATCAATATATTTTATAAATTAGCCTCACAAAAGCAAGTGCAATAAAGGATATCAAGACTTGATACTGAATGAGGTATTCTGACAAAGCAAATCTCTAGTTCATTCAAGATTAATCAGAAAACCACTCATGGTAAGGACTTGTGATTGGCACAGTCAGGGAATCTGAGGGTGTGCAGGAGCGGTACAGTCTATCCAGGTGAGCCCCACCTGGGGAGAGCAGGTAGCCTATGCTCTCATACGATGGATATATTTTAATCTTTATTTGAGGGGGGAGGAATTTCCATGCACTCATGTTTTTAATCATTACCTTTGATATACAGAGCTTCAGACAAGCAGCACCTAAGGATATTGGACATAATGTACACACAACCCAGGAAATTCTCAGGAAATAATACCCCAAAATGTAAAAGCTTTATACATATCCTTGCAAAACGTGACTTTGTTCTCAAAGAGATGCTCAAACAAGAAAGGCTAATCACTAGAACTTTTAAGTTTTAGTTATTTGGGGTTATTTTTATACTTCAATGAGTTCAAGCCGTCAGTTCACAGCTAAAGATGATGATATTCATAATGATGTTCATGATGAATTGAGAATTCTTCTGGGTTATCGATAGCAAGATAATTGCCTTCAGACAAATGAATACTTATTTTAATTGAACCAAGTATGATTAGGAATATATTGCAATGAAGTTCTCAGAGGCTCTTAAAAAAACAACAAAAGATTTGTACTGTATTGTTCAGTAGATTGAGTGTTCAAAATAGAGGACATAGAAGCTATATTTTACTAATCTCACTGCATTTTAAATGCTCTAGACATACATCCCCACAAAAGAAGGTCTCAGCATCTTCCATCTATCCATTCATCCATCCATCCAAACTGTCAACAACCACCATGATTACAACTTACACTGTAACTTCAGTTAGTAAAGGATACAAAGACCAGTCTTTTCAATGCTGATTCTGGGGCTGAGTACAGTAGGAAAACAGTGGGAAGAAGGTTTGGAATTCTTTTTGTTTTTTAAATATTTACTTATTTATTTTATGGTATGAATGCACTGTCATTCTGATCAAACACACACACCAGGAGAGGGCATCAAGTCCCAATATATACGGTTGTGAGCTACCATGTGGTTGCTGGGAATTGAACTCAGGACCTCTGGAAGAGCAGCCAGTGCTTTTAACCTCTGAGCCATCTCTCTAGCCCCTGGAATTCTTTTTCGAGATTCCTCTAATTTTTTTCAAGATTTATTTTTAGTTTATGTGTACATGTGTGCCTATTTGAATGTGTACCATGTACATGTCTGGTGCTTACAGAGGCCAGAAGAGGGTATCACCTGGAGCTGGAATCATGGGCATCTGTGAGTCACCCTAGGTGGGTGTTAGGAAACGAACCCAGGTTCTCTGAAAGAGCAGTCATCACTCTTAACTGCTCAGCTACTTCTCCAGTCTCAATTCCCTAATGTCATTACCACGCTTAGAATGCATTTAAAAAATTAAAAAGAACTACTGGCAAATGTTGAGGCTTAGTGAGGCTTCTAGTCATAGAAAGTATTAATCCAGGGCTGACTAGATGATTCCGCAGGCAACGGTACGTGCCAACAAGCAGGATGACCTGAGTTCCATCGATGAAACCCACATGGTCAAAGGACAGACTCCTGAAGGTTGGTATCTGACCTTCATACAAGTCCCATGACATGTACACAGCTTGCCACTCTACCCTCAAACACAATAAATGATATAATGTGTGTGTGTGTGTGTATATTTATATTTTAATGTAGAAAGTATGGTTCTGAGGAAGTCCCAGTGTTAACAGCTCCTCACTGCTAGGTCTAAGTCTTACAATTAAATCTGCTATGGTTTAGATGTGGTCTATCTCCCCTAAAGCTTCTTATTCTGGTCCTTGAAATGATGCTACGAAAACAAGGTAGGATGGGGATGGAGACATGGCTCAGTAGTTAAGAACATTATCGCTCTTTTAGATCTGAGTCTTGTTCCCAGCACACACAATGGCAGCTCACAACTTCCTTTAACTCCAGTACCAGAGGACATGATGCCCTCTTCTGACCTCCAAAGGTTCCTGAATGCACACAGAACATGACCAAGTACTCAGGCACACATGTACAACATAAAATAAAATTAAAAAGAAAAAAGTGGTGGTATCATTAAGAGGCAGGTCTACTGGAAGGTAATGAGGTCATGCCCGATCAGTTACCACAGGAATTGCCATAAAAGAAGAGAAATGGGCCCTTCCTGTTCTCTTGCTTTCTCTCCCAGCAAGTGATGACTGATATCTGTCTGTTTGCCTCTCACCTTCCTCTTTTTCTCTTTCTATGTCTTCATGATCTGTATACCCCAAGGCTTACCAGTGAGAGTAAGATGACTAAGCAGATAAAAATGCTCACCACCAAGCCTGACAAGACCTGAGTTTGGTCCCAGAACCCAAGGGTAGAAGAAGAGAAATGATGCCTGCAAGTCATCTCTGATTTTCAGATAAATACTGTAACATGCACCAACACTGGTGTGCACACATGGGTTGCTGGGAGGGAGAAAAAGAATTTTTTAAGTCAGTAAAACTTAAAAGGCCATTACCAGACACAGCCTCTCAACCTTGTACTAGAAGTACAAGTCAAATTTAACCTCTTTTCTTTGATGAATTCCACACAGTCTGTGGTATTCAAGAGAAGATAAACCAAGACGAAATTTCTTTCATTTGAGTTCCTTCCCTAATATTTATGCCAAAATATTTAACAGAAGCCTGGGGCAAGGGTGCTCACAAAGAGAAGGCTTCGGTCAAGGGCACATGTGTTAGTCTAGCCATGGAGATACACGGTTTATGATGGCCTCTTCCAGAATAGTATGTCCTCACAAACTTCCTGTGAGCTCTGTCTGGAGGTGGTAAGGACAGGACAGGACTCTCAGGCTGTTATGACTGAATCAGCAAACACAGCACAGAGCAGACTCCACATGAAACACCACCACAAGCAGAAGTGGCCCAACTTCTTGAAGACCCAGTAGTTAGAGGAAAGTCTTTTTTAAACCCAGTGGAAAAGGCCCACATAAGGCAGGCACCAGTATAATTACCAGGCCACCAGGCTCGCTTGCCAAGCCAGCCTGATGTGGCCTCTTGACCAGGTTTCATCCTTGGCCTCGGTACATGTTCCTCCCTGGGCTCCTCCTGCTCCAGCTACTAAATGGAACAGCAGATGCTTGCTTGTGTACTTCAGACCCTAGCTTTCTATGTTCTCATTTGTTTTGGCCGAGTTCAAATGAGAGAGTATCTGCAGACGGCCCAGAGCCTCACGAAATCCCACTGCTGAGTTACCATCAAGCACTTTTATCCTACCTTCCCAAAGACTGCTTCGAATTCTCCTCATGTTCACTAAGTATGATCTGGACACAATCAACTGCTAATTTTTATTATTCATCTTCCCCTGGCAAATGCATGGAGTTGCTCACTTACTGGAGAGGGGAGGACCATGCGTGTGCTTCCAGTTCTGCTCTCAGAGATCTGCCCTTTCTTTCCCATGATCTTGTTCAGTTTGGTGGCCTCGTCACCAGATACGTGTCTACCTCAGGGTATATTCTTAAAGTTTGCCCCAGATACTCCAATACCGCAGGACCTGTGGACACTTCAGGTGACAGAGGTTCAGGCAAAGTTCCTCATCTTTGTCCCTCCACTGTGTCTTACCATCTATCAAATGCTAGGGCCCATCCTTGGAGTCACCTTTGACTTCCCTCTCTCCATTTGGTCTCACACTTAATTGATCCTATCATTCCTGGGCTTTACTTTCAGCCAAGAAATCTATATTGCTGATGTCTACCCTCTGGTGCCCTCTCCAGACTCCTAGCAAGCCATGCTGTATTTCAGTGTGTATGGCCCACCCCCAGCAAGCTCAGAAAGGTCCCCTCCCTCGAGGAGGGGAGGACAGTCTCCTTCTATGTCATGCGCCTTTATTCCAATTTCAAAAGCATGGCAGTGTGGGCAACAGGATCTGAGTGTTTACATCATCAGGGTGAAAAGGAAACTATATTCAGTCAATGAAATTTTTGTAAACCATTGTCAGATCAGATCCTTAAAAAGATGCTCAGGACCAGGCAGTGGTGGTGCATGCCTTTAAGCCCAGCACTTGGGAGGCAGAGGCAGGTGGATTTCTGAGTTCAAGGCCAGCCTGGTCTATAGAGTGAGTTCCAGGACAGCCAGGGCTACACAGAGAAACCCTGTATCAGAGAAAAAAAAAAGATGCTCATGTCTCAGCTCACATCTCACAATTGCAGCTCCTCCGAGAAAAAATTCCTCCAGAGTAAAACAGCAAGGTATTTCACCCAATAATCCAAAAGTTCATGACCAAGTCAGGAGCGAGGTACAATGATAATACCAACCTAGATGGAGACATAAAAGCCAATGGATAGGGATGCCTGAAGGATAAAAAAAAAAAAAAAAAAAAAAAATGGAAAGGAAAGGAAAAAATAAAAACCAGAATCTAAGCAGGGGACCGGAGAGATGGCACAGGTAAGAGCATGCTGCTCTTACAGAGGTCTGGGATTCAGTTCCTAGCACCCACATCAGGCGCTCACAACCATTTGTAACTCCTGAGCAAGAGTATCTAGTGCCCCCTACTGGCCTCAACAGGCATCATACTCACAATCTCAAATCCACACAAGGACACATGATTAAAAATAAAATATAACCTTAAAAAAACAAAAACCTCAGAAGCCAAGATGGTCTACCATTGCTTCTTTGATGACAGGCACCCACGATACCATCCTATTCTACATCAGGACTTTTCCAGAAGGTCTCCCACCAGCTCAATTACAGCTGAGGTGGAGATGTTTCAGGCCTGTGCATTCTTCCTTTAGCTGCGGGTGACGCAATGAAAGCTGAATTTTCAAAGAATAAAACTGCTAATTAGGAAGCTGGGGCTCACAGTTTCCAATGGCTGAATGTTAACGAGGTCCTTTTCTTTCCCATCTTTGGGGAACACAGTCAACCTTTCCATTCCTGACCCCACACAAGGAGTGTTGACGATGTAAGCTCTTGGGGTATCATGGATAGCTCAGAAACAGGGTAGCTAGAAGGACCAGACCCATGCTGCTGCCTTGTGGAATAAAATTCATTTTACCCCTGAGTTAAGTTGATTACTCAGACTCTGAGTAGTCCTCCCTGCCCCCACCCCGAGCACACTCACATTTTCCTTATGCTAAATGGCTCTAGGAAAACAAGCAGGGCATTATACTTGGCTCCTTGGAATGAGATCAGTACTAGTTTCAAATTCCCTTGTGGAACAACCCCAAGGCCATAAGACCCTGTAAAAGTCCCAGATGCCTAACAGCTCAGGAAGGACCTAACTATGACAATAAAGCATTACTTAAGTAACGGGGAGGAACACCCCCTGACTGGTTTTGTAGACATTAAGCAGGACCAGGTCTACAAACAACCTAGTCTCAGTCTGGGCTGTTCCCTGGAGGTGAAAGCCAGAGCCTAGGCCTTATTGAGGGGCTGGGCAGTCATTTTCTGCACCTGGCACCATCTGTGCACACCAAGCCAGGCCTGCTGGCAGAGCAAGCCTCTCAGACCATTACTAATGTGGTGGGGTCAGTGGGGTTACTCCTGCAACCGGATGCCTATAGATTTCAAAGACTGGCCTTGCCTCTACGCCAGCTCATCCATCCAGGGTAAAAAACAAGCATATTTTTATTTCACCTTTTTTTTTTAATTAAAAAAAAAAAAAAAAAAAACCACTGACTTTTAAAGATCTTCCTCTGAGAATTGTACATTATCTAGGTGCTGACACCAGAGGGATCATGGGTGTTCAGGGCATGAAGCTAACTAGTGGATCCTTTGCCAAAATTCAGGAACAAGCCCAAGAAGACAGCTTTCCTCAGACAGTATGAGCCTTTAAAAGAGTGTCTCTGGGGCTAGGGGTATGGCTTAGGTGGTGGAGTACTAAACTAGTAAAAAGCCCTGAGTTCAATCCCAGCCTGACAGACACCAAACCAGGTCTGCTTGCACGTACCTATAATACAACAACAAAGGAAGTGGAGAGTTACAAGGATAAGAAGTTCAAGGCCATCTTCTCACTACCCAGTGAGCCACTTTAGGATACATGAGATACTGACTTAATTAATGAGTCAGCAACACAAGAAGGGCATTATGGAAAAAGGTTGAAAGTCAAAGTTGAAGGCCATCTGAGCTTTGTCTCTAAAAGAACAGCCAAGGCCTTCCTCCTAGGGTCTGACTATGCTTCCCCGGGCAGCAAAGACCCAGGAGAAACTTGACCTCACTGGTCAACTTTGTACAACTCATCCACTAACTCTGTCACTCACTATCAACTAACTATGGAGTCTTTCCACAAGCTTGCTGTTTGGCAAGAGCTTGATATGCCCCCCAAACTTCTTTTATTGAAGGGGAGTCAGGGCTTTGAGCTGAGATCCATATGAGGGTAGCTACAGGCAACAGCCATGAGGAAAGGATCATTCGAATCCCACCTTTAAACTCCAGTTTGTAATAAACACTGACTAATTAGTATCGTTGAAGTATTAAAGAATTCTAAACTATTTAGCTAATTACTTAAATACAATTTTTTTTGTTTGTTTGAGAATGATCCCATGGTGAAGGATTATACTTATTTCTTTGTAAAATACCCCATTACAGCTTTCAGGTCACACCATGACTCAAACCCATACAGTCAAAAATCTACGAACCAGTCAGCCACAAAAGGAAGGCATGACCACACCCTCCAGAGAAACTGGATCTTTTGTTTATAATAATTAAAAGTTTAAAGAAATTTTGTGATAAGTGACTTCATTGTCTTACTCTTGCAGCGATATCAGTTTCCCTACTTAAAACCTTAACAGAGTGTAAATCAAGGTAAAGAGGTGGGAATCATAGAAATTCATAAGCTAAAATCAAATTAATAACATCTCTAAGTAAGATCACCTTCCTAGTAAAATCTACAATGCTTGCTAAGTGAGCTGAGAGATTCTGGACCTGGCATAGTTATTTGGCATAACTGGAGAAGTAGGTTTGCTCAAGTTCATATTGAGTAATCTATCCTTCCAGTTTTTCCAGCCTCTAGGCAACTACGGATAACTCCAGACTGACCTGGATCCTGTCATATTTGTACTTCCCTACTTCAGCCCTTCCATGAGTAGCTTACACAGCATCCTCTAAAAATAACCCATTCCATCACCTAGATCCTTAGATTACTCCATATCACAGCAACACTGCTGCCTCTACAACAGGCATACTCTCGGCCTTGAAATTCCCCATCTGGGTATCTCAAGAGAGCTAAGCACATACAGCATACAGGTCCATTCCAAATGTAATCATCTAGCTGGCCTGGTGCTGCATACCTGTAATCCTAGCATGGAGGATGCGGGAGCAGAAAGGTCAGCAGTTCAAGGTCATCCCCGGCTACATATCTAATTCCAGCCTAAGCTACTTGGGGACCCTTCTCACAGGGCCAAAATTAATAAATTAACTAAACTGTAATCATCCACTAAACCTCTACAAACTCACCCTGGGAAGTCCCACTTAACTGGGAAAACAAACAAGCTCCCATTCCTAAGTGGAATTTCAGAAATACCATTTTTATCAGGCCTAAGTTCACACATAAGGCTTTTGGTGAAAATCTTCTGTGACTCCCCTATTTGTCTCCTCCTTGTCACCAGGAACTCCTTTCCTTAACAAAGACTGCAGGCCCCACCGCCCAGCGTGCAACTTCATTTCTCTCTGTCTGGTTCAGCTGAGAGAGATAAGAATCTAGACTAAGGCTTTTATAGTGTTTTACCTGTAACTTGTCTGAACCACCAACTGACAAACATAGTCTCAGCCTGCACTCCCGGCAGGAATCCAAGACATGGAAAGAACCATGCAGCCCTGTGCTTTGTGTGCTTTATTTTGTTATTTTTGGGATGTTGGGGTGTCTAAGTGTGTGAGTGAGTGCCCTAAGTGTGGTGCACACAACGATTGTGCAGTGGTGCTCACCAGAGGTACAGAGAAGAAGACATCGAAGCTCCTGAAGCTTGATTTCCAGGCAGTTTCGAGCCAGCCAACACGGGTGCGGGGACCCAAAGTCAGGTCTGGAAAACAAGTAGGAGCTCTCAGTCTCTGTGCTAGCTCCCTAGGTCCAGAACTGTGCTCCTAACAATAGTCCCACTGTAGAATCAGCTAGCATACTAAGCAAAAGATAGAAGGTTACCTCTCAGAATGTTTTCTCCTTGAGAAAGCTTAAAAGTATCATGCCCAAGGCAAGACAGGTAGCAGAATAGCAAAAACATGACTGACTTTAGGATTCATAGCAAAAACAATCTGTACAATCAAGTTCAAGTAGAGACGGGAATCTGCCACATTTCTCAACCAACCCAAGCATTTCCAATGAAAAAACAGAGGCCATCACCATGCAAGACAGGAGTCTTCTTTCACTAAGAGCATCTCACTGTCCCCAAAGGGCACAGAAATACCTTGAGGTTTGCCTAGCTCTTTTTTTTTTTTTTAAGTGGCTAAGTATTTAATTAGATTCCATCAACCCTTTACTAAAAGGTAGTGTTTAAGAGTTAATTCCATACCAACTATTACTGAGTGTGAATATTAAAAGCATGATTTGGGGATGGCTTTATAGCTTAAGGTCATCGTGAGTTTAGCACGTTGAAGGTCTTAAGTTTGATTCCTACAATCAGAGATAGACAGACACAGACTTTTAATAAGGAAAGAAAAATTCTCAATAACACACACATACACACACAGCATGTATATTTTTTTGTGGTAATGAGGTTGGTTTTTTTTGGTTTTGGTTTTATTATTTTATATAGTTTATATCTTACTTTCCTAAGCATTTAGATTCTGTTTTATAGAGATTTTTAAAGGAAAACTCCCACAGGGCTCTCAAAATCCCAATCCAGAAAAGAAAGAAAGAAAGAAAGAAAGAAAGAAAGAAAGAAAGAAAGAAAGAAAGAAAGAAGAAAGAAAGAAAGAAAGAAATCAAAAAAGGGAAAAAAAGAAGAAGAAAAACCCTCACTATATTTTATGTACTGTGTAAGAAGTTAGGAATCTGCTCTCTCAACATCTTGTGATGATGGAATAGAAAAACTCCCAATTCCTTACCACTATGGTCTTCCTTAAAGAAGAGTTGCTTACAAGAGACTGACAAACCTCTTTCCTGTCTAAGAGGGAAAAGGAGAGGAAGATGCTGAGAGCTAAACCTCTCAGGAGCACTTTGGCTCCTCACGAAATGTCTACATTACAACGGATCAAAGGAACCAAAAGGGGTCACTTCTTGGTCATGGAGACATTAGCATGTGCCCAAGGGCTGTCTGACAAATCAGATGGCTTGCCCCAGGCTCAGATACAGATGAACAACTGGATGGTCTGATTCAGAAAACACAGAGTACCAACTTCTTTTAATATTTAATATATTAGTTTTCAATATAACTACTCTCTCTAACATAGTCTTATGGGATCATCATATAATCCCTAATTTTCACTCAAGAAAACTAAGAGCCAGAGCCTACAATGGAAGTATTTTGGATGAGAAATTACAGTAAGAAACTCTTTCAACACTGTGGAGAAACTGGGATCTAGAAAGGATAGCTCCATTACAAGGAGAACAAAGATTATCATAGAAACAGAAGCAAAATCAGGCAGGTTAGGACCTTGCTCGGTACTGGGCAGTTAAGTGCAGAGTACCATACTGACTAAAAGATTTCTTTAGAAGCTCTGACTTCTCACATACCATCTAGAACCCACCAAAATACCACAGGGGAAATCCAAAGTGATTGTAATAGGGCTGGTTCAGAGCTGGCATTAGTGCAGCAGCAGGGCATCCAGCATGACCATATAGTTAAGGTGCTGGATCATCATCTCTGCTTGTATAAAAAAATGGTTTTTTCCAGATGGCCCATCTATTTTTGCAAGCGTAGAAGCAATTTGATAAACAGAGCAGCAAAGATGAGTGTGTAGGGGTGTGTGTGTGTGTGTGTGTGTGTGTGTGAGAGAGAGAGAGAGAGAGAGAGAGAGAGAGAGAGAGAGAGTCATACACAGACAGAAAGGCAGTAAGCCAGAAGTCAACCTCAGGTGTTGCTCCTCTGGAATGATCCACCTTGTTTTTGAAAGAGGGTCTCCCACAGGGGCCTAGAGCATTCTGGGTAGGCTAGCCTGGCTGGTTAGCAAGCCCCAATGGTCCTCCTGTCTCCCCAGAGCTAGGAAACCAACCATGCTGGGCTCTCTCCTGTGTATGTGCAGGAAGAGTGAGCACAGATTCTCATGCCTGCATGGCAAGCACTTACATACTAGGAGATTCTGGTCCCATGACTGACTCTATAAGTATGGTTAAGGATCACACTATATCAGAATCTGTATTAACCATTCTGGAATTTGCCTTCTCCCCATTGCTATTGCTAGACAAATGGTAGACTTTCCGGCTCCATCTGGTTTTAAGTACCACCTTTAAACTCAAGGAACCCCAGCAGTCTAGCTTTACAGAAGAGAAATAATGTGGCAAACCAAGTACAAGGTCTTCCTTTTCACAGAAGATACCCAGACACAGTTAAGTGACTTGTTCAAAGCCACACCATTAAACATCAATCCATCAGTTCTACTAGCCAAACTCATACACAGACTAAGCAAATATACTTTATGTTTTCTGCTAATTTATACAGTAAAGAATTATAAATAGCCCCACGGCTCTTTCTTTAAATATCTGAATTCATATATTTTAAATTTTAAGTATTGCGATCATTTAATGGTGGTAGTTAGATGGAGTGTTTTCATAATGACCTTTCAAAGCTGAGCACATGTTGAGACTAACTGGACCACCCAAGTTTAAAACCCAGTTATTCCATTTAATGTTTATTTGGTTTGTTTCTAAATGTGTATTTAAGTGGCAAAGTCATAAAGGGAAGAATTAATGATAATCAATACCAGATCTTCAACCATAGAGTTCTTCACGGGATTGCAGTGTTTAGTGAAGTCAGCCAAAATGCATTCTAAAATGGGAAAAACTAAAGAGTTCTTTAAAATCAAGTCCCCAGCCATGTGCTGGATTCTGAAACCAGTATTAGCAAAAGACTAGGACGTCCTCAGATCCCTAGAAAGACACTCACCAAAATAGGGCAAGATCAGGCGTGTGGATGGCCTGGATCTTAGAAGTACGAAGGGAGCAACGAAGATCTGATGCAAGAAAGAATATGCTTTGTGCCCTTCTGATATCTTCAAAATGGCATGTCACCACTCCAGATTCTAAAATAAGGTGTAGATAAACTTCAAAAGACTCAGAAACAAAGCATGCATTTACGCACCTAAAGCTACAGATGGTTCACATTCCAGAGGAATGTTCCTCATTTAATCTCATTGAAACAATTTCTTAAACAGGGATTAGGTTTCCAGACTAACGCACAAAAATATTTTTTTTTCAAATTTCTTATATGCTTGAACTGATTAATATTAAACTGTATTTTAGAAAACAAGAAAAGAGGAACTAACCGCCTGGGGCAGAAAGAGGAGGGAGAAGTTAGGGCTAGAGTGTATTCTACAAAAAGGAAGCCAGCTTCCACTGCTTGAGGGTCAGTCCTCTGTCTCTGTGCTCTTCAGTGATACCAGTCCTCAGGGGCACAGGGAAACTGTGGCAAAGAGCTTCCAATTCCAATTCCACGTGGCCCTATCTCTTACAGGCTTAATAAAGCCAAGTTACACTGAAGCCTACACAGCAGGGAAACAAGGAACCTCCTAGGCTGTGGGGAACAAGAAGACATGGAAAATAACCCAATTCCTGAAGTTAAAAGGCTTCAGGCAGCTCCAACTCAAGTCAGCAACACAAAACCCTTAAGAAAAGCAGGCTCAAGTACTGGCAAGCAATGCCCATCCTACAGGTAGCTAAGACATGATTCCAGGAACTAGAACTTAACTTCTCTATAAACTGTCAAAAGTCCAAAAGGAGGCTGGACATAAAGGCATCTTGCATGCTTCACTAAGAAACACAGTTTCCAGAACTGCACTTGAGATACCTAAACCCCATTACTTACCTTGAACACATTCTGTTCTAGACCAAGGCCCTGAAAAAGCATCCCATGCCTATCACTGAAGACTCCTGACTTCCTAGGCACAGAGATGACACGGGGCTGGCGTCCATTTAAGTTGTAATACTGACCAAATTTACTCAAAGTGCCTTAGCTTATTATATAACCACAGAATTGATGTTCAGTCCCTTACTGATAAAATACACCAACCTGTGAACCCATAAAGGACAAGTGGTAATGACATTAATCACAGAGCCAGTCAGAGAAGAGAGACTCAGAGAAAAAGCAAAGAAATTAACTGTTGGTTTGTCAGGCTTTCAATTTCTCCTTCTCCCTCTCCCTCTCCCTCTCCCTCTCCCTCTCCCTCCCTCTCCCTCTCCCTCTCCCTCTCCCTCTCCCTCTCCCTCTCCCTCTCCCTCTCCCTCTCCCTCTCCCTCTCCCTCTCCTTTTCCCTCGCCCTCCTCCCTCTATGTGTATCTGTGTGTGGTTGTCTATGTATGTGTTCATAAGTGTTTAAGCCTACCTGAATAGGAGGGCATCCACATCTGTGAGTACGTGTGTGGAGGTCAACCTTGGGTATGGATCTTCAAGGATCAGTCAGCTGCTTTTGTTGATGTCTCTCACCAGCATAGAGCGTGCTGAGGAAGCTAGACTGGCTTGGCCAGCCTGTGAGCACGAGGGACCAGCCTATTTCTGCCTGTCTGGCATTAGGATTACAGCGCTTAGCACCCTGCTTGGGTTCTAGGATCTGAACTCAGATCCTCTCGCTTGTAAGACAAGCACTTCCCCCACTGAGCTGCTCTTCCGGCTCTTGCTCAGTTTTTACTTTTTAGACTCTGTCACTGCATAGCCCTGACTGGCATGAAATCCACTTTGTAGACCAGTGCCAAGTTCTTAAAAAGGAACAAAATTCACTAAGTCAAAATCAACCCTCCCTCAGGTGCTCAAACGAGGCCCAACTTGGAGCTTTCCCACATGTACCACTGGGCTGTAGCCCTTCAGCTCCTGCCCCACAAAGGAGAAGAGTTCAAAGAAGCTGGAGGAGAGAACTGTACACAGAGCTGCAACAGCAAAGCCAACCCTGGGTGGTAATGATATCCCCCTAGGCACCCGGTTCTCAGACCACAAGGGATGATGATTTACCATGTGCTATGGAGGCAGGCTTGGGACTCAGGCTGACATGATGAGTTAATTCAGCTGGAGCAACAATCCACATCTGTCGGGTATTCTGAAGTCCCGTGGCCCCTGCAGATCTCCAGATAACCAGGGAAGCTGTGTGGCATTCCAGAAAGGCACTGGGCTGAATCGCAAAGCCCTGGATTTCTGGGCCGCCTCTGCCGGCTCATCCCCCGGGAACGGGGAAACCACTCTCTCCCAGGGACTAAGGCTCCTCATCTGTAAAACAGAGAGCAGATGCCTGCCTTCTTCTAGCAGAGTTCTAACTGACATGGAAAGAGAAATTTAATACTATTTCTATGCCCTCCCCTGCTGCCCTTGTCTGCCAGGGGAGCCTCCACGATATTTGAGCCAATATATCCAGGGCTTCTAAGAAGATTTGCCACAGTGGTAATAACCATGCAAATATGTGAACAGCACTGCTCTTAGAACCACATCAAAATACCAACTTGAAAAGGTCAAGCACAGAAAAGGCCAGGCCTGTATCACTCGGCCTGTCCAAGACTGGGCTTGTCAATAGCCAATCAAAGATGGGAAGCAGTTACTGGTGACCTTCCCCTACCTGCTTAACTACTGTAATCTAAGGATTCTGGGAGAGGGACAGTTATTGTTTTCAGTTGCATATGAAATGATGAGCTCCTTGGGCTCTAAAGCATAGTTTCAAAGTCATGGTCACACAGACAGGACAGCTTAAAATCAGAATATCGCAAAACAAAAGGCATACATGAGTGAAAAGGAGGAAGGAGACAAAAGAGAAGGGATAAGAGTTAACAAATGAGTAGACAAAAAGCACTGTATCCACATACAGTCAAAACTGTCAAAAAAAAAAAACCAAATTCAATCAATTTTCTAATAAAAAAAAAAACAAAACAAAAAACAGGCCAGGCATGGCGGCTCACCTATGGGTTGGTCATCCCAATAGTCTTGAGGCTGAGGCAGGAGGATTATGTTGAATTTGAGGCCAGTATGGACTACAGAGCTAGACTCTGGAAAAAGAAAAATAGAAATACACACGGAACACACATACGCACACAGCTGGAGGGGTGGCTGAGAATAGATACACTCAGTGGTAGAGTGTTTAGCATGCTTAAAACCATGCTAAATCTTGGTTTAATCCCAGTAGCCCCCTCCCCCCACATCCACACCCAGTAAAGAAACTCAGAGCTATTTAGCTGAACATGTCGGCTCCTATCTGTAATCCCAGAACTCAGGAGGCTGAGTCAGAAAGAGCACTAAAAATTTTAGGTCAATTTGGGCTACATAAATTCTAGCCTCTGATACAGTATGAGACCTGTCATAAAAAATAATAAATAAAAAAAAAAAAAAGAAAAAAAAGAAAGAAGAGAAAGAGGAGAGAGGAGGGAAGGGAGGGAGGGGAAGGGGAGGGGGAGGGGGAAGGGGGGAGAAGAAGAGGGGTGCTCGCCTATAATCCCTTAGCACTTGGAAGAGGATTGAGTAGGGAGATCAGAAGTCCAAGGTCAGTTTCAACTAAAAGGGGAATTTGAGACTAGCCTCAGCTACGTGAGACCCCTCTCCCATCCGTGCCAAATGTCAGCAGCCAAGTCTCACACTGCAGTAGGAGGAGCATCACAAAACCACACAAAGACTGCTACAGGTGCAATGAGGTTGCATCACAGCTTGGGTTTCTTCTCCAACTGCATCCTCTGGCAGAGAACTCCCAGCAAGATAGCTTTATTCCACCTGGCCAGCCACTTGGTCGAACCCCATTCCACTGTGGTGTAGGAACTCGTGATACTCTCCCTCGCAGGCTCCGGTAGCTTAAGGGCAAGGAATACATGTCCATCTCTATATTAAGATGGCATTTAATGAGGTGACTCAATACCTGTTAAGCAATAAACACATCAGTCTTCGAAGAGCCTGAGGTGTGGCCTGTTGCTGCTCCAGCCCTGCACGGAGTCCTTTAATCTTCTGAGTGGGTGGAAACTGTCCTAGGATGCCCTCCCTCCAGGCCTCCTCACCCTCCTTTTCCTTTATCTCATTCTCCCTCTGCTTGGGTTTGAACTTGCCCTCAGGATGATGCACACATAAATGCAGCTCTTCCCTCTGCCCTCCTACCCCAAACCGAAAGGACATGGTTCTATGCTGAGTGTGCAGTCTTGCCTGCCCATTGGCGGTCTACAGAAAGCCTCTACAAATTCTTTTTCAAGTCCTAACTCTGTACCGTTTAAATCAAACTAGTCTTTTCAGCACCAAAGAAAGTAGGCAATTGGCCAAGATTAAGTCACAGCCCTAGCAATCTGAGCACAAATATCTTACGCTCCATGAAGAGGGTACCTGGATCTTATCAAAACTCAAGAAATGCACTCAGTGGAAAATTGAGTCTCAGTCTGGAGAACACTTGGTCCTTCAAAGGACAATTACAGCGAGGGCCCACCCAGACCTGGTACCTCCTCCTTGCTTTGGTGTCTAAACCGAAAGCAACTTCCCATATTATCCTCTCAGTTCCAAGAGCTAACCGCCCTCCTGCCCCTTATTCTCTGTGAAGCTGATTCCTGACAGTGTTCCCTAGGATGATCTGCTCCCAAAACTTAAAACAGCCAGGAAATCTCAAGCCAATGAGATTTAACAAGTTTTGTGTGGTATGTCTCAACAGCCAACTCTTTCACTCAAACCCTAATCCCCTTTTAAAATCTCAACAGAGACAGGGGGCTGAGAAAAAGGATTATATGCACGATAAAACCTGAGGGTGCTGAAACGTGAAATCCTGCATCCATTTCTCAACTCCTTCGCCAGCTCTCAGCAAAACATTAAGGGAAATGTTTGGTGTCCCTTCCTGAAGTAGCCTTTTAAGAAGCTGTGTTGACTTGGTATCCTTTGATGTCTAGAGTCTTGCTTAAGCAAATAAGAAGTCCAGAGTCTCCATCAACTCAATAGTTAAGTACACATTTTGGTATTATTTTGTCTGTCTTTTATGTGTCTCAGGAGCAGCCTTATATCACTGTTGACAATGGAAACGCCATTCTTAAAGTGAGAACATTTCCATTCGTGTACAAAGAAACTACATGTATCACAAACAATCCTCTTATACCTAACCCTGAAAGCTTGGAGAATCTTTTCATCTCAGAGAGGACTCACAATGCTGAGAAAATTTCCAGATGCTGGTCAATGACCTGAAACACCTATAACTTGATGTGGATGGAAACTGAATCTTTAATGTCATCATGACATTGAGTTTACTCTCTTTGGAGAACCTGGGGTGATTTGAACAGATACGGCCCTCACAGACTCATGTGTGTAAATGCTTGGTCCATGGGGAGTGGCACTATCAGGAGATGTGGCCTTGTTGGAGGAAGTAGTCACTGTGGGGACAAGTTTTGAAGTCTCTCTCCTCTATGCTCAAGCTCTACCCAATGTGGGACAGAGTCTCCTGCTGCCTTTAGATCACGATGTGGAACTCCCCAGCTCCTTCTCCAGTACCGTGTCTGCCTGCATGACACTATGTTTCCTGTCATAATGATAATGTAGCAAACCTCTGAAACAAAAAGCCAGCCCCAATTAATGTTTTCTTTTATAAGAGGTGCCATGGGCATGGTGTCTCTTCACAGCAATGAAAACCCTAACTAAGATAGTGGCCAAACTTTTATTTTTAAACTCTTTTCCTATCTTTAATGACACCTTGGGTAGATCCCATAATTGGGGAGGTCCTTTTTACTGATTATACTATATTTAAATTTCATTCTCAAATTCTACTTTGGTTTTGCATAATCCATGACAGCAAAGCTATTACCTGAATTTTAACTAGGAAGTAGTGGGTTTTATTTTCTCTTGTTCACCATACCCGTCCTCCATTGAGAAAGAACATCTTCCTTCACTATCTGTGATGACAGCTTTCCTGGCTAAGTCACTAAGTCTTCTAATATGTCAGATGACCCTACAGGACTTGCTGCATGTATAGCATTCCAGATGGAAGACTTCCTATTATGAAAAGCCAGTTAGCCTTTTGGAAAGGTTGCAGGCAGCACAGATCAGGACCCACCACTACTCATAGCTTCACTGTCCTCTGAGGAAGCTTGCTTTTCTTTGCCAACCTACACACAGAGCAGAAAAGCTGGTCCACTCAAAAGTCTCAAGGTCTCACCTCCTGTCTTTCTTCTGTGTTCAGTTTCCTGCCTTCCTACCTAAAGAAAGGTAGCAAGTCTACCTGAGCAACCACCAGCCAAGAAGGTCAGTACTAGGCTTGCCTTCTTGCAGACATCCTATTCTTGTGGGTGAGTCTTGGAATTGCCCTCTGATTTCTGAATGGAGTGATGAGCCTTTCTCCTCTCCTACCTTTTCCAGTGAACCTCTAGAGATGGAAAAGCCCAGAGTGGGTGCAAGAGAGGGTCACCTGTGGCACATCTGTAAGATTTGCTTTTTCTAAGTGCTGTACAGAAGACTCTATCAAATGTCCATGGTTGCTCTCATAAGCCAGCGAAGTTTCTTATGACTTCCTTGGATCTGGAACCCTGAACATCTGTTATAAGATAGCAGACAGTCTAAACCATAACAAACTCAACACTATAGATTAGACAGCTTATTCAGACATGGCAGTAACAGTATGACACACTCCTGGAAATAAGTATCATACAATTAAGAACAATCTCAGGATTATAAAAAATATAACAAAACCCTTAATTTTACCTATTATCTACACCCACCAACTCTTTTGTACCCTTACTTTGTAACTGTTCATTTGTCTATGAGACAAGTGTTTCTGCCTAGTTGTTAAAATTGTATTTCGGGAAATAAGTGTATACAGATAGCACAGTTAGAAAGGAGACTGACTAGCCTGTGGATAAACACGAGTTTGGTCGTCCAGAACTACACCCCACCAAACTAAATGTTTGTTGTTTTTTTTAATTTCTGGTTTGGACACTACAGTTTTTGTTGCTGTGCTCCATAAAGTTTCACTAGTAAACTTCTGTCTCTGTTATTTATAAAGATTATTTGGGGGCTGAGGAGATGGCTCAAATGGTAAAGTGCCTGCTATGCAGGGGTGGGGACCTGAGTTCTCAACCAAACACCCACAGAAAAAGCCAGATGCAGTGTTGGATTCCTAGCACTGGGGAGGCTGAGGCAGGAGGATCCCTGGAGCTTGCCTGCTGCTCAGTCTGACTGAAACTGGTGAGCTCAAGATTTAGGCAAATGACAGAAGAAGAAGTTTAAGAGCCATAAAGAAACATCATATATGTGCTATATATTCGCACAAACACGAGTGAATGAATACACACACACACAGGGAGAAAGGAGAGAGAGAGATTGAGAGAGAGAGAGAGAGGAAGAGAGAGAGAGAGAGGAGGAGCAGGCATACACCATCCAAACACATAGAAAATCAGAAAGAGGATTTCAACTACATTCTCTGCTGTTTTGAGCTGTAAAATACAATGTCACCTTAAGAAACAAACCTTTAGCTCTAAGTAATTTAAAATAATGACTATATCAACATATCTCAACTATTTTAATAAGATTAAGTCAACTCAAAGGGCTTTCTCCAAGCAGAGAGCAGAAGCATCTGCTCACGTGTGAGCTTCCCAGCTCTGCCTTCTTTGCCTGTGCAATCACCTCACCTAGTGAGACCAATATATTTATCCCCCTTTTAAAGAGGCAAACATTCAGATACCAAAGAACTTAAAGGCATCCTTACATCAATAGATTAGCTGGGTAGGAGGAGAAGCAAGATGGGGAATTCTTCCTTTATCTCAAGATCAGAAAACAAAGAAAGAATAAGAAAGAAAGAGAAGGAAAGGAGGAAGAAGAGGGAGAAAGAAAAAGAGAGAGAGAGAGAGAGAGAGAGAGAGAGAGAGAGAGAGAGAGAGAGAGAGAGAGAGAAGGGGGGAAAGGAAAAAGCTTGTGACTTGAGTGGAAGCTAAAAAAATGACCAGTGTCCTTCTCTGGGTGTCCAGATTCCCAAATGAGATTCCTGCTTTCCATTAGTTACAAATTGGATTCCAGAAACAGCTCCCTTAATTTCCCAGGATTCTAACAGTATGGTATTTTTAGATACACCCAACAACTACTTCTTCAAATCACTGCACCAAACCATTTGGAAGATAGTAACGGTATTACAGTGCCCACGGTCATTTTCGGGATAACAATACATCAGCACATTTCTCACATTATCCACGGTTTGGGAATGCTCACAATAAACATAAGAAACTGAGTAATTTATTGCAAATCTCACAGTTAAAAAGATCATATTTGAGATTCAAATCAGGGTCTCTTACTTTCGACCCTATGTGATCTTCACCCCAATGGGTTAAATCTCCAATGGCACTTAGCACATTGCATTGGACAGACAGATGCTCATTTTTCAACTTGTGGGGTTCTAATGTATACCTTATCCCCTTTGATTTCCCCAGTGGCCTCCAAGGTAAGATAAGATATGCTACCTGTATTAAAGATGAGGAAATTGATGCTTAAAATAGCTTACTCGTCAAAGGCCTTCCAAATAGAAAACACTAGACACTTGAAGCCAGTCTTTTGACTTTGACTTTGCCTCCAGTTGACATTCTCCTCTACCGCCCAGCAATTTCATCTGAGCTACGAGTTCATATCCTTTAGCTAGAGCCCAGTGAAACCAACTAGAGGAAAGATGAGTACAACAAGACCTTGACTCCCAAGTGTTCATGAAACTAAAAACCTCTGGGAAAGGACTCACCTTCCCTGCTTTGCCCACAGGCAGCAAGGGAACCTACAAAGATGGGAATATGCACCAAAGAACACCTGAATCACTTGCTCTTGAGCAGAGCTTATAGAGTATGATGCATCTCTCAAAGCAAGCCGAAAGTTGCTGAAAGGTCTTAGCGAGCAGCAGAGAGAATTGAAGCTATTAGAGGTGGCCCTGGCATTTGAAAGCCTATTCCTCCAAGCTGCATGTGCAAGAACTCACCCTCTAAATGAAAGGAGTGTTTAATTAGTGGGCCCATGAGGAGCTGATGAGGCTATGAGTACTCCATAGTCACCAATGGGATTTGTGCACTTAAAGCTAAGTCTCGCAAAGCTATCTCCCAGTTCTATCCTTCTTCCATGGAGAACCCGGCATCTCATGAGCCTTCTAACTTCCCACACAAAGAGGTCAAGAGCAACAGTCTACCATTTTGGTTTTCTTTTTAAAGGATTTATGTACATGTATGCATGTGTGTTGGGGGTGGGATATGTGTATGCCCCCGGAGACTAAAAGAGAGAGAAGGATAATCAGGAACTGGAATTACTGATCATTGAGAGCTACCTTGTATGGGTGCAGGAAACTGAGCTCAGGTTCTCTGGAAGCACAACGAGTGCTCAACTATGTTCTAACCCCCAAAATGGCATTTTGAAGGTAGTGAGACTAGACACTGAATCTTCTAGTAGCTTGATCTGGGACTCTCAGGGTCCAATGGTGAGCAGTGCCTGTGGATTATAAATTGAGTTATGTTACATAACTCCATCTGAGTTATTTCATTACAGCAGTAGAAATAGACTGAGACAGATAAAGGGGAATGTAACACTGGAGAATTTTTCAGACACTTCTCAACATCTCAAAGGACACTCCACATGTAGTTATGAGATAAGGACTGACATTGTGGAAATCTTGACATCTCTACCAGTCAGAACAGGTGAGAGATACTGACAAGTTAAGAGGCAGAAGACTGGGACTTACTATAACAATCCCTGCCATGCCAGACTTGACCTCAAAGGTGCTTCTTCAGCCACTGCTGGCAAACAGTCTTCATGTGTTAAGTTCGATTCTTTCTTTGATGTAGGTGGGATACAGGCATCTTCATCATCTCACCTAAACATCTCAACTGGACTACCAACTCAATTAATTGAACAGATGCCTCAGGAAGGAAGTGCCCACATTGTGGCAGGGAATATCCTCTCATCAAATTCAATACTTCAAAGGCCATAATCTCTGAGAATGGCACAGTGGTTTAGTTTCAAGAGAATATGAATAAAGAAGAGCATTTAAATGTATGATTAAAGCTATGTTTTTGGAAGAAACACTAAAGAACCAAAAACCAGCTTATAGATGAATTTAAGGTGCTAATTAACAATATCCTTCAATCACATAAAGAGTTTGTCTTAGTTTCATTCCTTTGCTTGTGATAAAATATCCTGAGAAAATCTACTTAAGGGGAAGAGTTTTATATCCTCTCACAGGGCAAGAGTATAGTCCATCATTATCAGAGAAGTCACACAGGCAGGAGCTTGAGAGAGTTGTTGGTATCATATCCACAATCAGGAAGAGAGAGCAATGAGTGGGTGTGTAGCCCACTCTGTTTTTATGGAGCCTTGAATCTTCAGCCAAGGAATGACTTCTACCCAAAGAGGGCAGAGCTTCCTATCTCAATTACACAATCAAGTCAGTCCCCCAAAGGCATTGTCAAGGTGCCCACCCAATTCTGGTGGTTCTAGACTCAACAAATCAATAATTGACACAAATCATCACAGAGTTATATAGCTAGCAGCTTTTAGTCTTGGAGACAACACACAAGGTTTGTACAATAAGCTTAGAAAGAGGTAGCTGTGGGTTTATTTGTTTGTTTATGAGCAGAGTGTTTGAGACAGGGTCACTCGTAGCCCAGGCCAGCCTCAAATTCACTAAGTAGCCAAAGATGACTCCTGATCCTCCTGCCTCCATTCCTTAAGTGCTGGTCTACATGTGGGTACTAACATATCCAGTGACAGCAAGGCAGTTTGGTAATGTGGTAAACTAAAATACCTGTAAAACAAGATTAGCTGTATCTCCCATGATAGGTCTGGATTCAGAGGTCTACCAGATGCCTGAGAAGCCTCACTTGTATAATCTTCCACTATTACTCAAACACACCAGAGCATATGAAGGGCTTTGGGGTCCTGACAGATAAGAGTGGGTCAATCAGTGAAACCACCTGGTGTATGCTGTTGACATATATGTGACAATTTTACCTGGAAATTGTGTGAAATACCCCTAGACCTGAACTGATAGTATATGGTATAATACCCCTTTCTAGTGACCTAAAAACTTTCTTTTACTTATGGTTGCTTTTATTCAGATTAATATTAGGAAACTCAGAGAAGAAATACGACATAATATTTAGGTATCTATTCTTATACCAGTCCGGTTTGTAAAGTAAGGTTATTCAAAGCATTTCATATACATTCCACACTAAGTACATGGCCAAAGTATTAAAGCCTGTCCCCAGCCTTTACTCAGTGCCCTGTGTTAATGCCTTTTCATACTCGTGTTGTCTTATACAAACCTTGAGGCTGAAGAAACAACAAACTTACCATGTTTCCTGTACAGGATTTGTACTCTTCCCATGTCAAAGTCAGAACAATTTTATTGGGGGAAAGGGGCCAAGTACTCTGCCAAATTCTTAGCTTTTCTACACTTTACTGTAAATGAACTTCAGATGAAAATAGACAGGAGCGACTTGAGATGGTGCCCAAGGGCAGATGCCTATGATGGTCAACCTGGCAGGACCTAGAATCATGTAGGAGAGAAATCTCTGAGCATATCTAGAAGGGGATTTCTAGCTTAGTTTTAAGATAGGAAGACCTGCCCTAATTGTGGAAGACACCATCCATGGGATGGGATCCTCAGATCACATTTTAAAAAAGAAGAGAAAAGAGAAGAGAAGAGAAGGAGAAAGAGAAGAGAAGAGAAGAGAAGAAGGAGAAAGAGAAGAGAAGAGAAGAAGAGAAGAGAAGAGAAGAGAAGAGAAGAGAAAGCTACATGAAGGAGGGCACATATCCCTTTCTGCTTCTGGAATGCAGGCAGAATGCAGCCAGCCATGCTCGTGCTCCCACACATACCACCACCATGATGGCTATTATCCCCTCAAACCAGAAGGCTAACACATCTTCCTTAAGCGTTTGTTGGGCTTTCTTTTTTTTTTTTTTTTTTTTGTTGTTGTTGTTGTTGTGGGCACTTTTCTTACACCAGTGAGAGAACTAATACAGTGTCTGGTAGGGAAGGTAGAAACACATGGTTAGAAATGAATTACCAGAAATTCTGCAGAATTAAATAATAAGCATTCCAAGAGTTTTGCTAATCCGTGTTCCCCTTGACTTCCTAACACACAGGCACTGAGACAGACTAAAGACAACACTTATTTTAGCACCACATGTACTAACACTGAGTCAATTAGGATAGAGTAACAGAGATCCTGCAAAAGGATGACACAGAAATTCATAAACTGTTCTGTGGATATTAATCGTGACTGCCAGCTCTGGGGCACGTCTCATAGAGTGTTTTCAGAGAGGTTTAACAGGCCAGAAATTCAGCTAAATGCAGGCATCAGCACCCCATGGGCTAGAGGTCCCAAACTGTATTGAAAATAAAAAGCAAAACACTAGCATTCCTCCCTCCCCCTCCCCCCTTCCTGATTGTGGATGTCATGTGACCAGCCATCTCACACTCAGGCCACCATGCCTTCCCTGCCAGGATGTGCTACACCTTCAAACTGAGGACCAAAATAAGGGTTTCCTTCCAAATGAAATCACTCTTGTTAGGTACTTTATCAAAGCAACATGAAAAGTAACTATTAATGACTAATGTTCAGGGTCCACATTAAAAAATAAAATAAAAACCAGGAGAATTAGGGGCACACTCTAAGTTCTCAATAAAATTAGTGAAACAATTTGGGTAGGGTTAACCTTCTATGAAGTGACTGCCAAACTACAAATCCAAAGACTGACTCTGCTTACAACACCAACACAAGACCAGAGCACTGGGGTAGATTTCCTGGGTAGCATTGCAATAATGCCTCAGGGCTATCAAGGGGACACTCACAGGACAGAAGCCTCAGAAATGTGGCACATTTGCAAAACTTGTGGCTGCGATTCCTGACCTATGTCAGAAAATAAGTCTCTTGTAGTGACAGTAAAAAATGCACAAGAGAAAAACCGGCAGCCATGAATCTCAGAGACAGACCTCTGCCTGTGTGGGAGTCAGGATTCCCTCTCCCACTTCATTGTTCTCTGTTATTGTCCTTGTCCCCTCTCCCTTTGTTTTAATGTCAGAAGAAACAATAGCTAGTTCCACAGAAGCCATTTTCGCAAGCCAAATGTCAAGTGAGGACTGGCAGGGTTGGGGTAAAATGAAAAGTGATGGAGAGAAAAAGGCTCACACCATCTAGCTGCTCCAGGCACAGGGCAGTTGCCCTTGGGTAGAAGCAGAGTGTCTATATACTGTCAGTCCTGGTGGCAGGAATCCCAGATCGAAGCTATTGCCCCTCCAGCTTTTCATGAACAACATCAAAGAGTGACCAGAAAGTATTCATTTCTCTCTCTCTCTTCTTTCCCTCGTCCCCCTCTTGCTGTTTCTGTGTGTGTCTGTGTGTGTGTGTGTTGTGTGTGTGTGTGTGCATGTATGTCTGTATATGAGCACCCATGGAGGCTGGAGGTCAGCACTGGTCTCTTATTCAATCACTCTGTTTATTGAGACAGGGTCTTCAGCTCGGCTCACTGCCCAGTGTATTTCAAGGATCTGTCTGCTTCTGCTTTCCACTGGAGTTACTGAGCCAAAGCACCACACCAGCTTTGATGCTGAGATGCCAACTCATCTTCTCGTGCCTGAATGGCAAGGACTTTACAAATGAGTCTTTTCTGTGGCCCCTAGAAGGAACTAGAGAACAACTCGTCATGCCAATAATGTGGTTTTCTGTGTGGGAAGCCCATGTTCCCCAGAGCTCCTAGAGAATCCAGGACTGTGGAAAGGTAGGTGAGAAACTCCCTTGCTCTTTTCCTAATCACTGGCAGACACTTCCCTTAGGCCTCCCGGTGGGTGAACTCCTGGGCTCCCCCTCCATGTCCCTGACAGTCCAATTGATGAAAATCAGCAGTGAGCTGATACCAGGAAAAGCAGCTCCAGGTGTGGGGAAAGAAAGCTCTTTATAATTAGCATTTTCCCTTTGAAATATCATCATAGCCTGAAATATTATAACTCAAGTACCCTTAATTTTCTGCAGACTCTTATCTTGCAATGTGAACAAGATCCTCCAGCACAGGGAAGAGTCATCTCATAGGAAAAAGACTAGCAACTTGGAGGGCTCCATGTAACCACTTGTCTCAAAACCCAGGCTCTCAGACACAGACTTGGATATAAATATGACTCTACGTTCAACAGCCCAGGTTTCACACACACAGTGATGCGAGGGAGATGGAGCACAGAAGCCCCACCCAGACATGCCAGAGATCTGCTAGGCGTCACAGCTAATAAGCAGGTATCCTTGAATGAGTACCGCTTCTAGTTTAGTCAGAACTACCCAGATCTCAAAATCAGATCGCATGCATGTGTGTGTGAGGAGGAGACAGATGGTGTGTGGGGGGGGGGGGGGGGGTCGAAGAGGGAGTTAATAGTATTTGCATGCATGTGTGCATATATGCAAAGCCTGTCTGCCTAACTCCCTGAGACAAGAACTCTTGATGAAACTGGAGTTGACCATTTTTGGCCTAGAGATCCACCCGTCTTCACCATTATTTTTTTCCATGGGGTGAAATATGTTTATATAGCCTTTGGTACAAACTTCAGATTAATGCTACACTGAAACAGGAGCATTTTAGAATGTCCTAAAAAAAAAAAAAAAAAATAGAATGACAACTGTTTAACTTCTTTTTAACTACCCCAAACATATGTACCACAGCCATACATACCTCATCCTAACCCTAGGGAGTCAGTCAGGAACAGGATGGATAAGAAGAGCAAGGACCCAGTACTGCATGGTATAAAACTGTCATGAGGTGCATGAGATGCCAGCGCCTCCCGTCCACTGCTTCTCAGAGGAGGCTCATGGCCTGTCCAGGAAATAACAAAGTGAGGACTTGCTAGACAGCCTCTCACTAAGCATCCTGTCTGCCTGACTCTTCCTACATGCCGTCGATACGCTTTATTTCAAGTTCACTTGGACCTGGGAAACCCCCATATCTAAGCTTAACTGTGACAAAGCAACTAAGCACAAGAATCAAAACCATCTCAGTCACCATCCCACAGATCCAGTGTAGCGAACTAAAAGGAGGCCATGAGGAAATAGTTTCTACCTTCTTACCATGACATAAAGGCATATTTCTTTTTCTCCCATGATGAATGATGAATGATTGATGATGATATGATGATGATACCACCCCTGACATGGGTGAGGTTTAAGCAATACTTTCTAGAAGCTAGAAAATGATGGAAAATAATAGTTAGGTAATGTTGATGATATCATGATCTACAGTAAAACTGATAAAGTGTGGGTACAATTTGGAAAGACTGTTTACAGAAGAAGTATCCTCTCTTTGGGAACAGAAAGTGACCCTCCACTTCAATCACTGAAGACAGAGAAGTGTAAAAAAACATGACCATGAACAAAAGAGGACAAGTTGAGGATAAGGCTGGCACTGTAGACTGGACAGGGGCAGATGTTTCTCAGGAAGGAGACTGCACATCTATAGCATTCCCATCAGTCAGGCGGCAGGAGCAGACCTGGTCAGGAATGCATCAGTGTGCTCCAAACACCCACATACACCTTGGCTTTCTTAAGGCAGGAGCCACAGGGATCTACCCTGAAAGCAAGCAGCATGCCCTTAACACAGTTGGTGTTCAGGAAGTATTTAACACACCTGAACTTTAATGAAGAGAGGAATCCTGACATGGGCTGACAATTCCACTGAGACAGCATTCCCCAGCAAGCATGACCAGAGAGCCACAGAAATGGAAAGGAGGATCCAGGACATTCTTCAAAAGCCAACACCACCTTACTTCCTCTCATTTTACCAGAGTGAGATACCCCGCCACGACTGAATAGAATGCAGAAGCCATAAGTAAAAAAGATAAGAAGCAAGCAAAATGATGGATGCCAATGAGCAGGTGGGTGCTGGCATGCACAGCTATAATGGTTAGTTAACACTGAAGTCTACTTGACAGGGCTAGAATCACCTAGGAAAGACATCTCTGGAAGGTTCTATATGAAGTATCTGAGGTAAAAAGGCTAGCCATCATTCCATAGGTCCAGATTCCAGCCTAAATAAAGAGGAAGAGCTACCTGAGGACAAGGCTTCATCACTCTCTGCCTCCTGACTGTGGAAGCATTGTGGCCAGCCACCTCGACTCCCTGCCGTGAAGCACTGCACCTCAAACTGTGAGCCATGATAAGCCCTTCCGCTTCTTTAAGTTACTTTTTACAGGTCTTTTTGTCACAGCAGCAAAGCTAGTAAATTAGCAACATTAGAAAACAGCCATCCATAGGCTTTCAGGTTCTCTAAACTTGGGGTCCAGGCCAGATCTATAGAAAGGCAGACTATCAGGCCACACCCACTAGAGTAAACCAAAGTACACTTACTAACAGTTCCCCAGATGCTTCTTATTAACTTTAAAGGGCTCTCATTGAGTTCAGTCTTCTTTGCTTTTAAACATGTATCAATTTTCATGTTCCAGGAATTCCAAATTCAAAGAAAAGAACAGTAAGAGGGATTTTATTCACCATATGTTACAGCCAAATTAGAAAATGTCTGCACAAGAGACACAAACACCACAAATTAAGAAACAGAATTGGACTCCATTTAGAATTTTTCTGTTGTACTGACATTAAATGCAATCGTTTTCTTTATTATAAGATTTTATAGGTTTGATTTCATTTATACTGTAGTATAGTAGTATACATGTTTATAATTTTTATTACATATATGAACACTGAAAATTAGCCAAAACCAACCAATTGGTATTATACTCTAACTTATGAGTCTAAGATTCATTTTATTTATTTATGTAGTTAGATAGGTAGGTAGGTTGGTAGGTAAGTACATACATACATACATACATACATACATACATACATACATAGGTAGGCAGGCAGTCAGATAGGCAGATAGATTTGTTTGTGCAAGTCCTCATAGAGGCCAGAAAGGGCATTAGATCCCTCAGAGCTGGAGTTCTTACATTTGTTAGCTGTCTTACATGAGTGCTGGAATCCAAACTCCAAACCTTTGCTACAGCAGTAAGTCTTCTTAACCACTAAGCCCCAAATTTGTGAGTTTTAAAAGCTGGTATCAAGAGTTTTTCCTTTATTGCAAGCCTAGATGGGCAAACCTATACCCCAGCTGTCTGGAGGCAGAAGCAATGGGGAGTTAAGACTAGTCTCCACTACAGCGGGACCTCAAGGCTACACCAGATCATGTCTCAAAATCAACACAGGGCTTCCTCTGTGTAATCTTGGCTGTCCTAAAACTCACTCTATAAGTAGGCCAGGCTGGCCTTGAATTCAGAGATCCCTCTGCCTTCAAATATTGAGATTAAAGACATATAGCACCATTCACAGCTTTTCTTTTTGTAGTTTCTTTATTTTGCCTATGTGAAAATGTACATGAAATTTACCACTGGAATCCCTTTTAGTCCACCACCACAGTGGGATGAAGGTCCTTCACATGACTTCATCACGACCACCACCATCCAAGGCAGAATTCTTGGCCTTATAAAGTGGCAGTCCTGAACACATCCAATATTAACACTGCACTCTCTCACCCCAACTCCCAGGCAACCGCCAACCTGTTCTTATATCTGTGCATTTGCCTGGTCTAGATTTTTCCTAACTCAGTTGGAAATCACATGGTATCTGTCCTTTGCTGTACAGCTCTTTTCACAGGGCACCATGCATATGAAATAGACTTTTCTGCCTTTTTTAAGGCCAAATAATATTTCATTTTGTGTACATATTACAATTCATCTATCCATGTATCCTTTCATAGTATTCAAGTTGCTTTTCCCTTGTTGACTTGTTTTCAAATTTATTCATTCATTCATTTACTTACTTATTTGGTTGGTTGGCTGTTTGGTTTTGGTTTTCAGAATAAGGTTTCTCTGGCTGTCCTAGAACTACCTCTATAGACCAGGGTGGATTACTTATTTATTTTTGAGGAAGAGTCTAATGTAGCCCAGGCTGGTTTGGAACTCTTTATGGAGCTGAGGATGACTTTGACCTCCTGATCGCCTGCTTCCGTCTCCTGTATGAAAGAATTACATGGGCATGACAGGATGCCTGCTCTGTGTGGTGCTGGGACCTACATCCAGGGCACTGTGCATGCTATGCAAGCATTCACACTCCACCAATGGAATGACATCACCAGCCCGCCTCAGCGCCTACCCCACAACTTTCTGAAAAGCTTTCTCACCAAGATGATGAGGATTTTTACTTTTATTTTTATTTTAGAAACAAACGCAAACAAGGAAACATGAGGATAGACATGAACTACCTACAGGAGCAGAGAAGGTGGGAACAACTGTACATCTGAAAGTACAAATACAATGGCATCACAACCCTCATTAAAAAAAAAAATTCCTCCACTCACGCCCTGAGAGGGAAAGGAATAAAAGGAGGAGCTCTGTGCATTAGTGAAGGCACCAAATTACAGCCCCCTTTTTTTTTTAAAAGCAAACCAATTTTATTACTTCCAACCTATGGGAAGGTAACTTCCAAAGGAGCCCTTAGGCCCATATTTTAATGAACACAAGAGAATCCTATATAATTACCATATCAAGTGCTACTATGGAAATGGAGACTTCTGAAGTACTTAAGGACACTTAAAAACAGTTTATACTGAGGATTTTAAACACCCGACCACAAGCTCCACCAGGACGGTATTAGTTAGCTATTAATTTGCGGCTCTGGAGAACGGCTTGCTGAGAGAAGAGCATATTCAGCCCAACACTGGGAATTAACAGATTTCATTATATTCTAATTTACAATGAAATTCTATAGTCTGAACAAATTTATGAGGAAAACTAAAAACCTCTGAGGGAAAGACAGAGCATACTGAGATAGGTGAGTTATCCAGGTACAGATAAACAGAAGTTTATTTGCATGCCCCAAAACTCATAGGAGAAAGAAAAAAATTAGTTAATTTCCATGACCCAATACAAGCTTATGGGAAAGACAAAAAAATTAATGTCATAAGAAAGGGTGATCAAAGACAAGGGCAACAACACAACAGAATTATCAAACAAACAAACAAACAATAAAGTCCCCGAAGCTCGACACTGTTTTGCACTGGAAGGCTGTCTACTCTTGCGTTCCAATGCTTAACTTCAAAGGTACAGTAAGAAAGAAATGTCCGCATCGATGACTCGCGGAATGATAGCACACACCAAGCTACCCGTTCTCTTTAATTTGTTCTCCTTGAACATTTCTGAACTGACAAGTGTTAAAATTCATCAAGATCCCTGCTTCCCACCTGGATTTGGCATCCTTCAGGATAGGTAGAGTTCTTTTTCTGTCTCATGAATATTCTGCAGAGATGCAAACCAACCTGCAGTGAGGGTAAGCACAGAGCTCTCTCAGAAGAGCTCCTCCTGTATGCTGGATGGATGGCTTTTGCTTCACAAGAAGTCTGTTAGGTTGTAACAGCTCAAGAGGGAACAGGCAAAAGTCCACAACTGTGTAAAACACATCTGTCCCCATATTCTATCGCTATGGACCTATGAGGAGCAATGAAGAGAATAAGTCCTTGGTTTTCAATAAGCTTGGTTCTGAGAACCATGGTAGCTTTGATATTATTTGATATTGCGGACTTTATTGTTTGAGGCTGGGGTCCAACAAGAAACAGTAATGTGTGGATATGGAGGAGAGAGAGAGAGAGAGAGTGGCATGGCGAGGAGAAAGGGTGAAAGGGGGAGCTAACAAACTGCTCTTTACTTTTTGCTCTTTACTTCTTAACTCCCCATTTTTGGTAATTAGAAGACAAAAATAATGTGTATGAATATTCTGGGAGACACTATTTATTCTATTTCATGAGATAAATAGTAAGTACCTTTTAATTAACCAGACCGTCTTTACTTATTAGTGCCTACTGTTTCTTCACGATAGGCATCACTTCTGAAAGAGGTCCCCCACCCTTAGAGGGCTTATCCCCTATGGAGGATGAAACTGGGCACCCAGCCCTGTGCACAGCCCTCCTGGTCCAAGTAGAAGACTGTCTCAGTTGATGGGGAAAGGATTGGCTATATTATAAATTCTAAATGCCTTTGCCTAGCAAACAAATGGATTATGGGAAAACCCAGCCCTGACTAAAGGTATTTCTGCCTACTTCTCCATCCCCTTGCCCCCTCTCAACCCATCCCCCGGAAATAAAACAAAAAACTCTAGCCCCCTTCTGCACATCAGTTTAGAAATGAAGGCTTCTTCAAAGCCAGCTACCATCCAGACCTCTTCTGGGCTCTTTTGAGGATTGTGCTTAGAGTTCCCCCAATACACTTAGCAGGGGTACAGATTTCTATTCTGTCTCAGAGGAGAATATTGTTTGGCACACTTGTGTCACAACACAGGATACAACACACTGTGCTCAATAAATGGTTGATAAACGGATCAAAGCCAGACCCCCAAATTGCCACATGGTTCCTTTGCTCTGTGCTGGCAACACCCTTCCTTGGTTCATGCCCTCCCTGAATCACCTCCTTGGCCTCGGAAACCTTCTCCCTGTCACCATCTGCATTTCTAATCTACTGCCAAGGCTCTATGTCTTCCTAGCGGTGCACGAAGGATCCAGGATGGTAGGGTGCTTTTCTAAATTATGGTTTTGAGAGTTTACAAGGTAACTCTCCTATGAGTTAGCTTTCTTGTTTCTATAACAAAAATACCCAACAAAAGGCAACTTGAGGACAGAAAGGTTTCTCTTGGCTTACAGTTTAAGGAGGTAGCTGGTCCCATTGCATCCGAAGTCATGGAAACAGTAAACAGGAATCAGGCTTAGATTATCAAACCTCAAGCCCAACTCCCAGTGACCTACTTCCTCCAGTGAGACACCACCTCCTTCCTACAGGTTCTACCCAAACAGAGGTAGGCACCAGCTGGGGAGCAAGTGTTCCGACACAGGTGCCTAGGGAAGCATTTCACACTCAAATCCCTACAACTCAGGCTCCAACAGACCTGCAAATCACTGGGCTTTCTACTGCCTTCATTTCCTACAGTAGAAGTTCTGACAGTCTGACAGTAAAGTCCACTTGTTCTTGCTTTTCAGCATCTTGTGCCCATTCCATGATGGGTGTTTATTTCTAGTGTGAATCTAGAACTTTCTGGTACCCCTGTGTTATGGTCTATGGTCCTGAGGGGATAAATGAATTCTTACAGAGACATCATTCGTTCATTTATTTGCTCAACTAGAACATACTGAGCTTCTTCCAAGGATGTTCCTGGGGGCCAGGGAGGGGGGTTACCCACTGACGGCTGGATATCCACCTCCCTCCTCAAAGCAAGATTTCTAAAGCCTACGTAATTACGTGCCATTCCAATTCAGGACAGAGTGGGAGGCAAACACATTTTTAGCTCATAAGAGGAGCTCAAGGCCATATGTAGCCAAAGTGTAGAGATTATATACTAAATATAGACCAGGGAGAATCTATGTGGTATAATTGTGGATTTCTAAGTTTTGATCTCCAAGCCACAAGAACTTAGGGATCTATTCAGAGCAGTAGATTGCTTAGCAAATGCTCCGTACTCGCCCTCCGGCCTAAATCACTCCTTTTCCTTCAAATATTTTGGGTTCTAGCCCAGCCAATTCTCAATTCTTATCTTTTCTCTCCATATTTCTCTATCACTGCTGTCTATCTGACTATCTACATTTTCTCCCACAAATGGTGAGTGCCTGCATCCTCAGAAGGAGGCAGTCTCAGTGTTTGCCAAGAGCCTAAAGCTTTAAGTGTACCATCTACACACCTGGCGCCTGAGTTAGTTCTCAATAGCCATCAGTAATAGAGAACAAAGAAAACTGCAATGGGGCAGGCTTTCTTTTTTCTTTTTGAGGGGCAGTTTCAGACATTGAAAAATACAACTTAATGGGGGGAGGGGTTCTAACACCCATCGGGATCCCATTTGGCCTGAGCAAAAGGAAAAAGTGGTCTGTAAACTCCAGACACATCTGACAGGAGCACTTAATGAGAAGGCCTAATACAGCATCCGGCTTTTGTTCACGTCCATAAGCATCTTTTAGGAAAAAAGGACCCAAGTACAGGGGAGGAAGCGGCTGAACCGCTGATTTCTAATTAGCTCCCTCACATCACTGGAGGAAGAGGAAAACGGGTCTGGCTACTGTTTCCTTAGAGTTTGTGGCTGCTTTATCTGAGAGGCGTGAACACAGCCTCCCAAATGTTGTGTAGTGTACTTGGGTTCAAAAGTTCAGCAATATCTGGACAAAGGGTAGCCCTCTCCTCAGGAAGGACAGTCTAAGGACTGCAGATGGGACTGTGGGAAATGAATCCTGCTCCTCCCACACCCACCATCTGCAAAAGCTTGGGACTTTGCAAGGCTCTGACCTTCAGGCCCAGAGTCTTTACTCAAACTGCACCTGCCCAGGATTAGGTTTCCTGCCACTGAATGATGGCTTCTTTCATTTAGTCTGCAAACAGCTGTCACATGATCAAGTGGGAGCCAGGCAGAGAGAGCCAGACAGCCCCTTGCAAAACGGCTGAGCAGGACACCGACTTGGGTGATTCATCTTCAAAAACCTATTCCTGAAATGCTTTTGTGTGTTGCTATCACTTCGTGTCTCAGCTCACAGATAATTACAGCCTGCCAGAGACACAGCTCTAACCTGGAAAAGAGACCGTCCCCATGACTCATTAGAGTGCCTAAGGATGAATGAGACTCATTGTCTCTCCCTTTTCCCTTTGACCCCGAAAGATTGCTAAATCTATGGTTTCTAACCTTGTGAAAATGAGGGGAAACTTGAAAAGGAGTCCGGCAGCTCCCTGGAACCTGAGCCCAGGCTGCGTTGCTGAGATCAGCTGCACCTGCTGGCGGGACATTCTACTAATTCAAGTGATTGTGCCTGCAACTCTCGGAAAACAACCTCGGACGGCCATTTCACCAGGGAGTGAAAGGGATTCCCAATGAAGACACAGCTTAAGGATGGCGGGGAAATCATATGACATTTGGGAAGGATCTGGTGAGATTCAACAGTCCCAGACACACAGGGAGATGCATTTTTATGGTCACTCACGAGCAAAGTGAAATATTCAAGAAAAGGAGAAGGCCATTTATTCAAGCAAACGTTATAACAATAGAGAATCATGACTTTGCTTTGAAAAGACTGTTCTGTATTCAACTCAAAGAGCTGTAGCTATACACAAGTCTGCCCAATGATTAATGGAAACAGTTATAAATATAAAGACAGAACCAGTAGGGATGAAGGATTATCTAACTGTCCCAAACCCCTAGACATCCAAACTCAATTCAGTGGTCAGAGAAATGCCAGGCAGTAGCTTCCCTTCTGAGAGCATCACTCCCAGGTACCCAGAATCCTATCGGGTTTTTCCTATACACACCTAGGACATGTCACAAGTGTGTTCCTCCAACTCAAACATGCATTTGTGAATAAACATCCCAGATCAGCAAGCATTGGGTGCAAAGGCAGACTGACTGAGATTGGACTATCAACCCACAAAAGGCATCCGAGTCAGAAAAAGAAACTTATGATTTAAGAAAAGGGAGTGGGAGTTGCCTCAGTTGGTTAAGTGTTGGATGTGTCACACATGAGGATCTAAATTGGGATTCCCCAGCACCCATATAAAAAGTCAAGCCCAAAATGTACTGCTGATCTAATCCCATTGCTGGGGAGGTAGAGACAAGATCTGGTGCTTGGTAGCCAGGAAGCACAGCCAAATCATGGCATTCCAGGTTTAGTGAGAGACTGGGGGGGTGGGGGGGGGGGATGAAGAGTGATAAAGACACCCATGTCTACATCATACCCCACACACAGTCATGCATACTCATATACACATGTACACACAAACGTGCACACACGCATAATACACCACATTCACGCAAGCATGCACGCAGGCACGCACACAAGTTTTTGTAGAAGTACTTTCCATTATCCACCCCTTGTTTCAAACCCTGAAAGTGCCAACCTTGGCTCTCAGCACACTCGGATGTGGCAAGGCTGACAGGAAGGAATTCCTATCCTCTGCATTAGCACTTAGTGTCTGCAAATGTCAACTGTGGTGCCCAGGTGTTGCAAAGCGTCTGTCTTCCTCTTAAGCCACAGAATGCGACAGACTGAATGCCTGTGGGTGATTACGGCAGTGTTCAAGTGAAGGCCAAAAGGACAGAACACATGAGAAATATAATTCTTTCAAAATGTCCTAACTGAAGTGCCTCCTTTTAGATGACAAAGTGGATTTCATATATTTAAGGGTTTTTTTTGTTTTGTTTTGTTTTGTTTTTTTAAAAAAAATAAGGGGTAGGGGGAGAAAACAGGCAGATCAGTTTATTTTCTGAGCACAGCATTAATGACAAGATGACATCACCAGCAGCCAATCAGAAAGCTCTCTGGTGTCTGGTGTTCTAACACCATTTCATATTTATGGATAAGCACCAGAAGGGTGTCAACCCAGAGCTGCATTCCCCTCCCCTACTCACTTCTAAATAAAGTGCCTGCTTTCATTCAGCAGCCAAACTGAAAAGTTTTTTAAAGGGGACGAGGGAGGGGAGGCTCATCGAGGCTCTTCCTCCCCCTCACGGGACGGTTTTCTGAGAATGCTGAGCAGTTAAGACAGGCTGGGGAAATGGCTAGGACCTGTACCCCTGCTACCTGCAAGGCTTGCCAAGACCCTCCCAAGTGTCCGCACAGTCCTTCCTTCACCATGGAGCACAGCCTGGGCTTCACTGGCAAAGCCCTAAACACCGGACAAAACAGAGCTGTGCACAAAAGAAGGAGTTGAGAAATGGATGCTGCTGACCACTGGGTTTTTTAATTATTCTCTGGTTCCTACGACATTTCCTCACCTGGGAGGTAGGTTAGAAGAAAAGTTGATCCAGTCCTAGGTAATCCCAAGTGAAGTCCAGACTGACTCGAGCATTGTAGCTTAACCTACCATCCCCCCAGATCTGTGAGGGCCAGGGATCGCCCATGAACCCAAGGAACAGGTCAAGGCAACAGAACATTCACATACGGAAAAAGGGCTAGCCCCTCACCCAGAGCCCTGCAGGTGTGGCAAGAACATGTCTGTTCAGTCTCAAACTAACAATCAATGTCAACAGAAATGGAGAATGAATTTCAAATTCTAGGAGGCATGAGAAGGGGGTGTAGTATAGCATCTGTTTAAGTTCCCACTTAAAGACAATTCACGTCCTTTGCTCACATTCCCCTGAACCCCACCTAGTGACTAATGCAGCTCTTTTTTTTTTTTTTTTTTTTTGTCTACACCCCTGAGCAGCTGATGTCACATCAGGGACCCTGGATCAAGCTCAAAAGTTAGAATTATGACATGTAATAAAGACACTTAGCCATGCAGCGAAGGTGACAGGATTTGGCCTGCTGGCCCACTGCCAGGGTAATAGAGCCTGAGTTGGTGTTCTTTTCCTACAGACTGAATGGTGCATAAAGAGGAAAAAGATAATAATCTGCTCAGAGCAAATGCAACAACCCCAGGTTCCCAATGCTCTGCCACTGACCAGTCTGCCCCACACCCTACATCTACCTTGATGCCAAAAGCATCCAAATGAAATAAAGACAGTAGCTTGGCCCTTTTCATAATTAATTTGTTTTAAAGGTAAAACTGATGAATAGATTCAAAGTGGGAATAGACGAGGCATAGGGCTCTTCGCTGTTTGTGAGCTCTAAATAATTCATTAAAATAATCTACATTCTCTCTCATATCTGCTCGTGCAAACCAAAGCCTAAAGAGCCCCCTGCCACATTTTAAACACAAGCCAACATGCTGCAGCCCCTATCAATCTGAAGGTTCTCCAAACATGAAAGGGACAGCGGTTGTGTGTGAAGCAAAGAAGAAAAGAATACGAGCTGCAACCTCTAAATCCTTAGGTCATCAGGGACAAAAGTGGGGGAAGGCAGTTACTGTTGTGTTTTTAAGACTCTTCATTTTAACAAGGCACAGTGGGGGAAGGGTTCCCCTGCCCCACGTGCTGCAAGCAATGGGGGCTGTCATTTTGAAAGTTATAAAAATTCACATCAAAGACAAAATAAAAAAGCCAGACATGAAAATCAACTGCACACTCAACAAAAAGGAACAAATTAAAATGCAGTATGCTGGGTTCATAAATCCAAAAATAAATATGTAGACAAGAGCTTGGAAAAGCCAATCTTCCCAATGCAAACGGAACCTCTTCCAAAAGCTACCTATTAGAAGGTCTTGTTATTGCCCCACTAATCTCAGTGCTCCGTGCTAGCTGGCAGAAGGGGAAACTAATTTGGATCATCCAAAAATCATTTACATTTGGTTTTAGTTGCATTATACGGGGGTGGTAAGTTGGCTACACATTTCCCTCCCTAATTAAGTTGAGTTTAGAATAATTTTAAATTTTCTATTCGCTCAGCACAAGCCAGCTAAGGACTTCAGACAGTGGTTGGCTGGCAAGGGAAAAAAGCCAATCGTGGATTTTGTTTTTTTTAATTGTCATAGATAAGTCATCCACACACAGCTAATCACAGTGACAGAAGTAGTCTTAGCTCAGGATGTAAGTACAGTAGGCATCCAGTGACATCCTGTACATGCAAGAGAAGGTGTGAGCATATGTGGCCAAGTGTGACAGAGTTAAGTGGGAGACCATGATAAGTCCAAAAGATACGGTTTTCTCATCAGCACCCCACCCCTCTTCTCAATATTGCACCCTCATGTTCTGATCCTCACCCTAGTCTATCAAAGCAAGAGTCACTGTATTTCAATCCTGACTCCAGATACCATGTGCCTACTATCTCAAAATCATAAGGCTGTTAGAATTCCTGGCTAATGATTGGCTAGAGCAGACACAGGTGAACCAGGGCCAGGATCAGATTATTTACAAAGCACTAAGAGATCCCATTGTCTGTGTTTCTGTGCTCAGGAATGTGCTTGCTTTGCTGTCTTGGTCCTACTGAGCAGTTGGTATATAAGTACACAGGTACATAGTGTTTTTCTACTCTATTTTATCTCATGTAACCTTTGTCTTTAACTCAAACCATCTCTCTCTTTCTCTCTCTCTCTCTCTCTCTCTCTCTCTCTCTCTCTCTTCCCTGCCTTTGTTTTGTTTTTATTTTTTTATGTATTTATGAGTACACATGGGCTTTTGCTCTGTATATTAGTGGACACATGCATGTCTGATGCCTTTGGCAGTCAAGAAAAAGCACAGAATATTTGGAACTGCATTTATATACATATAGTTATAAACCACCATCTGGGAACAGAACTCAGAGAGACTCTTCAAGAACAACAAGGGCTCTTAATCTCTGGGCCATCTTCCCAGCCCTTGTTTGTTTTTTGTTTATTTCTGAGACAGTATCTCATTTAGCCCAGGCTAGCCTTGAATTTGCAGTGTACAGGAGGATGATGCTGAACTCCTAACCTTCCTGGTTCTCCCTCCCAAGTCCTATGATTATATGGACACGCCACCATGGACAACACACCACCATAGACACACCACTATGGACACGCCACCATACCATAGACACACCACCATAGACACGCCACCATGGACACACCACCATAGACACACCACCATGGACACACCACCATGGACACACCACCATAGACACACCACCATGGACACGCCACCATGGACACGCCACCATAGACACACCACCATACCATAGACACACCACCATGGACACGCCACCATACCATAGACACACCACCATAGACACGCCACCATGGACACACCACCATAGACACACCACCATGGACACACCACCATGGACACACCACCATGGCCAGCTTCCTGTCTTATTTTCTTGACATGTGACCCCGCATGAGAAAGGCTGTGTGATCCCATGTGAGAAAGGCATAAATGCCATTCTGAAATCCATGAGAAATAAGTAAAGGAATTTAGAAAATATCAGGTGCACATGAAGGGTCTTCTCCATGAGACCACCATCACTACAATTATAGATCTCTTCCAGTGCCCCCCAAGCCTAAATTTAGGGATTTCCTGTAGCCACAACCATTAGGAAAATACTTTAGTTTGAGACAAACCAATGAACTAGTCAAATATGTATCTTTGTTATTCATTTGACACATATAGAAAAAACAGTTAACACTTTAGAAAAAATGTAATTTACAATACATACGTTTGGATATCTAGCAATTGTGTGGAGGGTAAGAATATGGGAGGTGCACATTTAAACTTAGACTTGTTCTCTTACTTGCAGCAGATCACATGACAGTCACCATTACACAGAGAAAAGTTAAGCTATAGGTTTAACTTCTAAGGACAGAATAAAACCAATGTTACAGAATGAGAGGGGGAGACAGAGAGAGAGAGAGAGAGAGAGAGAGAGAGGAGAGAGAGAGAGAGAGACAACTAAGTCATCGCCTTCTGTTTCTGAGCCACTTCCCTAGTTTGCCAAGAGGCCACTCCATCATTGTCTCTCAAACAAACAATGGGGCTACATCCATTTGCAAAGAGAATGAGCTTCACCCAGCATCCAGCATCCTGTCCCCCCAAACAGGAAGTGAGTCACAGAGCAGAGGAAGTACCCTATCATTTTCAAAGGAAAAAGACACAGAACTTCAGAGTCGACTCTTTATTCTAAAACAATACAACTCCTACACTAGAAGCTATCTTTTCTGTTTATAATGACCCGTATCATTGTTATAAACATTTAATCTAAACGGTTTTCCTGCCCTGCAATTTGATTTGATTTTCAGGTAAACAAGGTCTTGTAATGGGAGTAGCAGATTCCCAGTTGTATTTACTCTACTACATTCCAAGTTAACAGTCTGTATCAGCTGCTTATCAATGTTGCAAAGATTAAAGGAAGGTGTGGTTATATCAACTTAATGAGCCATGCTTTTCACACACAGATAGGAAACACAAAGGAGTGACCAGAATGTTATTCATCCTTGAAAAAGAAGATCCTGTTGTTTGCAACAAAGTAGATGCACTCCATCATACTATAGTCAGTGGATGAACCAGACAAAGGAAACAAGCTACTTGATCCCATTTTTATAAGGATTTATAAGTAGCAGAACTCACAAGATCAAGGAGCAGAACCTGAGTTCCAGAATCATGCTAGGCAGGAGACAGGGAGGAGTCAGACAAAAGGTACAAGATTTAGCTCCTTTTATGAGATGCAGAGATGCTAAAACAAACCAAACAATAAAATCTGGAAAGCCAGGGCCTGAAGTTAATATTCTAGTGCAGCAGCAGGGTGGAGCTCCTGCTAAATACCTGCACTGCAGAAGAAACAGATTTTCTTTAAAACAAAAAATAAAAGGCACTTTAGAAATAACTTTAGAGGTGATGGATAAAATTGGCATCTTGATCATTTACATGAGTTCACAACAGTCACTGCCACCCATTCAAGGACTAAGCAGGCACACTCATGCTAAGATCATTAGACAACAATCAATAGACTCATCAAGTTATATTAATTACTAAATACATTACACGTAAGTGCAATTTTTATACATCAATCATAGCTGAATAAAATGGCAAAAAAATGAGTACACAGAAGGTCTATGTGAACATGGTGGAGGGAAACTGTCAATGTTTCTTTTCTGTTTTCTTTTTTTAATTTTTAAAATCACTTTACATCCCAATCACAGCCCCCTCCTTCCCCTCTTCTCTGTCCCACTCTTACAAATACCTCCCCACATTGCCCTTCCCCTTCTTTTCAGAGAAAATGAGCCCCCCTGGGTTACCACCCTGGGGCATCTCTAGGCACATGCTCTCCCACTGGGTCCAACCAGACAGTCTAAGTAGGATGGAAGGGGATCCAATGTCAGGGAACAGAGACTGAGATAGCCTGTGCTCCACTTGTTGGACCACGCAAAAACCAAACTGCACATTTGCTACAAATATGTCCAGGGGTCTTTTCTATTTTCTTTGTTTTTCCATGTGTAGTGCAAGGGATCTCTTGCAATGCACCTTTAGATCCCAAAGTTCAATGACGTAATTCCTTGTTTTTCGGTTCATTAGGCTCTTCAGTACATGCTTCTCTAACTATAGGTAAACCAGAAAGTTTGGAAAGATAGGATATGAATTGTATACAAAACAAACAAACAGGAAATGCGAAACCCAAAAACCAAGGAGCTGGGGTATAGCTCAGATGGTAGAGCATACCTGCCTAGCATGCACAAAGCCGTGGGTTCTCTCTCCAGCACTGCACAAATCAGACCTGCTGGTATGTGCCTGCAATCCCACCACTCAGGTCAAAGTCTGGGCTGGACAGAAGGCTCAGTGGGAAAAATGCTTGCTGTACAAGTGTGAGGACACAAGTTTAAGTCCCCAGAATCCAAATACAGCTGACAGATGTAGCCTGCATCTCTAACCCAGGTGCTCATAAAGCAGGATGGACATACAGATGGAGAATCCCTAAAAGTTCATGGGTCAGACAGCCTGGCATACACAGCAGCTAACATCAGCAAAAGGAGCCGGCCGAAAACAAGGTGGAAGAGAAGACTCAGCAGCAAGATTCTCCTGACTTCTACATATATGCTGACATTCAGGGAACCACAGACAGGAGCACAGACATGGCACACCCATATACAAGAAATTCAAATTCATTCTTGGTTAAACAGGGAGTTCAAGAATAGCCTAAGCTACAGGATAAATGAGTGAGTGAATAAAATTAAATGATTGATCAATTGATAGATATAGATAGACAGACAGACAGAAACTTTCTTGCCCAGGCATAGAATTTTGACAATCACCTACTTCAAGAATTTGCGAGGCCAGCCATGGCATCCGCACACTTAACTGCTCGGTATAGAACACGATGTCAACGCTTAGAAGTATCTACTGTATTGTGAGGGAGGGGGAGAAGAAACACATATCACACTTTCTTGCAAATTGTCACATAGAAAATAAGCAGTGAGGCCTGCAGTGGTGGCACACACCTTAAATTCAGCACTTGGGAGGTAGAAGCAAGTGGATCTCTGAGTTCAGGACCAGCCTTGTCTACAGAGTGCGTTCCAGGAAAAAAAAATAAATAAAAGAAGAAAGAAGGAGAGAAGGAAGGGAGGAAGGGAAGGAGAGAAGGAAGGGAGGAAGGGAGGGAAGAAGGGGGAAATCAGCAGCTCAATGTGTACGATAATAGGTCTTCAGCTCATTTGCCTATCCTAATAGTGTGAAAATTCAGAGACATGTTCATAGATACAATGAAAGGAGTTAGAGTCAGATCAGCAATGCTTTGCTAATCCTTGTCATGGTTTGGACCATAAATGGCTCCCACAGCTTGTGTGCTGAAGACTCATAACTGGATGATGGCCCTACTAGGCTATACAGGAAACGTTAGGAAAAGATGCTGTTGAGGGTCATTGGGAGGATACTCTGAATGTACTTTGCTCTGGCCTTTGTCTCTTCTTGTTCTTTTCTGCTCCTTCCTCCCCTCTTCCGTCTCCACGATCTCTCTCCGCAGCTCTCTCACTGTTTCCTTGCTGCCAGGAGCATCAGCATAAAGCCACAACTGGAAAACTCCATACCACAACTGTCTGAGGCACAAAATTGATGAAAATATTGTTTAAAAAAATCTTGAGGTTATATGTTCTAAGGCCCATATGGGGGTAGGGGAAAGCAAATTTAGTTTTCAAACTTGAGTCCATGTCTAACATATCTCATTGTGTTTCTGAAAACACCACACAGAGTCAGTGAGATGAAGCGGTAGGCACGGTGTTGGCAAGCCTGATGACCTGAGTTCAAATCCCAGGGCCCATACCGCAGAAGAAAATCAACTCTTACATCACACACACACACACACACACACAAATAAACAAACAAACAAATAAATAAATAAATAAATAAAATAAATAAATAAATAAATAAATAAATAAAAGTACTTGCACCATGATGTTTGTCTTGCTATAGGTCCAAAGCAATGAGACCAGAGATTTCAGAGTGCAGCTGTGAGCCAACAAAAATTTTTCCTCCTTATAACCTGATTATTTCAAATACTTTGTCACAGCCACGGAAAGCTAACACATGCCTTGAATATTTTTGACACTCTTCTTAAAATCGGGATTGCATTTTGAATACTAAAGAAAAATCCAGATTAAAAACAGACGGATACCAATCAATGACATGTTCGGGACCCCTTCACAGGCTTTGAACAACCGAGCTGAAGGAAGCAGGTCAGTGCAGACTCAGAGAGCCACTGGCAGCTCACTAGATCCTGCAGCCTGGAGCCTAATGCAGGCATTCTTAGAAATTGTGTGGACTGGACAAGGTAACTTGGTATGTCATTAGTTCATTGTTGAGGTATCTGAAGCTAGATTATAAATAAAAACTGCATACGTACATCTTTACATAGACACATGTAAACAGCACAGTTTGTCATTCCTTATCCAAAGCGACAAGAGCCAGAAGTCTTCCTGATTTTGGAATGTCTAAATACACAGAGTAATAATACCTTGGGGAGAGGACCAAAATTCAAACACCAAGTACATTTATTTTTCATAGACATTTTACAAATGTAATCTACAGACCATTTTATATGATATATTTAATAATCTGAAAGATTCATGGCATCGAATTTTCCACTCTTGGCTTCAGACTAGTGCTGAACCTGTTTAGAGTTTGAGGCATTTCAAGTCTTAGATTTGCAGGTTAGCAATCCAACCTGTATATGTCAAGTCAGTGCCCATAAATTTGATTCTCTCCAACGCAGATATTGTAATGTATGAATGTTCAAGATGAACTAGCCACTTATAATTAGAAGGTTCTCTATGAGGAATTACTAAGCCTGGGTTACTCGGAACTATGTTAGGGAAAGATTAAGCTTCACTGGCAACTTGATTCAATTTAAGGTCACCATGGAAACACACTTCTGGAAGTGTCTATGTAGGCTGTTCATGAAAGGTTTACCTGAATGAGGAGGACTCACCCTGAATGTGAACAGCAGCATTCCAGGGGCTCAGATTCTGCCTGAGGAAAGGAGCAGAAGTTGAGCCCCACTATTTATCAACCTGTGTCCGTGTGACCTGCTACCTCGTATCCCTGCCACCTTTCCATCTATGATGGAATTTATTCTCAAACTTCAAGCCAAGTTACACTGGTCAGATGTTTTGGCACAGCAAATAAATCACAGAGTAACTACTACAAGCAAAGAAGAAAGGAAAAGAGGTAAGAAAGATTAACACTAAAGTGTTAAGAATCTTGTGCAAGGTAAAGACAAGAAGAAAATGGAAGCCATATCCTTGGGCAACATGGAAAAGAAGGGCTAAGATGGACAGATGTGGTCCTCACACTGCAGCTTGCTTTCCATTTGCTGGGGAATAAGTAATTGTGGTGACTCAGGAAGGGGGGGTGGAGGGTGTGGTGTCAGGAAGCCAGATCTACAGGTACATCTGTTCATGCACCACGCTGTTTCTATTTCAGGCCAGAGATTCTGTGCTCAACTCTAATGGAATCCTGCATTTGCTCCCTACTAGTGGTGATGGAAGCCAGAGCCAAAGCATGGGGAAGTATCCACAGGCTTCATCATCGTTACAGCAAGGACAAAAAATAGCTTCGGTATCTGCTCTCCCTGCCAGTGGTCCTTCAGGACCAACTTCCTACGTGAATAAAATCACAATGTTAAGTGAGGATAGCGCCTGCTGTTGGGCAGAACCTGTAACCACAACAACCTCCTCCAGGTACAGGTCTCTCCTGTTGGAAAATGGAAATTTTTCAAATTTGCAAATTTTCAAATTTGCAAATTTCTATTACGTTTATTATCATGGGTCTCAAAAATATCCATTTACCCACAAGTCATTCGGGCAGACAAGCTTTGAAAAATATCCTAACTTTGGGAAGAGAATGTTTTCTCATGTTTAAACAGACACCCTTGAAAATTAAATGTCATTCACAGTCATTCTCCTCCCACCCCCACCCCCAAACTCCTGGATTGGTTTCTATTACAGCAAAATAATCCTTCAGTATTAAGTAAACCAAGCAGCTTGACTCTGTTCAACGATAATCACTAGCTTTGCTTCTTTATTAGTGGTTTTATAGAGAAACTACTTTTTGTAATGAAAAAGTTCGCTTCGGGCTCAATTCTTGCATACCAAGCTTCAGTTTGTGGTGAAGCTCAGCAGTCTCGCTGTGAACCTTTGAATGTTGGGAATTGGGTGACGGAAAGGCTGACACATTAGCCACAGCTGGTGTTGAAAAAAAATCTTTCAGAAATGTTCAACCCTTCCCTATGAAGTCAATCCCCAGAGCCTAGAATTTTGTGATTTTTTTTTTCAACCATAAAAGCAAAACTCACCAGCAGTGAAAACCACGGTACCAGCTGAAAAGGTTGACCTCGATCTAAAGGCATTTAGTGTTGACTAAGAAATGCATGCTTAAAAGAACTTCCTGTGTTGGTTACTGGATGATCTGAGAAAGGAAAGAAATAGAAAGAGTTCACATAAGGCAAAAGCTTCGCTTGAGAGTAGAGAGAAGGAGGATGGACAGAAAGAAACTTCAGAGTCTGGCAGGTGGAGGTCAATGGCTGGACAAAGACAGTCTATTTGTGTTGAAGTCTATATAGTATCTCTAAGTTCACACTGAAGGAATGAAAGTGAAGTCTATGCAGGAGTAACAACTGTGACACAACAGCAAACTCGCACTGAAGATACCCAGCCCCTGGCAAGACAAAGCAAAGGCAAGCAAAGAAGTAACTCATGTGGTGTCTTCATAGTCAATAGAGCTCACCAATGGAATGTCTATAAACTGCCAGACATTGTAGACTGCTACCTGTTTCCATTTCCAGCACCTTTGGCAGTCCCTAAGCCATGTCACTGTTAGCCTCTTTCAGATGCACTGCCAGTCCTGAGGCTGGAAAAGCAGCAGAGATGATGTGTGCTATATTTCAGCATGCTTATAGTTTCTTATCCTATGCCCAATTAAGCTTATTCAGCAAAGACAGGCAACCACTTTCTCTTTATGTGATTTCCCCAAGGCAACCTGTCTTTAGTAAAACCTAAAGTGGGTCCTCAGGAGTTTGGGAGTAAAATTGCTTAAAAACATGGTTTAAAAAAAAAAAATCCCAAGCACACACATGCACAGATAATTTGTGTGTGCACGTGCATGCACACACACACACACACACACACCATATATAGATAGATCCTTATTCATGTGTATCTGTAATACATAGTGTACATATACAAGTGTATATGCAAACACACATATACACTTTAATGAAAAGTTTTTTATCCTACCTCATACATATGCATACCATCCATGCCTTTGAGGCTGTACTCTTCAACTACAGACACATCCTGACAATAGTTGACATGATTTTTCTATTTTATGATGCTCTAAAAAAATGATTTATCAAAATTTAGAAGAAAGGCTACTTCTAACTTTTCAGTATCTTTTCCTGAGCTAATGTTAGTTAGTCCAATCTTTTCTTGTGCTCCTGGACAGTAGCAATTGCGGCATGAGTCCCAGTAGACAGAGCAGTCATAAAGTGATACAACAAACACTCAGCAGTGTGTTTAGCCATGATAGTCCACAGATCTGACACACTGATATGTTGAGGGAGTGGGTGACCTACAAAATAAATACCTAAGTCTTCCACAAGAAATGGAGCCGTTCCCAAGCTAAAACCAGAGCCAACACTTACAGCATGCTTTCCAAACCAGCATGGTGGCAATGCCTATAGTCCTAGCACTAAGAAAAAATGAAGCAGGAGGGCTAAATGTTTGTGACCAACTTGCTCTACAGAGTAAGTTCTAGGTCAGCCTGGACTACCTAAAAATCAATGTAGTGATCAAATAGCTCACCTTAACACTTCCACTCACTGCTAAGCCATCACAAACATCCACTCAATATCTACTTTCTTCACCAAGTTTACTTCTTATGCCCACTATAGCACTTGGCAGAAAGGACATTTGTGCATCCATGTCTATTGCTTCACTAGTCAGCCATAAAGAAAAACAAAATTATGACTTTTAAAAGGAGAACAAATGGAACTAGAGATTATGCACAATAAGCCAGACTCAGAAACACGAATATCACGTGAACAAATATTTCCCATGCAAGCCTAGAATTACGTTTTAAGTTCACTTCCCATTTTGGACAAGCAGGAAGAAGTGTATGAAAGGGTAATGGTTGCCAGGCAGTGAAGGTGCACATCTTTAAACCCAGCACTCAGGAGGCAGAGGCAGGTGGATCTCTGAGTCCAAGGTCAGCCTGGTCTACAGAGTGAGCTTACAAAGTGAGTTCAGAACAACCAGAACTACACAGAGAAAACCTGTCTCAAAAAACAAAAGAAAGAAAGGAAGGAAGGAAGGAAGGAAGGAAGGAAGGAAGGAAGGAAGGAAGGAAGGAAGGAAGGAAGGGGGAGGAGGGAGGGAGGGAGGGAGGGAGGGAGGGAGGGAGGGAGGGAGGAGGAGGGAGGGAAGGGGTAATGATGGCTGAATATAACATACATGCATAAAAATTGCACAAATAAAACATGTATTTATTGTAAAATAAATGTTAATAAAAAGTCATGGAGACTGGGGAAATAGCTCAGTGATAGAGCACCTTCCTAGTATACACAAAGGAATACACTCAAACCCTAATTCCGGAGAAGAAAAGCGAAAAACTCACGGAGGAATAAAAGTGGGTGTATAATGAATATATATTAAATTCACAAAGGAATCACTTCTACAAGGAAAAAAAAAAAGCAAAAAGGAGCTACTATACATCCATGATTAGGACACGCCCCATTACTGCTTGCTATCTGCCCTTCCTCCCATACACTGACTTCTTTCTAAAGTCTTGTGAACACTGATACCCTCCGTATATGACAAAAATGTCTCTTCTTCTATAGCCAAGCGTTCCCTTGAGGGCCACCAGAAATACACTGTACTCACCTCAGTTAGATACTTTAGTCTTACATACGAGGTACCCGGTGGGAACATTACCTTGCACTGACTAAGTAGAGCCCAGTTCCCCTGGTTTTGGAAGCTAGCAAAACAGCAGCTATCAGGGAGGCTCAATGCGCATGTGTGAATATTTAATAAAGTCTGTCTTCATACATCTTGTCCTACTCCTGATGCTTTTGGTAAAGATGACCAAAGGGGAGTGCTAATTCAGAATGCTGGTATGTTCTCACGATTCCATGGGTCAGACACCACCATCTTTCCCAGTCCTCATTAAGCAATGCAACTGTGTTCTTTGTTCTGTTCCCTAAATATGCCATTAGCTGTTGGAGAGCTGAGAGAGGCGTGTGCACAGTCAGGCCACTTCCTGTGAGAGAGTAGCCTCACACTACCATCAGGTAAAGACCAACACTGCAGAGGGACACTATCCTGACTGTGGGAAAAGAACTGTGTACACAAAGCTATTCAACCACAGGGCTGGAAGAGACTCAAAACAAGCCAAAGCTTAATTGGTGTTGAAGATTTCCCGGCCAGGATTCATGTCAGAGGTCAAGCCCAAACCCATCACTAAGGACAGCACGTCCATCCCAGAGACACAGACACAGAGCCGAGGAGTTTTAGAATTCTCCATATAATCCTCCATGTTAGTCAGTATTGCCTATCTGTCTGTCTGTCTGCCCCACCCATCTCTGTCTCTCTCTCTCTGTGTCTCTCTCTGTCTCTCTCTCTCTCTCTCTCTCTCTCTCTCTCTCTCTCTCTCTCCCCCCTGTCTCTCTTTCTCTCTCTCTGTCTCTCTGTCACACACACACACACACACACACACACACACATCACTAAACTCCCAGCCCTGATCAAACCACATGCTTCCTATTCTCTGCTGTTCAATTCTCTTTCCTTCTCTATAAATTGAATTAATGAGGAGTTTTCTAAAAGCACACATTCCCTTAAAGGGTCTATTATTTTGAAGTTAATGGCTTTGACAAGCAGCCAGGCCAAACAGTCCCAAGCAGCAATAACTCTTACAACAGCTCCAAAACTTACCCTCAAATGTCACTGAGGCCCTATGCTGATCTGTCCTCCCTTTGATTACTGCTAGATGCTTTCCTCCCTCCCTTAACATTTTATAGAGAACTCAAAGGCATCAAAGAAACCAGCAAAGGACAAGAAGATTGAGAGCCGTGTTCAATCTCAATGTTAGGATTTTGCCTTTGCCTTCCCACAACACATTCTAAACTCAAAATCCCAATCACAAACGCTGTGTCACACAAATCAAAATAGCAAAATACAGCTAAAGAAAGGGGGAGGGGCATTTCTTATGTTTATCCAATTCTCAGCATGCATACTTGTCATGTATGATAGGTTAATGATTTTTTAAGTCTTTAAAAATGTATCATTATTATTAAAATTATTAATGTGTGTGTGTGTTGTGTGTGTGTGTGTGTGTGTGTGTGTAAGTGCAGATGCACAGCTCTGCATACCACAGAGTGCACAACTAGGGAGGTCAAAAAAGAACTTCTGGAGGAAGAGTACTCTCCGCCAGTGTGATGTAGGGATGGAACTGGAGTTATCAGGTTTGTGCAGCAAATGCATTCATGGGTCATCTCTATGGCTCATTTAATTTTTTACAGAACAAGCAAGTGGGCATCGTCAAGCAACACTCCACAAGGGCAACTGCTTCAAATCACCTTCCTAGACCAACATCCAGTGAGATGATGACCGAGACGATGGGAAAATACAAACACAACTGCAGAAAACACAGTGAGAATTCTGTCTCCAAAGAACAGGAATGCTCAAAAGGCATCTCTACATACATGACCTCATTTCACCACACATAGCAGGCAACATAAACACAGCAAACCTTTTCAAGTTCTTTAAGCCTAAAATGAGGGAGTGGGTAGACACGTGTTAATAAATGGTTTCATCTCTCTTGAAAATATAATTTAAAATAACAATTTCTGAATAAAATGGATGCAAATTTCTGTGTCTGCAAAATGTTCTAGAAAACTGGGCTGATGTACAGAGGTTTAGTAAACATGCTCAAAGTCACATTAGAAGCAGAAAAGAGAAACACAAGGAACAAAAAGTTTCAGAGCAGGAGATGCACAGGGTTTGGTTGGTACATGGCATCACATGAGTGTAAGAACCCACACTTGGGGGCTGGAGAGATGGCTCAGCGGTCAAGAGCACTGACTGCTCTTTCAGACATCCTGAGTTCAATTCCCAGCAACCACATGGTGGCTCACAACCATCTGTAATGAGATCTGATGCCCTTGTCTGGTGTGTCTGAAGACAGCAACAGTGTACTCACATACATAAAATAAATAAATCTTAAAAAAGAAAAGAACCCACACTTGATCTCCTAGAACCCACATGTAAAGCCCTGGCAGAGTGGCAATCCTGTGATCCCAGCAGTGATTAAGAATACACCACGGTCCTCTTTTGTTTAGTCCTACATTGTTTTTCCCATATGCATCATTATAGGATGCTATTTCTGAAGAACAATAAAACTTGAAAAGCATGTACATATATTACCTCATTTGGTCCCATTAACAAACATGGATGAAGCATATTTGTTAGCATCGAGCCCAAACTCTGAGTGACGTCATATTCAGGTGATGTACGACCTCTACCTCGTTACCAAGACAACCGTCAAACTTTCCCATAGTTCACCTGACAACCTCACCTGGTACCTGCGGAAGAATACGTCACAGGCGATATAAATATTCAGGGCGACATCATGCTCTCTTTCTCTCTCGCCATCTTTCCCCCACTTCTTCCACTACCCTCTATCCAAATAAAATCCACGCTCTCCCGTGGAATCAGCCGGTCTGCTGTGGTCTGTTCTAAGCCGCGCGCCACCAGAACCCTTTAATATTGACTTTTCAGATGAGAACACTGAAGCTCAGGAATATTTGATGACAGTCTGAGTCTAGTTTCTATGGCCATAAGGAATACTCAAGGCTGGGTTTTAAAAGGAGATTTGCTTAGCTTTCAGTTTAGAAAAATAATAGGTAGCTACATGTGTCTGGCTCTGGTTGATGGCCTTGGTGAGAGTCTGGCATAGTAATGTCTAGAGCAGATGAAGAAAACATGTAATGAGATAGGATGCCACAAAATCAATTATCAAGATTCCTTTTTATCATAAAACCCACTTTCGAACAAATTCACTCCTAGAGACCAGCTCCCTCCATGGCCTAATTACCTCCAGTAAACCCCATTCTTAAAGATTCTACCACCTCCCAACATCGCCACACTTCCAACACCACAAATATCTGGGGAATCCTCCCAAACCATATCACACTATACCACTGGGTACAACATACAACTTCTGACTCCTGAGTAACAGTTTGCACATGTATGCTACTTTCCAGTTTACAAGAATAAAGAGAATGAGAATTTACAATGAAAATTAAAAAGGATGTTTACCAAGTTAGGACTATCGCATGTGGATTTAAACGGCAAAATAGGTAGTGAACTTGCTTCTAGACTGAAATAAATAGGGACCTGAAAAGACTGCTCAGTGTATAAGAGTGTACGCTGGCTTTGCAGAGGACCCAGGGTCAGTTCCCAGCATCCATATTGGGGTGCTCATAACCTCCTGTAACTCCAGCTCCACAGGACTCAATGTCCTCCTCTGGCCTCTGTAGAACCTGCATACATGAGGTGTGCATGGATATACTCAACTACATACACATAACACACATATAAAATAAAAATAAATCTAAAAAGTTTTAAGATTGGTATAAATACAATTGATATGTTTTCTTTTAGTAATTGTCTTTTGAGTCTGACTTTGCTTCTACCCAACATTACAAAGATTTGTATGGCTCATGGGAGAAGTATGCCTCTGAGCCTGGATTTATGATGTTGCTGGCTATGAGTGAGAGCATCCTCACTCAGTAAAGCATAGCATGTTTCCTACTGATACATCTCTCTGTAAGGTAAAAATGGCCAGCATTCTACAATAGGAAAGGCCCTGCAATGTTCGACATGAGTGCATCTGCTTCGAGGGTGACTCGTGTACCCACTTAGGATCAAAGTGTAAGCAACCAAGTAACAGGAACTTTCAAGCACCCACGTTAACCATGTGCACCTATCCCAGCAGCTATTACTTAGTCAATAAAGAGACCTCTTTGGCATTTACAGGATGGCTCTGTAGGCTCTTGCTAGGCAAGTCTGGCTACCTGAGTTCAATCCCTAGAACCTGTGTAGAGATGAAAGGAAAAATCTGACTTCACAAACTTGTTCTCTGACTGGCCCATCTGCTCCCACATACATCATACACACAAAAGATTTTTACTGAATAAAACATTCTAAACAAACAAACAAAACAAAATAAAACAAAACAAAAAAAAAAAACGATAGGTTTTTTGTTTTATTTGGTTGTTTTGATTTGGTTTTTTGTTTTGTTTTGGGCTAATCTTAGTTAAGCCATGCTTCTCAAAAGTCTTAAATTCAGAAGTAAGATCTAAAGTCCAAAATTTTACAGCTAGGGGTATTTCCCACCTACAAACCACCTAGCACTTTCTAGTGCTACCATAGTTCCAACAAATTCCCACTAGCTTGTTCTTCCTCACAGCCATGATACCCAGGGGCCAGTGGCAGCATCCAGCATCCTGTATGTGGTACCCAACATTCCAGTGATCTTTGAGTACAACATCTATGAAGTCTCTACAACCTAATACTCTCTCCAGCCCAGAAGCAGAAAGCAAACCACTAAGCAGCAAGGGGTGAAAAGGCTACAGGCTTTTCCTTATAGCATGTCTGGGGTTCTAGGTGGCTATTTATTTCCTGATTTATAGAGACTGAAAGACTTCTCACACTTGACTTTGCTATTGTCACGATGTTGCAGACAGAAGGACCAAGATTCTGTTCCCACCAAGGGGCCAGCATCTGGATGAGATTACTCACAAAACTAGGAACGTTAGATGAGCAAACCAAGAGAATCAGACTCCCACACAGCTGGACAGGATGCTAAAACACTGAGTAGGGAGGCTCCTTTCAGTGAACAGTAGTAGACAGGAACAACATGAGAAGGCCCAGGCAATGGCCATGCTCTACCACCTCTGGAAGATCCCTTTCCTGTGTCAGCACCTGGGCGGGGGGCACCTCATTTTGCCAAGAACTTACTGACCACCCAGAACTTAGAAGCTCTACCAACACTGTCTGATGTAATTTTTCTTCCCACAAGCCTTCAGATGAAGAACAATCTCCTATTTTGAACTGGGATACAAAAATTGATATGATAAAAGGAGCTGCAAGAACTTAAGGCAACTCCATGAATCTCTCCTAAATGTGTGACTTCCTTAGGCTCACATGCCTCACATCTGCTGACATGAGAACAAGAATAGCCACCAGCTACCATGGGCCTGTTACCAAACCCAGTTTGTATCTACCCATGCAACCTCCAGCAGTTCTGCCTTGTTCTCAGCCTCATAACACACTTCCAAATTCATATAGCTACTCTATCACTCCATCCAGATTGGATGAAGAAAATGTGGTACATAATCACAATGGAATTTCCTCCATTCCTAAGAGAGAATAAAATTATGGCATTTCCTGGAAAATAAATGGAGCTGGGGTTCATTGCGCTAAGTGAAATAAGCCAGGCGCAGAAAAATAAATATCACATTTCTCTTGTATGTAGGAGTTGCATTAAAATGTATATAGATGCATATATCCACAGGACATAAAAGTACAAAAGGGAGCACAAGATGGGAGGAAGAAAATTTGAAGGGGGGGGGCAAAAAGACAGGGTAATGGGATGCATGTAACTGAAAGCAGAGGGAGATTATCTGGGGAAGAGAGAAGTGACCAGCAAGAGATGGAGGCAAGAGTGCAGAGATGGAAAAAGAAGAACAAGGAATACTTGTATATGCCTGAAAATGCTATATGCCATAATGAAATCTATTGCTTTGTAAACTAACTAAAATTTTTAATTAAAAAAAGAACAGGATAAATCAAACAGAGAAATAATTATTAAAATATTTTAAATAACCACATATGTATAATGTAACAATATATGTAACTGCTTTAACATATTAAGTGACCAGAAACAATCACAACTATACTTTCAAAGTCATAATGTGTAACCATGAAATCAGCAAAGTGAGAACTGTAAACTGCTGTATAAAAAAAGTATTATTGAAATGCACAAATGTTTCACCTACTGTAGCAATTGAGTAAAGTCTTCAGTTAACAACTTTACATGACCTAGCCTACCTGTCTGTGTCAAATTAAGTTCATTCCTCCTGGGGATATGACTCAGATGCAGAGCATTTACAGGGTATGGGAGAAGAGAGGGAAGTAGAAGAGTGGGGAGGAGAGGAGAAATCTTTGAGTCTCCATGCTGTGCCTTAGCTTCTAGTCTCCCACAGACCAGTAATAGTGAAGGACTTAAGACAATGGACATAGAACACACTAGCTTCTTTTCTGACTTAAACAATGAAGTGGATTTTCCCGCTTTCTTCACAGGCATGCAGTATAGAATAACAAAACTCAGTTTTTCCACAATTAACTGAAATTTCCAGAATTTCTTCCTGGAAACTTCAAGTTCGTGTCCTTGGGGCTAGCAGTATAGCTCATTTGCTAGAATGTTTTTCTGAAATGCACACTATTTGGCTACGAGTCCCAACACAAAGAATAAAACACAAACAGAATGCATGTTTTCACTCCTGCCCAAGACCACCTGCCTTGAGATGGCCTTGATTTACACTGGAAAACCCAGAACCATTAAAGAGATCCCTCAAATGATGACTGTCATCAATTTTGATGGTACAAATTCCCTTTTAGAACTTACAGCAGTGTTTCTACTCACTAGGTCCTAAGCCCCACCAAGCACGGCTTCACAGAGGGCATTTCCACACTGTCAAATCATATTCAGAAGCCCCTGAAGTTACACAACACTGAAATGTGAGCCTCAGTCTGCTCATCTAGGTAGCAAGTACTAGAGGCATGACATCACTGGGCTCATAGAATGTCTTCAGATTTTCCCCACTCCTGTGTACATCAACCTACCAAACCCTATCAGATAGAAGCTGCCCCACTACAGAGCAGGCACAGAGGGAAACAAGTTCACAGGCTTAGCTCCTACAAACTGTACTAAGAGACTGGATCCAAGCCAAGTCACACCTGGAATCCCACCGATCAGGAAGCAGACACAGACACAGGAGGAGAAATGAGTTTGAGACTAGCACAGGCTACATAGCAAGACTCTGCCAAAGGACAACAAAAAGAAAGAAAAAAAAGCCAAGGAAGGAAAGGAAGAAAAGAAAGGAGGAAGGAAGGGGTCAGGGAGGGTAAGGGGTAGAGGAGCAGGGAGGCGGGGAGGCAGGGAAGGGAGGGAGAGCAGAGGGGTATATGGGGCAGGGAGACAGGGGCCAGAGAGGCAGAGAGGAGAGGGGCAGGGAGGCAAAGAAGTCAATCCCAAACGAGTTCTTTCTATCCTCTGGTATTTTCTAGTCCTTTCCCTTCTATTAACAACATTGTGCCATAATGTAGAAAAAGACAGAGCCAACTGCTCCTGGAAAGGACAATACTGACCCAGGAATGCTTATGTGGTTCTCTACCTTTAACAGGCCTGAGAAAAACCTGAAAGGTGCTTGTTAAAGATTTCAAAACTTCCCCCAGAGGTCTCTGACTCAGCAGGTCTACAATGGGAGCCAAGGATTAACAATTTGATCAAGAGCCACAAGTGATGAGGTACTGGTGGTCTCAGGACCACACCTCGAGAGAGAGCCCAGCAGAGCCCAGTGCAGAGAAAGAGCCAAGAGGGAGGTGAGCCAGGCCTTGGGAATTCTCAAGTGGCTTAGCAGTGTTTACAGTCTAGCCCATTGCTCCAAGTGTAATGCCTGCAAAGTTAAAAATTCACCAAACAGCCACAGGCAAAAAGAAGGTTCACATGAAAGTCCTGGTAACCCTAATGGTGGTAACAGCATTCCTTGAAACAGGGCACTGTGTGGACCTCGCTGCCTCCTTTTAAGATGTTTGCAGGCCCTGCCTCTTTGCTCTCTCTTCTGGGGGGTAGGAAGCTCTCATCTCTGCTTTCCTTGGAAACAGTATTATTCCCTAGAAAAACTGTCCTTCTTTACTTCTGCCTGTCCTTTTACAACTTAAATTTGCAGCCAGGCATGGTGGACCACGGCTGGAATCACACAGCACTCAGTAGGCAGGGGCAGGAGGACCTACTGCAAGATGCAGGCCAGTGAGGGCAACAGAATGGATTGGAAGCTAGCCTGGGCAACTCACTGAGACTCATGTCTCAAAAACAGAAGTAAATAAATAATGGAGGCAAAGAATATAGATCAGTGGGTAGAGTGCTGGCTTAGCAAGCAGGAGGTCCTGGATTTGATCCCCAGAAAGGCTCCACACTTAACAGTTCCTATGCTTGGGAGGTGGCAAATGGAGGATCAGAGCTTTAAGGCTGTATACCAGGTTCAAAGGCAGCCGAGATTACATGAGACCCTGCTTTTAAATATCTTTTAATACATAAATGATATTTGTTGCATTGGGTGCAACAAATTTATATTTTGACTACCACCCGTGGTTTGTGTGTGGTGAAATTTATGCAAATACAAATAAGGAAAAAAAGGAACAACAAGTTTGGTGAGAACACAAAATCAAATTAGATACACAAACACACACACACACAACTGCACAAACTCTAACAAACATGAGCAGCTTAATGGGTTAATAGTGAAATCAGAGGGGAAAACCTGAAGAAAGGGCTAACAAAACATTAGTAAGAGCTGAAGTGCAGAGAGCACAGAAATAGTCTCAGTGATGCAAAGGTATTACTTAATGGACAACCACTATCGCATTAAACATTTATAAAACACGGGCATTTAGTGAAGGGCTGTCAAAAAGCAAGGGCAGGAACTCTCCAAATTCTCTCCTCACTAAATCAGGTGAATTCCTCCATCATCTGCACCAGCTGAAAAAGTCCAGGCTATTTTCTAACAGTGTGGCTGAAGTACTTCTATATTAAGTGCTTTCAGGACAGAGTCCATGCTATAAGCACCCACTAACATTTAGGCAGCTTCGTAAGTACCTACACTGCAAGGTCAGACCAATCCACATTCAAACAAACTAAACACTCCCCATCACAGGACAGAAACTGGGCCAATATTTACTTGACAATTTGACACTCATTTACCTTTCTTTTCTCCCAAAATAACATCATTTAAGAGTTTTTCCTCCCCTGTGACAGGAGATGGTGGTGTTACTAAGGACCAAAGAAGATAAGCAAGGGGGTAGAGATACTGAGCTTGGAATCTGAACTAAACGTGACCAGGGAGCCTAGCCACTGGCCCAGTCTGTCTCATTGGTTTGCTCACCCCCACCGACTGCATTGACTACTCAATTTATCAAATGCTTGTGTATCTGCCAGGCACAGTTCTTGTCTGAACAGACAGTCAATATCCTTGCCAGACAATGCTTATGTTCCAGCAGAGAAGCCAACAATAAGCCAGTCAGCAAACAAACACTAGTGATCAGACAGTGTTAAGTCTAGGAAGGAAAACAGGGTAGGGCAAAGGGGAGAGAGGGGGGCAAAGTATCTGGGAGCCAAACTTTTTTTTTTTTTTTTTTTTTTTTGTTTTTCGAGACAGAGTTTCTCTGTATAGCCCTGGCTGTCCTGGAACTCACTCTGTAGACCAGGCTGGCCTCGAACTCAGAAATCCACCTGCCTCTGCCTCCCAAGTGCTGGAATTATAGGCGTGCACCACCACTGCCTGGCAACATTTTAAATAAAATGGCTGGAGAAAACTTCTCTGGAGACTTTGGGTTAGATACAGAATAAAACCAGCAATGAGGTGGTACATACTCCATGTTCCAGTTACACAGATACATTCAGTATAAGAAACTGTCACTTACTTATATATCTAAGTGAGTTGATGTGGATCATGGAAATACAAAAAAAAAGAAGAGAGGTACAAGGTCAAACTAGTGCCAGAATGGTCAAGCAAACAGGATAGAGAAGTGGAGGGACAGACAGACAACATGACCTTCACCTGCCTCGGTATAACAGACATGCAAAGACTTCATGAAATAGGTCACACAGACAGAGAAAATGGATCTGAGAAAATGTATTTTTTTTTCATCTTCTTGAACTTGTTCTTTGTGTATGGGTTTTTAGCCTGTGTACCATATTTGTGTAGCATCTGCAGAGTTAAGAGGAGCCAGTGAGATAGCCTGTGACAGGAGCTGCTGGCAGTTGTGAAGCATCACATGGGTGTTTGGGATGGAACCCTGGTCCTCTGAAAGAGCTACACACATTCTTACCATGGAGCTCTCTCTGCAGCCCCAGAATCATGTTCTTTTAAAGCTCCCTTCTCTGGAGCTGGAGAAATGGCTCTGCACTTAGGCGGATACACTGCTCTTGCATTGAACTCAAATTTGGTTCTTAGCATCTACGTTCAGGGCTCACAACTGCCTGTGACTCCAACTCCAGGGAATCCACAGACTCTTCTGACCTCTGCAGAGACCCCCACTCATGTGTGCAAACTCACTCTTAAACTCACTCATACACATGATTAAAAAAGTAAAAATAAAGGCCAGACATGGTGCTCGGGCCTTGAATCCCAGGACTGGAGAGGCAGGCACGGGATAATATACTGAGTTTTAGGCCAGTCTGGTCTGCACAAAAAGTTCTAGTCCAGAACTATTGAAATATATATAGTACATAAAATAAAAGAAATGAAAACATGTTTTCAAAGTTATCTTTTCCAGAGTATTCCTTGAATATAGTAAGTGGATCATGGAATACAGTTGTTTTTTTGGTGTAATTAAGATAAACATAGAAGATGTTATAAATGATTTATGAACAAATAGAGACTTTTGGTCTTTATACAGGAGGAGTAAGCATGTACACTTTATAAAATTCTAGCGTCTGAACTGGGGGTGCAGCTCAGAGAGGGGCTCACCACCTCGAGCTCAGTTTTCAGAACCAAAAAAAAAAAAAAAATTTAAAAGTGTAAAACTATCTTTTTAAAGCGAGTGTCTTACATTAAAGGACAGGAAGCAACCACTTTAGATGCTTGCAAAGAGAGTGAAATAAGGCTTTGGCATTTAAAATGAAATAAACATCTGAAAAATCTACAGCCACAGAAAAGCCATAATCTATTTCAGATTAAAAGGCACAATGAAGTCATCACTTTCTAGTTGCTGTGATTAGAGTTTTGGGTAGAGCCTCAATCATTTATGCTTTTAATCTGAAACTGGTCCTTAAAAGCTGTAATGAATTAAACAACATCCCACCCACAGAATCAATTGTAAAATACACTGTAACTAAAAGCATAATGACTCAATCTGCTTCCTTCCTCGGTTTTCCATAATCCATTTGACCCCCTTCCTGTCACCTAATCTAATCACTGGCTCTCTCTCCATTAACTTAAGATTCTCCCTCTTATGCTATCTGAAGTCACTACACTTGGTTCTCCTGGAGTTGAGGGACAATTTTATAGATGTCACTATAAGAAATTAAATTGTTGAAATGTAAAGTAGACTCTGATTGGATTCATGGCTGTGTATATTCCAAGAACAGGGCGGTGCTGGTAGACACAGAGTCTAGAAGGAAAGTCTAAAACCATTTTTGGTATGTAACACTGTTCAGAAAGAGCGGAAACATTCTCAGAGAAAGGCATGCTGTCAGGGTTGATGAACAAGGCCTCTCACATCTACAACTCCTTCAACCTCACTGCTACAACATACACCAAACAGCATACTGCATTCCAATTCCAAATCATATGCACATACAGGACCCTCACCTGATCCCACTGCTGCCTTTGGCCCTCATACTTATCCAAAAATCACAGATAAACACATTGCCCAAACTGAGACTCAGGGTTAAAAACTGCAGACGTGACAAGTAGCTTTTGGTTTCATCCAAAACTAAATTGGTCACTGTCATAAACAGCTTATTTTAAAATGAAATCAAAGATACAGCTCAGTGGCACAGCATTTGCCTAGCATTTGCAAATCTGTGGTTGAATCCCAGTGCAGAAAACAAAATCCTTCCAGCCAGGTGGTTGTGGCCCATGACTTTAAATCCAGCATTCAGAAGGCAGAGGCAGTCAGATCTCTGTGAGTCCAAGGCCGGCCTGGTCTACAGAGATAGTTCCAGGACAGCCAAGGCTATACAAAGAAACTTTATCTAGAAAAGCAAGCAAGGAAACAAACAAACAAATCCTTCAAATAAAACAAAAGCTCCTTTTCCTGTGAACTTGTCCGTTTACTGACATGGAAAACTAACTGTTCTGTTTGGTGTACACTCCAGCACTGCCGTCTACAGGCAGATAGGAAATGAATTTAATAATGTGGATACCAAATTAATAGTTTTAATCAGATCTCTGGTACACATTAAGAGTGGTGTGCAATCTTTGGCCGAAGGTCACACAGAGTAATTCATTTCTCACGTATACACTCCCATCTGCTTGTACACTCAACCATGAGGCCAACCGGGTAAGGATAACACCCCAAAGAAGATGATTCATAACTCATCTGTAAGGATGGAATGTAACTAGAAAAGACTGGAAAAGTCTTAAAGTAACTTATATTCAGCTCTGAGGAACTTTACACATTGGCCATATGTATTACACCTACCTGATGTGTTACTGCCATTTGACAAGTTCCTTCAACAGTGTCTTACCTCCAGAGCTTTCTGTTCTATGATAAAACATCACAACCAAAAGCATCTTTGGAAGAAAAGGATTCAACTGACTTAGACATCCAGATCACAGTCTTTCAAAAAAGGGACATCAGGACAGAAAGGAACCTGGAGGCAGGAACTTGAGCAGAGGCCATAGTGGCTTGCTCTATAAGCCAGAACCACCTGCCCATGTGTGGTACCATCCATAGCGGATGGGGCTCTCCCACACCAATCCGTAAAATGACCCATAGCTTTGTCTTTAGGCCAGTATGATGAAAGCATCTTCTCAATGGATGTTTCTTCTTCTTAGACGACTAGCTTGTGTCAAGTGGACAAAACACTAAGCAACTTACTGTCAAACAAAACAAAAACCTGCCCAAGTAAATAATGATAACTATAGATCACAGATTATTGTTGATTATTCAATATACCTACAATGACCAATTGGTCTTATTCTGCTTCCCTGGTAGGTATTGTTTGTGCTTCTTTTATTCATGTTGAGGGACCTAATAACAATAAATATAACAGGGGGGGCTACATGTGTGCACAGCTTTAGAGCCTACAAATGCATTTCATTACTTCACTTGAACCCTTTGGTAATCCATGGTGCAATGTAGCATGGAGAGCAGTACTTCAGTTTACACATTACTAAGTGGAGGTTCATAAAGGCTGACTAATCTGTCTAACGTTAGTTAGACACTGCGTTAGTCTCAAACTTAGTCCTATGGTCTTAAGACACAGGCACATTTTTTACTTTATTATTGGCTCTTTTTACTTTATTATTGGCTCTTTATTATTGGTATCTGAACATCTAAGAAAGTGTTCGGATGGCTCCTATATCTGCAATAGGAAGGAACTCTACCTACCCTACATGAGGAGGGAACTCCTGCTCTATCTCTAGATTGATGCATTCTTTTTTTTTTTTTTTTTTTTTTTTTTTTTTTTTTTGAGACAGGGTTTCTCTGTGTAGCCCTGGCTGTCCTGGAACTCACTCTGTAGACCAGGCTGGCCTCGAACTCAGAAATCCACCTGCCTCTGCCTCCCAAGTGCTGGGATTAAAGGCGTGCGCCACCACCGCCCAGCCAATTGATGCATTCTTATCTTTCCATGGATAACTCCAGCAGTTATCCAGCATACTGCCTTACACTTAAGCATGAAAGTGTGTGCTGGAACTGGTTAGGACACTACAGTCAGTTAAGTATAGAATGAGGAGCCGAGTTCAATCCCAGCACCTATGTAAAACCCAGACACTGTCTCATGCATTTGCAATTCCTGCACTGGGAAAGCAGAAACAAGAGTATGGACCGGACATTAGCTAGTCAATCTAGCTAAATCTCAACCTTCAGGTTCCTTAAGAGTAATTGAGTAATTGAGAAAGACACTGGTAATGACATCTGGTCTCCACAAGAATGCCTATATAATATGTTCATACACACAAAGCAACACAGCACACAAATACACACACATAAACACAATGTGTACACATGGTTTTGAATTCCGAAGTTATACAGAAGAAGAATAATTTGGCCAACAGACCTTCTTAAAAAATGTTGATATGCTTGAAAATCACTGTCATGAAAATGGACTGGATACCAGCCAGGATGGTTATAGAGATGAGAAAAACAAAGAGGGGAAGGAGGAGCAACAGGGAGCTCAAAAAATTGTTAAAACTACATCACTAGAACCTGGCAATGTAACTAGAGAGATGGTTCAGGGGTTTAAGAGCACTTAACTGCTCTTCCAAAGGTCCTGAGTCAAGTCCCAGCAACCACATGGTGGCTCACAACCATCTGTGATGAAATCTGATGTCCTCTTCTGGTGTGCAGGAATACAGAAAACACAAACACACACAAACACACGCACACACAGATCACATAAATAAGTCTTTAAAACCTGACAATGTGTTTGCCACCTGTTTGCTGCCAAACAACCACCTCTACCTAGCAATGAATTCAAGTTATTTATTTATTTAACCCTCTCTCAAGCCAAATGAGATATTTCTTGACTCTGTGTCTTTTAATAGTATTGACAACCATTTGGATATGCTTTCTAACAGGACTTACTGAAGTTTATCAGTCACAGTGCTTTTTCATCTGAGAATCTGACCCATGTATGTAGGAATACAAAACAGGTATAGAAATCCAACATGAAGATGATAAATCAATACCCAGGGAGGTCCCTGCCTACTCAGAGAAGAAGGGAAGAGGGGATAGGGAGAAGGATTGTGGGAGGGAGTGACCAGGAGAGGGGCAATGAACAAATACAAAGTGAATATGTAAAAAATAAATAAACAAATAACTAAATAAATAAAGCAAAAAAGATGATAAATTATAAAGATACTATATTGTGTGGTTATTTTTATTTCAACAATTTTATAATAAAGTTTAAAATAAAAAATGTAAGGTAATAATAAAAATAGAATATAAATAAAATTAAATGGAAAACTAATAAAAAACAAAAGTGTATATATACAATTGTACCATTTATTAGCAATGAAAACAAATTTCTATCCTAATGAGATGGATATGTTTAACATAATACAATCCAAAGGCATGCTAATTTGATATTTCCATGCTGTGGAATGACCAGAGGAAGATACTAAGTATCTGTCTTCTGTAATTAAACCATTGTGTTTCTATAAGAGCAGAAAATGTATGCATTTCTGAAAACATACTATGTAAATGCGTATTTACATATTATATGCAATATGTGTATTATATATGCACATACACTGAATTTATAACGTGTAACAGCCTTGAAACTGAGCTGATGTGTTTCTGGCTCTATCCAGTGGTGTTGCACTGTGTTTCTGCATAGTCAGTAAAAGTGCACATGCTGTGTGTTCAGAGTCAAAACTACAGTGACAGCCGGGCGGTGGTGGCGCACGCCTTTAATCCCAGCACTTGGGAGGCAGAGGCAGGCGGATTTCTGAGTTCGAGGCCAGCCTGGTCTACAGAGTGAGCTCCAGGACAGCCGGGCTACACAGAGAAACCCTTGTCTCGAAAAACCAAAAAAAAAACAAAAACAAAAACTACAGTGAGACCACGTGATGCAGTCCCAGCAAGCAATGCCAGGGACACCTCTGATTTGTCACATGTTTGATATTTTAAAGTTCGTGGCCATCCACATTCAGAAACATTTCACTGTTGCCAAATTTTCCCAAACCCAAGTCAATTACACGAGCTGCGATTTAAGAAGCATCACTGTAAATAACCTATCGTTAAACACAAATTCCTTTCTAAAATTTCTACCAGTAAATGAACAAAAGACTTAATCAGACATCTTATCAAATAGGACTCAGTATTGCAAGCAAGCACAGGAAAATATGCTTACCACTAACTATCAGGGAAATGTAAATCAAGTCCATAATGACATATTACTTCACCTTCAGAGAGAGAGAGAGAACAAAATTCTAGAAAGAAAGCAGAGAAGATGCATTACAGGAAGATGACTGGTAGAAGTGTAAGAGGGTACAGACACTCTTGAAAATGATGTGATAGGTTCTTATAAAATTAAACACACAGTTATCATTTGATCCAGTAATTTCATTCTTGGGCATTCATCCCAGAGCAACAAGAACTTGTGTCCACATGAAAACCTTCATACAAATGTTCATCACAGTTTTAGTCATAATAGCTAAGGTTTGCAAACAGTCCAGATACCCTTCACCAAGCAGATGGAGACACCAACTATGATCCCTCAAGCCATACATAATACGGTCGGTCCTCTGCAATAAAGAGAATGCACAACCTGGATGAATCTCTGGAGAACTGGAAAGATCTTAAAATCATAACCACCAAAAAACTGTGTATGTAAAGATTTTAGATAGGGAGAACCAATTAATGTCTACAGAAGCAGAGAAGAGAGTGGAAGAAGGAGGTCACTTAGATATTTTAACATATTCACAGTATTGTTAAAAACACAACCTGCAAAACATGACAATAATACACACACACACACACACACACACACACACACACACACACACACACAGAGTAAACCAGAAAGCTGAGGAAGATCAAAAACACATCAGGACCTATACTTTAGTCTTGTGAAATGGCATCGCTGAGAAGACCTGGGCAATGGCTCTACTGTATTATTCTTACACCATTACATTTACTAAGATTTCAGTTAAAAATCAGATCAATAACAAGTATTTGCAAACTCAACTATTTCAAAACAAAAAGGGTAAAAGTTTTTACTGAGTTAGCCTCATGAACCTGAGCATCATTCTAGGAAGCCAAGATGGAGGAAAGAAATCTGCTCTCAAAAGATGCCCTCCCACCTCTGTCATCAAATATACTTAAAATAATAATAAAAATAAAATAATAATTTATTAAGTGTATGTTTTTTAACATCCATTTGTTTACTCCACATAATTGATTTACTCATGGTTGCTAGTATCTACATAGTGCCATAAGGGTGACTAATTAAAGTTAACTTTATGAATGAAAAAAAAAAAAAAGCCTTAAGCAAGACAGTCCCTTTTAGTGTTCACATGTGCATGAAGTTTTAATACAGACAAATCCACCCTAAGAAAACAAAACAGATCGGAACATTGTCTGCCTTTGGGAATAGGAAGGCAGTGACTGACTTTACCAGCCAGGAAAACGGTTAGCCCTCTCCATCCTGATGGGAAGCCCTGGCTACACGAGTGTGTGCATTTGTCAAAACTGATGCCATCTGCCAGTGAGATTTTTGTCCCTCAGTGTATGGAAATCTTCTACGTAAAAATGTAGACAAAGATGAAATGAGGCTTAAATTACTGACTTGGAGACTCTAGGCCTGCGGTAAGACATCATGGCTTTAGTCATGTGAAGTCACCAGAGTAAGTCATTCAAATAAACTTAAAGTGATGCTGTCTCTTTCTTGTGCATGCTTTTCAAAGAAAGGAAATTGCAATCAACAGAGTTACTATGAAATGAATTCATATAAAAAAAAGTATCATTAAATCAGACTAAATTAAATTAAAAAGATGTAATTAGAGCCCTCTGAAAGTCATTTTGGCTAATACTTTGCTTACATGCAGTATAGATGTAGCAACTACTGACCTTAGGAGTTTCTAGCTGTTGCTATATTAATTATTACATGTGCTTTTTATATTCCAGCTCAAGATATCCTCTACAGGTGTGTAGCTAATGTTTGGCTGCCAGGTTACTTCAGATAAGTCTCAGCTCCCACAGGAGGAAATGGATCCCAGGGTACCTGTCCACATGTTATACGGATGCAGGTTCAGTGGAAGTAAGAGGTATGTGTTTTTGTCTGCTCACTCTTGACTTTCCTCTACTTAGGATATGTATTTGTTTATTTGGACAAAACTAAAAGATGGATGGTGAACTGTTCTTACTTGTAATTACACCAGCAGAACCCAACCCTATCCACTTAATAGGCTTCCACTGCAGAGACATGTCTGTTTAATTGGCCAGACAAGTCAAGACGATGATGGGAATTACTGCTTGACCCTATGAGCGATTCACACACAAGATAACAACGTTAGACATTTCCAATGCCTATTATCCATTAGGTCCAGGCTCTCTGTAACTTTCTCACCAGTGGTTGACGAAGCTCACTCAGGATGACATAACTGATCACATCCTACCACTTGAATGTCTTTTTCATCCAGGTTGCTTCTAAAAGTTACCACCAGTTTGAATCTTCACCTCATTTCAGTCTTCATTCTGACACTCTAGTCTTACATACTGTCATTCAAAAAATCCAGCAATCCCTATGATTAAACTCTGTTCATGAAGAAACAAAACTTCAAACTCTTCCCCTAAAGGTGAGGTGTAGTAGCACAAGCCTGTAATTGCACCACGGTGGAGAGGCGGAGGCAGGAGGATCAGTGGAAGTTCAAGGCTAGCCTGGCTCAAGCCTCAAGTTCCAAGTCAACCAGAGTTATAGAATTAAGACCCTAGTTCAAAAGTAGAAAGGAAGGAGGGTGGAGTTTTGTGTGGAAATTCCTTCTCTGTGTGTTGATTTGGGGAGGTGCCTCAAAGCAATTTTACCAATCACTTTCAAATGAAAGGTTTGCATAAGGTAAAAACCAGGACAGGCCGGGCGGTGATGGCGCATGCCTTTAATCCCAGCACTTGGGAGGCAGAGGCAGGCGGATTTCTGAGTTCGAGGCCAGCCTGGTCTACAGAGTGAGTTCCAGGACAGTCAGGGCTACACAGAGAAACCCTGTCTCAAAAAAAAAAAAAAAAAAAAAAAAAAAAAAAAAAAACCAGGACAGCCAGATTATATCTTGTAAGGGACACCAGCCAGGATGGAAACTAAGAATTCTCTGGCCCTTTAACAAACGGCTGTAGATGTTCTTATCTGTAGCTATGCTTTTGAATTGCACCTGTACCTCCCCAGTGGGTAGAAGAACATACTGTGCCATGAATTATTATTTTTATACTCAGCACTTCTTTAGAACTGAAAAAGATCCATTAGGGAATCTTTTCCTCCTTAGACTGCAGAGCTTGATATGGCCAGGGGGCCAATGAAGGCTGGTATTTCAATAAACTCAATCTCTTAATGGCAGGTGTCAGGGAGAACAGGCAGATATATAGGTACATGGGAGTCAGAAATGCACACAGTAATCATGACTATTGAGCTGTCCAGGATCTGTCTTCATGTCTTCAGGTTTTTTGTTGTTGTTGTTGTTGTTGTTGTTGTTGTTTTTAGCTGAATTTGCAAGATGAGGAGTCTGAAGTCACAATCCACAGTTAAGATATTAATGGAACCTAACACGCACAGCACACTCAGAGACACAGGTGATCTGAAGCTGCAGTCCACCTAGGCCCTCAACAGCTATGTTTGTATCCTGGGGTAGAGTTGGGTTCGCTTTTCTCTCCTTTGGAGAGAGCATAAGGCATTTGCTGATTGGTGAATTCATATTAAAGCAAAGATGTTGCAGAGGTGAAAAGTTCAAAATTCTTCACTGGAGCACCCTATTGATGTGGAGAAAGCTCACCAAAAAAACAAGCAAACAAAAAAACACCCTGATTTTGGACAAGAACCCCAAAGTATGCCATCTTGTTGTAAAAATGAAGGTCCCCACAGTTCAGCTCAGAGCCTCTATTCCTCACTGTTTTTCTAATCTAAATCCAGCTGTCTCCTATTCACCTCCATTGCTACCAACAGGACATCAAGATGTTGTAATCTGTTTGCCTAGGGTGTTCTGGTCCAAATGGATAAACTATCCTCTATGATTATGCATGCAACTTCCACACCCACCACTTGGTCATAAATACTACACAGGGCATGCAAAGACACCAAGCCTCTGGGCACACCAAGCATTACAAAGGGATCTGGCTGCAAGCTGATGATTACCAACAGCAAGAAGACATACCTTAAGAGGTCTGTGTGATGGCTCAGACAGTAAAGTCCTTGCCATGCAAGCTTGAGTGAGTGAGCCAAGAAAGCCCAGATTGAGTGCTCATTCTTGACATGAGAAAGTCATGCCAAGAACTCCAATGCATCAGACCCACAGGAGAGGCAAAGCCTTTCCCTCGTGAGGCTCAGAGAACTAGTAATGACTTCCTCTGGTCCAAGTATTGATGCTGACAGCATGTGCAGAAATTATCAACCACAGCTTCTTCCTCCCAGGATGACCCTGGCCTGAGACTGTTCACCTACAGGACCTCCTACAGAGATTAGCTAAGCCTGCCTCCTTGTTCAGCCATTAACCATGAAGCCACCTTCTCAATTCAGATGTATAAAATAAACATGCTGAGTTTCATGGTCGTTTCATGGTGCTGTGTCTCTATTATAACATGTATAGCCTACCAAAGTCCAGCTCTTCTGTCCATGAGCCTGTATGTCTCATCTCTCTTCAGTCCCTCATCAACCCAGCCAGGGTTTGGGGACTGAGCTAAACAGGGCACATACGGACCTAGTTTTGGATCCCCATGTACTCATAGAAAAAAAAACAGATGAAGCAGCCAAAGCCCATAATCCTTGGGGGTAGGGGTGAGAGTGAGCCAGCCAGTCTTGCTCTATCATTAAGCTCCAGGTTCAATGAGAAATCTCATCTGAGAAAGTACAGTAGAAAGAAAGTGAAGAAGACACCTGACAGAAGATACCTCAGGCCTCTTGTGCACACAATGTACTAATTCTTACACACATACATACAAAAGAGAAACATGAATAGGTAGATGAATCACCCATGGAACACACATCCTTGAAGGTTTGGGGTTTTGAGCTAGTCTTTGCTAATAAGAGCTGATACACCTTATCTTATGGGAAAGGCAGACTCTTGGCAAAATTTTGTTTAAATAGGACAAAACAAAAACAAACAGATTGTGTGCAAGATTAACCAAGTGGATCAATATGGCTTTAGCAGAAGTTTTCAATAACTAAGGTGAGAGCAATCAATAGCTGTCATTAAATAAAAAGGAAAATTTGAGAAAATTATTCCTTTATTCACTGAGAAATAATTTTACTTCTCATATAATGAAATTAAGGAACGTATTTCTTTATGCATCAATTCATCGATACTTACTCACTGACCACTAACTCTACATCAGCCATTGTTCTAAGGTCCTGGAGAACAGAATCTGGGCAAGCATACGGGACTCTTTTTTTTTTTTTTTCCTACAGAGAAAACAGCCTTCAGATAAAGAGTTGATTCACACACATTCTAAACATAAACCATGACGTCATTTCAATTCCTTTCCTCAAACCACAAAAGATGTTTTCAGTTCTGTAAGTCAGAAAACTTGATCTGCCAGAGGAGCCTGGAATTCAGGCAGATGAAGGATGTCTTCCCACACTTGAGTCCTTCTACTGTCTTGTGGATGCCAAGAAACTAACCAAATGTACATGCAAGACTGTGAAGGCCAAAGCCCACTTGGTAGAAAATGAAATACATTTCTTTTCTGTTATATCTGTGAGTTATGTGAGCTACGGATTTCCTTAAAGAATAAATATTACATGGACAACAGGCCAGCACTGCCTCAGCTTCAGGAAGCTTATTTTTAAGATGGATATGTAGGTATATATGTATTAATCATATGTGTGCAAGTAGATATGCAAGTGTGTGTGTGTGTGTGTGTGTGTGTGTGTGTGTGTGTGAATGATTGTGGAGGCTAGAAGACATCCTCTAATGTCATCTTTAGAAACACAAGCCACCTCTTCTGAGGCAGGGCTAATTGACCCAAAATGGTTGCAGAGAGAGGTCCCATGGATCCTCTTGGTCCTGACTCCCTGGCACAAGATTTCCAAGCATACACCACCACACCAAGTTTTTCTTGTTTGGTTGTTTGGTGTTGTTGTTGTTGTTGTTGTTGTTTGTTTTGGGGAGTTTATTTCTGTTTTATTTTAATGGATTTGAGGGACTGCACTCAGATCCTCATACTCCTAAGTTATCTCCACGGGCAAACCCATCCCCTTTGTAAGACAGGGTAGTCTCATGTATCCCAGACTATCACAGAACTCATGGTCTAACAAAGGATGTCCAGGTGTGGTAGTAAACACCTTAGTCCTAGAACTCAGGAAGTACAGGTGAGAACAGAAGTTCAAGGCCGCTGGGCAGTGGGGGCTCACACCTTTAATCCCAGCACATGAGAGGCAGAGACAGGCAGATTTCTGAGATCAAGGCCAGCCTGGTCTACAGAGTGAGTTCTAGTACAGCCCAGGCTATACAGAGAAACCCTGTTTCAAAAAATAAAAAAATAAAAAATAAAAAGAAGAAGCTCAAGGCCATCCCCACTTACATCCTGCACTAAAGGCCAACCTAAGCTACATGAAACTATTGTTGTCGTCGTTGTCATCGCCGTCATCATCATCAATGATCATCATCATAGAAATGAGGACTGAAGAGATGATAACTCCGCAGTAAAGAGCACTGCCTGTACTTCCAGAGGACCCAAGTTAAGAGTTCCAATACCCACATGGTGGATGACAATTTGTCTGTGATGCCAGTTTCAGGAAATCTGACAGCCCTCCTGTGTTCTACCTAAGACCAGGCATCCATGTGGTACACAGGCAAAGTATCCCTACATATCAAATAAAACAAATTTAATTTTTACAAGATAATAATGACAAGAAATAAAGTACAAAACAGGGAGGGGGAAAGGAAGGAAGGAAGAGGAGGGAGGGAGGGAGGGAGGGAGGGAGGGAGGGAGGGAGGGAGGGAAGAAATGAAGTTTGGTTGGCTTGAACCTGAGCAGTCTAACCTTCTCCACAATATTCTCCCGAGAAATCCAGATTTCAGTCCTTCAAGAATATCAATGATAACAGAGGAGAGCTCCTGTGGATCTCCATGTTCCTTCTGCCCCTTGACAATCCATTCCATTTAGAGAGTGTTACAGTCTACACATGAAAAGCACTATAAAATACTGCATTGTGTTTATATATTAAAGCCACCAAATGAGCCAGAGTCCACATCCCAAACCAGCCACTGCAGGTGAATGCACAGCACAGTCAGCTGTGCAACTCACTCTTCTAATAACGTGGTATTTCTTACACACTCTCATATGTATAATAAATACCTAAGGCCCTGCACAGAACGTTCTTTCTCAGCCCAGGATAGCACAGATACTCCACTAGGAAATACTTTGGATATAACTGATCCTTAAAAGTTAATCAGTGATGGCTTCCATTACAAAGCTTGAATTTAGGCATTGTTCAAAATGAAAATAGATGATAATCCTAGGAACTGCCTGACACTGGTCCCTGAAAGGACAGAGATATCAAGAAAGATGGGCGAGAAGGATAAATACAGACAAGAAATAAAATGTGGTCCCTGGCTTCCAGTGGTTCAACTCTACAGCTTTCTACTCCAGGATGGCATAAAAGGGAACAGCGTTTAGTAGAAGCTGCAGTCCAAGCTTGGGTCTTTTCTTGGGTTAGTGACGTGTAACGTGGTTCCTTCTACAACAGGTAGTGGCAGTGAAGTTTCCCTCCCAGTTGGTGCTATTATCAGAAAGGAAGCCCTACAGTGTGCTGTGTGGCTGCCCAGGAAGTCTGTGGGTCATCTGGATTATAATTCTAGTAAGTGTCTTTATAAATAATTCCATGAAACAGAGATCCCTACACCAACACACACACAACACACACACACCACCACATTCAAAGACTACTCCTAATCACTAATGAGCATGGTGTTCTAGGGGACTCTTTTTTTTTTTTGTGGTTTTATTCGAAGACAGTTTCTCTGTGTAACCAGAGCTGCCTGAACCACTCGTAGACCAGCGGCTCGAAACTCAAATCGCCTGCCTCTGCCTCCCAAGTGCGATAAAGCTGGCACACGCACGGCGTTCTAAGACTTCTTTCCCTGTACTCTTTGGGAATTGGGATACTAGAGGGAGGATAAAAAGAGACAGGACGGAGAAGACACCTCAGTGGGTAAAGTGTTCACAAGGCATATAAGTATGAGGATATATGTTTGGAACACCAATATCCACATTTAAAAAAAAAAAAAAAAGAAAGGAAGGAAGAAAAAGAAGGGAAAAAAATAGGCCTAGCTGGCTTATGCCTGGGATCCTAGCACTGGGAAGACAAGAAAATCATGAGAGCTCACTGCCAATCTATCTAGTTAGTAACTGCCAGGTTCAGTCTCAATGAATGAGAACAATTGAAGAAGATATAACCTCTGACCTACACACCCACATGCACGGACACACGCATGCATACACCAGATCTACACAGGAAGAGGAAGAGGAGGCAGCAGAGATTTCCATGTAGAGTCTAAGTCCTACTCTAGGTATGTTTAGAGTTAATGAAAAGAAGAAAAGGAGTATTCGCTCACATCCGTTTTGTGCCATTTCCATAGGTGGGAAATGGAGAGCAGATGTGGAGTTAAACACATCAATGGCTTGGGCTTTTTGCCATCAATCCACCACACGGATGTACAACATCTAGCTCAGATGCTCTTGTGATGAAGATACGGAAGGAATAGGTACCTCTGCACCATATGTCAAGTACAGCTTGATCATTCCAGACAGTAAACGCTTGAGCCAGCAACTGCCTATCATAGTCAAGAGAAAGCTGCTTTCTAGGTAGAACATGTTTGGTAAGAGATACCTCATGAGTGATTTTAATTTGCCGTAGTACATTTTATAGACATCTCTGAACAATTAAAAGCATGTGTTGAGAACTGAAATTGCTCCAGACTGGTTGCAATTTTACTGCCAGATATGGGGTCCACAAGAAGCACTTAAGTTTAAAGGTGACCTCTGCTTTCTGATGATGAGTCATCTTCAAGTAACCATCACAGATGGTCTCCTGGCAGTGAAAATTGGATACTTGGCCATGGACAACTTAAGGAGACAGAGGAACAAGAAACCAGAAAAAAAAAAAAAAAAGCAGAAGCCAAATGGGAGTAGGGGAAAGGGAACTTCCTCCCAAGCCAAGAAAAAGAAAAGCTGAGTGTTCTAGCCGAAGACGGAAATCAGTATTTAGAATGAAAGGGAGGGGTGAGCTGCTGGCTCTTACCTGTAATCCTCTACTTGGGAGGCAAAAACAGAACTGTCATGAATTCAGGGCCAACCTGGGCTACATAGTGAGTTCCAGGGTAGCCTAGATGGCAGAATGAGAACATTATATCATTATGAACAAAATTAAATATAGTTGCTGGGTATGGTGGTACACACTTGTAATTGCATATGAGGTGATTGCAGGAGAGTCAGGAGTTCAAGGTCAGCCTCAGATACATGGTGAGTTCAGGGCCAGTCTGAGCTACTTAAAATCCTGTCTCAAAGAAAACTAAAAACAGGGGTAGGATTCACCACATTAAAAAAGAACTGGCAAGTTTTCCTAGAACACTGAAAGTCTTACAGACATGAACAAATTTAAGACAGTAATTCTTGAAGATTTAAAAGTCTTTCTAAGATTTGTCATGTGTATGTCTGTGTGTCTATGCCTGTGTGTATCTGTGTCTCTGTGTGCATGTTGTAAATGTGTGTCTTTGTGTATGCATATTATGTGTGCCTGTGTCTGTGTCTATATACACATATCATGCATATTTTTGTGTGTGTGTCTATGCATGCATGTTATGTCCATATGTGTGCCTGTGTGTTGTCTATGTATGCATGTCAAGTGTGTGTTGTGTGTGTGTATGTGTGTGTGTATACACATACCATATATGTTTGGGGGGTGACCACAGAGGACCAAAGAGGATGTTGGGTCCGGAGCAAGATCACTGACTGGGCACTTAGAAGCTTCCTGGCTTGGATGCTGGAGTCAAACTCTGGTCCTCTGGAAGAGCCACTTTCCAGCCGCTGAGGCTGTTGAATTCTCACACTCATCTGAACCATGTCAGAAAGTAAAGTAGACCAGACAGAGTCATTCCCTCACTATCTCGTTATATTTTAATAAAGGTTACATGTTAAAACGGGGGGGAGGGTGCTTGCTCGCTGAGGAGAGGGAGCGTGAAAAGAAAACACTTGTATGTGTCCGTGCCCTGCATTCAGCTACTGATAATATTCAGGTTCAAATAAATGTCCATGCTTTGCAGAGATGATGTTGCACAGGCAGGGTCCCATTTTCAATTATGCTTTCCAATCTACATTTACAATGCTACCTACAAAGGAAAGCAATGTCTCAGTGTTTAACATCTCCTCATAGACTTTCAATTCCATAACTTTCCCTGTTGAGAAAAGATAGAAATGTTGACCTTTTGCATTCAGTGTGCTTTTTACATAGAGATTTTATGTGTGCATCAATAAATTAGAAACAAGTTTGCTCTACCTTGTTTCAATGTGTTTGGGTTTTTTAGGGTTTTTGTTTGTTTGGTTGGTTGGTTTTTTTTGTTTGTTTTGTTTGTTTTTTAGAGTTTTATCTAGCCTGTGCTGGCCTCAAACTCTGCATAATGTAGCTAAGGCTGGCCTTCGACTCCTGATCCTCCTGCCTCTACTGTGAAACTGTTAGGATAACAGGTACATGCCACAATGCTTGGCCATAAGTGTGTCTTTAAGGTACCCACAAAATGCATGGCTAAAATGCAGTGCAATGTGAAATTGAAGTTTTCTCTGAAATCTTTTTTTTTTTTTTTGGTTTTTCGAGACAGTGTTTCTCTTTATAACTCTGGCTGTCCTGGAACTCACTCTGTAGACCAGGTTGGCCTCAAACTCAGAAATCTACCTGCCTCTGCCTCCCAAGTGCTGGGATTAAAGGCGTGCGCCACCACTACCCAGTGTTTTCTCTTAAATCTAATCACTAAAGTGACAACTATGGGACTTGAAAGAACTCAGCCCGCTAAGTGCTTTCTATTTCAACGTGAAGACCTGAGTTCTATCCCAACTCACAAGAAAAAAAGCCAGGCATGGTGATAGGCCTCTGGAATTCTAGTGGCAGGAAGATTAGACAGGAGGCTTCTTAGAGCTGGCTGCAGTTCACTGTACCATGTTCAGTGGGAACTACTATCTCAAAAATAAAGCAGAGGGGACTGAAGAGATTGCCCTGTGGCTACGAGCATGCAATGTTCCTGCAGACACCGAGTTTTGTTCCCAGCACCTATGTCTGGTAGTTCATAAGTGCCTAACCACTGATCCAGGGAATCTGACATCTCTGGCTTCTGTGAGCTCTGTACTTAAATATACAAACTCATACTCATACATACACATGCATACATATAAAAAAATAAAAATGAATATTACATCTAAAAAGTAATAATAATTAAAGAGACTATAGCAGAGGATAACACAGATAATCAATCTCTGGCCTGCACTCACATACACATGAAGCCATATACATGCATGTACCATATACCACACACACACACACACACACACACACACACACACACACAACGTGCGTACAAAAACAAAACAATAACAACAATAAGTAACCTCAATTACTAATGACCCATTAGTAAGTATTGTAGGCTGGAGTTGAGAGAGCCTATGTTTAGCATATACATGGCCCTGGGTTCTCCAGAACCAAAAATGAGGAAATGTTATTAATGGCCTTTTAAATTCTACCATTCCAAGGCCCCAGACTCTGTGTCACACTTTCACGTAAGAGTGTGACAGTCACTTTGCTTTCTACAACACGGCTAAGGATGCTTTCTTTAGTAGTTCAAGCAAATACAAGCCACAAGTTGGGAATTAACAGAAAGAAAATATTGAAGGGGTAACAGAACTGGTTAGCCATGCCCTAAGGCCTCTACCATTAGTGAATTTTAGAGACGTCTCAACTCACTGCTCATAATTGTCCCTGAAAAAATATATTCTCTCATGTTAAGTGGAGGAAGAAACAGAGTTCAGGTTTAATAGAAGGCAAAGGGGAAGGGTGAATGCAAGAGCAGGAGTTCACCTTAAAGCCAGAGTGGAGGGGGAGCCAGGCACTCGCTTTATGAGCTGAGACAAGACAGAGGAAACCCTTCCCTCTGCAGCCTTCTCCCTGGTATCTGCCCTCACTCCCAGGTCTCAAGTGAACCTGAGCCAGGAGCCTACTGGTGCAGCAACCGTTCCCAAACTTACAGCCTCAGGCCCAGCCAGCAGCTCCTAGAGCCTCAAGATCATAGATAGCTAGGTTAGTGCTCACACACCACACACCACACACCACACACACACACACACACACACACACACACAAACACACAGATAGGTCGGGGAAACAAGAATAAAGGAAACAGTCACTTGGCAAACCAACATCCACGAGAATTAGCTTCTGGAAATCTTCTGAGCAAACAGTTCACACCATAAAACAGCTGCTGCTTACCATCTTCGGGTCCTAATCAGCACACACACACACACACACACACACACACACACACATTTCTGCCCAGTGGTGCCCTGGCTCTTAGCAATTTCCTGTCCCCTTCAACCCTCTAAGCATTCTTGGTCACAAACTAAGACACAAATTTACAGGCATTGACAGTGTTCTCCTAGAGTGGATTCTGTCCAAGACGTTATGACAGTAATGGAAAAGAGCAAGCAGGCCTTCAAGTTCTGGCATCTGCTCACCACTTTGAAAAACTGCCTCCCTACCTTATTCTCACTTGGTTCCTTCAAGTCGAGTCGGTGAACTATGGCCCTTTACTGGACCAAATCAAATCATTTCTGGAATCACTGGATCACATTTTATTTAGTCTTTCTGTTTCTCTCCCCCACCCTCAAACTAATGGCTCTATGCCAAGTGGGGGAAAGAGAGAGAGAAAGAAAAAGTTGCCATTTGACAAAGTTTCAGTATGCTTAATTCCTGCCAAAGTTTACAGCATAGTTCTATCCTGAGCCACACGAGGATGGGCCGCTGTGGGGAGGGAAATGGAGCCAGGCAGCTGCTTTTTCAATAAACTCTAGCAGAAACCCTCCCACTTCCTGCACTGGCTTCAGCGACCCCAGCAGAGAGGAGGAGGAGGCAGCCAGAGAGATCTTATTCCTCCAAGACTCAGGCTACTGACCTCCCTGGCTCTGACCCTCCTACACAACTGACCAAGGTCCTTTCTGATCCACTCCCTGAACCTCAGGAGGGCAGCCAGAGGGTTTGTCCCAGCATCTTCGGATGTTTATTCCTGGTCTCTAGCTCCCAGGAGAGTTTCACCTCCTCTCCCTAATCTTAGCCCCCCCCCTCCCCCGCCCCACCCTCCAGCCCGAATATCCCTAGCTCCGGGGCACACCAGGCCTTACTGCAAAGGCAGCAAAGGAAGGGAGTACATTTCTCATCCCACACCTTCCAAGAATATGCTGGCTTTCCTCTCTGCAGCTGTGGTCAACAGTCCCTGGCTCCTCAAACCAACCTTTCCTCAGTCGAAGGCTCTGAGTTCAGTCTCTTTTCTGGAGTGGGAAGGGAGGGCAGGAACATGAGAAGGCACGAAAACGCTGCTGCACCCACCAGGACGAAGCTGCTCAGTCAGCCCTAAAGCTCTAATTTGTTAACCTAGAAACCCCTGGGGCATTGCAATCAAAGAGGGCTCCACCCAGCAGCACCTCTGATTACTTTTTTCCCTTCTAGTGGGCAAGCAGAGAAGAGGGAAAATCAGGACAACCGTGAGCAAAACAGAACTACTCCATAACACTGAGTTGGCTCTCACAAGGCCCAGATTACAGACTCAACACCTCCATGTCTGTCCAAATGGAAAGAGAAAATACAGGGTGCAACCTAGATCCAGCTGCCCAGACCATTTGCCAACCGGAGCATCAGTACAGCCCCAAATTGCTCCTCAGGTCCCAGATGGCTTTTTCCTTCTTTCTTTTTAAAGTTCTTTAGGGTTTTCTAGTTCATACTGGTAAACTGACTCTTTCATATCCTGGTTTAATACTGCACAAATCAATGGGCAATGAACCCTTGGTGTGAAAGGGTCTGGTATAAGCACAGAAGTTTATACGTAGTGACTGCGCATGAAAATCAATCTTTCTTTTAAAAAGTCTCAAATCTTTCTTAAATGACTGAACAGTAACCGAAGAATGAAAATTATTATGTCATAGTTCTGTTAATGATTGAAAACAAGATTTTTTTAAATCAGGCTTGGGGAGATGGCCCAGTCCATAAAGTCCTTGCTGAGCAAGGGCAAATGTGATGTCCTCAACTTGATCCCCAACACCCACATGAGAGACAGGCACAGCTGTGTGCTCCAGAAATCCAAGAGCTGAGGAGGGAAGGGTGGGAGGGTCCCAGGGTTCCTGATGCCAGCTAGCCTGGCTCAACTGGTGAGTTTTGGCTCCCATGAAAAATCCTGTCTCAATAAAGAAAAGGTGGGAAGGAACTAACAAAAACATCACATTGACCTCTGACCCCAGGCACATGAACATATACACCTACACACACACACACACACACACACACACACACTGTACATGAGTTGGCCCAAAGCCAACCCTAGGTCACCCTGTATCTCCAAATATAGATCTTATAGAGCCTAACTCACTGATTTCCATTAAGTCAAACAAAAAAGGCTGAACTGTTTCAAAAGGCATGAGCTACAAAAAGATGGTCTTTTATGATTTAGTCTAGCAAAAAACTATATAATATATGTAATAATCATAGGCATCAAAAACGGTATTTCTCAAAAAATATAGTCTCAGATAGATGGTGTGTGCCCTTGCTACATACAACTCCGGGCCCCACTGCACCCCCTCTCTGTGTACATGCTCAGGCACATGGGTTTTCCTCAAGCTAAAAGAAGTTAAAACCCAATAATGACAACTCAGAATTCCAAGGTACTGCTGTGCTCTAAACTGAGATTTTAGTTTTCCTTCTTATCTTCCTTCTTCATTTCTAAGACCATCAAAGCACAAAAGGAGGGTAAGACAAACAAGGATTTAAATAGAAGATCCATATAGACTCCAGGCTTCTACTCTGAGATCTACGCAGAGGCTTCACCATCTGAGCCAATGACTCCATGAAATGGACCGTTCCAGGACAGAAGCCAATTAACCTCTGCTTTAATTTTGATGGCAGAAGTTGGTTAAGGTGCAGGAAACAGGAACTAGATTTACAGTAACGGCCTTGAAGGACCAGCTACCTGAGTTGCTCCCCGGGGCCTGCTTACTGATTCCCTATATCCATCATTACTGTATGCATAATTATTTACAGCCAGGAAATCATGTTTGTGAACTTAATATGAAGTGTTTGCTCAAACAAACTAGAAGATAAAGCTGATGGCCAGGCACAGGAGTGCATGCCTGCAATCCCAACACTGGAAAGGAAGAGGAAGGAGGACTGCATTGAGAGAGAGAGAAAGAAAGAGAGAGACAGAGAGAGAGAGAGAATATAAATGGGGAAGGGGTACATATCTCAATGAGCCCTGGGAACTTTCAGTAGAAATAATCCCAAGCAAGCAAGCAAACAAACAACACCGACAATATCTCTGGGTAGTTGGATAGACTTAGAATCACTTAGCTGTCACACATTTGAATTTTCCAACAATGGTCATTGTTAAGGTTTAGCCCAAGTGCTAGGCATTTACTCTCTAGAATGCCACTACTAAGGTGCTATAGGCCCTTGGGAAGAGGAGCCCTATGGGAAGTCCCATAGGTCACTAGCAAACATGCACACAAAGGGAATTATGGAGCTCCAGTTTCTTCCTCCCCTTTTCCTTTCTAGAGAGTGAGGTGAGCAGAGTACTGTGCTAGGCTCTGCCTACCATGACTCGAGTACCCTGGCTGCATAAGAGCAGTGAGCCCACCAAATCCTGAACTAGAACCTTTACAACCCCAGCCACCAAAAATCTTTCCTTTTTAATTATCTCAGATATTTGCTACAGTTACAAAGAACTGGCTAACACATTTATCTACACAATCAAAATTCATAACATAGACATGAATAATACCTCTAATTCATCTCTCTTAAAAATTATGGGCACTAGACTGAAGAGCTGACTCAACCATTCAAAGTTCTTGTTGCTCTTGTAGAGATCCATGATTTCCAGCACACCCTGGTAGCTTACACACATCCATAACTTGAGTGGCAGGAGATTCAGTGCTTTCTACTGATCTCAGGGCACACAGGTGGTATGCATACATATATTCAGGCAAAACATTTAGACACATAAATTTAAAGAAAAAAAATCTAAACCAAAAAAATTTATAGCAAAATTGTTGTAACAAACTCGGCCACCAATCTGAAAAATCTACTTTTAATGTTATTATTCTGCTACTTTAAAAATCTACCATATTTACTTTTCCATACAAAACCACGTATAGAAACCAATATAGAATCCTATAAATCCAAACTACAATAGACATATAATTCACCAATGAGCAATGTCATATATTCAGCCAACATGTACAGAGCCTATTAAATATTTAGCGCTGAATAGAGAGGGACTTATGAAGGATCTGTCCTAAGACCTTAAAAATTTTATGCACGGTGCATCTCCAAAATAGACAAATAAAGGCAAATAGAGACACAAAGTTCAATATGATTCGACAGCTTATTCATGTGTAGCTTTGTAAAGTACAGGGCCCTGCCCTCCACTACCTTAGTTTTGCAGGGAAGAAACCAAACACTGACATCAATACAGGGCATGCCCAGTACAGAGCTTTGAAGAACAGCTGTCTCCAGTATGAATGTCAAAAAACATAGATTATAATGTTGCTTCCTAAAAACTGCAGACAGCCAGGCTGTGGTAGCCCACACCTTTTATCCCAGCACTTGGGAGGCAGAGGCAGGCGGATCTCTGTTCAAGGCTAGCTTGATCTAAGCAGTAAATTCCAGAACAGTCAGGGCTGCTATGCAGAAAACACTGTCTGGAAAATAAAAAGAAGGGGTGGAGGATCTCGTTTGAAGAAATGGCTCTGTCAATAAAATTTTCCTTATAAGCAGGGACCAGAGTTTGATTCCCAGAACCCATATTTAAAAGAAGGAAAGAAAGCTACATGTGGTTGTGCACACTTATAATCCCAGTGCTAGGGAGATGGAGATGGGGAGCCCTGGAGCTCTCTAGCCAGCCATATAGGCGGCCTGAACACTTTCAAGGAAGTAGAAAGACCTTTTCTTAAAATCAGAACAAATAAAAACACTAACAACAGCAAAACCCAAGGTGAATAGCAGCTGGGAGAATGATACTGAGGTGTTTGTCCTCCACAGACACAAACACACACACACACACACACACACACACACACACACACATCAAAATGAAAAGAGAAATCCTACCATCAGTGTATGGTTCTCACAATGTCTTGTTTTGGGGGAAAGGTAGGTTGGTTGGTTGTTGGTTGGTTGGTTGGTTGGTTGGTTGGCTTTTTGGTTTTTTTTTGTTTCTTTGTTTTTTGTTTTTGAAGACAGGATTTCTCTGTGTAATAGCCCTGGCTGTCCTGGAATCACTTTGTAGACCAAGCAGGCCTCAAACTCAATGGAGATCTGCCTCTGCCATTTGGGGGTTTTAAATGTACTTATGTGCATAACTGTTTTGTCTGAACGTGCATATGTGCACCATGAGCTTGTCTGGTGCCTCAGGAGATCAAAAGAGGGTATAAGAGTCCCCTGGAACTGGAGTTACGGATGGTTGTGAGCCACCATGCAGATACTGGGAGCCAAACCTTGGTCCTCTGCAAGAGCAGCAAGTGCTTTTAACCACTGAGGAACCACTCCAACCCTCTTAAAGCATTTCAAATTATCTTACAAAATTATCATTTTCTTATATTTTCACATTGGAAGTAGGAAGCGCATGAAAGGCCCCTGTGTAAGTAAGACAACAATTGCCGATTAATCGTCTGCACGGACCAGACACTGCACCATGTTTACATGTTTCTCCATTTGATTTCTACAGCAGATCAGGGGATCTTTATGACCGCAACTGCCACCTGTTAGAATGCAGCTTGAAGCTTCAATAAACAAAATAGCATGCCAGGGCAGCTCGGCTAAGGTGCACATAGCAATCAACACGTTTTCTGTAAGTCACTGTGGTATGTGTCTTTCATAAACAGGCAATGTACCAAAACACCAATCCCACTACCAGGTTAAGAAAAGGGGGTGCCTGGGTTCTCAGGTGACTGAAGGAAAGCTTTAACTGAGGAGTAGCAAGGGAGAAAGCAATTGTGTTAGTCAGGGTTTCTATTGCTATGAAGCGGCACCATGACAACAACAACTCATTCAATAGTGGCTGGCTTACAGTTCAGAGGTTTAGAACATTGTCATCATGGCGGGAAGCATGACTACATGCAGGCAGACTTGGCTATGTAGAAGTAGCTAAGCCCTCTTCATCTGGATCTGTGGGCAGCAGGAAGAGAGACAGTGGGCCTGATTTAAGCATCTGAAACCTCAAAACTAGCCCCCAGTGACACACTTTCTTCCAGAAGGGCACACTTCCAATAGTGTTATTCACTTCCCATGAGCCTTTGGGAGCCATTTTCATTCAAGCCACCACTAGGGTGAAAACATCAGTGTAAACTGAACCCCAACCTTTTCATTATTATAGACCATTCTGCCTGCGGCTAGGTGGTATACTAGATGCTCAGTAAATATTATATTTCTTCCCCCAGTACTCCAGACTCCCCCTGCATCTCCCAGGAACCAGAAACCAAACCAAACTCTATGTTTTGGAGAAATTACATTTATGGTCATAAATGCGCCTAAATATGCTGAGTCTCTGAAGGGAAATAATAATTATCATTTATTCACAGAGAAGAGCTCATATTTGGAAAACTCGTTTTGGCTCTGTTTGATTTGTTTTTGTGCTTTGTTGCTTTGTTTTGAAACACAGGCTCTGTGTGTGGCCCAGGCTGGCCTCTAACTCACCGTTACCCTTTTGCCTCAGCCTCCCAAGTGTTTGGATTACATGCCATAGCAGTCCACTTTGTTGTGCAATCTTGTGTTTCAGAAGACCATTATTAAGAAGCTAGAGAAGGCTAGAGAGATGGTTCAGTGGTTAAGAACATTTGTTTCTTGCAGAGGATTCAGCACACATGTGGTGACTCAAACCCATCTATAAGTCCACTTCAGAGGATCAGATGCCTTTCTTCTGACCTTTGTAGGCACCAGGCACACGTGATGTACAGACATGCATGCAGGCAAAACACTCATAGACATGATGTAAAATAAACCTAAGAAAATAAATCAAGGGAGAAGGGCTGAAGAGATGGTTAGCAATTAAAAGGACCCAGGTTGGATTCCCAGCTGCCTGTAATTCCAGTTCCTGGGGATCCGACACCCTCTTAGGCCCTCTGAAGGCACTGGACATACACATAGCTATAATGACATACATTCACCGAAAAATACCCAGACACATAAATACTTTTAAATTGTTTTTTAATAGAAATAGCTAACCCTGATGGTGGAGGCCTATAACCCCAGCACCCCCAGCATTTCTAAGGCAAAAGCAGGAAGTTTCAGAATACAATAACCATGCCTAACCTACCAGGTTTTCTGCAAACATCATTTTTAAACCAAGTTACCATTCTACAGTCAGCCTTGGTCTCTATCTTACACTTGTCTATCTACAATCTTTGGTACCATAATGTTCCCATCTTTACATCCCAGCACCTAGAGCTGGAGAGATGGCTTATTAAGAGCACTGGCTGCTCTTCCAAGGACCCAAGGTCAACTCACAACAACTGTCTGTAACTCCATTTTGAGAGGACCAATACCCTCATACAGACATACACAAAGGCAAAACATCAATGCACACTTAAAAAAGAAAAAAAGAAATCACAGCAACTAGCTGTGATTTTTAACTTTAACTACTGTTCAGTGATCATCAGATGCAATGAAATCTTTAAAGTCCACCATGAGCATTCTTGGGAATTAAAAAGACTAGAGATATTAAAATGGACCATCCATGGTTTTATACAGAAGTGGCTACAAGTGATTTTCAGACTCTTAATTACTTATGTTAAAAAATAACCCCCTTTTCCAGTGCCACATGATATTACAAAGTTGAGTACTCGGTACTGGTTGGTGGTAACAGAGAAATAGATACATTGGTCATTGAAAGAGAAGGAAAAGCCCAGCTATTGGTCATGTCATCCACTCAGCCTGGAAGGCAAAGGCTACACAAAGGGAAAAGGTCTTCTCCTCAACAAAGGTACCAGGAAAAACTGAAGAGCCACATGTCAAGGAATGAGGCTGAGAGTTTTAGCTTGTAACATACGATGTAGATTAACTTGAAATAGATTAAAATCTTTAATGTAAGCCTTGACTTATAAAATTATCAGAAGAAGCAAAGAAAAGCCTCAGCAGAATCAATCTAGGCAGAAGTTTTGGGGATATGACATTAAAAGTGTATAAAACCCAGCCCAAGTAACTAGAGCTATATTATACCAAAAGGCTTCTGCTAGGCAAAGGAAAAATTAAAATGAAGAGGCGACCCAAGACAGGAGAGAAAACTTCTGTAAATCACATATTCAAAAAGTGGTTAATACTTGAAATATAGAAGGAATTGATACAACTCAATACACTTTAAAAAAAAAAAAAAGTAAAGATTTTTCCAAAAACGGTGCTTAAATGGCCAACAGGAAGATCCAGAATGATAATGTGGGGTGGCACCAGCACAGGGAAGGCTGAGGGATGAGGGCCAGGAATTTAAAACCAGCCTCTGCTACAGGGTGAGCTTGAAGACAGCCTAGGCTACATTAGACCCTCTATTTAGAATGTTGTTGTCAAAAGGCTAAGAGGCAGCAAGCAGTGGTGTTTATAAAACACTGCAGCAATGTGAGTTTTATACACACACACACACACACACACACCATGGTGTAACATTCAGTTAGATAAAAGGAAACCCCACCATCTATGGTGATCGGGATGAGCCTAGAAACCATAACGCCAGGTAAAAGAAGACAGACACAGGAAAACCTGCACAGTACAGCTCTGTTGCATATGTAATCTAAAAAGAAGCTCAGACTCTTGAATTAAAGAGTAAAATGGTGGTGAGAGGATAGGCAGGTGTCCCTTCGATGGCCTAAACATCTCATCATTGATCAAACACATGGCACCATGACTACAGTTCATTATGCTATCCTGTTTACTTAAGATTTGCTGAATGTTCCATAAGTGCCCACAACCTGCTTTACACACACACACACACACACACACACACACACACACACACACAAATTCGTAAATAGGCATGGTATAGGGTGGGCTAATTAATTTGATTGTAGTGGGCACTGTGTAACGTCTGTCAAAACTTCAAGATATATCTTGAACTATGTAAAATTTTTTATTTGCCAATCCTCTTCAATAAAGCTGAAATAAAATTAGAAAATGTTTTAAATTTTTTAAAAGAATATTCTTCAACTAGAAATGGGCATAAGTGATATAACTGACAAACTTTTGTTACAAGACTTGTTAAGTGTAGCTTGCTTCTAGTAAATTCTTTCATATTCATAAAATGTAAACTTGTAAAGAAGTAACAATACCTCTTACAAAAACAAACATACAAACAAGCAAACAAAAGCCTAAAACACTAACCGTGGTTTTGTAAATTCCCTTCTCTGTGAACTGTGTTCACCTTTAAAGGTGAAATGAAAGGCATTGTGAACATATGAAACTGTTATCCTAGGTGGCAAACTGCTAAGCCACTTTGTGACCACCAGGAATAGCACAGCTTCTTGGAGTGATGCAAAAGTGACCTTAAAAGCTCTTCTTTTCCATCACAGATAATTTGTCTTCTAGAGAATGCTGTCCACACTGTTTATCCATGAGATCAACAGTAAAGCACCAGGTCACAACAGCACGGCAGTCAAAGACACATGGTCTGAACTCAGAGACTTGGGGTCAAGTGCCTGCCTGGCCAATTCCACAGTCCTCAGACAAGTTAACTTCTCCCTGTCTCACTCCCATCATTTGTAAAAAGGAGTCAGAGTGCCATCAAATCCATGGAGAGATCAGAAGGCTTCCCTGAGGTATTGTACTAAGGCTTACACAGCACCCAACATCTCCCACATACTCCTTATATGGCAGCTGACAGTAGCACCTGTAGCTTTGACCCATGGAGCACAACATCGGCTGGCTACAAGAAGATGCTCTCCAACTCGTTATGCCTGAGCGTTCTAAAAGAATCACACCATTCAGAATATTCTAGAAGACAGATTAAAAACACAAAGAATATAAATCTGGGAGGCTTTTTGTGTGCTCCCCGGGTGAGTGGTCACTCTTCTTTCCAAGAGATGAGTCTTAGAGCACATATTACACTCAGCAGGATTTTTGTCAAACAGAGAAGGTGATCTTTAGTGGTGGTGAACACACCTCAATAATTGTGGAGGCCAAAGGTTTATGTCTGGTGTCCTCTGTTGCTCTAATCTTACTTTTTAAATGATACTGTCTCTCACTGAACATGGAGGTCACAGTTTCAAACAAGCTAGCTGGCCCGTGAGCTGCCACGGTTCTCCTGTCTCTACCCTCGAGGAGTGCACTGCAGATACGCGCCATGTTCCTGAGTTTTTTACATGGGTGTCATGGATCGGAGCTCAGGTTTCAAACTTGCACGGTACACTTTACGGCGTGATCCAGCTCCCCAGCCCCACACTGGATATAAATTCTGCAATCACTTTATAGTTAATTACTCTGAGTATCATGCAACAACATTTCTTATATAGGAGAATTTCGCACATGGGTTTTCCATGGGTCTTCTGCAGAGCGAGTGATTTCCTTTACCCACCTGGCTTCTCAAAAGCAAATTTATTGCCATGTTTACCTGTCTACAAAGGCTTGACAGGCATTCACAATCTATGCTGGCCACAGTCACTCAAGTAAAAACACTTATTCTACAATTAATGATTTTTTTTTTTTTTTTTTTTTTTTTTTTTGGTTTTTCGAGACAGGGTTTCTCTGTGTAGCCGGGGCTGTCCTGAAACTCACTCTGTAGACCAGGCTGGCCTAGAACTCAGAAATCCGCCTGCCTCTGCCTCCCAAGTGCTGGGATTAAAGGCGTGCGCCACCACTGCCTGGCACAATTAATGTTTTTAAGACATTAAATCAGCATCAAAGAGAGTCTTAGCTACTTTTCTACTACTATGAAAAGACATCATGACCAAGGCAATTTACGGAAGAGTTTATTGAGAACTTACACTTTCCAAGGGTTAGAATCCATGACTATCATGAAAGGAAGAATGGCAGCAGGCAGGGAGCACGGGGCTAGAGCAGCAGCAAGAGCTTATTTGACTGGGCTTGGCCTGGGCTTTTGAAACCTAGAAGTTCCCAGTGACTCACTTCCCAACAAGACCACACCTCCTAATCCTTCCCAAACAGTCCTACTAACCAGAGACTGAGCATTCAAATATACGAACCCACAGGGGCCATACTCATTGAAGCCACCACGAAGACTATCAAATACTTGGAAAGTGGCATGTTTATAAATAAACAGGTCGAAAAACACTTTATTCACAAATGCATTATTCACAGAGTTGAAAGGTGGGAGGAGCACGTGCCCATGCATGGACGAGTGGAAGGACAAACTGTGGCATGTGCTTCACAAGAAGGACACCATGCTGACAGAAATACACCAAGCACATAAGAACAAATACTGCACGTCCCCACTGATGGGAGTGGACAAACTCAAGGACATCAAGAGAATGGGCTCTCGAGGGTGGGCAGGGAATGGGAGTAAAATCAGTGCTTCACACACGTGGTTTTGGGTTAAGAAGATGAAGCTGTTCTAGGGATGGGCAGTAGTGATGGCTACACAACACTGTGAGCAAATGTAAGGCCAGTCAGATACAACCCACCACAGGAAGCTTTACATTAGGCTTATTACAACCTAAGACTAATACTGGACCATCCCAGCTTAGCAGAATCTCAACAGCATTTGAGTGTTGGAGACAGGAGGATCAGGAGTTCAAGTCGTGAGAATATAATAATGTGCCAAACAACAACAACAAAAGTATTGTCTTGGCCTCTGCAAGTTGTACAAAGAAAAAGAAGGAACTAGTAGCTATCAGTGACCTTGGACTACAGAAACCATTCGGGGAGCCAGAAAGATAACTCAGCAGGTAAAGGAGCTTGCTGCCAACTCTGATGATTGGAGTTCGATCCCAGGAAGCCACATGCTGGAAGGAAAGAACTGGTTCCCAGGAGTTGTCCTGTGACCTGCACAATGGCACGAGCGCACCACCACCTCCTCCACACGGAGTGGTGAACAGATAACGTTTTTTGTTTTGTTTTGTTTTGTTTTGTTTTTAATTCTGAGCAAAAAGAAAAATGCTAAAAACTCAGGGACCAGTATCTACTTCATTCTCATCATTAAAATGGAAGGAAAAGAGGGAAGAGAAGAAGGGGAGGGGTACATGAGAAAGAGGAAAGCGGGAAGACAAATGGTAGCAGGAAGGAGGATGGGAGGAAACAAGCTTCCTGGTCCCTCCCTCCAGGAGAAAGCATTGCACATGCTAACTACCAATTAATGGGAAAAACACTCCAGCTGACTGAGCTGCGAGCCAGGCCCAGTCACTGGACACCTGCTCTCTACTTGGTACCTGTGACGCTCAGAAAAAAAGCAATAGGAAAAATTCCCGGGTCTAGCACATGCCACAGTCTCCAAATGGAACCTGAGCCATCCATAATCTTCACTGTCAAGGCAAGGCCTAATAAATTTCAGGAAGATTAATCCCACTTAGAGCTAGCATCACTAGCCTCCAGTGAAAACACTCGATTAGATCATAGGGGCCCAGCCAGTCTGGCTCGCCCACTTCAGCCGCTGCTTCTCAAGCTTTACTGACAAGACATGACAGGAATAAGGACAGAACTATTTCTCCTTCTCTTTGTCCTTCCCTGCAGCCACATTTACTGGCATTTTATAGTCTCTTTCCAGCAGCAAGCTCCCAGGAAGCAGAGGTGAGGTGCTCCACCACGCTCACACCCCTCACGACTTCAATCACGCACCTCCACAGAGCAGATTCAGAGGACTAGGACTGTTGCCAGAGCTGACCAGTTATTTCTTTTGAACACTAAATAAAAGCTAACGAGGCAAATTATCTTTGCTTCTCAAAAACCCTAGGACTGCACACTGAAAATCCCACTGTAGTTTGAATTGGAATGAGAGATGAATAGTCTCATGGAAAGACAAGACTCGGAGGACTAGCAACTCCTGGTTTTGATTAAGCTGACGTTTTTTCTACGACAGGCTATAAATAACCATTTTTGTTTAAAATGTGTGTGTGTGTGTGTGTGTGTGTGTGTGTGTGTGTGTGTGTGCGTGTGTGTGCGTGATCTGTCAAATTTGGAGGTTCTAGGCGCCAATATAATCCCAAGCAGCCTGGGGGCGGCTTCTGCCTCACATTTAACACCATCTCTCTGCTATCAGGTCAGCCCTTAGCATCTGAATCCACGCCTGATTACAATGACCCACACGAAAAATAAAAAGTTTTCAAGGATGTGAATTATTTTCCGGACTCCTAACCAACAAGGCCAATACAGTATTGAGTTTTTGTTTTGTTTTTTGTTTTTGGGGGGGGTGTTTTTTTTTGCACATCCATTCTGATTACAGGTTTTGTGGAATTAGAAACAGGTGACATGTGATATTCAGGACTGCTGGCAGGAAATTTGCATATCAACAGAAAACAGAAATTTTCTAATCACATATTGTAATCATGTGAAAAAAAAAAAAAACATCCTTCCAGTTTCTCTTTGTGAGAAATGTTTTTTAAAGGGCAAGAAAATCAAACACAGTCAAGGTCAATACAACCTAAAGAACCTCTTGTATAGTAAGGATTTTCCACAAAGTGGTTTGGGAAATACACCAATGTATGTTTATTTCCCCAGAAGGGAACAGTTGCTGGAGACCACACAGGTAGATTTTGTTTGGTTTGGTTTGTTTGCAAACTTGGGGCTAGAACCCAAGCCCTTGCTCAGGCACGGCAAGCATGGACCATTGAGCTACATCCCCAGCCATCTTTTGACTTTTTCTTTGAGACAGAGTCTTGCTAAGTTACCCAGGCTGATGTTGAACTAATTCACCCTATCGCCTGCTTAGACTATGAACTTGAGACCCTCCTGTCTCAACCTACTGAGCAGCTGAGGTGACCAGCCTGTCCCACCAGGCAGACTCCAGTCAGGTGTCAGATCTCTGATATCATTTACAAATAATTTCTTGAACTGATTAAAATTTCTCATCTTGGGAGATGAAACGGGGTCTTTATTCCTACCCCAAATGCAAGCAGCAGAGAGATGAAAAGGACATGACCATAAACTAAAGCACTGATGTCAAAGAAAAAAAGTAAAAAACCTTACCTCTGACCCATTTCTTTTTAAACCGGAAAAATAAAATGTGTTTTCCACAGTCTTTTTTTTTTTTTTTAATCTGTTTCTACTCAAGGCTAGAGGTCTATTTATTTTTAAATGACACGCAGGAAACCTCCCAACTGCAACTCAGATTTACATCTGGCTAATCCTGAAAATGTGACTGACCAAATTCATGCTGTTTATTTCTAATGAGTTCTGTGATTTGGGATAACACATGTGAGAGATGGAGAATTAACTACGGAGAGTCAGCAAGCAGCAAGCAAGCTAGCAATCTTGGAGGAGACGAGTCAATTTCTAATCATGCTTGCCAGAAGCTCAGGGTGGGAGAGACAGGTGATAAACCCTGCCAAGAGCTTGTCTCCGTTTCCTTTTCCCGTAGACTATTTCAACACTCCATCAGCAAACAGAGCTCAACTTTTCCCTTCCACAATTTTGGAGATTGCAAGGAAAGCTCTGGACCTCTTGATAGTCTCAGAAAAATGAAAACACTTCTCACTGCAAAATGCAGTGTCAAGTCTCTGAGAGGCCCTTTCCTGGAGCTGTGTCCACTTATAATCAGAAAAGGACAGAGGTGAAAGGGAATGTCACGGGCATGCTACAGAAATGCACAGTCTAGTGACATCGCCTACAGACAACTAGGAAACCATGATCAAAATTTCACATACCTAGACACTCCATACCTCACAGAAGGGTGGACACCAGCTAAAATCAAAACAACAAACCAACCAGGAGACGGCACAAGAATGAACTTTAGATCAGGTCTCTCTGGGCTGAAGAACCTAACTTCTCAGAACATTAGGCCTGCAAGGGCCTGCAGTCGCTCATGTCTTCCCAGCTGACTCTCCAACCTTCACCGAAGGTTGTCTTCACCAAAGGTTTCTATCCATGACCGCACCTGGAGAGCCTTTAAACCCTGCCCCACCACCCCAATAAAATCACAAATCTCCTGGCGTCAAACAAGTGATTCAGACCACTCAGTCAGCAGCTGAGAAACACAACTCTGAAAATACACCCCTAAAGAAGCATGTCTCCTTACCGATTCCTCACAGATATTTGATTTCATTGTCTTGGGCTGGAGAGAAATCTCAGCAGTTAAGAGCACTAGCTGCTCTTCCAGAGGACCCGGGTTCAATTTCTAACACCACATGACAACTCGCAACTGTCTTTAACTCTAATTCCATGGGATCTGGCACCCTCACACAAATATGCATGCAGGTAAATCATCAATGTACATAAAAATAAATAAATCCTTTTAAAAAAAAAAAAAATCATTGTCTTTTCTGTCCCAGAAGATTATGGTCACCAATTCTGTCCCCAGCTCCTAGGTATGATTCATAATACAGATGCAGGCTAAGTTTATACTTCTACATCTGGAAGCTGAAGCTGGTTTAGTCTGGATGATAGAAGGCAATGAGAGGCTGGAGCAATCCAGGTGATACACAACACACCATCTTATGAGTGTGAAGTGCTTCACCATGTGTTGTCATGTTAAATACAATGACAAATGCAAAATAGGGTGAGCAGAGACTTAAGAGTTAACAACATCTGTATACCAGTGGTTTGCTTGACTCCACCATCTTGAGAATCCTCTGGAAGGCATGTTACAACAGCCCCAAGCCAGAATCCCTGAGAGACTAGCCAGGGGATGGGTCTAATTATCTTCATTTTTCGATTAACATTTGGAATTCTCGAAGCTCACCTGTGATATGCTGGCTGCTGATCATTTGAGGTCAAGTGCTTTGGATTTAACTCCCTGGCTGCGTTTGGACAACTGAACCGTGGGTGCTTGCTACATAGGAAGGGCTTACCTATGACTGCTACGACACTGGGAGGAAGAAATGGTACTTACATTTACCAAAAAAAAGTTCACAACTTTAAGGGACTCATGTGGGGAAAAAAAGTTCAAAGCACTGTAGTTAGAACTGGCAAAGGTGAAGCAGTGTGGACTATTTCCTCAGAGGCAACCTTTAGCTTAAAATTAGGGTTTAATGAATGTTAATTAAATGGTGCATGTTTTATATTACCATGAGGTTCACATATGAATATACAAAAGTAAAGCTATTATGACAGAGAAAATACACGTATAAATCTATAAAAGTAAGCTATTATGGTAGAAAAAAATAGAAAAAGACACTCAAAATAAATAGCTGTGAAGAGGAGAGGAAGAAAGAGAAGAGGTTCATCTGGGACTTTGGGATAGCCCAAGCAAAAGCAAGGCACAGGCTGGAATAACACACACAATCACAAAGATGGGTCATCTAGAAACCCTCCCATCCAAAAAAAAAAAAAAAAAAAAATCCACTTACCTGAATGTGTTGGGTATGACGGCTTCTGCAGTCAAGTGGGAGTCCTATGAGAGAAAGGGAAACTGAGTTATACACTCAGGACCCAACGTCCTCAGAAGACCTAACATTGTCCTGCACTTGACTGTTCTAGAGCCACATCAGAGACTCACTGCAGAGTATTAACTCTCCAGATTCTTAAGCAAAGCTAAAAACCTTCAGCAAGGATGGGCACAGCTCCAGTCTGGCCGCTCCTGTCTAAGGCATGGCCTGCTGGACATGTAGCCATTCCAAGCCTAGCCTTTCATGAACTGGTGATAAATTTCTCCAGAGTAACTCTCAAAGCTAAGAGGACTTCACTACACTGGGGAAATTAGTCCTGAGATGCCATGGTGGTGTGTGTTGGGGTCAGGGGTGGGGGTGAACCGCACCAATGTGTGTGATATACCCTAGTGATTTTTGTTTTATGTTTATGGGTGTTTTGCCTGTATTACGTATGTGTACCACTTACATGCCTGATAGCCACGAAGACCAGAACAGAAGAAGGAGTTGGACCCCTTTGGAACTGAGGTTACAGATAAATTATGAGCTGTCATACAGTTGCTGAAAATTTAACCAGGATCCTCTGGAAGAACAGCCAGTGTTCTTTCTCATCCAGCCGTGATCTCTCCAACCCTTACCTTAGCAATTTATGGAACTGATTTCATTTAGCCTTTAAAACAATTTTGTAAACCTAGTGTCAACAGGACTGGGGAGACGGGCCAGCTGGTGGTACTTGCCATCCATGCATAAGACCCTCCATGACACTCCTAACAGTTAGAAAGTGGGCATGGCAGCATGCTCTTGTAATAGGTGCTGAGGAGCAGACACAGGCAGATCTCTAGACTTACTGGCCTGCTAGCTAAGACTACTTGGTGGAGTCCCAGGAGAATCAGAGACCTTGCCTCAAAACCTGAGGTAGAGAGTGCTGAAGAACAACATCCAATGTTGATCTCTGGCCTACACAACTAAGGAATGCCAGCAACAGAAGGCTCTAGAACTACAGTGGAGGATGTACAAGAAATTGTTCCTGTCCCAGAAGTAGCAATGTCAGTCACAGATCAAAATCCCCATTGGTGACCTCAGAGGAGAATTTCCTAATGGTACCATGTTCCAAACCCTGGGAGCTCAGCCACCTCTGTTGTCACATCAAAACCCTAGTGAACATTGACTCTAGGACTTAAAAAGAAATGCAAGATTCTATCAAAGGTCAAGTTTGTTTTCTATGCCCAGGCTTATCTTTTTAAAACTCTGGTATTTTATGAGCACATGTTTGATTACAAAATAATTACTCAATAGAGTAGAGAACAAAATTAGCTAATAACACTTTTACCCAGGTTTGGATATACACACTTAGAATCCAAGCTTGGAAAGGAAGAAACAGTGGGACCTAGAGTTGCAAGATTGTCCTTGAATACTAAAAGAGTTTGAGGCTAGCCTGGGCTACATGGAATCCTGTCTCAAAAAAAAGCAAACAAAAACTTATATTTTACTGAAAAGCTGTATATGTCTTTCCCTGATATCCCCCCTTAAACACACATGGAGTTCATAATAGCAAGTTTTTCTTGACACAGATGGAAACTTGAAAGTTCTGTTATCTTTTACATTTTTTGGTAGCTATACTATAAAGTCCTTATTTTATTTAAATCTAATTCCAAGAAAAAAGTTCAATTCAGGGTAATTCAGGGCAGATTCAGCTATTTCAGGTGACTTCTTTTTGTTTTGCAGAGGAAGTAATTGTCTAAGGACTAGAAATGTATAGTAGGAATACTGGGCCGGGGTGGTGGTGCATCTTCAATAGGTGTATACACTTCAGAAGCAACCATCAAGATCTCTGAGGATCAAGGTCACTTTTCTCTCCTTACTGGGCTACACATAATTGGCAAAGCACATTTGTCCTGTGAGTCGGGTAGCAAGAAAACCATTTGATAGATCAGCAGTCATAATCAGGACACACCTGCTCTGGCTCCCTCCAGGTTTAAAATAATTCAGCATTATCAGCCTCCCCGATTAAGAAGAATTAATATCCTGAAATGCAAAAAAAAAAAAGAAGAAGAAGCTTGGGTAAATTAAATGGTTGCTACCCCTACACACAGCAGAAAATACCAACTGTGCACATGGTAGCAGTTTCCCAACTTCCATTGACCTTGGGGTGTTAATGAGACAGCTCTGCAGAGATTGCATAAGAAAGCATCCTACACTTAGCTGGCCCTAATGCAAATTCAGACTCTTCTCCCTCACCACAGCAGGAGGGCTTCACTAATTGGGATGTGCAGGAGACTTGGCCTGAATGTGCTGCCCTGAGCACACCTCAGAAGAGGACCAGGCTACACACATACACATGCACTCGACTGAATGGCCACACATGTATGCATGCACACACACAGCTGCACATGAGCACATCTAAGCATATATGCAAACACACATGCACACAAATACAACTGCACACTCAGACACATTCTCCACACCCACTGCTCTTTCTGTTTTCTCCCCCAAAGCCCAGGTGGACATAATAAACGTGGTTTTTGATATTAAAGTATGTGATTAATTGGGGGGAAGCAGGTGGAGATGGTTTTTTTTGTAAGCATAAACCTCCCCCATAAGCCTGGTGGTAATGACCACAGACAGAAACAACAAAGGCTCCTGGTGAAAGGAGCCCCTCTAATCACATTAGCTTGCAGTTCTAAAGGAAGATGGTTGCTCCGAATCTCCCTTTATACATAGCAACTTCAAAAAAATCCCTATTTTCTTAGTACATCTTTATGGAGGAAAGCGTGCATGTCTTTGAAGGCTCACACAAAACAAACAAGAGTCTTACAAGACCTCCCTGACCACCCAGGGAGAATCAAATAGTAATTTTTTTCCTCCAGTAGGCCACCCCAGGATACTAGGAATAAAAAGGAAAGAGAGGAATTCATCAAGTAACCAGGATGTGCTTTTCAAGTGTGGCTATCAGACTGTTTTAATCTAAATATTATGCTATAGTTTTCACTAGCAAAGCCCACAGTAATCTACTGATCCATTTATTGGACAGAAGTTGCTTTTAAATCACAGAAAAACAGGTTAAAATCTAGGAAACGGCAGAGGAGAGGAACATGGAGGAGTTTTTTTTTCGAATCCTGAGAAAGGAGCAGAGGCTTTTAACTGTGGTGATGATCGGAGGGAGAAGCAGGGGGTGCTGAGGCCCTCAGATGAACTGTTCAGTGGCTTTGCTGATGGAGGCATGGGGGAGTGGAGCTGGCATGGCACCACACAGAGAGCTAGGAGCAGGCAGGGTGTGCGTCAGAATCTTAAGAAAGACTTAGAGTTTACACATACTCATGGACTCTGCTGCTCATGTCTCTGCACAAACTCTCCATTTAGACCAAATGAAAACTGGAGAACGAGCCTTTCTAACTACCCAAGCTGTCTTCCCCTGCCCAGTCCCTACAGTGGCCATTTGGGCACCCATGCTCTCAGCCCACCCCTACAAAGTCCCTATAGTTTATGTAAATGTCACCTGTACTTGTTTGAGCCAGTTTACTGATGGTCGTGTTTTGTGTGTGTGTGTGTGTGTGTTTGTGTCTGTGTCCATGAGAGTATGGTTACATATGCTAGTGCCTCAGATGTCATTCCTAAGGAGCTGTCCAACTTATTTTTGATATGAGAGTCTCTTACTGGACTAGGACTTAACAATTACGACAGGCTAGATAGAAGGCCATGGAGCTCTACCTGTCTCTATGTCCTATCTCCATCCCTAGCATTTTACATGGGTGTTGGGACTTTACCTACTGAGCCATCTCCCAGACACATAAATGATCTTTTATTTCCCTGAAATGATCTGCTGGCCTTATCTCTCTACTGATTATTTTTAGAAGAGCCAATTTCCTGCCTCAGTTTCTCATCTGATGATGCAGATATGAAAGTGAGCAACCCAACTCCAAATGAAATAAAGGCAAAATAATCACACTATTAATAGCAGAAATGTTCCTCCATGCTGAACCTCAGTGGATGAGTTGGATAGATCAGAAGGTGGGATAAAAGATAGATGGATGGATGGGATGGACAGATAGATGTATGGATACATTAACAATTAGATAAGACAAGGCAGACCAATTGGCAATCAGCTAACAGGTCAAGATGTCATCAGCAATTGAAACCCCAGGGTGATAAAGATCCTGGCCTGCTACATGCATCCCTCATGCTTTTATATACCAGACAGACACACAATCATTTCTTTTAATTTTGAAATAAAATACAGATCAGGAAAACCTATCATGCAAAAAAAAAAAAAAAAAAAATTGAAATAGTATTCCTTTTTCAACCCCAGGATTTCTTCATTCATTTAAAGTCCAATTGTGTTTAAAGCCTTTTTCATCGAGGCAGCAGCTTGTCTTCACCTTGTGAAGCCTATTCATGCCACAGGTATGTCTGTGTGGCAATACCACATGCCAATCACAAGCCCGTCACCCCAGGAAGCGTACAGACGACCATTCTTGTAAAGAGCTCCCAGCTCCATGTCTTGCTCTTCTCCTCCAGTCTGCTACCTCCATCTGTCCCCACAGTTATTCAGCAAAGTGCAGCACCAGGATGAACACCCCCATCACAGAAATAATGAGCAGACTTAGAGAAAGGCAGATTTCAACGCGGTTGGTAGACACTTGGAATAGAAGGGCTCTGGATAACGGGACCTAGCTATTCCTTCTGCTCTCTAGGCTCAGGCATGTCGCACATGTTTCAGATGGGGACAGATTCAAACTAGGACCCAGAGCATTAGAATTATGTCCAAGGATGTCTCCCTACTGGACAAGACTGATAGGTACAGCTTCAGAAAACATCCTGTCACTTTGCTATCCTAAGTCCAAAACTATATCATCTCAGGGCTGAGAAAATAGGTGAAATTGGTAAGATGTCTGCCACACAAGCAGAAAAACCAGGTTTAAATCCCCAGCACCCATGTAAAAGGGCTGAGAGTGTGGTAGTGCACACTTGCAGTCTACCTCTAAGGAAACAGTCAGAAGCGACTGGCCAGCCAGTGTAGGTAAACCATGAGCTCTATCCATGCTCTATAAAAGACCATGTCTCAAAAACTAAGGCGGAGTATGGCTGATGAAGACACCTATCATCGCCCTCTGGTTCTACGCACACATAATGTACATGTAATGCACACACATGGATGTGTATCTACACACGTGTATGTGCCACAATCACATACATCATACATACAATCACAGAGAACACCTACCTTTCTCCACACCTCTTGGAATGTCACTAAAAAAAAAAAACATGATCTGGGTAGTATGTCAAATAGAAAACATAGCATGATGCCGGATGCTAGCTGGAGCCGAAGAGCAGCTATGGAAAGCTGACTTACAACAAGGCCCTACACTGAACAGCCACAGCGGTGTTCTCATTACTCACAACCTCAGTCCCCAGCAGCCTGGATACATTAGTTTAGAGTCTTTCAAGAGAAGAAACACTCCAATCACATAACTTTCATTATGACAGACTATTGTAATTGTTCTACCTTATTACGGTATGCTTGCTGATCATTCACTGCCCAATTTGTCAGGATTATGTTAGGTGTACAACGGATTCAAGAAATCAACCGTTTGTAAAAATGTATCCCATGTGATGTGGGAGATGTAGGGCTCTTCTCCCCTAATAATGGCCCTGCCTTTTTTCTATATCAAGCGACAATCTGAGTATTTGAGGAAATCATGGGCCTTCTCTGTAGCACAGACTCCTTTTAGATGAAGAAACTAATGGTTCAAATGTCCCTCCTTCAGAGCTCACCTGTGGCCACGGAACCTAAAATAGCCCTCACAGTACACCTCTGCCTCCACATTATGCATTATTTCTTTATATTTATTGTTATCTGACATTACATTTGATCTTATTACCATTGTTCTTCAGTCTCTTTGCCCCAAAGCAATATCTCCTTAGTACAGGAATTACCTTTGCTCTACCTGTGCATTCTCGGGATCTAGAACAGTAACTAATATAAATAGGTAATAAGTAATTACTCAAAAAGTAATTGGTATGCACTTCCCATATCAGAAGCTTATTGATGTGCTTCTATCTCACTCAGACCCTAAGGACAATGTTTTGTCCACCCCAAAACAACAGGACAGTTAGTTGCCTTTCATTAGCCACAAGGACTGGTGCCAATATCTTTTGCATGAAAAGTTCCGGTCCCTGAGTTTAACACTCTCTGCTATCTTTGTATATCCCTTAAATCATCTCTGGGCCATGAAGACTCCTAAACACAGCATAAGCACTAAGTAAACAGCTGCTGTTCTCTATTGTTTATGGATGACTACAGAAAAATCAACCCACATACAGCCAGGGCAAACATAATTCACTCTCTATATTTGGTTGGACCTATGGACACAGAAGGCAATCTGCACCATGTTGTTCTTGGCTTCTGTTCTGTCAGCTGAGGTAACTCAGGACCAGACCCAGGAGTGAGAGGGGTGTTCTGAGCAAATTTGGCAGCTGGCACACTTAGGAGTACAGGCAAGAGTATAGAAGCACATGAACCATATCAAAGCAAGAAATGACTGCTGCTTCAAACACAAAGGTAAACACACTGCTTGGGAACAAACAGGGCTAGAACGGAATGAAGGCTGTCACCTACATATAAGAGCTGTAGCTATCAGGTAACATGCATCTTCTATTTGTGGCCACAAGGTCTCCCTGTCACTCATAATTTAAAAAAAAAGTTATAAATTACCCCTAAGAAAGACTGTACTAGACATGGGGGTGAAATCCAGGTCAGAATCCTTCCCACTGGAAGATCTGTGCAGAGCAGACATGCTGGTCAACAGGAAGACTAAAGTGTTCTCACTAAACAGAGTTCTGGGAAGGTAGCAAACAGAAAAAACATCTTGCAACGACTGTCTCCTACTGTTTTCTGTTGCTATGACTGAACACCACATTCTGGGGAATATATAAGAGAAGTTTTTTTGACTCACAACTGTGAGGGCAGGAAATTGCAGGAGCACAGACTAGCAGCTGCTGAGAGTCTAGTTGCACCAGACAAGGCACAGAGCCTGGCAAGACACCATAGCACACACTGATAGCTGTAGTCCCTCCTCTTTTCTTCCTCTTGTAAAGCCACTAATGCATCCTGGGAACTTCACCCTCTAACCTCAGCTAATCTTAAAGACCTCCCAAGGCTCCACTTCCGAATATCATTAACACGTGAATTTGGGGATTACATTTCCATTAAGTGAATTTGGGAGGGTAACATAGGCACACACTAATGAGGATGTTTAAAACTCGAGTATCTCATTTCTCTCTTCATTTAGAAATCATCTTGTCTACACACACTAGAATGAGGTTAACCACTAACTTAGCAATGGGCAGTAACGACCTCAGCTTTTCACAGATTTGTTTGCAATGAGTGAAATTTCAGTTCAATTGCAAAATCATACCGGAGTTAAAGCCTTCAGTTCCCATGTTACTTCTTCCACTTCTTTCTGTAAGTCGCTTCTTCCACTGAGTTTTCTATAAGGCTGATGAAATGCTTAGAACTGTGTAGGATGTGATCCTGCAGGTTCTAACTACAAACTGTCCTAGACTAGGTTGAGCGCTTTAGCCCCCTTCAATAGCTGTTCTGTGTTGACTCTACCATCCTCCCTTTACTGTAAGCTACCTACCCTATATACCTTCCAACATAAATAAAAAAGTGTCTTGGTTTATGACTTTCTTTGTTCTGTTACTATAGAACACTCATAAAACTCCTGCCACATTGGAACATGGAATTGGGGGTAACCTGAATATATGTCCCCAGGCCACAGGTACACACATTTGGTTCCAGAATAAAAATTATCTCATATCTTTTTAGGATTCTATTCTCAGCTTTTCCTCAAACTGAGACATTTTTCTCAGCAAGAAGACAGTAAGTAAATATAGTTTAAGTAGTACTAATGATAAGTGTCAATACCACTAAAGGTTGCATGGATTCTATACATAGAATCCTCTATTTAAACGGCAGTCTATTATCTTTATAAGATTAATACATTCAAGCATTAAAAAATATTTTTTTTTTTGTAGCCAGGCCTGGTAGAACACAGCTATGATCCCCAGCACCTAGGAGGTAGAGGCAGGAGAATTGAATCCAAGATCATCTTCATCCACATGGCACAATTTGCCAGTCTGAGGTACAGGAGATCTTGTCTCAAAAACCAAATGTGCCCTCCTCCCCTTCTCTAGGTAAGCTTCAGTTCGGCTTATATGTGAGACTTTGAAGTAATCCCACCTCCTTGAATGGTTTTCAGTTACAGGAAGGAGGGGAGACTAGGGGACTGTATACAAGAGACAGGCTGAGGAAGGAAGAGAGAGAGCCAAGGAGGTATAGGGGAAAGAAAAGGGTAGGGGGCTGAGAGGGAGGGAGAGCAAACAAGCTCAGAGAATACCACCACAAATGAAGTTTGTGCTCTGTTCACAGTGAGTATCTCAGACACCTGAATGTCTCCTAGCAGAGGGCCAGGACACAAAGAGCAGATGATGTCAGCCATTTTTCCTTTTTTCTTAATGCACAGCAGTAGCATCTGCCAGAATATGTCCACCCATCTATGCTCCCCCTCTGAGTCTAGTAGCTCTCCTCCTATCCATCATAGGCATCTCTGCTCCCAGGGCAATTCTCGCCCTTCCATCCTCAGCAGCAGCAGCAACAAAGACATTTATGAGGCCTGTCAACATGTGCCCCTCTGTGAGACATTGTACAAACCCAGGCCACGAGACTGGATTTCATCTTTAAGGAGGTTCTCAACAAGATTGTTGTCTGGTTTTAAAATGTTGACCACCAGAAAGGCTCATGCCCTATAAAACAGCAGGTCTGTGGCTCTGGTACAAAGAGCGACATGTATTATAAGCTACCATAAATCAAAGGGGGTTCCTTTTACACTCTGACACTGTCTGTGGTGAAAGCAGGAAGTGGATTTCTAAGCCTATGAGCCCAGGTCTTTTGAGGAATGCTTTCCATGTTTCCAATTCATTTAGTGCTATTTTTATTTATTTGGTGGTGTCCCTCCCACCCCCACACCCCGGGCCTGAAACAGCATGTCCTCTTGTTGAAGACAGTTAAACATAGATCAATAAATATCTGAACCATGTGCTACCGATGTGTGTGTGTGTGTGTGTGTGCGTGCATGTGTGTGCGTGATTATATCCTGGAATAACTGGGCCACATACATTATTTCTTGCAGGACAATGTTCAAGTGCAAAGAATATTAACCATAAATTAGGAACTAAACTGGGGTCCAGTGCAGCCTTCCTACTGATAAATGAATATGTAAGACGTTAATTTTACTCTAAGATATACCCATCTCTGTGTTTTAAAATGCAAGAAGCTCATGATTATTGTAGTGTAGAAAATGAAAATATCTGAAGATTTCTTATAGGGAAGTTCAAATGGCAGAAGAATGTTTGAAATTTTCTGTCTTCCTAAAGATCAGAAAGCCTTGCAGGCTAATCCGTTCTCCCTCAACAAAGGGCATCTGCAAGGCGTCATCCCCTGAAAAGAATCATTCTGACAGACCTAATGTATTCTTTTCAGAAAAGCCTGTTCAGAGGACTCCACAGAAAATGCATCACTGACCCCGGGATGGCGCCCATCTAAACTGTTCCAGTCCTTTATAAATAGGTGAGGCCAAAGCATCTTCAATATATTCCAGATATCATATTGAGCTAGGAAACAGGACCGATAACCCTGAATGGTATATACTTTTCACACTCCCTTGGTGGACCAATATTAAACTGATATTTGAAAGAGTTGCCACCCTTTCAAAGACCATCTCCCAGGAAAGTCACTCAGTCAAAAATGTCCTTAAATTGAAAAATTCTAAATGGCATCAGTGATATAATTGAAACCTGTTACCCCAAGAATACATACAGCACAGTATTGTTGTAATAAGGCACCTTTCCCCTGGAACTTGGTACATTTTGTAAACATTCTCCCATGCTGGGATAATATAGTGAGACAACTGGAATATAAGGAATGTTAATAACTTGTCTCAGGCCACTGGTCAGCTTCAGTGATAGATCGAGATGTAAATTACTGATTTCACTAGCCCACTGATCTAACGTATTAAGCATATAACTTTCAATTAATAATTTGGGGACTTCCATTTCAGGACATCACTGAGGAGGCCCTTTATTGGCTATTCTGTCACATTCTGGGTTTGCTCTTTTCCTGCTTCCGTTACTGCCTACCCTTCTATCAGTGAAGGTGAGTAGCCATTTCCACACATGGTCTCCATGCCAGGATCCTCCCACTCCCTACCTTCTTCTGGCATGAGATCAACAAAACAGAACACGCGCCCACAAACATTGGTCCATCTTATCCTTTCCGAGCATGGGAAGCGAGACAGTTCTCTAGAGCCTATCAGCGCATTTAAAATTCTCTTTGCAACAATCTCATCGTTCTCAATCCTCAATACACTGTCTTCTGTATATGTGTTTTGCGGAAGTGTGAACATATATACATGGTACCTATATTTCTGTGTGGATGTGGGCCAGAGGTTGGATCTCTTCCTCCATCTTTTTCCATCTTATTTTTTGAGATAAAGTCTCTCACGGAGCCGGGAACATATAAATTTGGCTATGCTGGCTGACCAGTGAGCCCAGTGGCTCTTCATGTCTCTACCTCCTCAGTGCTGGGATTATAGGCAAGTGCTACCATGCCTGACTTTTACATGCGTACTGAGGATTTGAACTCATGCCAGGCAAACACTTTACTGTCTGAGAAATCTCTCCTGCCTCCTCCGTACATTCCTTTTAAGAAGAGAGATTTAATTTATTTTTATGTGTGCACCCCCTGTCTGTCTGTGTGTGGTGGGGTTAGGGTTGCCTGAGGAGGCCAAAAGAGGTTTTCAGATGCCATGAAGTCCTAGTTACAGAAATTTGTGAGTCACTTAATAGAGATAGAGGTGCTGGAACTGAACAGTCCTCTGGAAAGAAGCAACCACTCTTTATCACTTAGCCATCTCTCCAGCCCCATTCATTCATTCAGCTGGCTTAGACCAAGCTGGCCTAAAACTCAATAGATCTACCTACCTCAGCCTCACCCACAGCTCCAATCCTAAATACTAGGATTAAAGGCATCTGACAGTATGGCCAACTTTATTTTTATTATTTTTATGTGCATGAGTATTTTGCCTTCATGAACGTTTGTGTACTACTCAAAGAGGCCAGGAGAGAGCATCAGACTATCCCTAGAACTGCAGTTACAGAAGGCTGTGACCTACCATGCTGGCCAACTAGCTAGTTGGAAAAAGCATCTAGGGCCCTTACCTCCTATGTTACCTCTCTAGTCCATCTCTGGCACATTCTTGATACACAAGGATCTCCTCTTCCTGCTATTCTTCTGTATTTTTTTTATTTATTTTTATTTCATGTGCATTGGTGTTTTGCCAGCATGTGAGTGTGTCAGACCCTCTAGAACTGGAGTCACAGACAGTTGTAAGATGTCATGTGGTTGTTGGGTATTAAACCCAGGTCTTCTAGAAGAGCAGTCAGTGCTCTAATCTCTGAGGCTCCAGCCCCACTCTCCATATTTTAACTGTCTCTTCATAGACAGCATTCACACTTTCTACGTGTCTTTGTTCCTTAAACACATACTCAAATGACTGAGATGTACACCGCTGAAAAGAACTTCAAGGTGCGTTTGGTCCAAACCTGCCACCCCATCTGTATAGTCAGCTGAAGAAGCTACACCCAACTCTTTGGGGGATAAAGTTTCACTATTAAAAAACAAAACAAGCAAACAAACCTACTCCATTGAACATTTCAGTTGTGAGAAATCCCAAAGTTGAGCTGGACTCTCACATACTCATTTGAACATCTATCCAATTCCGTAACTTAGATGATCTATGTAAGAAATAAACTTTCGGGGGCTCAAGAGATAGTTCAACAGTTAAGAGCACCAACTGCTCTTCCAGAGGTCCTGAGTTCAGTTCGCAGCAACCACATGGTGCCTCATAACCATCTGTAATGGGATCCGATGCCCTCTTCTGATGTGTCTAAAGACAGCTACAGTGTACTCGTATACATAAAATAAGTAAACAAACCTTAAAAAATTAAAAGACAAGCTTTATGTGACCTTTAAGAAAGAAGAAGAAATAAATTTTCTCTGGAAAAACAAGTCTTTTCAATGTTTGAGAGCATGCCAATAGACACCCCCCTTCATGCTCTCTGTTCTATGTTCATACGCAGAGAGCTTTTAACTCTTTGTCATGGAACGTTGATTACACTTCCTTCACCACCTGAACAAAACCTCTGATTTGGTACTATCTAATTATAAATTATGTCATGCACACAGAGATAATGATAACATCTACACAGAAGACTAGAAAAACAGAGAAAGGTTAGGGACAGATTCACCAACCCAGCCTAGGGTAGTGGGGATAGACGGTACCTAGCATCCCCTAAAGGTCAAGCATGCAAGGTACCCAAGTGAAAATCTCCACATGACTTGTACTGTTTAATCTATTAACATCAGGTTCCTAAAACTGCATTCGTCCTGTTCAGACCATCTCACTTCAGTTTATTTATTTCATCAACCACTCTCTAAGAACTAAAGCTAAACCCACTTTTTCTCCTCCTGACGAAAGAGTTCTTATCTATCTGAAGCAGGACTAGATACATCAAAATGTGATATTTAATTCAGTACATATTTTTTGTTACATGTATCTACATATTTGTTTGGTCATGCATGCCAGGACATGCATGTGGAAGGAATATCAACCTGTAGGAGGCAGTTCCCTCTTTTAATCATGTGTGTTCTGTGGATGAGACCCATGTCTTTAGGGTAAGCAGAAAAATAGCCTTTACCTCCTGAGCCATCTCTCCAGCCCTACATATGTAGTTTAGATTTCTTAATCCACATGTATCTGATTCAGTTTCCCAGTGGTTCTCCAATTTGGAGACTGGAGATGTAGATCAGTAGGTAGAGGGTTTGCCTAAAATGCAAGAGAGTCTGGATTTGATTCCGAGCCCTGCATAAACCAAATGTAAGGGCACACACTTATAATAATTGCAGCACTCTTGAAGAAGTAAAAGCATAGAAGCAGAGGGTCATAAATTCATGGCCTTTAAAGAAAAAACAAAACAAACAAACAAACCTATTATTCTGTCAACAGCAGTGTGTCAATAAAACATCAAAAACTACTCTGCAAGTTGGGCATACAGTAGGGCTTCCCAAAAGTATGTAGGGTCAGTATTGGCAAAGTCGTGGCTTAGAGATTTGTGCTTGGCTCTAAAAAGGGACAAACCTCACCTGAAGAGGAAGTTTATCTTTCTGTCTGTTTATCCCCACAAAGTCTAAACAGGCGGTCAAGCTGGGAAACCAACCACAAATAAACTGTTCTAAACATGTCTGGAGGTGGGAGGAGGGTCTTGGAATTCCTCCGCCTATCGGAGTTACTCAGCCCAGAACCTCAGCTCTCAAGTTATAAACACTATTAAACAGCACTGCACGGTTTTACTTAAACTAGAGTTTGTTTTCAGATTAGACTTTAACATTTAATAAATTTCCCATCAGAATATGGTAAAAAAAAAAAAAAAAAAAAGGAGTGTTTTTATTTCCAGTACCAAAGTCAAGCTGTGTTAGTGAAAACAGGCTGTAGCCATTATTCAGTCCCAAGGAAAGGTCAAGACTCTTGGATTCCCCTAATCCTCTTTCTGAGGCTGGCATTCCTGGGAATTCTGGAAATTTACATATTCTTTCTCGACCACAAAGCTGTCACGGGGCTCCAGCCAAACTCTTGTCACTGGCCTCCAGATTCAAGCTGATTTATGTATGTGCCACTGAGCTGAGAATTCACCTTGGAGACACCCGGCTTTGCAGTGGCAACCCTCCCATGGAAATTAAAGCAGCCCCTTCCTTTCCTGAAGGTGAGGTCGTACTGTTTCTCCTCTTCTCCCACCTCTCCTGCTGCAAGCCTGTAAATTTAAAACTCGACACATTAAGGAAAAGACGGCTCAGGCCCCTCTGGATCCAATCCATTTTTAAGTGTGCTCTCAGAGCTTGGCCACTTTACAGATGTTGGAGGAATGAAATATGAGGAGAGAAAGGGGAGTCTGACGTTAGCCGAGAAGCAGATCTGTGGAAACGGAGATGCTGAGGAGAAATAAAGGCAGGATGCCTCATGCAAACTAACCAGTAGGATATAACACCATAGAACAATAGACAGCTTCTCTGTCTAATCTGAAGGTGAAACAGCTAATAGGAACTTGCAATTGGAGGCAAGAAAGGCTTGTATGGTAAAAGACAAGCTAAGGGCTCTAAGGCTGTTCTTACTCCATCTTTATGCTCATTCTGCCTGCCCTGACCATACAAGTAAGGAAGGGTGATCAGACATGAACTGTAAATATAATCTCACTGCACTGCCTAAATTCTGTCTTCCTGCCTCTATGACTCACCGAAAAAAAAAAAAAGTAATCTATCATCTCCACCCATGCTACGCTTCTCCATATCAGCAGCCAAGCCAAGATTCTTGTGTGCTACTAACCCATGAGCCTGGCCAATCCTGGGAGACTTTAATTCTGTAGTGATAACTTTGATCTATGACCGATAGGTGAGATGGGGACAAGAAACACTTGTTTACCTCACACTAATATAAGCAAAAGAAATAAAGAAAGCCAACGCCTATTTCTGATTTATATCCACTTTAAAAAAAAAAATCAAAGAACCAAGCAAGCAACCAAGATGCCTGACAGCCCAAGTGTGTTCCTTAGGACACCCATGGTAGAAATGAAAACGGCCTCTCAAATTGTCCTTTGATCCCTATGTATAAGAAAAAATATATTTATTAAATTAGAGAAGTCTAGGGTTTGGGTCAGTGATAGTGTTCTTGCCTAGCATGAAGGAGTTCCTACCCATGTTTAACAAAGAATCAACCAACAAAGATGTCAAAAAAGACAACTGAAAAGAAATAAAAATAATGCCAGATTACTATCTAATATTGGGCCAGTAATCAATAAATTATCAAAATTAATCTTTTAAAAAAGTAACCAATAATCACCATCTTAGGAGCAAAGGGGAAGGGGTGAAGAAATCTAGGAGGGGGAACTTGGAGAGGGCAACATTTCAGATATAAATAAATAAAATAATTAATTTTTAAAAAAGTAATCAATAATTGAAATGGTCTCTCTCCTGCATTAGGAATGTGAGAAGGAACCCGTCAACTATTACTACATAAGCCTCCCACAAGACCATGACCCAAAGGCATGAGCGCTGGAAATATCTGATGATTCCCAACAGTTAAGCCAAGTCACTTTCCAAGTAACAGGTGCTGTCATCCCCTGCACCAGCCCTCTGCTCAGAGAGACAAGAGGCAAACATGTGAGCTCAGAATGGTGGCGCCACATGACAACCAGACAACCACTGTAAAGTTCTAAAAAGAGACAGGGTGTAGGTAGACGTAATAAGAAAAATACTCTTGACCAGCTGCCTTAGCAAGACATAGGATCCATGCCACATTTGACTAAGTCTAGGTAGTTCTCGAATTCTCTCTGCTCTCTGCTCTCTAGTGAGGCTAGGCCTAACTCTGTCTTCATCTCTTCTGCTATCTGTCTTTGCTGACCACTGACTGTAGACATGGTAATGCCTTTCTGTTCTTTTCAGAAGCCTTGCTATTTCACAGGTGTGTCCAGGACTGTATCATTTTACATTTAGAAATAAACTGATCTATTTTGAACTGCTTGGCTACAAAACGTGGAACTATCTGAGCTTGGCTGAGTCCTTTATAGTTTGCTCAGGTTCCTCTACTTAAGAGAAATTAAAATTTAATCTTCTCATTGACCCATTTTAACTTTTCTTTTTCAGAAAGGGAATCGTGCCGTATAAGGTTGCATGGCGCTGTCCAATGCTGTCACACACGAGGATGCCAAATGGACTGGGCATAAAAGGATCAGGCTTCCTACTACAAAGTCTTGAACAAAAGAGCCCTCCCCCACCAAGATAACTCAAACAGTTAAGAGTGACTCTGCATAGCTCTGGAAGGTTGTGTTTCTTAGATTATGAAGGTGATTCGCTTTTTGTAAACAAGATATTAAACACCACATTTTCTTTCCCAGAAAGCTTCATTTAATTTTCCAATCTATCCATTCTGCTAAAACACTTTTTGTTTATTTTAACTTTAAAAATAAACACATACTATTCTTGTTACACTCCATAATGATGTGTACCCAGATTGGGAGGTGGGAGGAGGGAATTTGAAATATTTGACCCCTGTAGGTATAATTTGAAAAGGAAATAGCATCTTTTACCATGTGCCATAGGACAAAGTTTCAGACCACATATGCAGCGTGGGCTATATCCATAAAGCTGCAGTGTGTGTAAGCACACACTGGTATTTATACAACAAAAATCACTCCCCAAACCATTTTCAGCTAATAGAGGAGTGTATGAGGCAGAACCCTGGAACAAGACCTTTAGAATGTTGGGAGGAAACAAGTATTCGTGATAAAATTCTCTGAAAGAAGACCACATCTTGTACAAAATCCTACATTAAAGTAGCCTCAGCTCTACTCACAATCAAAGAGCAAAACAGCAAACTGTGTCTTGATGTCCTGTGACAGGGAGGCTTCCTCAGTTCCCCACAACAGTGAAGTATGTTCTAGGGGTGGGGGAGAGATTGCGAGCTGGGGGGGAGCTGGACTCTCTATGAAAATGAGGAACAGCTGGGAGCCAAGGGCCACCTGCGATGACTGAATATGCACAAAGAATAGAGGCAAGGGGAGAGGGCAGCTTCCTCCTTGAAGACAAAGTCTTGCTCAAGCTGCAAAAGAATTCCTCTCAGGGCCTCCTCAGCAAGCTGAACCTGCTTCATGCCGCAGTTCCATTGCCTTACAAAACAACCTTGCCCCTTTTTTCTACCCTATTGCTGACAATGGCAAACAAAAGGGCTGTTTCTCTTTCCTCCCCCATCCCACCCCATCCCACCCCATCCCACCCCATCCCACCCCATCCCACCCCATCCCACCCCATCCTACCCCATCCCACCCCATCCCACCCCATCCCACCCCATCCCACCCGCACCTCTCCACACCATCCTTCTTGGGCAACTTTCTCCTTTGAACTCACTTTCAAAATTTACATAAAGGACTTAAGCCCAGAATGAAGAACCTAGAATTAACTGGTATTTCTCCCTAAGGATTTAAAACAGTCTGAGCACCCTAGCCAAAAGACAAAAACAAACAAACAAACAAAACAAAAAACAAAAAAAGCATAACAACAACAAAAAAAGCACATAGTTTTATGTCATTTCTGGTTCAGGTTTCTAAAGCAATCCTGGGGGGGGGGGGGGAAGGACCTATAAGTGGTGGCCTGAGTTAGGGTTAGAAGGAAAACGGGCAGCTATTTCTCTATCATCCATCAGACATGTAGCACTCTTGACAGGTAGCCCTGGAAGTAGCAAGCTCGTTTCTCTTCAGCAAAAGCACTTTCTACAAACAAATATAATGTTTACATTCTGCATATTGCTCTTGGTTTTGCTCTCTTACTGGGCAACAATTTTGAGACACTTGTCCTTCGTTATCAGAACAATAACCACCCATCTGAACAGCTACAAACGCGCTCCTGTGCCAATATTTGATGAATAAATTGTGCTGAATCGTTTTTTACACTAGGCTCCTGCCAGCATGCCCAACACCAGTGATCACTGCTCCATGTTCACACACATGCACACACACATGCACACCTAATGTAGTTTTTATTATTACATACTTTTGAAGGTATTTGTTTACTTATCTATTTGTTTATTCATTTATTCTGAGATAGGGTTTCAGAATGCAGCCCTGGCTGGCCTGTAATTCTGTATACAGCAGCCTCTATCTCCCAACTGTGGGACAAAAATCATGCATCACCACACCCAGGGATATTTTATTTTAAATGTTTTGGTTGGTTGGTTGGTTGGTTAGTTGGTTGGTTGGTTTTCAGTTAGTTGATTGGTTGCTTTGAGACAGGGTTCTCTACATAGTCCTTGCTGTCCTGGAACTCACTACGTAGACCAGACTGGCCTCAAACTCAACAGATTCACCTGCCTCTGCCTCCTGAGTGCTGGGACTTGCTCCACAATCTTCAGCAAAGATTTTTGGATGGGGGAGGGGGGGCACACATGAAGATACACATGTCTGGAGATATCCGGGGAGGTCACAAGAGGGCACTGTATACTCTAGATTATGAGCCACCTGCTGTGGGTGCTGGGAACCGAATCCTGTTTCTCTAAAGAGTAGTAAAAGCTCTTCTAGCTGTGTTATCGGCTGAGACATCTCTCTCCAGCCCCACAGATTTTCTTTTAAATCAAGACCTCTCTGATGCTAAACTCTGCTTGATAAATTAGTAGCTACTCTAGCTGTTTTGAATCCTGCACATCTTTTGTGGGTCTGCTTAAATCATTCTTTATTCCCTGACAGGATCCTTCATCCTGCACACTCTGACTGAGGAATTCTTACTGCTATTTATCATTCTGTCACACCAATATAAATTTGTTCATCTGTAGCTTTGTAAATCTCTCTCTCTCTCTCTCAGTGTGTGTGTGTGCGTGCATGCACACGTGTACACTTAGTAATATATAAGGGGGTATGCGTGCATTTGTGTGTAGCAGAAAGGCCATCCATTCACCTAGAGATCACCAATTAGACAAGACTGGCTAACTGGCTGTTCTTCCCTAGCACTGCGACTTACTAGCATGTACCACCATGCCTAGCATTTTTATGTAAGTTGTGGGGATTGAACTCAGGCACTTATACTTGCATGGCAAGTACTTTAATATCTGAGCTGTCTCTATAGCTTTTATCCATAACTTTAATGCTTTTGATACTCGAGAATGCTCTCCTAATTTGCCGGTGGCCCTCTTGTTCTTAGAAGGAACAAGGTTGTCTTGCCTCCTGCCTTTCTGTCCTTACCATATACCAGGCAATCAGCCAAACCTTCTTGAATGAATGGGTGAATGAAACCAATGATCACAAGCCGTGGCATTTGAAAACGAGCTTTGGAACCAGTCAACCATGTGTTAAGGTGATTTTCTTTCGGAGGTTCCAAAGGTTTCTTAAGCAATCCGGCTAATTAAAAGGAGAAAAAAAAATGACTTGAATGTTGGAAAAGCAATAAACACAAAAGAGTAGCTTCATGTTGCACTTAGTATGTTTAGAAATAACACTTAATCAAATATGATCCAGTCATGAAAATATGTAGGATAAGATTTTGGTCAACAGGTCTTAGAGTTCTCTAGTTAGAGGTTAATACGGCCCATGCTCACTTGGACATATTTTGGGTTTCCTTTGCTTATGTAAAGCTGTTGTGTTTCAGAGCATCCCAGAATACAGCTGTGAGGTGTTTCTTGGTAAGCTTCAATAAAGATACTCTCAGTCCTGCACTGATGGCCAAGAGCTGAGGGCACAGCAATAGCAATCCCTTTAGCCCCCATGACAATCACCCTTGGTCACATGCAAGCCTCTCTGTTCACCCATGAGTGAGTCCCTTACAAACACTGTATACATGCCACAAGGTGGAAACACATGAGAAGTAACCAGAATACTAGAGTAAGTGAGTCGTCCACTTTGCAGCTGGGCCCGGGCACAGACGTACCACCCCCTCCCCCAGTAACAGATGGTCAAAGTAATCAAAGCCTGCTGTAATAGAAAACCAAAAAACCCAGATACAATCCAAGAGACAGAAAGACAACTAACAGGCCTAAAATTGGAGTATTCTGCATGACTAGTTTATTATATTGTGGGAAAAATACGTATTATTCTAGCTGGTCTAAGAATCTTTCCTGGGGAGGGGACTGTCTTCATTTAGGAAAAAATCTTTATGAACGGTTTGAGGGCAAGGGAGGCAAGAGAGAAAGAAGACAACCCAACCTTTAGGGCCAACCTCTTATAATGGTATGGAAATTTGAGAACAAAGGGGGTTGGGATGAGAGAGAAAAAGAGCAGGCACGGCTGGGGATGAAAAATAGCCCCGCTAGACAAGAATCTCTGGGATGTTTACTCTGCCATTTAAAATTATTCTTAGTCTTGGGATTTTCACTCTTGACAAATGTGGGTAAAATCTCCACATCCGTAATATGCTGAGTGATTTTGACTCTTTTATCCAGATTGTAGAAAGTCTGTGTTTGAGTGGGCACAGCTCTGAGAGGAGGGGACTATTGAAAGAAATAAAAGACACATTCAGGAAGAAAGGGGCACAAAAGGAGACGTGGTCAGCAGACTCCGAGAAGACAAAGAATTCTTCACATAGGATGGTAAGATTTTACATACACCCAAAAAAAAAAATCTTTGCAAGCAACATGTAAGGAACCTGGGCAAAATCCTAAGAGGTCAGCAGCTGCATTCTGACGCAGAGTGTATATAGAATGTGAATACAAAGGTGTTATCAAATGGACATAGGAAGACACACGTGCCTTATCATAAAATGTATCTGTATCATTAAAATGAGGCGCCCCTTAGCTCTGGGAACCCACTTTTCAGGATCTACCCCCTTAGGTCCTTTTCTCTGTGTACGGTCACCTATGCACCAGGCTCTGACCCAGTCATCAGAGACCTAGTTTATAGTTGATAGTTCAGTGGTAGAGAGCCTGCTTAGCATATACAAATTCTGGGTTCATGGCTTAGTACCACAAAATAATTTTTTAATTTGATTAATTAGAATACATTAATTGTATACAAAAATTGTATACATTCTTTTGTCAGAGATGCAGTATTTCATAAAACTACATAAATCAATCATAAAGAAGTTCTCTTATATATAAAATATGTAGACTGGAATGTCTCATGTAATTACAAAATTGTTCTTCCCAATCTGTGTATTTGGGCTGTTATTTCTGTCCTTAGAGCTGCACTGACTATTTCGCAATATTAACTGTTATTCTGTGTTTAATGGGTGGCATGTGGCTGGTGGTTGGGTAAGCACAGAGCCACAGTTTCCTATGTGGACCTTGAGACTAAATTACAGCCCTCACATGCCTGAGGCTGCAAAGGCCGGGGTCCCTTATAAGAATACCAGATATCTGCTCACCAAGTTGCTTATTTTAGTGTTTATTTTAGTGTTAGTGTGAGCTGGTGGCTTTCTTCCTGAGATTTGAAATAAAGGGACAAATGAATTGAGACGCTTACCTAGAAGCAAATTACAATGTTTGTGTAACTCTTGATGGTACTTGTTAATGTGTACCACTAAAATTCCTTTTACAAAAAGAACTTTTGTTACATGAGTCTATCACCTGATACCATTAAATCCAACCACAGCTGATAGTGTCAAAGCTGGCAGGAAAATGGTTAAAATCTCTACTTCTGTCCCTAATTATATTTAAATTAATTTTAGCATGCAGACTGAGTGTGCTCACAGAGCTATGGAATAATCCACTGTTCTAAGAACCACTAATTCCTAATTGACGTAGTAGCTTATAATTGTATTTTCATAGTGTTTAGTAAAAACATTCAGCTTGTTAAAAAAAAAAATTAAAGGCCCATAATATGAAACTTATGATCAAAGAAATCAGCTGAGATCTATTTGCAACACATTTTTCCTTTCTGAAAAGGGGTGGGGGGGCACTCATCATCTTATTTGGGTAACACAAAGGCAGTTTTTAAAGCTTTGGTACATGTGCAAAGTTGTACAAAAGAACAAAGCCTAGTCTTTGTGGCAACATGTTCCTTCTCAGGAAATACATCCCAGCTATCTCACTAGATAGACTCAGGATCCTAGCACTTTGAAAATGTGTCTTATATCCCTGCATTGTACTAAATCTAGAACACCCGCACAAATGGAAGCTATCTTTGAAAGCAAAGAAATAAATTACTTTCTTCAACAAAATAATAAAGAGAACTGTAGAACACAGTTACATTAAAAACAGTAGCCATAGGCAAGAAAAGCGATGAGACAGAAAGGGCCTCATTAAAAATTCAGAGGATATTGGAAAAGGCAAATTCGGTTTGCCCACCTTCAGCAAATATGCTGAAGGACATGTGATGAATATAACATGCAAAATAATGCCCCTATGAAACTTACAAGTTGACATATTCTGGTATCCTTAGTCTAAAAGATAAAATCCATTTACTGTAATATAAGTTTTATTGTGGATCAGTAAATACAGATCACTAAAGGAAACAAACTATGAGTTAATCAGATACTCAAAGCCACAGTTCAGGTGACCAACATGCCAAATGGCAGTGACATACACCACCTTAAGTGTATGCCATATTCCTGAGTGGTCTTCACAACTGTAAGACAACCCTAAAACTACCCCATCAACACAGACAATAATAGGAGACCCTGAAAGTTCTTCTGGCCCAGTCCTGTCCTGGAAGAAGCAGCTTGATCACACTTAATCAAAAAATCCAAATAACTCCAGATTCGGAAACTTCTCAAGCATCAACATGACGCTGCAAATGGGAAACTCTGTACTTGCTAAGTGGGAGATGGTCAAGAGGTAGGTACACAAACAACATTGTAAAGATAAGTTTCAGGCTACATGTGTGTATATATAAAACATGAATGAATTCTAGGGTTGGACTTTTGTCCTATCCCAAGATATCTCATAATGTATATCTACATAAATGTTTCAAAGTCTGAAAATGTCGTTGTGTGAAACATCTGTGATCCCCATGCTTTTCAGCCAAGGGGTGCTCAGCCAGTGTTGCTGCCAGTCCTTGGCTTTTTCTAACTCATAACTTTGCTCCTGAATGCACTGCTCTTTTCCTAAGCCCCATGCCCCATCTCTCAGTCTTCACACCATGGCAACACCATGCAAGGCAGTCTCTCCTGTATGACACAGTTCCCAATTGTATTTTATCCTAAATGGAGCCAGGTTGAAGAAATGCTTGCATTACAGAGCACAACCTCACATGCACTGGAGCTGCTGTGTGTAGGACACTGAAAACAAAATTTTAAATAGTGTTAGGTATGGTGGTACACATACCTATAATCCTGACATTTGGGAAGCTACAGAAAAAAAAATCCTGAGCTTGAGGCCAGTCTGAACTAAACAGCAAGACAAGAAGGGATGTGGAGGGAGGGAGGGCCTCTGCAAAGAAAAAATGTCTGAGGATAATTTTTTAATGCTATAGAATTTACAGAAAACTATGCAAGTCATTTGAGGCAGGGTCTCATGTAGCCGACCTCACTTAGAACTTTCTCTGCAGCTTGGGATAAATTAGAACGTCTGGTTCTCCTGCCTCTGTGTGCCTGGGATTACAAGTATGCATCGCCATGCTAGATTTATATAGTGTAGAGATTAAACTCAGGACTAAACGGCATGCCAGGCAAACATTCAACCAACTGAGCCAAGGCTGCAGCGCCAAGGCAGGCCTGAGAATCATCCTTCAGAACAATAGCCAGGATACAGTGAACTGGGCTTGACTGCAGGATTCTTAATCCCCTCACTCTCTAGGATGTCTCTCTGGAGAAAAAAAAAAAAATTCCCTCAAACAACCTGGTATCTCTGGGTTCAGAATTTACCGATACATTTTGAGGATAATACATAAAATCTGTTTTATGTGATCTACCAAAATTTACAATCTAATATGAGTCAAATTAAACTCTTAGGGTATATCTGTGCCTCTTTCTTCAGTGGTGAGGCATATGGATTATGGCTCACATCCATTGAGGCCTCACACATACTTTATTATTAAAATACAGGGACTAGTGTGTGTCACACTACATACGTAACGCGCTTACCCATAAGTGCAGAATGCAATCCAAGAAACCAAACCAAAACCTGCATGCTTCTGCTACCAAGCAGTCCGAAACAATGCATGTCAAACAGTATACAACTGCTACTGAAGTCACTATGAGAAAAGCGGCACCAACCCGGGGACCTCACACAACTTCATTTTATAAACTGAAAATTCCTTCTATGCTGAGCAAGACTTAGACTGGCTGATAAAACACCCTTGTGAAATTTCAATTAAAACAAAAAAAGAAAACCAAGCGAGCCTTGCTGAAGCTGTACGAAAACTAAAGTGAGAAGTTGAGAGGCAACCTTCTTCTGAGGCATCAAATAACCCAGGGTGTGAGTCTCCAGCCTGGGACTCTCCAGCGGAACTTTGACGGGACAATAGGGTTATCATGGCCTGAGCTGTTATCGCAGATTAGTTCCTCCAACATTGGACAAACTGACAAATTCTCCATCACTTGTCTCACTTCCTCTTCAAAGGCCAGTATCATGTTCAATATATTTGGGACTTTCTAAGATAGTTTCCCAATTATGTGGTATTTCAAAAACCACCTTATTAACAGAGGTGTCAGTCACTGAATGTCGCTTGGCCGGACATCACCCATGTCCAAACCTATTTTGTCAGAAACACTTCATTCTAGATATCGGCTACACATCTGGCGATTCCAATTTAGAAAGGAATTATCAGGTTGTCCATGTGATAAAAAGAAATCACCATTAAGATATGTATAAGGTACTAGATTCCTGTTGTGGGGGGAACATTAGGCGCAATGAGAGGAGCAGGGAGAGGAAGAGCGAGAACAGAGAGAAGGGCAAGAGAAAATAACTAATCGGATCGCAGGTTTTAACTGTGGCCCTATGGGTAAGTGCGTTACATGATAATGAACCAAGAGCATCAGTAAAACAGGCTAATCAGAAAACCCCTCAAGGAGCATTGCACATCAATATAAAGTGAGCGCCCGCCACCTTAAGTGAGCATCCTAAATCAACGCTTGTTCTTACAAAGTGTTCACATAGTGAGCTGGCTCCTGCAAACACAGCAGGAAAGTCAACAGAGCAATACTAGTCTCAGGAACATATAAGAAGGGCAGTTGTAGGGGCTTAGGAGGTAAAGGTACTGTGCCACCAAGCATGGTGACAGGAGTTCAATCTCAGGGACCCACAGAATGAACGAGAGAAGAACCAACTCAGCCCCTCCCTCACAACCTTTCCTCCCTCCCCCCTCAGACATATACAAGCAAATAAATAAATGCAATATAAAAAACTTTAAACAGCATATACTGTTTCTATTATATATATAATATATAATATATTAGTATATATAACAACATGTACTACTTCTGTATATATAAGAGAACTTTAGGTCAAAAGATGATGTGAGCTAAGAAGGGAGTACAAATCTCACAAATGAAAAATAAAGATATTTAACAATTCACATGGAGATATATAATTGCATAAAAGAACAAGAGTACAAATTTCAACCCCGAGAAACAGTAGCATAAAGGATGTGCTTACCACAGTATAATAGGACTATCTCCTCATTGTCTGGGAGGACTTGCTCCAATCACCTTGGAAAACAAGCCACCATCATCTAATAAAGCTAACATTCCTGCTTAGTAATCCAGTTGGGAATAGATAGCAGAGAGTCAATTTACCCTGTGCTACAAGAATGGCCACAGTCCTGTCACTCATCTCCAAGGACAAAGGCTGTGTATATCCTGACTCTCTCCAGATCCTAAGATAAAAATTAATTAAGTTTATCTAGGAGAAGAAATAAACAGGAAAACACTCAGGGGCATGGGATTGGGGAGAAGTTGTGGACAAGAAAGGAAAGATAAGAGGTCAAGGGTCAGGAATTAAACCACCTGCTGTGTTAGTGACTGAGATGTCCTTTCATGCAGGAACTATGGGAGCTGCAATGACCTATGGGAAATGTGGTTTTTACATACAACCCTCAAGAGCCACCTTCTGAGGGCTGCTCCCAGGACTGCTCTTTTGCAGTGTATGTTGGCAGAAAGGCTTTCTACATAAGAATAAGGGGAAGCTTTCCTCAGGCTCAGAAGCAGCCAGCAGCATTTGGAACTTGGTGAGAGCTAGGAGGATCTAAGATCCACCCCAGAACTCCAATCCAGATGCTCCCTGACTGGAAACAGATAAGCTGCAGCACCTTACACAATGTAATACTCCAGGGTAGTCAGAAGGTTCCTGAAGCTGTGTGCCGTACTTAACGCACAATGCTCATCTAGCAAAGGCATTGGGGGAAAAAACAGCACAATTCCATTCACTTAAATTTTCCGTATATGCAACATAAACCAACTATTACAGATATGCATGTGCAGCAAGACTATGAAGGAACACCAAGAACAAGAAAAAAATGAAACAGGACAAACATACTAAGAGAATGTGGCTATGCAATTATCACCAGGGCAACATGTTTATTTTAAAAACAAATTTTAATGGGGAGAAAAAAAAATTTTTATCAGAGGCAAGGTGTAGGAGGAATGATGGGAGATGAAAGAGAATACACAGACGGAGGGTTACAAGCAGGATCTTACTGATGTTTATTTCATAAATATATGTACACTTTCAGTATGAAATATTTCGTAAAAATTGTCAAAGGAAGGGCTGGAAAAAGGACTCTGGATAAGAGTGCATATGGCTCTAATACAGGAGCTAAATTCTGTTCCCAGCACCCACGTGGGGCAGCTTACAACCTCCTGGAACACCAGCTCCAGGAAATCCTGCAGTTCTGGTCTCCTTGGATTCTGCACTCAAGTGCACATGTCTCCACACACACATAGACACATAACTAAAAATAATTTTTAAAAAATCCTTGAAATTAAAAAAAAAAAAAAAAAAAAACCTCATCAAAGGATTAACAAGAATATCTGAGTAGAAGAATAAAGAAATTTCTTTTCTGTGCTTCTTCGTATCCTCTGAATTATTTATTTCCTTATTGATTTTGAGATAACGTCTCTTTCTGAAGTCCAGGCTGTACTGGAACTCACAGTAGAGCCCAGGCTGGTCTCATATCACGATCTTCCTGCCTCAGCCTCCTGCGTGAGGGATTATAGGCATGCTACCATGCTCAGCTTTCTCTCCCGTACTTTCCACAGTACTTCTTTTATATTAATGAGACTATTTAAAGCCAAAGGCATCCCCACAAGACCCTTTCCCTTCCACTCCTCCTTCTACCATGTGACATGCACAGCCAATCTAGAAAAAGTGGGAAATCAAAGCCACTTGATTCCCCATTGTAGCTATTAACTTACAGAATGATCCCCGGCTCACTAATTCAACTACACATTTACATTTGCCCACAGGCATTAACAGGGAGGGGGAAGGAAGGAAGTAGGCCAATTCTAAAATAAATCATCTGGTGGGCAATTAAATACTTGATAAAAGTTGAAGGGAAGGAAAAAAAACCATAACACTACAGGTTAAATCCTATTAAAAAAAAAAAAGATTTCTAATGACTTTATACCCTCTTATAAGAGACCTGGAGTTAGATTCAGGGTGTATCAAACAGCAATTGAAATACAAGTATTTAAACTATAATAAGAGACTTGAGGTGTTTATAATATCAATTTTTATAAGGGCATCACCTTCTCTACTCTAGAATCTAGAAGGTGAAGCTTCCGGATGCTTGGAATAGCCCAACTGTGTGTTGTGTTTAATGCCTTGTATATTTTGTAAAACCATAAAAATTTCCTGCTGCTCTCAAAAGTCACGTGTATCTCTCCATGGGCTCAGCAGTTGGGATGTAAATTTATCATCAGTAGTATCCTCCCAGTCAACACTAGCATAGAATAGGTCCTTCATGAGCTGCAGAAACCTGCTGTATCATGTCTTCCTCTAGAAGTGGACCTATGATGGATTGGGGCAGTCTAATAGAAGAACGGTGTTTTGACTATGCACTAGATAGCATGCCCTCCTTCAGGACTTTAAAAACACTAAGGTTTATATATTCATAATCTGAAAGGCATAAGTGAACAGGCCTGAGGGCCCCAAGAAGACTTGAAACTGTTAGGGGGAGAATTCCTGCCCAGAGACAAGCAATAGACCGTGAATCTCTTTTGTGAGCCCAGAAAGCTTTGATTAAAGAGGGTAACTAGAAACTCCCACAACCCCAACAGCAGTATCTGCCTCTACAAGCTTCTTGCTGTGACCCTTGACAACACATTCCATTTTCCCTGTTCTTTTATGGTAACTTTGTATAACAAACATTGTACAGGAATGTCACAGGCCTACACCATCTCTTAAGGACTAAGCTTGACAAGAGGCTTTACTCCAGGATATTTAAGGAAGGAAAAAGAAAAGGGATTCAAAATGCTAAGGCCTAACATTGAGTCAGTACACATAACTCATAAGCAGTCTATCCAGTGGGCTGAGGAGCCAATTTCTAAGAACTCCAGAACCACAAATGCTGGAAGATGAAACGTGACTTCTACCACCAACATAAATAGGGTGTTCTCCCAGAATATCAGCATTGCTTTAAAACTTGGGTGCAAAAATAGCCGGGCGGTGGTGGCTGGCCTGGTCTTCAGAGTGAGTTCCAGGACAGCCAGGGCTACACAGAGAAGCCCTGTCTCGGAAAAAAAAAAAAAAAAAAAACTTGGGTGCATGTATAGCTTTCTACTTAAAGAAAGAAAAACATTTTCTGCCTTTCCAATAGGGATGTCAACTTCCAGGGAGCTAAGCACCATCATCCTGTTACTCAGGTAATGGCAAGGCATCACGTGAGTTCTAAGCTGGGATCTGGAAACTCTGATGGGAAACATCTTTGAGGCATTCCTAAATGGCCGTTATCCATAAACGGGATACCGAAAATCAGAATCCCTGGATTTTATTTTTACCTCCCTCACATTCTACCTCTGAATTCCCTTTCTATAAAAAAAAAAAAAAAAAAAAAAAAAGAATCAAAATCTGACAACAGAAAAGAATTACAACGGATTCTGTAAAAATTCACCTTGCCTGCCTTCCCACCTCCCTAAAAAATGAGTTTAAGATGAAATCTGTCTTTCAATTGAGAGAAAAGACAAAAAGACAATAAGACGATATAGGCTTAAACGAGGAAGTCTTTACATCATCATTTACTTTTCCATTTTAATTAAACGTGAATTCCAAATGACGGCGAGTTTATTAACCAGATAATTCTCTGTAAGTCACTTCTGAACAGGTTCTAGGAGAGTTTTATGGTTTGTCAATATCAAATGGTGGCGAGTAATCTAAGAATTTAGTGAGCCAATAAAACGAAAGGCAGTTACAATACACCCACAGTCACTGAGAACTCCCTGGAGTACCAAGGTTACTTTCAGCGCTACCAGTTAAGGCAAAAGATTCAGCATTGAATTTTCCATTTGTACCTCAGTTTACCTGATCCCTTTTTCCAACTGACACGCTGTCACCTATGTTCAGGCATGCATCTGAGCACTATGTACTTGGAGAGATGGAATTCAGATTGTTTTTACAACTGGAAAATGTCTACACATCATGTACACATACCAGCATATCAGATGACTGAAATAAATCTCGAATCGTCAAGATTTACTATTTACTTATGTGCTCTGTGTACTTCAAATAAGCATGTTTACTGAAGTTCTGTTTTCAGGGTGGTCTCCACCTGAAGACTCCAGCCTCTATGAAGACACAATGTAAAGATTCAAGACTCTCTGTGGTGACAAATGTCCCACTTTGGTCACCGGAGCATGAGTGTGTATGCAATGGTACACAGACTGAAAAAAAGCTGGATACACAGCAAAATGTATTGAGGGGAAATTCTCAAAAAGTAAACATGAGATAATCTGAAAATTCAGGATAATGCAAACCAATATAAGGTCTCCTTGGGATACTTCATACCAAGGAACTGAAAACACATCAGAAGTCTCCATGTTCCTAAATAAAATCTAACTTAAAGGTGGCAGATAGCTCTCAGTTTAAGAATAACCATTCAAGATGCTAGGACAATAGTTAATTTTCTCTACCAGAATATTATTTTAATTCAATATTTATGGGGAAAAATGATATCGAGACAAGTAGCATAACTCAAACTTCTAATTTCTCAGGCCAGAAGTTTTCTGACAAACAGGAAAATAGCACCCCACAAGGCTATTCTCTACAGTGAGCCTGAAACTGACTTGCCTCATACATACTTTACTATGAAAAACCAGCATTGGATATGTGCACACTCACCACGACATAAGCTTCTATATAGCACCAACATCCTTTCACATAATACAAGTGCGCATACATATAAGCTGTTATAGCTACACTGTTTTGGAACCAAGATAAATACATCTGGTCTAAAGCCACCACAGGCAATGGCAGAAAAACCAAATGCAGAGGGCCTTGAGGGTTGAATAAACCCATTGTCCCTTTTCAAAGAAGAAAGCTGTATTTACATGAAACCAGAGTAAAACGTAGAATAGAATAAAGCCTGAAGATCCAGAAGCCAGTCAAAAATGACTGAAACCCACTCACATTTTTAGTGGACAGTTTCTGAGCTTTGTACTACACTTTGCTTCTATCATAAAACGAAAACATGGCGTTGGTGGAAATGCCTGAAGATACCAGTCAGAAAGACTGTTGTAAGAAAGACTGAGGATAGCACTCTGCTGTGAGAAGGACTGAAGTTAGCACTCTGATGTAAGAAGGACTGAGGATAGCACTCTGATGTAAGAAGGACTAAGGATAGCACTCTGCTGTAAGAAAGGGTTGTTTGCTCTTTTTATTTTGTCCTGTTTAAACCCCTTCATATATTTAAAAACATAAAGAACGAACTGAAGAGGTCAACCTGCTAAGTATTTTTATCATTTTTAAGAATTTTTTTTAGTTATATGTATGTGTCTGTATGAGAGTATGCCATTATGTGTGTGTGGGCAGGGGGCAGGGGGGGCCTCAGAGGCCACAAGAGGGTACTGGATGCCCTGGAACTGGAGCTATGGGTGGTTGTGAGACATCTGGGTGCTGAAACCCGAGCCTGGGTCCTCTGGAAGAACAAAAAACACTCAACCACTACTGAGCCATCTCTCCAGCTCCCAAGCACTTGATTTGATGCTCTGCGTAAAGATGTATAGCAAAGCCAGGCATGGTGGCACATACCTTTAATCTCAGCACTTGGAAAGCAGAGGCAGGTGGATCTCCAAATCAGAGGCCAGCCTGGTCTACAGGGTGAGTTCCAGGACAGCCAGGGTTACACAGAGAAAGAAGCTCTGTCTTGAAAAACAAACAAGATGAATCAAATTAGAATAATACACATATATACTGCTTTATATAATTTATTAATCAACTACATATAAACTGCCTTATTTAACTCCTGTAAAGAACATGTCAAGTCCATAACATAGATGAGAAGAAGAAAGCTTAAAGGAGATGATGTCTGCCATATCTTCCCAGTGGCCAACAGCTGTTCACCACTCTCACACTGTTAGAGAAATTAACTAATGCATCCCACACCCTGCATAGATCGAAAAGTTAATTCTCCCCCCTCTTATCCATCAAGGGAGATTTTGGCACCACCAATGTACCTATCAGAGGGGAAACTGCAGAAAAAACTATAACTGGTATAGGCTAGATTTGATCTGACTAATAAGGACAGTATTAAGTGTCCACTTTAGGGGAAAATCAGTGACTTCCGTGCTATCTCCTGAAGCTGAAGTAGCATTACTGGTGACAGACGTTGCCACAGAGCTGATTTCCTCCCAGTACAGCAAGTCTTTCAGCGTGACATCTAGCACTTAGCCAAGGAGAAGACAGTATCCCCTCTAGGCTTGACCCCTACCACGGTTTTGAACGCTGCTCCTTAACTCTGTGCCTAGTTCTTCAGCCCTCCCAAAGAAACTCGGAACTTCGAAATAGCCTGTCAGTGAATCCATCTTGTATTTAATCCAAGTTTGTTTCTGTTGCTTACAATTAAGGACACTGATTGAAACATATACCAGGATTGTACAGTATTCACTCTTAGGGGAATCTCTAGGCAAGTCCTAACAGATGCATTGGACCAACAAAGGAAAACTTTGCAAAAGAGAAACAGTAGAGTGGGTGGCAATCATTGCAGTGCAAAGGCCCTGAGACAGAAAAGCAGAACCACCTGGTCTTCTCCATGAAGGGCACAGAGAAGAGCCTCAGGAAATGGGGCAAAGAGGGAACAGACTCGAGTACACAGTTCATGATCAGGCATGCTTCTACACTAGCCCTGCATGTCACTAATTTGCTTTTCTTTATTAAGCCAAGATAAAAGAAGGCATAAGATACACACTTGAAATTTTACGATGAAATTTTAGGCTTAATGCCACAGCTCCAGGGCAAGCTTTCATATATGCAAAGACAATGAGTGCTCATAGATCTCTACATACGTGCGTGTTCACATGTGTGCTCAAGTGTACACCTGGGTGCATACTCGTATGTGTATGTGAACTCAAAAGACTGACATTGGATGGCTTCAACAATTGCCTCTCCCTTACATTGTGGATACTGGGTTCCTTAGTGAACCTGGAGCTCACTCATTAAGCAAGACTAGCTGCCCGTGGAGTCTGAGATGTCCTCCAGTCTCCTCGCACACGGAGCCTGGGTTTTTACCTGGGCACCTCAGGACTCTGAGGTCTCAGGTCCTCACAGTTCTAGGACAAGTACTTTACCAACTAAGTTATTCCCAGCCCAGCCCCCCTCCCCCATCCTCCAGCATGCTTTTTCATCTCCATATAGAAACGTCCCTACGTCATCAAGTATCCAAGTAACATCTGAGGCACAAGAGACTTGGTGGGCACAGTGTCTTGGCGGTGAGACAACAGGTCAGAGCCCTCATGGGGAACTTACTCTGCACTCTTTGGGAAGTTACTTAGGTTACACCCAGGGATCTTGGCATTTCTACTGCCCTCCCTCATGAAACTACTGTGTGGCTTAAATGAACCAGGAGATATGCATGCCCTATATAGTAGGTTATTAATACAGAGTAATTGTGATGGTAATAAGTTATCATGGCTCCAGGGCAATCTCTTGAATGGTAAGTAGGAACGTCAGAATGTTCTGATTGTCACTATTCCTGGTTACATGTGTTAGAATGAAATACCTAACAATGCAGCTTTAGAGAAGGACTTGTTTCTGCAAACATTTTGAGGGTGCAGTCCACCACCCTTGGAAGGCTTGGCAGGAGTGGCAGGTGGGCCAGGATGCCAACTCACATTGTAGCAGAAGCAGAGAAGGGAAGATCAGAGCTCAGATGGCTTTCTTCTTTTTTCTTTTTGTTTCATCAAAACCGAAGCCCATGAAATGGAGCCCTTCACATTCAGGGTGGCCTTTCTCCCTCTATAAACCTTCTTCTAGACACATCCAAGGTGTGGCTCATTAATGTTCTTTTAATCCAATCATGTTGATAACCATTATTAATCACTGAAGTTCCTAAATATGACCAGAACTAAATAAGGATGCTAAAAGCAATTTTACCAAATAAAGAGTACTGGAATTTATCTTATTCCAGCTCTAAACTACTTCAAGGCAAACTGATGTTAATTCTGGTATCCTGTGTTTCCAGAGTCAAATGATTCATAATCTAGAAGACATAAATACATCTACTGTAGCAAAATAAATTACACTAACAAGTAAAGCATCACTTTCAGCCCCCTTATCTCCTTTACATCTGTATCTCTACAGAATCTAGGAGCTAGCACAATGTCATAAGATACAAGAAAACATGATTGTTAGAGCCAAGGAGATGCCTCACCAGGGGAACAATATTTCCAAGCAAGTCTGGTGACCTGAAATCAGAGCATGGAATTGGCTGGATAATGGTGGCACATGTCTTTAGTTAACAATTGTGAGGCAGAGGAGGGCAAATTTCTGAGTTTGTGGCCAGCCTGGTCTACAGAACAAGTTCCAGAACAGCCAGGACTCCACAGAGAATCCCTGTCTCAAAAGAGAGCCTAGAAATGGCATAAAAAGCCAGATGTGGTTGTATATATCTGTAATCCCAACGTTCCTAGAGAAAAATGGGAAGCAGAGACTGAAGAAGCAGGAGAAAGCTCCTGGGCCAGCTAACCTGAAGTTGACTGCTTATGTTTAGAGATCTTGCCTCAGCAAGGTTTGGAAGGTAAAAACCAACTCCTCAAAGTTGTTCTCTAACCTCAACACACTGTGCATATGTACACAAACACACACACACACACACACACACACATTTAATTAAAAATAAAACCATTGATGGCTGGTTGAATCTATACACAATACACAAGTAGTAGATCACAGAGGATACAAATTTGAGCAGTCAAGGGTACAATTTACAGAGTACATGGTAAGAGACTAGTCAGTAGACTAGCTCAGGTACTAAGAGCTGGGCAGTGGAAAGGGGTACTGAAGAGAGATATCACACAAAGGATAGCAGTATTTAAGGAATCTTGACCACTACAATTGGTCTTTATCAGCAACTAGTTAAATTATTTCTGAACCTGTTACGAATAACCTAAAAACCAGAAAGTGAACTATTGTTAGACACCAATGCATTTTGGCCAGCATACACAATAATATTCATAGTAAATAAATCAGGCTGGCTATTGCTCAGTTCGTTGGGCTGGGTACTTTGCCAGCATACACAGGCTCTGGGCTTGGTCTCCAGCACTACATAAGTCAGATGTGATAGCTCATACCTACAATCTCAAGCATGTTGAAGGTATAGGCAGGAAGATCTTAAGTTCAAGCATGTCTTTACTTCATAGAAAGTTTAAGGACCATCTGGGCTGCATGAGGCCTTGTCTAGGGGCTTGGGGACACATGATCATATGCTCACGAGCACACATGAGTGCCATTATAAAGTTTGAAGCTTTCTTTCAGTACTATATGATCTCACCACAAGACAGTACAGGGTGTTTCTAAAGTATCACAATGAAACATCTTCTTTGTCCTTAGTCTTGAGATACACTATTCATTTCAATGGCAATACCAGACATTCATCGTTTGAAAGGCAACTTGATTTGCCTGAGCCATCCATACTACACATAAAAGTTCATCACAAAAAAAAATCCTTCCTCAATATTTCCATGACATTCCACAGCCCACCTCAGGACAGTGTTTGACAACTGTCCCAGCCACACTGTGAGAAAAGAGAAAAGCAATATTGACAGGAAGGCACAGGAAGGCATGACTTCCCAGACAGTACAACCCTCCACAAGTGAAGAGAGCATTTGGTGAGACTTTGAGTATCGATGTCACTTCACTTGAAGCAGAAGAAAATATTCGAAATGACAGCAATAAAGTCAGGCAATGTGGGTGGTCCGTGCCTGTAATCTCAGAACTTAAGAAATGCCACAGAGAGTCAAAGACAGCCTCAGCTGTACAGCAAGTTCAAGGCCCATCTGGACTACATGAAATCCTGTCTCAAAGGAAGAGGCAGAGAAGGAGAGAAAAGGAGGGAGGGAGGGAGGGAAATAAAAGAGTCAGGGAAGGAAGGAAGAAAGTTGTAAGATTTACTGAAAGAAAAAGCAGTTGCAAGACTGTCTAATCCCTTCAAAGGGTGCTGCAGTCCCCACAGACATTCAGATCTGAATATGGTCATGGCCTGATTGTCCTTTCCGTTCTAATTTAGATTAATTGAGCATGCAAATGAATTTAAAGCATACTATCCCAGGGTGAACAGATTGAAAAGAATGGGAGTTAGTCCATCAGAGAATCCTTGGGAGTCTTTGATCCTCAAACCCATGGCACCAGAAAGAAGACTCAGGTGATGGAAATACATTTAGATTCTACCTTGGAAGGGTGCTGGCTAGGGAGAAGGAGACAGACCTTAAGTAAGCAGTGAATGCCTTAGTTCTAGTAGTCTCCTACATCCACCATCTTGGAGTCTCAACTTTAAAAAGGCAAAACAAACAAACAACCTGAGGCTGGGTAGAGAGCTTGCTGTGTAAGAATAAAGACAAAAATTTGATCCTCAGAATCCATATAAAAAAAATCAGGTATAGTGGCTCGTGTTTGTAATCCCAGAATATAGGATGCTCAGTCAGTCCAGTGGGGCTCTAGGTCTTGCTGGCCAGCTAGGCAGCTAGCCTAATTGTTTCAAAAATGGTTGACTTCTAGCTTTCAAGCACACACATGCACATCTGCAAAACACACACACACACACATAATTAAACATCACAGCTCTAGCTTCTAGGCTCGTCCTCAGGTAGGTGATCCCTAAGTTATATTTATCCTGACATGATGCCTCTCACCCGTCACGTTGCTATTTTCTGATGCACTCATCAGAACTTTGACCTTCACTCCCTTGTACACGGTATTTCTGTGAACATGTGTGTATATAAATGTGAGTATAAAATCTCACAGGTGATTTAGGTGTAATCTAAATTCAAATGTTATTCTAATGATTTAAAATTAGGTAAACCCAACCTAAAGCAGGAGACCTATAAGCTACAGAACTAGTATTCCTTCTAGATCTAAATCCCCATTACCACTGTTTTCAAATCTCAAGTATTCTTAACTTTCCAGGATTTCTTGGCATTAATACAGTTTTGTTCTACAAATACGCCAACCTCTTTATCTGCAGATCGACAACATCCATGGATAACATCCATGGTCCACTTATTTCTAAAAATAACTTCAGTTAAAATTTACTTTGTCAGTCAAGAGGGGTTGAGACAGAGGACATGAGGCTCAGAACTCAGGCTCTCGACAGTTCCAGCTCCTACAATTGCTTCCTACTGGCAGACTACAGCAGTACAGCCTAGGGAATTTAAATGACCGATTTACCCAGGGAAAGAAAGCTTATTTTTAGTGAGGGGGAAAAATGTTGATTTAATTTATTTTACTGGCTGTGAATCTCCCTTGGAAAGGAGAAGTAGAGTTTGATTAATTAGATTAGCAAATGCAATAAAGTATTTATTCACTTGGGTGAATCAAGGCTTTCCTGGACTTAGATGAATTTTATTTTAGGTTTTCAAACCTGTCCAGTAGGTAGCAAGATGGAAGCCAAAAGCCCTTCCACACCACACAGCTTTCAAGTATCTTTTCATATGTTAATTTGATCTTTTTCCAAATCTGCAGGCAGACATATTTCACGGCCCCTCCCCCTCTCTCACAGGGGGAGGGGCGGCATATGGATGATACACACAGATGACAGGAAATTAACCACACTACTCATTACCATTTGCTATGCTTCTGGGTTTTAGCAGGTTTTTCCTTTCCTATTGACTTTCATTGCAAATTTTCTTTCTACCCAGCACAAAAGCTCCAAAGAAATTAGGTCAGCAATTTATAAGGTCATTAGAAAATACTTATTAGAACAAACCATTGCAGTTGTAGAAAAAAAAATAGTTGTTACCATCCTCCAATGGCTGCCAGCCTTTCTTTCTTCCTTCTTTTCATGGCCTGTCTTCTTCAGGAAGTCCCTTTGATGTGTCTTGCTACACAAAACCATTCCCTGACTCATTTGTTACTGAGACTTTACCAGAGCAACAGCTGTTCAAACAAACACACTTGTCTCTGAAAGTCTGGGAAAATTGGGGACAATAATCAAATTAAAATTCCAGGTCTACAATCTTTTGACAGAATGCAGACGGTTTTGATGTTTTATATTAAAGCACATTACAATGAAAGGGATTCTGCAGCATCGTGTACTGGGTTCTCCCATTAATGAGCTGATGACACGTTCACAAGGAGGAAAATCTGGTAATTCATCAAAAAAAAAAAAAAAAAAACCCGAACATATTTTTCTAGAAAATTTTTTTTATCTTCTTTTTGTTATACTTTAAAAAAAAATTTTTTTTTTTTTGAAGACCCAAAAGAATGGAGCTTGAAATCCTAGTCATTGGGGACCATTGGATAGCATCATACTCAGAATAAGAATATAAAATTGAAGTGCTGGCGACTGGGACATAAGCATCTTGGGTGGCTTCTGATAAACAGGAGGCCCCATTGATTTCAGCTCAAGGTAGAGCTGAGTGCTTTTATGCAAAGGCTGTGAAAATCACCTTCTCCAAGAAAGGTTAACATCTCTCGAGTTCTCTGAAAAAAGCAGAAGATTACAGGATCACAGCTGCCTTCATGTTAATGAGGTACAGGCAACTGGCCTTGAGATTTGAAAGGAAAAAGGGAGAAATCACAATCAGAGCACATTCACCCTCATGAAAGTATTCCCTTTCTCCATCTGCAACACATCCATATACTGACTGAGCTAAGCAGGGAATTTAAAGGTATCTGAGATCAAACAGCTTTAATGCTTTGAATTACCCTGAAAATAATGCCTGCCTCAGAATATATACAGATATGTATGCCAGCTCAAAGAATAGCTTTCTCTTCTCACCTGTTCTCCAAGATCCCATCACTGCAGCTGGTCCCCAATCCTACTTAAACTCTAGCTCCCCAGCAGGTCTGACTAACCACTTCCACAGTCTTACGTAGCTCCTGGTTGGGTTGTTTCCTCCAGGCCATGCAAGGCCAACGTTCCCAACTGTCCAGCTGTCTGTCTTTACGCACCAGTTTCATTAATCTTCCTAGAAAGCAGGACCACCCTGTGGTGGTTTGAATATGCTTGGCCCAGGGAGTGGCACTGTTAGGAGGTGTGGCCTTGTTGAAGGAAGTGTGTCACCATGAGGGGGGCTTTGAGACCCTCCTTTTAGGTGCCTGGAAGCCAGTCTCCTCCTATATGCCTTAGGAACAAGATGTAGGACTCACTTTCTCCAGCACTATGACTGCCTGGACACTGCCATGCTTCCTGCCTTGATGATAACGGACTGAATGTCTGAACCTGTAAGCCAGCCCCAATTAAATACTGTCCCTTATAAGACTTGCCTTGGTCATGGTGTCTATTCACAGCAATGGAAACCCTAACTAAGACAGACCCATTCCAAAACCCTCTGAGCAATGCAAAGATCTGAGTCCTTGTGATATCCCCACCAACTGTCCACATTTCCGCCACACACTCCACACTACAGTCAGAATCCCAGATCTGTTCCTCTTATTAAAATACACATTCACACAGAAAAAGAAAAAAAACATACATACATACATATGCAAAAACCCTAGACTTTGGCAAGTACCCCTGGGATGCCTCCTGTATCTTCCTTGGGCCTTCCTCCTCATCCTTCTTTGACTTTTCCTACATCAAATTTCAACTCAGAAAATGCACACTCTCCCAGGGCACCCTGTATGTACCTATTAGGGAGCATGCAGCATCTTATATTCCAGTGCTATAATCAATCATTAGTCTCAGTCCATGACAAAGATTTTCTTTGGAAATGAGTTGACAATAGAGTTGCCTTTCATTTTAGAATGTTTATGTAAATGTAACATGGAAAAGGGGCACACAGTAGGTATCTAACAGATGTCTGATAGTATCTAAAAAAATATAAAGAGCAACAACCTCATCAGGACATTAAAATATCAAGTTTTCTTAACTAAGACTATTTGTCAGACACAGAAAAGAAGGAAGCATGAAAGTCCCATACTTGTTGCACAAGTAAGCACTTGGTCTGACTGAGTAGTTCCCAACACACAAAGTGTGGTAGTTTTAAGAAAACAAACAGTCCCCATAGGCTCATGGGGACTGGTACTATTGGAAAGCATAGCCTTGTTGGAGGAGTGTGTCACTGGAAGCCACCTTGGAGGTTTCAGAGTTCAATCCAGGCCTGGTGTCACTCTCTCCTTTTGGTGCCTTTGGTTCTATGTCTCCAGAACAATGTCTGCCTGCATGCCACCATGCTTGTCACCATGATGATGATTGATGGACTAAACTCTGAACTGCGTCATCACAGCAATAGAAACCTTAACTAAGCGAGTGACCTGCATGCAGGATTCTGTTTGCTGTTGCCCCCACCTTACTTATACAACCTACCATCTCAGGCACAGCCCATTAAGAAAGCACAGCACTGACATGTAGAGCACTAAGCATTTGACTCAGAGTCCCAAGTTGCCTACCCATGGGGCAGATGGCTCAGTGGGTAAAGCAGTTGCTATTCATGCATGAGGTCCAGAGGTCGGACCTCCAGCCCCCATATACATACTATAGTCTGCCTGCAATTCCAGGACTGAGAAAGCAGAGACAATGGATGCCCATAACGAGCTGGCTAGCTAGACTATCTGTATAGGTGAGCTCTGTGTTCATCTGAAAGGTCCTGCCTACATGAATATGGTATAGGGAGATCACTTCAGGTCTCCAGAGTCACGCCGCGCACACACATGGACACACATACAGACAGACACACACACATACATGCACACACTCACACACACTCACACACGCACACACACACTGGATGCTGAAAGGACAGACATCAGGTTTACCCTTAATGTTCTTAAGAGAGAATATTGCCACCCTGACAAGGACTCTGCTATTGAGTCAGTGACCCCTGGCCCTCCTCTGAATTGCAGTGTTTAAGCTTGTTTGGTAATTTAAACAGGAGGAGTGATTTCATCACTCCCCTGGCCCATTACAGCCTCTATTTACTATTTGCCCTGGGCTCCTGCCTCAGCAAGACCTAAGATCTACGTTTTAGATACTGTCTGTAAAACAAGCTGGTAGTGAGAACTTGCTTTCACCCATTTAAGTGCAGCTGGCACCCACAGGGGCAGAATCCAAACTACCCACAGCCTCTGTGTCCAGGTCTCCAGTTGTTCCCTGTTCCTGGTGTCCTAACATAGCACTTAGAGCTCCAACTATCCCCTTGTGCCTTGCTTGCACAGGCTCTTCCTTCTGCTTGGAATGTTGTCACTCCGGTCACATTCCTAACCCTGTCTGGTGCCTAGCACCCCCTACTAGGACCTTAAGGGGCCTCCCCTCACCCCATCCCCAGCAGAAGCAACTAGCTCCGCCCTTGTCCTTTGTGCTTCCTTTCCTTATCTTTCTAAAGCCCCTGTGACAATCCAGAGACTGCAATTACTACTCACTGTTTGTCAGTTGTGTGGGTGGGTGGGTGTATGTGTGAGTGTGTGTGTAGGCCAAAGGTTGATATATGTGCTCCTGTGGAGACCACAGGTTTATTCTTCCTCCACTGCTTGCCACTTTATCTGCTGAGGTAGGGTCTCTCTTTGAACCTGGAGCTCTTTGTCTCTCTCTACCACACCTGCCTGACTTTTCTGAGGAGGCTAAAGAGCCTGATCCTGGAGCTTAAAGGGCAAGTGCTTATCCACTAAGCCACTCCCCACACTCTTCCCCTGCTGAGAGCACCCTCCATGAACAGACAACCCCCAAGTCTTATTCATATCCATTTCCTTGGTACACAAAGTCATACCTGCAACACAGTGATTGATGCATGCTTTAACGAAGGAATCCGCTTTCCTTTACCTCTGCACACATCTGAGGCCATATGAAGATGACTGACAATTCCATGCATCATGGTTCCATCCACCCTTACAGAAACGAAGCACCAAATGCAAGAAGTACTACAAACTTGCTGTCTGCACTGAAGGTAGACCGCAAACCTAACTGCTAACACACAGAACCTCCTCAGTCTCTGAAGATGTAACCTTTAAGTTATTGTTCCAGCTTGATGAGGAGTTGGAAACAATCCAAAAGAGAATGTTTGCAGATGTTACTCACACTATTTTGGCCTTTCAAACATTTGCTTAGCAACTATTTGCTGAATGCCAGCAATAAGCATGGTTTGCCTTCTGTGTCCTTCTGCTTTCCGTTGCTGTAATTGAATACCATTGGCTGAAAACTTTACAGACAACAGAAGTTCACTGGCTCATCATTCCGGAGGCCGGTGCCAATGTTAGCTGATGGCAAATGGCCCTTTCACAGGTGAGACACAGCAAGCGTGTTGCTCTCTCTTCTACTAAAAAAAGCCATTCAGTAATGCTGCCATGTGGGTCTATCCTCCTGACCTCATCCATCCTAATCACCAGCAAAAGGGTGAGCTTTCAAATACCACTAACTGGAGAGTGCTTCCGTTTCCTTTCTGTTGCTGTGTTTCCAGTCTACCAATGCAGAAGAAACCTCAACCAAGTCTCACCACATCCAAAGAACAGAGGGACAATGGAAGCATGTGTACCTGCCAGTGCTCAGCTCACTTCCTCCAGCCTTATGCTGCTCAAGCGCTCCTACACAGAAACGTTAGCACTCACAGTGGGCGAGGTCTTCCCACATCAATTAAGGCAATCAAGAAAATCCCTACAGCCCAGCACTTGGGAGGCAGAGTCAGGCAGATCTCTGTAAGTCAGACACCAGCCGGGTCAACAGAGCAAATTCCTCAACAGACAAGGCTACACAGAGAAACCCTGTCTTGAAAACATCAAAAAGAAGGAAAGAAAGAAAGTCTCCCACAAACCAGCCTTACTAGACAATCCTTACTGAGACGAGACCCTCTCCCCAGATGAGTGCCTGTGAGAGCCCAGTACGTCAAGTTGACAAGTAAAACTAACCATCACTTTTAGACTCTAGAAAAATGACACCGAGTTATATGTGAAGGAATCCCAGGTCTCACCCAAAGGGCTTTTCAGTCTAGTTAAAGTAAGGCATGACTTAGGATGGTCGTATGAGCTCTGCTAGAGGAAAAAAGCCAGGCTCTGTGTTCTGTGCGCATGTACAGGTGGCTAATGTAGTCCCAGGTGACTTTTGTTTTTCAGTCCGAGACTTGCACAATTGCTCAGCTGCTGCTCTCCTTAACTGCAGCTCAGGGACTGGAGGGCTAGGGTGCCTGGACCTTGAGGGCGAAAGGCAGACAGGAGGCCTCAGGGGCTGCAGGTTTTCCTCTCAGGCTATAAAGTTTACCGTTGAGATGTCCTGAGGCATCCAGCAGGCTTCAACAGGAAGTCCCACAGAAAATCCATCTCCTCCAAGAAGATGGCTCATGAGAGCTGGCCGCCTCCATGCAGACCAAGGAGTTATCTCATACAGGACTTCCTGAATACATCCTAATACATGCAGACACTGCCTTCAAGGGTCTGTGTTACATTTCACAGTGTGGGTATAGCACTGTCTTCACTGTATTTGTTGATGTAAATCCTTAGGTTTAGTTATGATCCAAAAGAAGAAAGAAAGAGAGGGAGGAAGGGAGGGAGGGAGGGAGGGAGGAAGGGAGGGAGGGAGGGAGGGAGGGAGGGAGGGGAGGGAGGGGGAGGGAGGAAGGAAAGAGGGAGGAAGGGAGAGAAAGAAACAGAGTAAGGAGAGACAGAGAGACTGACTGACTCTGCCAGAGGCAGGAAAAATAGCTTAGTAAAGTGCTTACTGCACTAACATGAGAATCTGCATTCAATTCCAGAACCCAAAGCAGGGCAGGAAGGGCATGATTACACTTGAAGCACAGGGGAGCAGAGAAAGGCAGATCTTTGAGGCTCAGTGGTCAACCAGCCTACGTGAATTAGCTAGTCCCAGGCCTGGTGAGAGACCTTGTCTAAAAAAAAAAAAAAAAAAACAAAGTGAATGACACGTTTCCACTGCTGGTGTCTACTGAGCATTCACACAAACATGACTGACACACAGATACACAAATGTACCCAGAGAAATGGCACACGTACACAGATACAAAGTAAAAAAAAAAAAAAAGGTATCATAGACATTCATCGTGTTTAACATTGCTCTCATCCTGTTTTTCACCCAACCAACATCCGCAACTTACATTCTCAAACTAAAGTTGTCTCTGTCCTGTGTACAGGGTGTGATCTGTCATACACGCACACACACACACACAATTTCTTTTCCCTTACACATGAAATCTCAATATCTCTAGGGCATACAACTTCAAATATCCACCATCACACTTGGGGACTCACACCAAGAGCAGGTGTCCAAATCCATGTCTACACAGAAGGACTGTTGCTGTTTTTAAGGCCTCCATGGTTGAACCCGTGGTATAGAATTGCATGGGAAAAAGCCTTATCTTATGCCTATGTATACCTGCTTTCCCCTGTCGGGGTAGGTATCCATATGTCAAGAAATTTTCAAACGCAGTGAGGTGTGGGGATACAGTTCTAAAACGTCAGCACTTGACACAGGTCAGGAGGGTTTTGTTTTGTTTTGTTTTGTTTTGTTTTTCGAGACAGGGTTTCTCTGTATATAGCCCAGGCTGTCCTGGAACTCACTCTGTAGACCAAGCTGGTCTCGAACTCAGAAATCTGCCTGCCTCTGCCTCCCAAGTGCTGGGATTAAAGGCATGCGCCACCACTGCCCGGCTGGATTTTTTGTTTTTTGTAAAACAAAACAAAAACAAAACAAAGCTCCCCCCCTTTAAAAAAAAAAAAAAAAAAGCTTTTGTGGGTGGTGGTACTTGACAGACAGTTCCAGGAAGGCTATGTGCACACTTCAGAGACACCTGAAGTGGGTTGTTGCTGCCCACCCTGTGTGCAACACCCTGCACTCTATCACATATTCACCCAATCATCAGGCCCCATCTCTGGTACTCTGTGTCACTGTGATTTGACACTAAGAAATAAGCAACAGCATTTGACTCCTGTGGACTATGAATACCACCTCCACTCTGCAAGCACTCACTGCATTACCTCAGCATTTCCCAGATCTCCAGCCGCTAAAGAATGTCAGTTCGCTAGCTAAACAGAGGACTAGAAAGGTGACACCTTTAAGACCAGAGGGCTCTGCTTCCCAAGGTGGGTGCCTATTTCAATCCCAGTCCTTGAAATATGGAGGCAGAAGGATGAGTAGTTTTGAGGCTAACCTTGGATACATGGCAAGTTTGAGGACAGCCTGGTCTGCATGAAACAATGTCTTGAAGCACACAGACAGACAGACGAGAAGAAGAAAGAAGAGGAGATGGAGGCTACATTTCACTCCAAAATTAAGTAGGAAAACTTTTGTCTAGCACTAATAAAAAACTACTATCATTGCTTTTTTTTTTTTTGAAATGGAGGAAGATTGGAGGATTGTTTCAGTGCGTGTACATGGGTAGGCAGGTGTATAGGTTGGAGGTCAGCCTCAAGTGTCTTCCACCTGAGGTTCCTGTTTTGACTGAGTGTGAGCACAAGCACAGAGTGCCGTGGTGAGCATGTGGAAGTCAAAGGACAACTTGACAAGTCAGCCGTCCCTGTTCACACTGTCCCTGTCCACTTTCATGGAGGTTCCAGGGATCACGTTCAGGTGTTGCCAGATTGGCAAATTAAGCCCCGTTGTCCTGTGAACATCTTGTCAAAACTCTGCTTTAGTTTCTGAGACAGGGACCATCACAGGAATGCCCTGTCTCTGCTTTTCTACACAGAGGTTACAAGCATGCACCACACCCAACTCAAGATTTAAAAGAACAAAAACCAACCAACCAAACGAACAAACAAACAAGCACAGGCATGTGTTCTGGGATTTGAACTCACATCTTCACGACTGTGCAGCCAGCATTTTACCAACTGAGCCATCTCCACAGGCCCTGGTTGAATTCTTAAATAAAGCATTTATGACTAAAATATGTTTTGCATACACAGTATCGTGTCTATGGTATAGGGATGTCTCAGAGTGGAAACTGCGTATGAAGAGCCTACTTAAGATTTGTTGTGTGCTGGAGAAAAATGCTTACTTTACTAACCAAGAACCTGACTGCATGCTGGGCAAAGATGGCATATGCCTTTCATCCCAGCACTAGAGAGGAAGAGGCAGGCAGATCTCTGAGTTTGAGGTCAACTTGGTCTACAGAGTGAGTTCCAGGACAGCCAAGGCTACACAGAGAAACCCTATCTCAAAAACAAAACCAAAACAAGAAAGAGAGAGAGAGAGAGAGAGAGAGAGAGAGAGAGACAGAGAGACAGAGAGACAGAGAGACAGAGAGAGAAAGAAAAGGAGGGGGGAAGGGAGGGAAGGAGGGAGGGAAAGAAAGAAAGAGAAGGGAAAGGAGGGAGGGGGAGGGGGAAGAGGGGGCAGGGGAAGGGGAGGGGAAGGGGAAGAGGAGGGAGGGGAGGGAGGGGAGGGAGGGGAGGGGAGGGAGGGGAGGGAGGGGAGGGGAGGGGAAAAAAAGAACCAGCTGGCAATCGGCCAGAGCTAACGAACTCAGGAAATTTACATCTGGGGCTCGTGCTTGTAACCCCGGTGTGGGGGAGGCAAAGACAGGTGCACCCCTACTCACACAGGTGTACTTGGTCATACACACAAACACAAAAACTGTCTTGCATTTGTACATAATATAACTGCTGGTGATATGTTTGCTTTCATTATTGTCTATACCTGACATCCACTCATTCATTTGCTTGGGGAGGGTTGAGGGATAGGGAGTCTCATGTAGCCCAGGTCAACCTCAGATTTACTATGGAGTCACGACTAAACTTAAACTTCTGATCCTCAGCCTCCTAAGTGTGTACCCCTGTCCATCCATATTTCTAGCATGCCCTTGTGCGGATCCTGTGGTGCTGAGATTCATCTGTGGCCTCACTGGGGTACCTCCTGCTTCACACTGCTTTCTTCTCAACCACTTCATGTGGTACTCCCTGGGCTGCATCATCTGGATCTGACACAGATTCTTTCAATTGCTGGTGACGAGCAGCTGGTTCTCACAGCCTGCCTAAGAACACTTAGGGGTGCTTGATTTGAAAACTTCTTGCATCCAAGAATCTTTTAGTTCTCCAGCTCCCCCACTTACTTGGATTCTACTAATATCAGTGTGGTACTGTCTGGCACAGAAGTGTTCAGTTTTCTCTGCCATTTACAACATCCACGTGCTTAAACTGCTTCTACACTTGACAATGATTGATGATCATCAACAACCCGAATACCCCAGTGGGTGTTCATGTCACAGAGGGGACATGGTTTTCTGTCATTAGCTGAGTGGCATCTGTACACAATGCCACTGAAATACTGAGACAACATCTTCACTTATTTAGTGTGTGTGTGTGTGTGTGTGTGTGTGTGTGTGTGTGTGTGTATGGACATGAAGCGACTCACACTCCATAGCAGGGCGTGCAAGTTGGATGACAACTTGCAGGAACTGGTCCTCTCCTTCTACCATGTGGATTCCAGGGATCAAAGTCAAGCCATCAAGTCTAGCAGTAAGCTCCTTCACCTGCTGAGCCCTCTCATGAGCCCTGCCTCTCTTGTGAACCTCTGACTCTCGCCTGTAAATGAGGTGAAATTTACTTTCCCCACAAGTAAAGACAAGCATGTGGAATCCTCAGCTATGACCAGGCTGCCCCCCAAACCACTCCAGAGAGCTGGATATTTATTTATTCAGAGAAGAAAGTCTCAATTATCTAAGATAGGGGTGAATATTAGCATGAAATTATTGAGTCTTTTTTTTTTTTAAGTGTTGAAATAATTTACATTTTTAAAAGCTAGCAAGCACTCACGTTTAAAAATACCAAGGGCATACTGAGACAGGCTTTGGGTGTTCAGGAACACTAAACTTTTACCTGTTTCTCTTCTCCCCATTGTGTTTCCCCCCTTCCTTTCTCTCTGTAAATGAACACAGCACATGAGAGAAATGTTTCAGAAATGCTAGACTGCAAGACAACGACAAATGATAAGGAGGATAGATGAGATCCTAGGGCAAAGTGTACACTACACTCAAGCTCTGGGAAAGATTGTTATAGATTCAAAACGTGACAGCCACACCAGAGACACACATGTGGTGTTAAAATATCAGGATCCCATTGTGCCGTTCTTGGTACACCACACAGATCCAAGAAGCTGACATGTTCAATATTTGTGTCCACAATGCCTCAGGGTATTCTGGGCACCAGGATCGAATACAAAAATGAAAATAAATAAAACAACAACAAAAGCCCACTATCTATCCAGGCTTGGCCTGGTCAATGTAAATGAGTAAATAAAAATTTAAAAGATTGTCTTATTAATATCAAATCTGTTCTGAAATAACTACAGACTGCTTTAGCCTATTCAGCAGGATTTCTCACAATGCTACAATGTGAAAGATTTGTCCTTGTCCAACACAAACAATGAAGAAACTCGGCCCAGTGCAAAAGCCCCAGGAGAAACAATCTGCAATTTAATTAGTGAATAATTGAAGCCATTTAAATACAATTCCAGGCATTTTTTTAAAGTAATATTTGAAGAGACATCTGCTGCATCTATGTGTTTAGGCAGAGGACAAGAATGCAGATCTGAAGAGATGCCCACGGTGATGAACAAGACTGATAGTGGTCAGGGCAAGACCCGTAATTTAGAACAAAACTCCGGGAATCCTCCCTGTTGACACTTGCTCCGTGCCCACAAAACCAAGAGATGACACAGGATAAACAGGCCGACGGACAGGCAGGCAGGCAGGCAGGCCGACAGACAGGCAACACAAACCAATGCTCAGTCTTGTGAGCACAGTGTAACAGTACAAAAGGGTATGATTTAAAGTCACAGTACTGAGTTGATAGCCTGGCCCCTTAGCTCCACTTTTTTCTATCACCACCTCGATTTCTCTACAAAACAGGAATGCCCCATATAAGCTTCGGATATTAAAAGACAATCTTTACAATAAAAGGACCATAGAAAAGGTACTAGAAAAGAACAGAAATATTGAAGAAATGGAGACGATACGTCAAAGAGCTAACATGTCACCATCAAGCCTTCTACCCTAAGAATCTTATTATTTTCCACTCAGAGATTTCTTTATATATGTAAATAATTCTCATTGTTGCAGGCTTTCAGTTGGGTGAAATAAAATGCGGAGATGTGCAGTGGCGATGACTCTGGGAGGGTATGAATTTACGTAATGCCACTGAACTGGTCTCTTAAAACCAGTTTAAGGTGACCAGAGGTGTTGATGGCATAGCGGTTGATGGTACAGCTGCCCTCCAGCCGGTAAGACGCCAAACTTCATGTCCGTGCACATTGCATAGTAACTTTTAAAAATTATTTTGGAGCCTGATAAAAATCCCTGGTACCACCACATGGTAAGCTGAAGAAGCCAGGCACAAGGGACTGAGGAAAGCAAACCTGGCACATAGTACTAGCACACTGCCAAAGCACACACCAATTCTAGGGCTCTGCCAAACATCCCCAAAAACGGGAGGAAAAAAAAAGTCTTATTTCCCTAACCTTTGTTAACTGGAAACAAAATGGACTAGAAAATAAAAGTATCTCAGCTAGGCACAGTGCCTTATCCCTGTAATCTCAGCCCACCAGTGCCAGGGGGCCTCTAGTCTTAGGCCAGCTCAAGCGGTAGTGTGAGTCCTGACTCAGATTAGTATATAAATAAATGAGATGGGGTGTGGCTCAGTCGATAAGAGTGCTCACTTAGCATGCGTAAGGCCCTAGATTCAATCTCTAGCATCAAATAAACCAGGTGTGGTGATACATGGCTGTTTCCTGGAGGTGGTGACTGGATTATTAGTCAAGGTATTCCTCAGCTATATATAGTTTAAAGCCAGCTTGGGCTATATGACACCCTGCCTCAATTTTTAAAAAACCTGTTAACTAACTAATAATTAATTGCTTTAAGGTACTTGTATCGAGTTTGTACACTTTCAGAAACTTAAATGTCATCTGTGCTGAGTCCCAATTAATACAAACACTTCAGCTAATACTGTGGTTTACTACACATGAAGGTGGTCTGTCTGAAAAAGTACCTTTGCCCCAGAGCCACAGCAAATAAATGAGTTAAAGATAAGAACCCCAAAAAGGAGATCTAGAATTCACAACCCAAGGCATCCACTTAAGAAGGCTGTGTTGCTCTTGTCTTCCATGTGACTGGAGCTGCGTTTCGTGGATTGCCACGGGTAAGAAGCAGAAGTAACTGTGGGAATCAGGAGTGTCATGGCTGAGCTCTCTGCTGAGTGACAGGCACCCAAACAGACGCTGCTCCCTACAGTGTCTGGGTACAGTGTGCCAATGATTGGATGGGGATGGATGACAAGGATGTCCCTTTTGGATGTCGCCGTTATGTGATGTAGTTTTCTATCCTAAGGGTTTGTCGGGGGACATCTGATAACACAATGCGTTGGCCTATCCCCTATGCCTTAGGTAAAGTAGCTAGGATGTAAGGAAGACAGTTAAGCATCTAGATAACTGAGGCTTGGCACTAAGAGCTGACACTAATATCATGGAAATGCACCTGTCCAGAGGTTCCGTCGGGTGAAAGCTAAGGCAAGGTCAGCTCAGCTCCGTAGCTGCAGGGACACACACAGTACTGGGTCTCAGAACCTCAACAGCTAAATAAAGGAGTAGACCAAAACTGCATCTGATGCTGGCAACTCAAGTCTAAACCGTCTTTTATCTTCGGAATGCAGACCATCCTGAGACAGATTCAAGGTTATCAAGTGAGAAAAGGCAGGGAAATTTTGTGAAGATTCAAAGTACAACACAGTTTAACAGCATATTTCCTGAGAACCTCTGTTGTCAAACTAAGGTAATAATAATATCTAAAAATAGCTTGATCCAGTTCAAAGCGGGCACTTCACGGCAATGACAAAGACTGGCAAATCCTTCCCAATAAAATCGCTAACTGATCATCTTTAAAGTTCCTATCTTGAACTCCTATGGAAGCCTCCTAGCTTTATACTTCATTTATGTAAAATTTCAAACTCCAACAGGCACTGGAAAGGGCTCTATAGAAAATGTGTCAGAGCTGGAGAGATGGCTCAGTGGTTAAGAGCACACTGACTGCTCTTCCAGAGGTCCTGAGTTCAACTCCAGCAACCACACGGTGGCTCACAGATATCTGTAATGGGATCCAGTACCCTATTCTGGTGTGTCTGAAGACAGTGACAGTGTACTCATATGCATTAAACAAACAAACACACAAAGGAAACAAGCCTTGTATGTCTATGTTGATGCTGAGAACTAATCCCACACTCTATCACTGGCCTCCACACCAAAGACATTATTTTGGCAGGGTTAAAATACCACGGCAACGACTATGATGGTTAATAGTCATCATCAACTTGCTGGATTTTAGAATCACCTAGAAGATTGGTGAGGCAAGCCTCAGGGTATATCAATGAGGCCAGTTCCAGAAAGAGTTAACCAAGGATGGGCAGCACCACCTGATGGGTGGGGTTGGACAGAATAAAAGTGTCTGAAAAGCAGAGGAAAGCAGCTACTGCTCACATTCCTTGTCTCTGTTTCCTGCTTGACCAGCAAATAAGCAGTTTTCCTCCACCTAAAGTCCCCCTTCCCCGTTGACATGCTTTGCTCAAGGACATGGGACCAAGCAACCACAGAACAGACTGAACCCTCCAAAGCCACAAGGCAAAATAAATTTTTCCCCTCTTGAGTTGTTTCTGTCAGATATTTTCATGACGGCAAAAAAAACTCTAACTAACCCAACTATACGCTCACAAGTTGCAAATTACTACATTCATCATTCGTAGGAATGCTCAACATCTCAGGAAACACTCCAATGGCACAGTCATGAAACTCTTGCCCCAGTTCTCTTCACAAAACCTCTAAGAATGCTTGTCACAAGGATAGGAAGAAAGCTCAGTGGGTACAGCGCATGCAGCAAAGTACGAGCTGAGGTCAGATCCCCAGCATCCATTAAGGCTCTTGGTAAGGCAGCATACTCCTGTCATCCGATGTTGAGAGGGAAAGGGGAGAGACAGGTAGATCCCTAGGGCTTGTTGACTGGCCACTCTAGCTGAGAGATCTCCAGGTCTCAAAGATGATGGTGGTGATGATAGAGAGAAAAAGATACTGAAGTCAACCTCTGGCCTCCACGTGAGCACACATGCATAAACAGGCATACGCCACACATACACATACACACACACACACACACCTATCAACAGGAAAAAAGAATCTTGTCTTGAAAGACATTGGTAGGAAGAAGGCAGAATCATAACCCAAAGACTATGTCACCCTTTCGCTCACTGTGGGTAGGTTCAGAAACAGCACTCTGTAATTACCTTCTGAGTGACTGTGAGAAATGGGAGGCAAAGGTCTTTGCGAAGTTTCATGGGCATCACCTGAGAAAACATGCTTTATAACCCCACAGAAATGGACAGCCTGCCCGGATGGTGACCCAAATTCCCAGCCCTCTAGTTCCCCTTTAATTACCATACCTAAAGCATCTGGCAGAGTGCTTCCAAGGTCTAAGGACGCAGCTCTTACCAGGAAAGCCACAAGCTCATTCCAGCTAACCACATGCAAAAGGAAGAGTGGCCACGCTGGAGAGATGGCTCAGTGGTTAAGAGGACCTACTTACCTCTTCCAGAGGTTCAGCACCCATGCCAGGCTGCTCACAACCACCTATAATGCCATAATGCCAACTCTAGGAGACGCACATCACCCTCTGGCCTCTGCAGGCACATGCACACATGTGGCATACGTACACACACACACACACACACCACACACACACACGTAAAAATAAAGCTCAATCTTTTTAAAGGGCATGGTGACAGCATCAAGATGAGAGACCTTGAGTAAAGTCTTTTGTGAACATTCTGTTCGTCTTAGGTCTCCAGCTATTCATCTTGGTCCCTAACTTCTAAAGATGCAGTCAAAGCAAATTACTCTCCTCTATCCCCAGGCCCAGGCATGGATGAACATCCTTCTATTGCTTAGATGAGTCTCCAAAACAGAAAGAGAGAATGTGTTTAGTAAATGCATCACAAACTGGCTTCATGACAATGTAGACTCAATGCCCTACAATTTCAGGTGCAAATGGGGCCCTGGGAGTATCTAAGAAGCTCAACAAGGGAATGAGTAAACTCAGTATCAGACTTAAGATATCTGAATCCCAGCTATAACTGAAGACAAGATGTTTGGAACAGCATGAGACAGGGAAGGAAATCTACTGTCCCTGGTCCAGTCCCACCATTTTCCAAATCCTGTGGGAGACTTCTAAGAAAATGTCCATCTTCAAATGACAGTTATAAGAATTCAGGCTGTTTAGAGCATGGCTCTCATGTCTTTGAAATTCTTTAGGGAATACCTTTCAAACCGTGTTCCTCAACAGAAGACTATTTGCCTGTAAAAATGAAATATCCCTTTGTAGAGACTATGGCTTCATCCCAGGAAGGCTATTCAAACATCCCTTTGGAAATGAAAAAGATCACAAAGTCATACCAATCAGACCAGAGGACAGAATCTCTGCAGATGCTAGAGGGAAGTTTCTCACCCAAAGACGGACCTGGACCACTCAGGGTCTTGCACCTGAGAGGCTGTTCCCAGATAACAAACATAAAACACTAAGGATACAGCTAAGTGCTTGCCTTGAATGGGAAAACTCTGGGTTTGATTCTCAGCACCGAGGAGGAGGAGGAGGGAGGGGGTGGAGATAGGGAAAGTAGAGGGAGGAAGGAGGAGGAGAAGAAGAAACAGAGACAAGCAAGTCCCTGCTTAATCCACTGATGAACACCAGTGGTTCTCAGCCAATGAGTTGCAACCCTTTGGGGTCAGATAAGCCTTTCACAGGGGTTACCTAAGACAATTAGAAAACAGTTATTTATATTATGATTCATAGCAGTAGCAAAATTATAGTTATGGAGCAGTAACAAAAATAATTTTATGGTTGTGGTCACCACAACATACCGAACTTTATTAAAGAGTTACAGCATTAGCAAGGTTGAGAACCACCGTTCTACACAAACAAAACCCATGATACTCTACTAGCTAAATCCAGACATGAAGCAGCAACCTGGAACTGGACCACTGACTCGGTTCTTCATCATCTGGGGAGAAGTCAGAGCCTCTTAATAACCTGATGAAAAGCATGGCTCTGCTGCCCAGCAGAAGAGATTCACCATGACATTTTATACAGTTTCATGATGCTAGTGGACCACGGAAAGCCTGTGTTCTTTCCTTCAGTGCATACACTCCAAAATAAAAACAGATGGGCCATGTGTACCATGTACCTGTTTCTGCTCTATATAACGTCCATTGATGAATGGACTCTTAGGAGCCTGGATTTACTTCCAGGGCCTCACAGTGGTGGGAAACCTGACCTCTGTGTCTACAGGCATCAGCCACAGCCTGGGAGCATGACCTAAAATAAAATCTTGCAGATAAAAATCTGGGCCTCTGGAGTCCAAAAAAGAGTCCTATCTCCTGACCTCTGCCCTGTAATTCCCTACTGCTGCCCCATACCTTTAAGGGTTACATAAATACTATGGCCTCAAATTTAGAAATCTTTTGAGAAACTAGGGAAAGGCTCTCCACCTAAGCTCAGTCTGGACAGATAACAGAAAGAATGTCCCTTTTGAAGGCAAGCAGAGTGGGGCAGTAAAGCCAGATAGTGAGCTAAGAAAGGCCTAGGAGCTGGAGGCAGGTAATGGCAGATGGGCAGGACACTGCCTGTAGACACAAAAGCTGCTGAGTCTGCCTATCCTAACAGAAAGAAACAATTGGTATGTAAAATGTCAGTGGGCTACTTTATGAGCCAGTGGATTTCAGATTGACCTAGGAATTCGATCCCACTTGTGTCCGTTTTTTCTCTGGCTAAAACAAAATACTCAAGACTGAATGGTGTGTGATCAACAGTAACTTTTTGACTCATGAGTCTATGGGACGGGGAGTCCAGGAGCATGTCATGAGCCAGTGTTCCACAGCACAACTGGATGGACACCATTGCGAGATGAAGCCAGTGTACAGCACAGAGCAGACTTCCATAACAAGACCACTCCCACTTTGGGACCCAAAGATCTTTGGTCATCTACAAATGGTCTAATCCACTCATGAAGGAGAGCCCTCAGGAACCAATCACTAACAGAAGATCCTGTCTCACAACACTGCTGCACTGGAGACCAAATTTCCCACACATGAGTTTTAGGAGTCACGTTCAGACCAGAGCATCACTTTACATCCGAACGGAGGCTCGGGAACACATTAGGAAGCTGCAGTACACAAAGATTAAAACCCTACTGAAGGGGACTGGCAAAATGGCTTAGCAGATAAAAGAGCTTCCTGCCAAGCCTAGCAACCTGAATTTAAACTCTTAGACCCCTAAGACAGGAGAGAACTGACTTTCAAGTGGTCCTCTGTCATCCATATGAGTATGCGTTCACAAGGAAGGAAGGAAGGAAGGAAGGAAGGAAGGGGGAGGGAAGGACCAACAAAAAACAAAGAACAACAACAAGCAGTGCACATAAACTGGATGCTTTATTCCCCCCACGCAGCAGTAGGCAGAGGCAGGCTGATCTATGTGAGTTTAAGGACAACCTGATTGACAGAGTGAGTTCAGGACAGCCAAGGCTACACAGAGAAACCCTGTCTCGAAAATCCAAAACAAAACAAAACAGCACACACTCTGAAACCAGGCCTGGTGGCACTTGCCTTCAGTTCCAGCTCCTCTGGAGGCTAAGCTGGAAGGATCAAGAGTTTAAGGACAGCAGTTCAGAATTCAAGGTCAGAACGGGAAACAAAGTTTATATTTATCAAGCCCCTGTTTCAAATTAAAAAAGAAGAAAATGCCTGGGATATAACTCAGTGGACCAGTGATGGCCTACCATGTGCAAGGCTTTCAATCAATCCCCAGCACAGGGGAAAAGTCTAATTGAAATGTAAACACAAAGCCAAAAAAATGGCCTAGAATCAGGAAATAAACCCAAGAGCTGCCATGTATGAACAGCACTAATTTAAAGAAAATGGGAAATGCAAATAAAGATAGAAATAACTACGTGCTTAATCATTATTAAGCAAACTAAGATTAATATACAATTCTACAATAAAATGTTAATTTAGTAGGAGGTTGGTGTTTTTTCGTTTCATTTTGTTTTTCAAAAAACAGGGTTTCTCTGTGTAGTCCTGGCTGTGTGTATGTGTGTACACTCCCACGCGTGAATGCACATAAGTAAACATATAAAGTAACATCCACAAAAAGACTCAGTACGTATATATGTCAGAGGTTTTATAGCCCATTATTTCAAGTTTCAAAGACCAACAAATTTCATGCTGTTACCAACTGCTACAGATAATTTAAAACTAAAACGCAAACTTCTAGAAAGACACAACATAATTTATTCCTGCCTAGACAAACAATATAAAACAAAAGCACAGCTGAACTTCACTCTGGATAATCATGGCAGGTGGAGGGGGCGGGGCTGAGACCGTAGAGAGATCTGATATAAATGCACATGTGCTAGGTCATGCTTTGGGATTCTATCCCATTCAGTTCTGTTCTGTTCTGCTCCATTTGCTGGAGCGTATGGAAGGGTATGACTGTATCTTGATCCCTGAGTTGCCTGGTAACCATCATTTAAGTTGAGATTATGAGAAGGTCTTTTTAAAAGTACACACATACATACATATACACATACCTATATATTCACGTGTGTGCTTATGTATACAAAAACCTTTTAAAATATGTGTATAACACACACAGAGTCACACACACACATACATACACACAGACATACACACATACCAAGTCACTATCTGTACATCTTAAGCTCTCCTAAGTCTGCCTCTTTCCTTACTCTAGTTGAGATATTCGGATTATATGGGCACATTCAGTATCACACACTATACACAGCAGCTTCACTGCTGCATATTGCCCTACTTTTGTAAGTCTGGAACATGCATTTGGTCCCAAAGCCTTTGAGAAAATGCTTTGCCACGATTCAATATTTTAAATGTAAATAAACCACTGCATCATGTATTGATTTTATTTCAGATACGTTTCTCTGATACCTTAAGAAGAATAAAGTCTATATTACATGTCATTCTCTTAAAGATCATTTTCTTGGAGAGGAAAACGCAGTCAAACGTGTGATGGATTTCATTCTGATGGATGGGAGGGACTCACAGGGTAGCCCAAGCCTGAGGAGTGAAAGGCACAAGAAGCGCACAGTATATCTTGCTATTCTGTGATCCTAACAAGGTGTGAATTGGCAGAGCGAGTCAGGCTGAAAAAAATAACCCTGTGACTCATAACCTGGTGTCTGCCTCCTTTTGGTATCTTAAAGTTTAGATTCTGTAAATACTCTGAATTCTAGTTTCTCCGTGCCAGGATTACTTAATTTAAAGCTACAAACATCATCAGTGCCTCTTCTGATTCTACAGGTTAGAAAACTTAAGGCCCAAGAGATTACTGATTTCTTCAACCGACTGCTAGCAGATTCCCGAGACACAATTTGCCATGGCTATGACAGCACCTGGAACTTTTTATGTCCTTCAAGCGGTCTTCTGCAGCAGACCCACAGGAAGCAAGCTACTGATAAAAAGATCCCCAAATCCTTCTGCTTCAGAACAGAGCCCCACACACACACACACAACAGGCAAGATCTGGACCCTCACTTTAGATTCAGAATTATTTGGGGTTTAAGCCAGGAAAAAAAAAGACATTCAGTCCCATTCTTTATGGGTTTCTGGGGGGCCAACACAGGGGTGGTTATCACTGATGGGTTGTCAGCAGTTCTGTCTCCAATGCAGGCAGGAAGCAGGGCGGCAGTTAGAAGAAAGGAAGACTGGGCTGAGCAGAAACTTCCCATGGTGCCTGGAGAGATGAACAAGCTGTTCTCTCAGCATTTCTTTTGGACCCAAGTGACTTGGTTCCTGGGCTCCCGGAGAAATGTGTGCCCTCCATGAGGAAGTCTCCACCTGCTTGGTAGAGACCACTACTCAACTGGCACGTTAAAAACAAATGGTAGCTGTACTGCCTACATTTCTACTGTAGCTATCAGAAAACTGCAGACAAGGGCTCAACAATTATCTGAATTAATATTTTGTTATTGCTGTTGTGGTTGTTAGGCGCGTAGGGCTTTAACACCTGACACTAATTGAACAGGAATGTCAACAGTATAGGCACTGTGGAAATCAGGAAGGCGCTTCCACAAACCTGCAAACAGAGCTACCTTAGGTCTGGCTACTCCACCCCTGGGTGTATATTCAAAGGAATCTTCCACGGGACACTTGGATCTTCATGTTTATTGCAATACTATTCACAAGAGGCAAGATCAGGAACCAGCCTACATGCTGACTGATGGATATATATGCGCAATGGAATTTTAATAAATTGTAAAGAACTGTAGGAGACAACTGTACAGAACTGGAGATCATCGTGTAACAGAAATATGTCAGACCCAGAAAGACGAAGAGGGTACATTCTCACATGTGCAGAATCTAGAGTTTTGTGTGTTGGGTGTGTGTGTGTGTCTAGGAAGATCACTAGAATATGGGAGAAAAATCACTAAATGGAGGAAGAAGAGGGAACAAAGGAGACTAATAGAGGAAGATAAAATATAACACTTTCTCTCATATACATAATCTATATTTAAGCATATACATACATATGATATGAATGCAAAGAAGGAACTATTTGGGAAGAACAAGGGGATGACCAAGAAAGTGGCATGTGGGGCATAGGAGCAAGATGCAAATATAAATATATATATGCACAAACACGTGTGTATGTCATAATGAAGACTATTATTTTTATATTAACAAAATTTAACTTAAGAGCTTAGGTAAAGAAAGGAAAATTGAAAACAAAAGCTATGAGCCAGAGCTTGAGCAAGCCTATCAGAACGCCAGCAGCTTGGCTAGGTTTCCTGTATTTTGAAGGGAATTCAGAGAATGGTGAATTAGAAAAACAAAAATGAAAGAAGCTTATCCGGAAATGCTATTCTGTACTCTATAAGAATATTTAAGTTGTGTCTTTTCAATACATCTCCCTAAAACTAATAATAGATACTATTTAAATTTAGTAAATTACTCTAAAATACTATTAATGCAAATTTACACCCATTCAAATACATACATGCACACACCAAAAGAATCAGGTGGAACTTTATGGAAATTATTGTAGTTTTTCCATGGAAAAGAGGGAGAAATATCTTTGCCATCATTGAATAAAATCTGTGTCGTAGATTCTCACCCTAGATACCTCTGCTGTTTCGCACACCATGGCCTTGCCTTCTCTATTACTGAAGTGTGTGAAGAAATACAATTTCTGTCAACTTTTGTCAGAATGTAAGATCTGTTGACCGTTGGGCCTGCTATACTGAGTCTGCTACGCTTGCTGATAAAGTTTTCAGTCATCCTAATTATCTATTGTGTTTAGGTACCAACTCAAAAATGCTCTGTGGTAAGACCTGCCCATTGTGTAAGCCATTGCCACAGTAAGGGAGAAGAGTGTGAAGATGTATGAAGAGAAAATGATAAAGAAAGAGATGAAGGGAGGAACTGATAATCAAGACAACAGAGGAAGAAGGAGGAACAAACCGGTTCAAACTCAGCTACAGCATGACAGCCAGGAAGCTGATCCCAGGAAGGAGAAATGTCAACAGTGAAAAGCAGACAGGAATAAAGAAGCCCAGGAGAGTGGGGCTACATAGTTCAAACGAGAGGGAGGAGCTCACAGCCAAGCTCTTTGGCTTATTGGAGTAAGCGAACAGGAGGGATACCAGCCCCAAATCCCTACCAAACATCTCAGAGATTTCCTTTAGGGTGGATACAAAAATGAACAATAGTCATAAACAAACAAACAAACAAACAAACAAAAAAACCCAGCTGGCTGTGGTAAAGCAGCATCCATGTGTCTGCGCCATTTGTTGTTTATATGTACTAACTCATCTGAAACCCACAGCAACCCAAGAGAGTGTACATGGTTTCAGTGTGAAATGTCCCCTACAGGCTCATGTACTTACGTACTTGGTCCCCAGATGGTGGTCCTGTCTGGGGGATACTGTGGACCATTTGGGAAGGTGTGGTCTAGCTGGAGGAAATGGCTATGGCAGTGCACTTTGTGGGTGATAGCCCACATCCCTTAGTTTGTCTTAACTTCCTGATCCACCCAGATGTAAGCAAACTCCTGTAACCACGATGAGCTGTCTCAAACTGTGAGCCAAAATAAACCCTTCCTCCCTTAAGCTGTTTCTTACTAGACACGTGGCCATACCAAAAAAAAGTACCTAAGGAAGATAGGTATGAGGACGGCTGTCACCATTTTGGAAAGATGGCACCCAAAGCTTTAGAGAATAAAATGACTGTCAAAGGCCAAACAGCTGGTAAGGATTTTAAACTGTTCCAACTGCAGCACTGTGGGTGAGCTAGATGTGCAAACAGTGGTTTTTCCTTTTTATTACACAGTGGAAAAGCCATTGCATTAGGCTAAGAGGACTCACCCTCTGTACAGAGATGGCACTAAAGCTGTTAACTAGTGGGCACTCCTTTAGCCCTTGCACTGCTGCATCAGCTGAAGAACTAAAAACCACATATGAAAGCCACTCCTGGGAAGACCAGACAGCCAAGGAGAAAAGTCTATGCTAACCAAGAAAAATGTCTAAAATGGACTGTGTAATCTTGCATGGCAGTTACTATAAGAGGCTGACCACTGGCCCCAGGGATACTGGGTCCAATCCTCCAGAAGCTAAATCACAATTTCATTTAGAAAAAGGGTCTTCAAAAGTGTGAGCAAAAAGACCTTTAGGAGGGATGATGATGCTAGGCCACTGAAGTAGTTCCTACATGCAATCAGTACAACTGTGTTTAAACATTTGCACTTGTTTTATTTCCCATATTAGAATTCAAAACACAGGATCTCCAGTGTCCTTGGTTAGCCCTCTAATAATGTTAACACTGAGCTATCCCATACCCAGAGTTATGGGAAGAGAGGAGACTTGATTAAACAGAAGAGAATGTGCCCTAGTTCTGTTATCATCACTACCACCACCATCACCACCACCACTGCCACCCCACCACTACCAACACTGCTGCCGCTGCTGCCACTGCCACCGCCACCATCACCATCATCACCATCAGGCTGGCCTGGAACTCTTAGGATCAAGTCATCCTCCCAAGTAGCTGGGATTGCAGGTGCCCACTTCCATGCTTGCAGGGAGCAGAAATCCCCAGAGAGAACCCAGGTCTGTTATTTGACACCAAGTGAGACAGACACCTTTATGGTAAATTTCTGCTTCACTGAACCATTTCCATTTTTCAGATAAAACCCATCTGACAGAGCTGTGCACACCCAAAAGCACCCCTGCCCACCATTCTAATCTTTCAGACATGCCTGCTAGGACTTTGAGCTAAAATACCGGCCACTGTCTTGCCTTCTTGAATGATGTCCTTCAACTGAGATTGCTCAGGAATGCACTTCCAGGCTGGGCATGCACAGGACGATGCTTGCCTCACAACTGCTTTCCTGTGTAAATAGTGAGAGACTCCCCAATAAAATCCCCACGTTTCCTTTGTTGGAAAAGGACACTGCTTGGGGGTGGGGATGGACTCCTGGCTTCTCCTTACCTAGTACAGGCAGTAAATCTTTCTGCACTCTTTTACATCTTGACTAAACTTGTTTGGCTTTGCACATTCTAAGATGCGAGTCAGTGTGTGGCTGTGCTGCTGACAACCTTGCTGTCAGCCCAGTGGATGCTGATTTTGGACTCCGCTGCTTCCAGAACTTGGAAGAAACACTCTTCTGTTGCTCTAGGCTTCCAAGAATGTGGTATTTTGCTAACTCAACTACGAGGTACCACTACAGGTACATCATTTACATTTAAAAATGTACAGACTCAAGACGTAAGTATTAGGAGACAAAAGACTGATCGAATAGTCCTGAAGGAAACAGGACCAGGGAAGGGAACGTGTGAAGGGGAAAGAAACAACCAGGCAGCCCATCCCCACACTGAACTCAGATCACGCTCAGGCACGACCTTCACCTGAGAGTCTTCCTTTGCAGTGAAAAGAAGTGTAAGATTGCACCTTGTAGAAGGAAACAAATGCTTGCTTGTTTCAACTCCAAACGCAGAGACACACCTCCCTAAAAAGAAAGCCGTTAAATGTCCAAAATGATGAATGGCTACTGTTCTTCCCCCAAGACAGCAGCAGCCAGCGGGGAAGGAAAATGGAGAAGGTGAGCTCGCTGTGCACCCAGCTGCCAGTCAACATCCCAGAACCCAAACCACCACAGGAGACGTGGCTTGCTTGCTCGACGGGACTCGGGCTCACTCACTGCCACTGCTGGATCAGATATGACCACAGTCCAGCCACAGCTTTGCAGTGTTCACCGAACACTCCCAAACCACACTCCTCCACAGTCCACTTCCCCTAACCAGTTAAGTGCCCTTACAAGAAAGGCTCCCAGCACTGACTGCTGTACTTTTTCAAATCTGAAAAGGCATTATTAAAAGGCAAGGGCCTCTCCCCACCAAAAAGGAGCTTCCATTAGATATTACCACCACCAGTGAAATGCTTTACAACAAATAGTTCTTAGGGAGATTGCTTCCATTGGCAATGGACACCCTTGTGACCCACATCTAGTCACTGTGTATAGCCTGGAACTCTCATATTTAGCTAAAGATTGACTTAGAAAACCCTGAGTAGTTTTTGTTGATGGGTTGTTGTTGTTTAGAGATGAGATCTTCCTCTATAGCCCAGGCTGATCTCAGACTTTCTACTCTCCTGCCTCAGCCTACTGAATGTTGGGATGATAGGTGTCCATCGCACCTTATATCCACACCCCTCTTTCCTGATTTCTCAACAGTGTCAACAATGAGACACTCCATCAGAACTACCCTAATAGTCTTTGGAACATAAAACAAAGTGGTAGCTAGAGAGGAGACAGGAACTCAGGCTCTGGGAGTTTCATCTGCCCATGTGGGCAGGTGACTTTGTCCGGAGTTCCAGGGTCTTAAAGAAGATATAGGCCGGAGAGCAAATGCTGCAGAATGGGTGGGGATCCCCTAGGTGGGGATCCTCCTCCATCTAGGCAGACTCATCTGGAAGACAGCCCAGCTTCGGAGGACTTGAACTCCTGCGACTGTTTCCTGACAGATTTTTCCAACCATCACATTACCAAAATGAAATGTAACAGCTTGCAGCCACTGCAATATACTTAAGATGTAATAATGGAAAATGAGATGTTATTGATTGGGGAGGGAGGAGAAGTAACCACAATGGTGTCATCAAGTCAGAGAAAGAAAGAAAATGAACAGATGAATTCTTCAAGACTGAGATGCAGTTGCCACCCACTACAGATGGCCGAGTTCTGTGGAGCAATCCCCAGACAAAACAAGATACACAGAAAATATGCAAGGCAGTCCTCTAAAGAATACTCCATGGCCTTTGGATCTTAAGGGAATTCCACGCTCTCGAGTGCTGCACAGCTTAAACTTCAGCGCTGGATCCATTCTGCTCGCAAGAATACACTCAGACTCACAGCTACCTCCCAAATGTGCACGCGTGATTTCCTTTCCACTTCCAGTGAAACAGTGTGCAATGGATACCAGTTTAAAAATGATAAACTAAACAGTAGTATTAGTATTAGTAGTAGTATTAGGGAAAGACTAACATTAAATGTAGCACGTCCTCAGGGAGAGAACCTGGAGATTCATTCCTCATGAAGTCCTCCCTTCCTCTTTCTCTCCACTTATTTATTCATTCGTTTATTTATTTATTTATTTATTTATTTATTTATTTTTAATTTTTAGGCAGGGTCTCACTGTGTAGCTCCAACTGGGCTGGAACTCATAGAGATCTGCTGCCTCTGCCTTTGGATGCTGAGATCAGAGGCCTGCACCACCATGGCCAGATGACTGTCTTCTTTCTTCACGTTCCACACTGGAAGAATAGGAGTTAAAGTTTTAGAGAGAGATACCTGCAGAGATGCAGAAATTTTTTTCCCTACACCTGCAGCCAAGTGTACATCTATTTGTTCACCTTCTTAACCCATTTTTAATCAGATTTATTATTCGGGTTGTATTGGTCTGGGGGAGTTCGCTACTGATTTGTGTAGGCTCCTAGACTTGGGTAGGTTAACATCTCTCCTCATGTATATGAATTGCAGATATGAAACTCCAAATTTCGTAGCTCAGCTCTTCCCTGTGTTTTCTAGGCTATACATAAAGTTTGAAGTTTGAGGTCACAAATCATCAAGGAAATGCAAATGTTAATCTCAACCACAGTGAGCTCACACACCTGTTAAGATGACTATCATTTTTTAAAAATTTCTTTAAGACAAGCTTTGTAGAGAAAATGGAAAGCCTCTTTGGTGAGGCTGTAAAATGGTGGAACTACTGTGGAAAACAAAAAAGAAGAGTCTAGAAAAACTAGAGCTAAAACTACCATGGAATCCAACAATCCAACTCTTGTGGTTTACTCCAAAGTACTGCAATCAGAATCTCTCAAAGGCATTAATGACTACTCCCCAGATTACTGCAGCCCTATTCAAAATAGCCAAGATGGTAAAGGCATCAAAATGTTCATTAGCAGGTAAATGGACAAAGGAAATGTGCTCTGTGTGTGTGTGTGTGAGAGAGAGAGAGAGAGAGAATAGAATTATTATTCTACCTTTAAGAAGAAGGGAGTTCTAAAGAATCCAACCACATAAGCAAAGCTGGTAGACACTACGCTAAGAGAAATAAACCAGTAGAGAGATGTAAGACAGTCAAACTTCATTGTATGAGGTATGTAAGTAGTCCAAGGCCTGGGATCAAAGTGGGATGCTGGCACAGAGGTAGGAGGAAGAAATGGGACCTTCCTACCAACAGGGGTCAAGATTCAGTTAAAGGGATGTAAGTGGCCTGCAGGCTGCTCTACAGTACTGGCCTACAGCTCATTGTGCCCACTGCTAGCAAGACTACACTGTCCCCTCAGAATTTTTTTTTTGTTGTTTTTTTTTTTTGTTTTTTTTTGTTTTTTCGAGACAGGGTTTCTCTGTATAGTCCTGGCTGTCCTGGAACTCACTCTGTAGACCAGGCTGGCCTAGAACTCAGCAATCCACCTGCCTCTGCCTCCCAAGTGCTGGGATTAAAGGCGTGCGCCACCACTGCCCCGCCGTCCCCTCAGAATTTAAGGAAGTTTTTTTTTTTTTTTTTTTTGGTTTTGTTGCTGTTTGTTTTGACCTCCCCGAGATCCATCTGCCTCCCTCCACCTCCCCGGTGCTGGGATTAAAGGCATGTGACACCACTGCCCAGCTTGAAATCTTGTACTATTAAAAATAAGATATTTAAGAGGTGTGACTACTGAAAAGTGATTGCTTCATTTGTTTACACTGATTTAAAGAAACTTTAGATTTAAATTCCAAGATTCAGCTTTTGAGAATAAAGGTTAATTCATTTGTGCAAATCAAAACTGACTGATTCTTAACTAAAAAACCAAGTTTTTGGGTTTTTGCCCCAAGAGTGTCATGTGTAAAAAGAGACCACCATATCTGCATTAGTTGCTTTTCTTGTAGTGACCAAATTTCTGACAAGAGCAATTTAAGGAAGAGAGGCTCACTACATAGAGAGATACAGTCTATTAGGACTGGAAGGCAATGCAGACAGCCTCCAAGGTGACAGGGATAGCTGGGACTCCTCACATCTACACAGAAAAGGAAGCAAAGAGCAGACCAGAAACAGGCTGAGCTGTGAAATCTCAAGGCCAGACCCCACTGACTCACTTCCTCTTGCAAGGAACTGCGGCCTAAAATTTCCACAACATCCCAAAACAGGACACCAGCTGGGAGCAAGGATTCAAAGCCATGCACCTCTGTGGGGAGCTTTGCACACTCATACCAAAACAAAACCCCAGCCAGTTTGGTAGCCAAGGCAGTGGACAGCAGTAGAAGAGAGAGACATTGGTTTAAAAAAAAAAAAAAAAAACTTTTTACAAGTCCCCTCTTCCCTCTATCGAGCACGCCATTGTCAACACTGTCTGAAACTGATACACACACGCTAAACAGAGACAACTTGTTTTGGATCAGAGAACATCTGCTAAAAGTTCAAGTGGCCTTGGGCAGGTTCTCCATACTCTCAAAGGCTGAGTTTTACATTAGCAAACTTTCTCGGTTATTATATGTTTCTATAAGTAATAGTAAAATGGGTGTATAAAATACCTCCACAGACGGGCAGAAAAAAAAAAAAAAACAGCAATAGGAAACCACTCACAGACTCCTATTCCTCACCCAGAGCTTATGCCCCTTCAAGAAATAAGTTAACATTGAGTACACCTGAAAGAGGGAAGGGGCTGCCTTTCTCATAATAACAGGGGCCACACCCAGAAGGCAGAGGCACCCAAAAGTCCCCTCTCCCATCTTCCCACACTGTCAGTAATGTAGCCAGGTGTGCAATGTTGACCAAGGCCGTCTCGGCTGGAGCAAGTGAAAAACTGGGACAAAGTGGGAAGCAGGTGAGTCGGCCTCTCATCATGAAGCAAAGCTTCCTGGGATACCTATACACGGGGATTCCTTTCGGATGCCCTTTGGGCAGAGAAAGCGAGAGCAAGCCCTGGAGAAAGAGGGGGGGGGAACTGTCTGATTGTCAATCTGTCTATCTGTCAGGGAAGAGAACTAAGTTGATGCCAAAGTCAACAGAGGCAAATTTAGTGTGCAAAATTATAGGCTATATTTTTAAAATACAGGAAAAGACGTATGATGCCAATGGGTGGTTTTAGCCCCGGAGGGAGTGGGAGTGGTGAGTCCCAGACGAACTTTTCTATCTTTGTCTAACTTAGACACGGGCAATGATGACCTTTGGGTCCCCTGCTAGACTTCCTCATTTGCAGCAGTTCCCAGAGGCGCTTGGAGAATGCCTTTAACTACAATAGTAAATACAACTGAAAACAGATTCTGGGCATTTTCTGGTGGAAAAGATTCTGTCTGGAAGGTGACTAGTCTCTCCTTGGGGAAGTTCTCCAGATAATGCAGAAAAACACTAAGACTCTTCAAATATCCCTTTAATGACCAGAAACAGCAAATGCACCCCCAAATCTTCCACTGAGCATTCATGTGACAATTAGGAGCTCATGGCCTACTCCGCGGATACACAAACTGACATCTGTCTCGCTCACCCTTTCACCTCTGCCCTACTCCCCGACAAAGAGGCTTTTCCTTCAATGGACCCTCCATCACTCACAAATCTGGCTTCTGCAAATTGGCCTGTGGAATGTGTGGTTTGCCCAAGGACAAAAGACTCCTTTCAGTTCCCTGAAATCAAGTCTGGAATTCTGAGGAGAAAGCTAGCTTCGGGGGCTCCGCATGGAAGGAGACATGCACTCCCAGGGTGGTTCTACCCTGATGGTAAGATCTGTTCCAGCCCAAGAGCTTCAGGCTCACCTTGCCAGGTTCGTAATGGCATTAAAGCTTGCTCTTCCCTCTCTGCCTTTCACTCCTGTCCTCCATTCCCTCCTGTCAATTAAGAACACTGCCTTCGATCTTTCTGTCTTCTGTACAACCAACCATGTTTCAGTGGAGTGGGGAAAATGGATAAGATAAAGAACTTAGAAAAGTGAAGCTTAGGAAAAAGGGAGGCTTTTAATTTTCCTTCCTTGAATGAGCTTTGAAGTCTGTGCTATTCATTCAGCCAGAGTGCCCTGTACTACAGTGGGAAGAAAGCACCTTTTGCAGGTGAGGTAGAGATTCAACGTTCTGATCCATTTCCATACACAGCTCATGACAGAGCTGGAGTAAATTCATAAAGCCAGTGCTGCATGCACTAACTTAGCAGTTCCATGTTACTGTCTTAAAGATGGATAACACTCCCTTCAGGATAAAAAGCTGGACATGTTCACTACCTTCAGTTCCAGGTGACTGGAGTGCCTATCCTGTATTAATCTGTAGATGCACCATGTCAAAGGACAGCCAGGATGGTATTTCTGGGTAAAACACCTTCCTTAGGAAACCACCATACATACAAATCCACCCGGCCACACACACACACACACACACACACACACACCCTGGCTATGCCCAGCTAATCATGCATATTCTAATTTTAAGAGTCTCATTCCAGACTTCCTGCCCAAGAAACTGCCAATCACACAGTATTCCTCAAAAGACGTCCCCCTGCCTGTCTGTGCAAAGCTGCAACTAACCAAAAGGAGGCATCCGCTGCCGGATGGAGAAAAGAACTGCCCCTCACATTCATGAGAGAAGCAATATGGAAACAGCGCCTAACATCGCTGCCACCAATAAAGCATGAAAGAGGAGACATAAGAGACATGAATAGTGACTTGAAGTCGGCAGGAAATACGATGTTTTATGTGACAATCAAGCACTCATATTCTCTTCCGGCTTCCTCTCGTCCATCTTGCCAAGGGGTTCGGCCTCCTAAGAGGCCTTTGATAAAACAGAGTGTTGCTGTTTCTAGTCAGCAGATGTAACACAAAACCCCATGGGTCACCATGGACCATGACATAACACAATCCCAAGGCTGACTCATTTTTTTCTTAAAGCATACATGGATGGGGATTCTGAGAGCTTGGAATATGAATTGTAGCAAACAAAACAGAATGCACGTGGCAAATATGCTGCATTATATTTCTACAAAGTGCAAGCTCTCCCATAAATAACACAAATAGCCAGGTAGGGTGGTACAAGCTGAGGCAGAGCTACCAAAAGTTCAAGGACAACTTAGGATATATATATATATATATAGTCTCTAATTCCAGGACAGGCCGAGCTACACACACACATACACACCACACACACACATATGTATATTATATATACATATATACATATTCCAGGACAGGCCATACATACATACATACATACATACATACAAACACATATATATTCATATATATATGTGTGTGTTGTGTGTGTGTGTGTGTGTGTGTGTGTGTGTGTGTGTAAAATAACTCAGGAGGCAGAGGCAGAGGCAGATGAATTTTAGTGATTTTGAAGCTAGCCTGGTCCATGCATTGAGTTCCAGGCCAGTCAGTGAGACCCTGTTCTTAACAAATAAATAAGAAATGAGAAAAAATAGTAATGTTACAAACAATATGCCAGTCCTTAAAAAATATCAACTCTAGGGACTGCAGATATGACTTCAAGGTTAAGAAGGAATGCTGCCTGCCATCAGAGGACTCAAGTTAGGTTCCCAGCACCCATACTGGACAGCTCACAACCACCCATACCTCCAATTCCAAGGATACTTACTCTTCTAGCACCCACACTAACACACACAAAGCCACACACATGCACACATATACATACAATTAAAAATAACACAAATAAATCTTTTAAAAAAATTAATTTCCAAAGTATAGTGATATCAAACAACATTGTTGCTATATATAATCTCTACTCTTTAGGAACTTGGGTCCTTGGCTCAAAAACAAAACAAAATAACAAAAACCAAAAAAAAAGCCTGACCAACATTAAAAAGTTATCTTAACCTCAAGTTAGGCATGGTAGCACAAAGCCTGAAATCCCAGCACTCAAGAGGCAAGAGGCAGGGGCAGGAAACCTGCTGTGAGTTTAAGGTCAGCCTGGTGTATATAGCAAGTTTTAGGCTAGCCAGGGATGCAGAATTCAGACCCTGTATGTGTGTGTGTGTGTGTGTCTGTCTGTCTGTCTGTCTGTCTGTCTGTGTGTCTGTGTATGTGTATAATATATATGTATATTCCTTTGAGAATAATGTTTATCTCATTCTCCAACCCTTCCCCTCAATGCAAGGGCACACATATCCTGAAGATAAGCCCTGAAGGAAACAAGGCATTCCAGAACTACCTTTGTGGTGAGTAGAGCAGTGACCTACAGGGCCACAATGAGTCTTAGAAAGTGCTCTGAGCACCTTAGGGAGGAAGTCCTAAATCTGCCCTAGTCCTGCACCTCAGAAACAGACCTCCCTGGGTGTCCATCCACCACCAATCCCCTTTAACTCCCCTCCCACAGCACCTCAGCTGACTCTCCAGAGCACGTGCGGTCCACTGATGAGGGTGACTTCATCCACACAGAGTCCATTTTTATCCCTAGACACACTCTTCCTTCAGCCACAACTACCCATGTATTAGTCTTCCATTATAAAATAATGCCCTGCTTTCAGACTCCCTCTCTATTTTGGTACATCTTTTTAAAGCAAATGGCACGCCATTAAAAATGCATTTGTTCCATTGAGTCAGATTTTCAGACTCATTATGATGCTCACTGTTGACACAATAGCTCCTTCAGACACACAACAATCTGTCATAAAAGACCCATACTTGGATGGATGACAGAAGTGTTTTGCAAAAGCTGGCTTCTCAAAGCAGTTGCTGTCAGACATACATTAATATCATCCTAGTCAAAGCGTATTTATTCTAGAAAGTGCAGACATTTAAATAGAAAATTACTTCATGAGCTATTTCTGCAAGTTCAGTTACTTCTGAGATGATGGTGATTTTAGATATTCACTAATGCACCGGTGGAGGAACCAGCAGGATGGAACCTGGACACCCTACCAGGGCATTCCTTGCTCAGTGGCTTACAGTTCCAGAGTCAAGCATGTGTATTGCATTCTCATCCTCAATAAGTATGGGACTGGGGTGGTAGAGGAAGTGGTTCAGTTCAATAAAGTTCTCCCTATGTAAGCATGAAACCTGAGTCTGCCCTGCAGCACCCATATAAAATCTGGGCATGGTGGGGTACGCCGGGGAGCACAGAGCTATGGAGGCAGAGATAGGCAGATTCCTGGCATTCATTGGGACAACCAGTTTAGATGAACCAGTAAGACCTGGGTTCCAGGAGATGCCCTGTCTCAAAAAACAAAGTGGATGCTTTGTTAGGAGTGACATCCAAGGTTTGCCTATGCCCTACACATGTGCACACTCAGCTGTGCACACGTAAAACTACCATATACACACACACAAACTTCAGGTATTCAAAACATGTTTCAGATTTCATGTCACATTTAAATGACAGTTCTTGTATCCCAGCAAGGAAACAGCTAATGTGCAAAGTCTGCCAGGTTCAAAATACCAAAGCTGGGTCATTTGTTATAAAAATGAGACTTAAAATAAAAATGTGATCTCCTCCTCCTCCGAAGTGTTAAAATGCACAGCTAAAATAGAAGGATGACATAGCTCCACGGAGTGAGGTCATGCCTTATTCTTACTCTGGAGAGAATGGAGATACAATGCCAACATCCAAGGCCAAATTAACCCTACACTTGGTAAACAGAAAGAAGAGGAAAGACCAAACTGTATTTCAAATTTTCACTTCTGTAACATTTCAATTGCTGTGATGTCTTTTTTTTCCCCCTTGGTTTAATTTTTTTTTCCTGTAGTGCTAGACAGGAAACTCAAGCTGCCATATCCCCCAGCCTATGCTGTCATGTAAATCTAGGGGTGAACTCGAGCACGTGTGTGCTTGCATGCGTGCGTACGTGCGTGTGGTACTCACGTGCACACTCACACAGGATGAGGTTCAAATACTTTGAGCACCTCTCATATGTTTAGAAATTCAAAACAAGAAAGAACCTTAGAGAAAAAGTCCCAGGGAAGTAAAGATGACATCTCCAAAATCGCACAGCCAGTTACTGAATGACAAAATAGCAGATAGAATTTCCGTTTCAGATTGTCAAAGTCACAGATCTCCACTTTACATATGATCCTGTTCCATCTTTCAAAGCCACGTGTACCAACAGGTGCTTAGAAATGCTCTTAAAAAGAAGAAACATCACGAGGGTCAGTCCGGGATTGGGAGAGAGAGTAATATGCTCAAAGTTTATCACGCATGCACATGAAATGCTAGGTGGTGACAGGATGAGAAAAGACACGAAAGGAAGAAAAGAAGAAAAAGAGAAGGAGAAGTGCTGGGGAGATGGCTCAGTGTGTACGGAGACTGGTATGCCAGTATGGGACCTCCTGTTTGATGGCCAAGCACCAAAGCATGCAGAACAGGAGGATCCCTGGGGCTCCACGGTAAGCTTGACAGGCAAGTCCCAGATCTCAGAGACCTTATCTCACAAAAAGACAGTTAGCTCTTGTGGAATGACAGCCAAGGTTGACTGATGACCTCCATACACATGTGTATTTGCACACACACACACACACACATGCATATGAATGTAAATGAAGAAATACATGCACACAGAAAAAATAAAGAAAACAGGAACAGAAAACTAGAAGTCACAAAGGCAACATACATGTTTTGTACCTGCTTTAGATCAATTTTGAAATCAAGCATAAAACTTGGTTACAGATTATAATTCAACAAAGCTATTACTTTTTTTTGAGATCATGTTTCAGTAACATCACCTAGTAATTACTAAAACTGAGGCAAGAGCTTTATGATATCATTTTACATTTCTGAAAAACATAAAACCGTCATGACTGAATGGTGACATTTTGTCACTTGATAGAGTGAATGGATGATGTGAGACACCAAGTTTCTCAATCTAATGTCCTATCATGCAATATAAGAAAATTCTACTGACTACCACAGTGTTGTGACTAACAAGAGCAGGAAAACATCTGGAAGACTGATGTGGGAGAGGAGTCAAAAGCATTCTTTTTAACACATACATACATATATTTTTTAATACTGAGAGGGGGCAGGCATCATGGCACAGGCCTTTAATCCAAGCACTTGGGAGGCAGAGGTAGGTGGATCACTGTAGATTTGAGGCTAGACTGATCTATATAGTTAGTTCCAGGACAGCCAGAGATATATTGTGAGACGTTGTTTTAAAAAATCCTAGATAGGCAGATAGATAGATAGATAGATAGATAGATAGATAGATAGATAGAGGAAAAAAGGAAGAGAAAGAGAGAAATACAATACATAAATGATAGATGATAGATAGATAGATAGATAGATAGATAGATAGATAGATAGATAGATAGATAGACAGACAGATAGGTGGTATAGACAGACAGACAGATAGATAGGTGGTAGATACATGGATCGTGCAGAGGGAGCTAGATATGGCTCGGCAGTTAAGGGCACGGCTTGCCTTTTCAGAGGATCAGAGTCTGATTCACAGCACGCACACCGGTTGGCTCACAACTACCTATATCTCTAGCTCCAGGGGATCTGAAGCCCTCCTCTAGCCTCTGTGGGTACCAACACACACATACCCATACACAAATACACAAATGTACACATAATTAAAATCTAAAATGAAAGCCAGCATGGTACTATACCTTTAATCCTAGCAAAGAAACCAGTCTTGAAAAACCAAAAATATTATAGAAACCAGGCATGGTGGTACATGATTATAATCTCACAGTGCATGCTTATGAAACTTGGAAACTGAGGCAGCCTAGTCTACATAGACTGCCCCCTGTAAATGACAGGTTAGCCTGGGCTATATAAGAACCTGCCCCCTCCAAAATTATCGATTTTAAGGTCATAGTTTATACTAGCATAAAATTAGGTTTCAGGGTGCTGAAAGAAAGAATATAGAAAGAGCACATATAGGCCTGCCAAGACGGCTCAGCAGGGGAAGTCAGTTGCTGCCATGCCTGATGACCTGAGGTGGAGTCCCAGGACCAACAATGGAAGGAGAGATCTAACTCCTGCAAGCTGTCCTCTGACCTCCACACACAAGTGTGACTCACATGTGACTCACCTAGTAATAATATAATTTGCATTTTAAAAAGATTTTATAGATGATTTTAATAGTGAAGAGGAAGGACCTCAAATCAGATAAGGAAGAACTGTTGAATTTCTGGGATAATTGGTCCCTATTCTATGCAGCATATCACAATGAGCTCCATGTAAATTAGAGTCAAATAAAAGGAAATGAAAAAAAAGTAGGAAGGACAGGCAGACACAGTGACTCTGAAATGGAAAAACACTGTGTACCAGTAGAGCGAATCCATAAACAGATCAATCACTCTGAACCTAAGAAAAGTGGACCAGACCTTCATATCAGCCGTTGCCATACACTGAAGTTAACACATGGCTACACTGCCTGACATGGCACACAACAGGACACTTTATAGACAGAGGCTAAGAGAAACAAACACACAACATAGAAGAATTCGTAGAAACATGTCTATAAACCCAGTGAGTGACAGAGAAAAATCCTCATTTTCTGGTAATCAAAATATCAATGAAAACAAATTAGTTTTGGTTTTCACTGACAAACTGGCCAAAAGACTTTCAGAGATTACAGGCAAAATTGGTAGAGACCTCGGACAAACATGCACACTCACTCACACCCATAAAAGGACAAGTTAGTGTTGACCTTTCAAAGGCCTATAAAATTGTATTAAAAACGTGATTATGACCCGGCAATTTCACTGCCTACCCCCAAGGAAATAATTAAGAGTGTACAAAAGCTATATCTATAAGAATAGACATTACAGCATCATTTACATAGTAAAAGAAAATGTAAACAACTCAATGACAACAGGGAATTGACTCAACCTTGCCACAGATACAGGTCTATACAACTCAATACCAAACAACCATTAAAATCTGCTTCAAAAAGAATTCCCAGTACCCTGGGGGAAATGACCACAGTGGACTGACAAGAAGAGAACTCATCAATTTATGATTACCCTGCTGAGATGGGTAACCCAAAACACCCGCCACCACTTTCTCCAGGGTGATGAGGCTATTACTAACATTAACCATCTTTATTGCCTTTCTCCTAGCTATCCAAAATTTTCAACCTTCATGTGTTAACTTTTTTCTTTAAAAAAAAAAAAAAAAATCATTACTATAATTGGCATTAAAAGGGTATGTCAAAATATTTCTTCTGGGGCTGGAATCTAGGACCTCCTACATGCCAGCAAACGCTTTACTCCTAAGCTATAACCTCAGGGACACAAATGAAACTTTTAATACACTAATACACTAAGTTGTGATCCAGTAATACAATGTCAAGGGAAAAATACTGAGGATTTGGGGGATGAGGGCTATAAGTCAGACCCAATATGCTCATTTTTTTGTCCCATTTTTTCATTTGTGTGTGTGTTCTGTATGCTTGTGTGTCCATGTGTGTGTGTCCGTGTGTGTGTGTGTGTGTGTGTGTGTGTGTGGGGATTTGCCTATGTAGGATGGCTAGTGATCTTCAAGGATCTGCCTCTCTCTGCTTCCCCAGAGCTGGGGTTACAACTGAAGCTACCTGCCCAGCTTTAGACTTGGGTACAAAGGATCTGAACTCGGATCCTCAAGTTTTCAAGACAGGCACTTTATTAACCCCAGCCCCACCGAATTCTTTAAAATGGAAAAGTGATGATGATAATTAGAAGGGAAAGCAAATGAACTCCCATTATCCATCAGCCTCCACACTGACCACCCCAGGAACACACCCCAGACATCGCATCACCTGTGCATAAATATTTTAGCAGACTCCTCTAAGAGCCAAAGAAAAACTCTCTGCCATCATTGCTACTGTTTAGACATTATCAAAATAAACATCACACATAATAACCCTAACACCATCAAATAACCCATCGCTGTTGCTGTTGTCCAGACTGTATCATAAATTTTTGCTTTTAATGTACCCAAATTGGAACTCAAAAAAAAAAAAAAGAAAGAAAGAAAAGAAAAACCATATATTCTTGATATAGGTTCTCCTCTCTTCCTTTCTCTCCTTAAATATTTTTTGCTGGACCAGTCTTAAGTTGTTTGTGTTCAGTTTCCCAGGGTCTGGATTTTTCTGGAAGCATCTCTGTAATGTGGGAAACATACTTTTCCTGTGTCACATCTCCTGAAGATGCTTGCCGGACTTACAGGCTTAGATGGTTCGGGTTTGATTGTTTGCATGCTTGCCTGTTTGCTGGCTTGCTCTGTTTACCAAGGTCTGGTATGGTGCAGGTCCATGAACCCTTTTATGGTTAGCTCTCCTTGTGAAAGCTTAACTCTACTAGTAACTACTGCACTGTTCATTCAGGACTTCAAAATGGTCCCATCCCACGGCTCCATGGCCATGCACGTCGCTGGAATGGCTTCTGTAGAGAAGTTTCTCTTGCACTTTTGGGTTGCTCTGCCACCCAATTTACATTGAGCAATGAGGATAAATATGGTTTGTTTCACTTTGTTTACATTTTTCAACCTAATGGTCAAGTTCCTAACATGAAGGTAATCCTTACAAAGTATAAATCTGACCCTCATGTTCCTCTTGCTGTCTAGACAGCTCTAGAAGGCGAACTGTGGCTTCTGAGGCAAGGCACACCTTCACTGAAGACTTGGAAGCCATTGGCGGACAGGACTCCGGGATGCGGAAGCAGCTCTATGGCTGAGCGCATGCACGGTATAGCCCATGGTCCAGTCATGGCATGTCAAAAAAAATAATCACAGGACTGTGCCTTATCTTCCAGATAAACCATTCTAGAAACCTCAGGAATCTGGAATACCCTGCTCTCTCCTACCACAGAGTGCTTCCAAGGCCATTTCCCCAGGCAGGACTATGCTCCTGTCTTTCTCCCCTAACCCCCTTATTTCCTATTCACCTTTCTGATCTCACTTTACATTCCACTTTCCTTGGGAGGCTTTCTTAGTTCCCAAAACTGGGGTCTCCCTTACATGTCTCATGCTCCCAATCTTGAGAGCACTCACCACAGTCTGTAACTAAACAGAGCTGTAACAGTGTCTGGGTTCTGAACCCCCTTACTCACAAACTTCAAGCCTGCTGGAACAGTTAGTTGCCAGGTCTGTTTGGGCACAATAACTCCGATTCAGAACTTAGCTCTGTGCCAGGCACATCATAGCTTCCTGGTGTGCAATTACACACTGAAACAAAGAGTGAATGGGTACCTCTATATTTGGTTGCTAACACTGTTACTCCCTTTCATCCAAGGGGTAGTTACTGACAGAACAGTGGACGTGTCCAGCAACATGCTAGATACTGGGGATTTGGGGATCATGATAATCTAATCTAGCAGGTGGGAAAGTAAACAGATAATGCCAAGACTGTTTACAGTCTTGTCCTCAGGGAAGGCAAAGGGTGGCCCTGAGCCTGTGTCAACAGGCACATCTGAGTTAGAGCAGCACAGTTCTGCTTGGTAAAAAGCAATGGAAAAAGGTCTTTTTGACACAGCTGGGCCCCACCAAAGAGCAAAAAGAAATAGCACTTTTAAAAAAGGCAATCATTTCATCCAGACCTGGTGATGCAGCCTGTCATTCCAACTACTACAGAGGCTGAAGTGAAAGGATTGCAAATTCAAGATATTTGTGGGCTACAGAGACCAGCCTGACAACTGAATAGACCTTCACCCATAATAAAAATGTAAAAAGTTTGGGGCTAATCCTCATGACAGAACACCTATTTAGCTTATGCACAGCTCTAGGTTTAATCTTCAGGAACTGGAAAAGAAGACAGTCAATTCAACTCAAGACAAGTTTGTTTTTGTTTGTTTATTTGTTTTTATTTCTTTGTTTTTGTGTTGTTTTTGTTTTGCAGAGGGGTTGGTTTGGTTTTTTGGATTTGATTTTTGAGATACGGTCCCCTCCATATAGCCTTGGTTGTACTGAAACTAACTATGTAGACCAGGATAACCTCAAACTGACTATAGTTTAAATGACAAAGCTTTGTGCCCCAAAAATGGCTTGAAGAAGCTACCAGTGACAAGTCTCAGACCATGAATTTATAACTCACAGTAAGGAACTGAGACTAAGGGACGGCAACAATAGATTGAGTTACCTCGGGCTTTCGTCTTGGAGCCAACCGACTGGAAGTCAAAAATAGTTCAGAAAAATGTGAGGATATGAAACGCACACTGACTCTTTCTTGCCATCCCTCTCTATATGCTACCTACAGTGATGCTATCGCTTAACTAATAGTTTTCTACTGTGTTGCACATGATAAGTTATGGAGAAATGATTGAAAGCACAGGTAGATTCTAAGGTAGATTCGCAACTTGTGGGTTGTGACCCCTTTGGAGACCACATATAAGATATCCTTATAACATAATGTACATAATGTAACAGCTACTTACATTATGATTCATAAGAGTAGCAAAATTACAGTTATGAGAGAGTCATAAATTAATTTTATGGTTACCACAACATGAGGAACTGTATTAACGGGTCACAGCATTAGAAAAGTTAAGAACCAGGGCTGGAGAGATGGCTCAGTAGTTAAGAGCACTGACTACTCTTCCAGAGATCCTGAGTTCAATTCCCTACAACTACATGGTGGCTCACAACTATCAATAACAGAGGGTCCAATCCCCCTTCTAGTGTCTCTGAAGAAAGTTACAGTGTACTCACATACACAAAATACATAAATCTTTAGAAAAAGCAAAGAAAGGTTAAGAACCACTGGTGTAGGGTCTGTGTCAACATTATAACATTTCATACAAGGGTCCTGAGAATTCATGGGGTTCGGTATCTATGGTCAGTGCTTTCAAGAGGCTACAGAGATCATTTACCACACACTAGTTCACTGAGAGATTCAGGATAAATACAACTGCTCAGCCTCAATCCATCACCTGAAGCAGCAGCAGAAGCTATTGTGTAGAACTGGTCAATCCATCAACATGAGTATTCGTCTTGCATAAATGTAACTACGAAACCAGGAATAAATTGAGTAAAACAGTTCTCCAATCTGTTTTTCTAGGGCACTTAAGTTTTGTGTTCGTTATTTTCTTGTTGCTGTGACCAATTACCTGACAAGAAGCAACACAAGCAGCTGGTGAGAGGAGAGGGAAATGGGATTTCCCCAGAGCAAGCTAGCTAGCTATGCTAGCCAATAATGAACTATGGGTTCCAGTGCGAGACACTGCCTCAATATAAGGTAGAGAAGGATGGGGAAAGATACCCTATGTCAATCCTTCATCTCCACGAGCATTCGCACACATGATGTACACCTGCACACAAACAGCCGTTTAAAGGAGAAAGAATTCATCCTGATTCATGGTCTAAGGGAACAAAATTTTTGGTTTCAGGAAGGCGGAAGGTAGAGCAACAGGTGGCTCCATAGCCAAAGGCTACTTGCTCACACATCAATGGGTCAGGAAGCAGAAAGCCCTAGCAGGAAGCAAGACTGGGTTACACCCACTTTCACCATCCAGACACCAACTCCAACAGCGTCTAGAAACAGCACAGCCAGATGGGACCCAAGACTGGGTATATTTTATCCGTACTTGCATCCCAACTTTTTAATCTAGATCTCTGTGGGACTGCGTAGGTATCCTGGTTCTTGGCTGGGCTGGGCCTAGAACCCCGAGACTCCAAGGGAGAAACGGCAGGAGTTCGGCCACGTCCCCAGAACTCAGTGTCCTAAAAAGCAGTCTAGTCTCCATGGACCTACATTGTTCAGTCACGTAGGCCATTACAGCCCCTCCCAAAGTGCACAGGTAGAGGGTGTAACTACAGGCCTCAGGCCCTAGAGATTTACATACTAATGAAGGTCAGAGGGCGGAGCCAATTAAGCATTCCTCCCCAGACCCTTCCTACTTCTCCCTCCCTATTTAACTCAGGCCTGCCCTGAGTTTGGGGGGGTACATCCAGATCCATCCACCATCCACCATGACAATAAACCCTTTTGGAACCAAGGACTTCCTCTATCATTGGGGACTGCTGGGCCTGCCGCCACGAAGCCTCCAGCCCATGGAACCTGGGACCTTCCTCCGGTATGTGAGACAGGCTGCCTGGAAGCCTCCGGAAGCCTCCAGGCAGCCTCCACCGTGCAGGCCCGGGCTGCTGCCGAGTGGGCCTGGGGCCTGCTGCTGCGGGCCCCCCAGTTTTACCCACAGATCTCTAGCAAAAATAAGCAAGTCAATGATCAAGGAATAAATGAATGTGTGGTGTGTGGGGTTGAAAAGCCTTTCACATTATGTAAGTGATGTTGACCACAGATTAATGGCTCAACCTTGGACACTTCTGAGTGACAACAGGACAATCTTCACAGGCACGTGACTGTCTTAAGCACTCATCTATAATAATGTTACCTTGAAGCAAAAGTGCCAGACAGGGTAACACACACCTGTAATCTCATCACGTAAGCTCCTGGGGAGTATTGATTGCTTAAAGTTTAAGGCCAGCCTTAGGTAGAGTAAAACCCTGCCTCAGTAAATAAGCAACTAAGTAAAGACACTCAAATTCATTTGTCAACATGAAAACACAATGAGATTCTACTACGTACCCAAGAGAGTGACTAAAACTTAAAAATTAATGCTATCAAGTATGAGCAAAGCTGTGGTAACACATGGAACTGCCTTAGAGACTGGGGGAAGTGTAAATTGGTACAGGCACTTTTGGAAAACTATTTGGCAGCATCTACTAAACTTTAATATATGCTCTCTGTCCCAGCAACTCCATCCCATAATAGGAAGGCACACATATGTTCAATAAGAGACATTCCACAAGGATGTTGGATAGTGAATCAAATCATCACACTACGTCCCCTGAAAGTACACAATCTTTGACAAATAAATATTTTTTAAATTCAAAAGAAGAATGTTCCCAGCAGTAGTATCCTAACAACAGCTGGAAACAACCCAAATGCTCTCCAAGAACAGAAGAATGCAGCATGGCATGCTCAAGAAAGCGAGTGTCACACAGCAAGGAGATGCTACTGCCGCATGTCTGAGCTTCACAAACAGAAAGCTGAGTACGATTCCAATGCAATGGAGGGCAGTGGGCCTTTCCATCAACATAACTAGTTAGCATGAAACCCCCAACAGCCCAACAGGTACAAAGTGAGAATCGACGCTCTCCATCTAAAGGGTTCATTTTGTGATAAGTCATTGAACACGAATTTACAACTGTGTACTCTTCTTTATGTATTTTATACCTAGTAAAGGGTTATAAAAATATATTCAAGAGATGATACTCTCTTATCTTCCTTTTCTTGTTTAAATTGTGAACTCGGCAGGTATGTTGACACCCAGTAAAGAGGGCTAAGGCGATATAGCTCGGTGAGTAAATAAAACACTTGCCAACCAACCCTGACAATGTAAGTTCCAATCCAGCACCCACATAAAGGCCTGACACAGTAGCATGTGAATCTGTAATCCCTGCAGTCACACACAACACCACACACACACCACACACACAAATGAGCAAGTTCAGGGACCAGCTCAGACAGATGTCGAGTTACTGTCTGAATTCAGGCAAGGATCACATGCAAGGCTGTCCACTGACTACTACACATGCACTCTGGTGCACATGTGTCCACATCCACATATACTGGCTCACACATGCGTGCACACACACACACAACACACAAGTTAGTGAGTTAGTCAATCAGTTAAAATACAAGACCCTGAGAACTTTTGCTTTATTGGACGCTTTTAAAAGAACAGCTGGAAAAAAAGACAAGAGTTTGAGTTAGTGTTGAACAATGGTACCACCTGATCTATGTCCCATCAAATCCAGGCGCCAGAAATGTGGCTCAGTAATAGAGTGCTTACCTAGCATGCAAGAGGCCTCAGGTTCAATATCAACACTACAAGAAATAAAAATAAGGAATTATTATATGCTCAAGTTTAGCTCCCAGTACCTTAACTATGATTCAATTCGGGAACTTGTTGGGGGGGGGGGGTAATTAAGTTAAAATAGGAGCACTAGAGTGGACCATAATCCAAAATAGCAGACAAATTTGTGAGAAAATCGAATTTGGACATTGTCTCCTATAAAGGAAAGGAATGGGGAGGCAGAGGCCAGCCATTCGCTACACAAGGAGAGACAGAGAAAAGTACCTTCACTCTCACACATTGGAAGATATCTTGGACTTGTAGCCACCAGAAGTATGGGAAAGACTTCTGTTGTTTGAGCCACTTGATCTGTGGCAGAAAACGCAATACATGCTTCTAACACACACACACACCAACCTATGCATCATACAAAACTAATTCACTGTGGCAGATCCTATAGAAATAATTCACAATAATTTGTCAGAATTAACCTTTTGATAAAACATAAATTTGTCTAAGTTTAAAGCGCTTGGAAGGGGTGCAGGGGTCCACTGGAATTATCCAAATGCTGCATCAGCAACTTGACAGAAGCAAAAGAAGACCAGTGCTGAACATAGCAACTGCCCTGTTCGCTCCATCTTCAGCACCATAAAACAGAAGCTGCCAGTTCAGCACAGGCAGGCCATGATTCACCGGCAGTACCCCTTCCATGGTTAGTCCTAGAAATGTCAAACCCCGTAATTAACGAGGGACCCTCACAAGTCTGCACACTCAGTTTACAGCGACAAATTAGGAGTCTCAATCCAGCCTATTCAAATGTTCCCAGGCTTATGATTCTTAGTATTCAGTAGCCACCGTCCCGTAGAGCAGAGAAGAATCCCAATCCCCACTGGGAGATCTCTGTGTTGGAACCAATTACTGCACACTCAGTTTCCTCCAAGCATTGGCCAAGAGCCTGCAGCCTTATTGTTCTTTCCTGAAAGAAGGGAATCTGGCTAAAATCAGCATTTTATTCTAGATATTTCAACAGTCATCACTATCCAAGACCTTTTTTAACATTGAGTTTTTATGACCAAATATGAAACAAACTAACATGAACAAGGGCCATTGAGTTTTCTTAGTGGTAAAGGGATTTTGCTGAGTTAGATCCTCAGGCCCACATAGTGGAAGGAGAGAACAAATTCCCAAAAATTGTCCTCTAATCTCTCCATACAGGCTCAAACACCAGCACATATGCACAGTCACACAAAACCATAAAATACATAAATGAATTAATTAATAAATAAGTATAACTTTAAAACAAGTTTTTGAATAAAGTAAAAAGATTAGACTTGATGGCACACAACCTTAATTCCAGTACTGGCGGGCAGATCTCTTACGCATTCAAGGCCAGTCTTATCTTCATAGGAAGCCCAGGTCAGCCAGGGCTTGCAAAGTAAAAACTTATAAAATCTGGGATTTTCCTGATAACCATAAAAAAAAAAAAAAAAAATCTTGTGGCAGCATTTCCATGAGTCCAGGAAAACCTGAAAATCTATGTAGTTTTCATAACTTTATTATAATGAAATGGTAATTACAAAAACTTTAACCATGGATGAGATATTAATATTATAGAAATCAACATGTTTTATTGTTTGGTTTGTTTTGTTTGGGGGATTGTTTGTATGGTTTGCTTTGGTTTTAGTTTTCTGAGACAGGGTTTCTCTGTGTAGCCCTGGCTATCCTGGAACATGCTACATAGACAAGGCTGGCCTCAGACTTACCGAGATCTACCTGATTCTGCCTCTCAGGTACAGGGTTTAAAGACATGCACCACCACTGCCTGGCAAATAGTCAACATTTGTATGAAAAATGCTTGAAAATATAGATCCCAGGTCAATCCAAAGACAAAAGTAGTTGAATCAAGTTTTGAAGAAACTAAGAATTCTTAAGTAGTCACAAAGGCAGTAAACAGAGCCCAGGATTTCCATCGACCCTAAGAGGGAGGATCATTTCATGGGATCTCCTGGTTCACAAGGAGTCCCTAGACTGACCTCTGGAGTGCTTCAGTGACAGACCCTAAGCAATGTGAAGTGATTAGTGAAGTTCTAGCCAAAGGCAGATGAGTACTGCATTCCCTACCACTGTCTTACCAAAGATGAAGAAAAACCGGGTCACCAGCACAAAATGAAAAAGTGGTGGACACATCTGAGGCTTGCTTGGCTTGTTTCTTTTGTGACAAGGAATCTTCACTATGTAGACCTGGCCTTAAACTCTCAGAGGCCTACCTACCCTCTGCCTCCCCAGTACAAGGATGGAAGCATGGACCACCAAGCCCAGTTGTTTGTTTGTTTGTTGTTTGTTTAACAAAAAAACTAAATAAATAAGCTATATATAGACACAGAAAAGCACAAACCCTTTTATGCTCAAATCATCCACTTTTTCTAAATTTTTTGGCAAATTAAACTACCCTTTTTTTTTTTTAATTCCTACTTGAGGACTGAGCAGTGTACACTCTCTTATTCTCTGTACCTTGACCAGTTGTGTGTCTTTTATGTTAATCACATTCACTGCAAATAGAAGTTTCTCTGATGAAGGTGAGAGATATATTAACCTATTAACGCATGGGTATAACAGCAAGTCATTATGAGTGGTTTAATCCATCACCATCTAGAAGAGGAATAGTAAGTAAGTAATAAGTTCTCCCCTGGGGTCTGTGGCCTGTCCAATCACAAGTTCTAACCCAACAATAGTGCTGGGTCTGGGTTCCATCTTGTGGAACAGGACTCAAATCCAATCAGAAAATGATTGGTTTCTCTCTTGATGTTCATGCCATTATTGCACAAATAGGCATGTCTTGCCAGGCCAGTCATTATTATAGTTGGTAAGGTTCACAAGTAAGATTGGTGTTATTTTTCTCTTCTGTAGTATGCATAGCAGTTTCTGACACTATGAAAGTGAGTCAACAGGAATGAAGCTTCCAGCTTAGTACTAGCTTGATATATCCATGTTCTAACTCAAATATGCAATGTCTTCAGTAATAGGGTCTTAATGTCAAGTTTTGGAGGTTAACTAATAGAACTGCTAATAGCCTATAATGTTAAGGGGGACCTATAGGACCTCAATGGCCAACAACTCCAACTTAAGTAACCAATTCCTGGCAATGGGCTCTCTGTTAGCCTATGGGGTCCAGTAAGAGCACTGGTATTATCCCTTTATAGGTTAACTCCATATTAATTATTCCATTTTAAGGAATTTTCTAGAGTAGTAGGTTTTCGTATGACTTCTTCTAAATGTCTTTAGTGTTATTTATCCTCTCTGTACTCCTCTTCTAGCCTTCCATCTCGTATCCCAAAACATATCTAAATATCCAACCCCTTCCTCCTAAGGCTCAGGGATCATGGCAGAAGAAGAGATGGGAAGACCATAGGAGCCAGAGGCAAGAATGACTACAAAGAAACAGTATCTTACATACAGCAATGCAGCTGCACATATGAATACACAGTAGATGTGACAGCATGTACATGACCTATGCAAGCTCAAGCCAGATCAAATCCCAGCATGGAGAGGGTAGTTGGGCAGAAAGTCCCATCTCTAGTCTAGGAACCATCGGAAGGTGATAGCTATTAGGAGAGGAAGACTCAGCTTTCTTTAAAAGTGTACCCCCTGGTAAATCAACCATGCTCCCATGAAGGCCACATATTCTAGAATATATGGGCAGCACAAATTAGACTGAGTGTGTAAAATCTTTTGTCAAAAAAAAAAAAAATCTTTTTGTCTTTTTCTCTGTTTCCTTTTCAAGAGGATACAGCCAGGTGGTGGTAGTAGTAGTACATGCCTTTAATCCCAGTACTCAGGAGGCAGAGGCAGGTGGATCTATATGAGTTCAAGGCCAGCCTGGTCTACAAACTGAGATCCAGGACAGCCAGGGCTTCTCAGAAAACCCTGTCTCAAAAGAACAAACAAACAAACAAACAACAACTACAACAAAAAAATAGAACATGCAAAGTTAGGTGAGTAGGAAGGGAAGAGTGAATCTGTGAAATGTTGGAGAAAAGAAGGAATATAAGCAAATCACATGAAATTCTTAAACAGCGCATAAGAGAATCTGCTTTAAATTATTTTTCTTTTGAACTCTGTGTGCATGTGTGTGTGTGTGTGTGTGTGTGTGTGTGTGTGTATACAGATGTCCAGGAGGCCATAAGCAGTTGTGAACCATTGGGCATGGGTGCTGGAACCTTACAAGATCATTGTGTACTCTTCACCCCTGGGACACTAAATCATCTTTCCGCCCTGACTTCATCAAGCTTAAGCTGAGTAAGTACGGGAGTGGTAGTTCTTGCCTGTAACTCCAGCACTCAGGAGGCAGAGGCGGAGGCAGGAAGAGGATCACTTCAGGTTTGATGCTAACAAGACCTATCTCCAAAATCAAAATAGAAGAGTTAACCCAAACCACTATGTTGTAAAACTAAAAATGAGCTACTTCTGTGTGTTTGGGGATATTTTAATTTTATATGAATATGCAAATCAAAAAAAAACATTAAATTTGTTCTATTGTAGTTTGTTTGGTTTGGTTTTATTGGCTGATTTTTAGACAGAGCCTGTCTACATAGCCTTAACTGTCCTGGAATGTACTTTGTAGGACAGGCTGGCCCCAAATTCACAGAGATCCACCTGCCTCTGCTTCTCAAGTACTATGTACAACCACGCACAGTCCAGAAGAAAAAAAATATCTAACAAAAACTACATTGCTTTTACTAAGACACTTCTAAAATCTATCTTCAACCACTGAGTTAATAGTCTGGGGAAGTCCAGCTGTATGTATGGACCAAGATGTGACATCAAGTCGTCAAATAAAGGTTTTTAAACACTGAACATTCTAAGAATCTTCCTTAATACCAGCCTCAGCAACCACAATATTCTCCCTAATCCTTTAGGGATTCTCAAGTGTCACTAAAATTACTAATCCTTTCCTGACAAGTGGGGTTTGTTTTTAACATTTTAACAAATGGTTAAAGGTCGTTGAAAGGGCTTCTTGGTGATTCCTGAAGCTGCTGTGTTTCCTCAGGGCATCAGTCCTTATCTAGAAGGCGGTCTTATTCAGAGTGACTACCAAGCAAACAAAGGCCCTCCTGGTATGCACAAGGTGCTGCCACTGAGCTGAATGTTAAATCTATGGCCTTATCCACATTAAGCAAGCAGTCTACAAACTTAGCTACGTCCCCCATCCCAGGCCCTTCTTTTGGTTTTGTTTTGAATATCTTTATCAATCAATTTTTCAAGAATTTCATACAATGTATTTTGAGCATACTCAACCCAACTTCTCTGACTCTTCCCAGATCCACCCTTCCCCCTAGCGTCCCCAACCACCAAGTTTATGTCCTCTTTCTCTCTTTTTTTTTTTTAATAACCCCTCAACCTCAATATTTTGCTGGTCCCATATACTCCTGAGTATGAGGCTACCCACTGGAGCATGGCTAGTCTACAAGGAGCCACACTCTTAGAGAAAATTGATTCTCCCCTCTAGAAGCCATCCAGTTTCCAGAGCTGCTCAGTTAATAGTGAGGCCTAGTGAATCTCTCCCCATTCTGTGCAGAATGTGGACTGCCTTATCTTCTACAGGAACCACAGCCACAGCCATGTGAATTCACAACTGCCTTATCTTCTACAGGAACCACAGCCCACACCCATGTGAATTCACAAGTGCAGCAGCACCACACAAAGGAGACATGCTCCTCCATTCCTCCCTGGGCTCTCACACTCAGGAGGCAGAGGCAGGTGGGTCTCTGTGAGTTTTAATCAATTATGCAGAATATAGTGGTAAGTGCATATAACCTCACCCCTTATGAACACACAGTGAAAGCTGAGGCAGGAGGACTGTCACAAGCTTGAGGCCAGGCTGAGCTACATGAGTTCCAGGTTAGCTAGCATAAGCTATATTGTGAGATTTTGTTTCAAACAGAAAAGGGAAGCCGGGCAGTGTGGCGCACGCCTTTAATCCCAGCACTTGGGAGGCAGAGGCAGGCGGATTTCTGAGTTCGAGGCCAGCCTGGTCTACAGAGTGAGTTCCAGGACAGCCCGAGCTACACAGAGAAACCCGGTCTCGAAAAATCAAAAAAAAAAAAAGAAAAAAGAAAATCCAGGACACTCAAATTGCCAGTTAAGGCTGGGCTGACATCAAAACTTGAGGAGTTTAATCATGATTCAATCACAAATACATTCTATAAACAACTGTCTAATGCACAACTTCTATGTTCTGAGCAAATACAGCATCTAGGACTCAGGCTTTCCTGTAGGGAATTGCATAAGACATCATACCACTTAACTCCTTGGTATTCAATAATTCTGTGCTATTAGCAAATACTACACAGCTCTAGCAGTTACTTAAAATACGGTAGAGAGTGAGAGGGGTGAGGTCAGACACAATCCAAGAACTTCACTGGTTGAACACAGGAAGTGAGTTAGCTTAAAAAGAAAACTGCCTTGCCACCTTGAATCCTATCACTTAGGAGGCAGAAGAATGAGAGTTTCTGGGCCAGCCTGATCTACATAGAGAATTTCAGACCAAGCAGGGCTTCATAGTGAGAGATTACCTGAAAAAAAAAGAAAAATAAAACATCAGCTAAACTGCCTACTAACTTTAATCAGAACCAAAGGTCAAAGTTCAGTTCCACGGTAGTGGTGGTGATGACCCCCTCTCCATTATTGTGAATATCTGTTCAAGTGACTCTTACAAACTTTAATGGTGTATTAATGCTTTAGGTGACATCCAGCAACAATGTAAACACTCACAAGAAAATGAGCCTCACAATAAATCTGTAAAATAGCCTCTTCCTAGCTGAGTGTGCAACCGCACATCCGTAACCCTGGCATCTGTGAGGCAGGGGCAGGAGGAACAGCAGGTTCAAGGTCATCCTTGGCTACATAGTGATTCTGAGATCATCGCTGAAAGACATCATGGGAGCAGGTAGGCAAAAGAAATAAGGAGGGAGAGCTCAAATGGAAAATAGGAAAAAGGAAAAGGAACTATTAAGTAGAGGAATGTTTGCCACCAGCCCAGTCTATTGAGTGAGTCTAAATCCCACCTATTTCTCCGTGGCTTCTTTATACATAAAAACAAACTCTATTTCCCAAAGAATATGATCCCACAGTTGCTGTTCAGCTGAAGACCCAATAAATACAGCAAGGTTCTGCCTGAGTGAGAGCCAGGCTCACAGTTTCAAAATTGTATTTCATGGAAGATTTGAGCAGAAGACACTCTGCGTTTGATTCAGAAATCCCGGAGCACTGTCACTTGGATTCCTCAGTGCAGGAGAGTGCCTGCCCCGAAGTCCTATCTAATTAAGACATCAAACCACTGCCTGGACCAACTCGCTCTTCTTGTTCTGCCAGATGAGGTTTCTTGGTGCGTCTATTAATATTCTAGCCCAGTGTAGGAATTGCTACATTAAAAACCTGGTGTAAATCCGAGCTTCGAGATGCAATAAACTGAGACAGAAGTAAGCCTTAGGGGTATCAATTCTTCTTTTGCAAATAAATGCCACAATCTTGCCGGCCTCACTTCTCTTCCAATAAAAATTTAAATACAAATCTTCAGGCTCTAAAGTTCTGAACCAATGAGAAAGTCAGTGTGAGCAGCTTGGGTATGTGGCGCCTGTTGTGTGCAGAAGTCTGTTCACTGTGAAGACTCCACGGACAAAGAAGGAGGACTTGCTCCCTAGAAAGTATACAGCCCAGTGAGGCTGGGGAGTAAGGCTCACAGCACAAACATGAGGAACTGAGAGTTCGATCCCCGGTGCTCACATACAAAACCAGGGGTGGTGGCAGGCACTTGTGAGCCCAGTATTACAGAGGTAGAAAACAGAAGATCCCTAGGCTTACTGACTAACCAGCCTAGTTGGATGGGTGAGCTCCAAGGTAGTGAGAGACCCTGTCTCAAAAAACAAACAAACAAACAAAAACAAACAAACAAAAAAAAATCAAAGGAGACAGCTGTCCAGAATAACACTCAAAGTTGACCTTTGGCCTATACATGGGGGGAGGGGAGTGCCTCACAACTCACAAGTACAGAAATGTGCAGCCCAATTATTTTTTTATTGTGTTTGGAGCTTAACGTAGCAGAAAATTGTCTTCTAAAGGACAAGAGAAGAGTCATTCTTTGCCCCCGACACACACACTTCCAGTTAATAGTGACAGCTTTGGCCAGTCTCTGTATGACTCTTGCACTTCTCTGTGAGGGAAGTGCTCCTGCCCCTCTTGTGTGAGGACACTGAGACTTTGCATAAGGCCTACCAAGGCAACCCAGGATGATTCCTCAACTCCGTCTCATCTGCAAGGACCATGTCTGTGACATTTTTGCTTTTGTTACTGCACTTTGGTGGCGGTAATGCAGACTCAACCCAGGTTCACACACATGCTAGGCATATGTTCTACCTCTAAGCTACAGCTCCAATCCATTCTGGACATTTTGAGACAAGTTCTTACTAAGTGGCTCAGGCAGGCCTTGAACTAATGATTTTCCTATCTTGGCCTCCCTAATAACTCACATTACAGATTTGAAGTACCAGTTCATTTTTTTTCCTGCTTGCAAGTGCGGTGTTGTTGTGTGTGTGTGTGTGTGTGTGTGTGTACTCATGTGTCTGTGTGTGTCTCTCTGTGTGTGTGAGAAAGAGAGAGAGAGAGAGAAAGAGAGAGAGAGAGAGAGAGAGAGAGAGAGAGAGAGATTGTTATATAGCCTAGCTGGCTTTGAACTTGCAATTCTCTTGCCTGTAGGCTGGATAATGACCTCCTCAAAAGACTAGGTCTTAACACGCAACTGAACCATGGAAATATAAGGAAATTAGTAGCCAGAGCAGTGGTTGGGGGTTAATAAGTGTAACCACAGCCACTGCAAGAGAAGACAAATTTTCATTGTTGTTATTGTTTCTCCTTGTTGTTTCTCCATTTTGGTTGCATTTCTCCACTGGGGTATGTCTTTTCACAGCTGAAATGAAAGCTACCTTAAATCCTAAGAGCCCAGGCATCGTGACTCACACCAGCAATCCCAGCTCTCAGGAGGGTAGTTATGAACTGAAGGCCAGCCTAGGTTACAGTAAGATCTGAAAGACATGGAAAGGGCTATACACAGTAGTGCAGAAGGTGACCATTGAGTTGGGGCTAGAGCACCTCAGACATGCAGCAGCCTCTTTTTCTCCATACCATCAGAGCTGCTGAATATACTGCCATCAGGTGAGCTAAGCAGTGGTGGTGCACACACCTTTGATCCCAGCACTCAAAAGGCAGAGGCAGGTGAGTTGCCGAGTTCAAGACCAACCAGATATACAGAGCAAGTTTAGGACAGCCAGGGATACACAGAGAAAACCTGTCTCAAAAAGCAAACAAACAGAAGACAAAGGAAAGGAAAAGAAAAGAAAGAAAAAGAAAGGAGAGAAAGAGAAAATGGCAGGTCCCCTACTGTGGCCATTGGCCTGTAATTCTTCCACTGAGCAGTTTCCAAACACTCTGTCTAAGCTATCAAAGAGCACAGATAGTAAGCACATCACTTACAGTGGGCATGGATTAACTAAAGGATGGAACCTTTCCCTCTTCCCCATCACCGTCAGCAACCAGAGGCAACTTAACTTTGAGCGCATCCTGTAGAACTCTGTTAGTGAGTTCTGTGAGCTTTAAAAACAAAACAAAATGAGTAGGTGGGAGATTGAAGGGATAGGAGAGTGGATGGATGGATGGATGGATGGATGGATGGATGGATGGATGGGAGGATGAATGGGTAGGTGAACAGATGAAGGAAGGGGGAAGGGGTGGGTAGTAGGTAGATGGAACAGCAACCAAGGGCTCCAGGGAAGAACAAAGTCAGGCAAAGGGAGAAAGGGAACTTACAGCTAGAACAAAGACAGAGTACTCAAATAGTACCATTTACAGCTAGGCATAATGACTCATGACTAGAATCTCAGCACTCAGGAAACTGAGGCAGGATGAGCATGAGCCTGAGGCCACTCTGAGCTACACAGTAAGACCCTGTCCCAAAAAACAAACACATAGCACCACCCAGAGTGGTCTGGGCCTAAAATAATAGAAGATCACAGAGGCCAGGACAAACACAGGAAGTAGCAAGTCATAGAATTTGCATAATTGATTGAATTAATAAGATGGAGGACCAGTCAGACAACTCAGTTAGTCAAGGTGCTTGTTGCCAAGCCTGAGGACACGAGTTCAACATAGTGGGTCCTACATAGTGGAAAGAGAGAACTAATTTTCACAAGTGTGTCATGGTTTACTAATGCATGTACATGTGTGTACATATATACACATGTGTGCTCACACAATAAATAAATTTATGTAATTAAAATTAGATAAACAAGATGGAATCATTATCTGCTGGAAGCACTAGGTACTTAGGCTTTGAGACTTTTTCCAAGGGTCATGCCCAAACCCTCAAAACACAGGAGGCCATGTGAGAAAGCCAGGAATTGGTACTAGAGCAAGGGCAGCATTCTTCCAGTCCTTGCTAGCTGGTCCTCTGCAAACATTTAGCCAGGAGACCACATGATATACTTAGGTATAATAGTTGGTTCAAGAGAGTAAAGTGAGAATTTTTAATTTGGCTATAGAGTCAGGCAGAAATTCACAGGGAAAAAAAAAGTAAGAAAAACATTCCATGAACTTTCACCCAAATTCCCACACGGAGACAAATGCTGAACAGAAATTCAGACGGAACCAAGGTTTATTTACCCTAAAGACAGAATGACAGGGAACTTCCCTTATCCTTGGAACTACCCTAATCTACAAAAGAGGCTGAAAATATATGCTGGTAAATCCTTTGTTGTATCACTGTCTCCTTTATTCTGACCACAGTGGTCTAACATAGGGAAGCATTTCAGAAGAGCTGTCTAATAGGTGACATGTAGCCCCTTACGGCATCTATCACCTATGCTGATGAGCCTTTGGTCACTAACTCCAGTAGCTTGTGGAAGACAGGAAGGGAATCCCAAGCAGCTTGTGATGCGCTGAACAGACGAAGCAGTGTACACAGGGCCAGGAGGAAAAGTCTGAGCACACAGTCTGCCTCTGGGAGCCCCACCTTCCAGACTTCCTCCTTCCATCTCTTATTTACCTTAGGTTGGCACAATGTGCCAAGGGCTTAAACACGTACTCTAACGTACTGGCCCACTCACTGGAACGTCTAAGCATCACCTTTGGGGCCAGAGAGGAGGTGTGCAGAAATGGGAGCAGGCCCGGGGCACCTGAGTGACAACGAGACATTTGCACAAGCCACAAGCCGTGGCAGTTCTGCTACAGCACCAAGAAGACACTTGGAGCTCTTTCTTCCTTACAGACTGGTGCTGAAAATAAGGGGCTCTAGGAGTGAAGCCAGCACACCACTGTCAGATGGACTGAGTTGAGACAGAGACCCAGATCTCAGAGAAATGGAGTGAAGTGTGGACTCTCGGCTTTTAAAAGAAAAGCCCTATTCCCAAGTGTGGGGCTCATCCGCACTGTCAAGTCAATGGGATTTAGGATTGTGCCTATGAGAATGTTTCCAGATAGGTTTAAAAGCAGATAACAAGCAGAAACAAGCAGTCATCACTCTGGGCTTCCTGACTGCAGGCACAACAGGGCCTACTGCCTCATGCTCCCGTGACCATGCCTTCCCACAGGATCAACTGTGTCCCTTTGGAGGGGAAAAAAAAAAAAAAACAGAAAACAAAGAAAAGAAAAAAGAAAAATACCTTCCACCACCACCACCACCCCCAAGGTCCTTCTTGCTAGGAATTTTTGTGGCAATGAGAAAATTAACTGAATGACCACACACACACACACACACCAGCCTGGAAAACCTAGAAGACTAATAGCAAGGCAGGGAGGCACCTCGCATAGAGGGAGGCTGCACGAGCCAGCCACTCAGTCTACATATCCACTGCTTCCACATCCAAGGAGTCAGTCAACCTCTATTAAAATATTCACAACAGTTCCCTGCATCTATACCAAACATAAAAGTATTCCCCACATCATCAGCCCATGAACATAACCACTCCATGTTACCACTGTGCTGGGGGCTGGGGAGAGCTGTGCTGCACCTGTTGGTGTAAATTACACAGTCTGATAGAGAGGGTTTCAGGGGTGTGTGTGTGTGTGTTTGTGTGTATACACGTGCACGTGTGTACATGTGTGTGTGCACGCATGTGCATGTGCATGTGCAAGCACTCCCGTAAAAGACAGAGGGAAGGAGAAAGGGAGGGGTAAAGGAGGAAGGCAGGAAGAGACAGAGACACAGAGATACAGAGAGAGAGAGAGAGCGCCAAGAAAATAAAGATTGGAGCTCCAAGAGTTGGATAGGGAGCTACGGGGGCGCCTACAGCTCACTGGACATTTCACTTGAAGAAAAAGTAAGAATAATCCCCAAATCATTATTCATATAGCCCAGGCTGATCTCAAACTCCCTATGTAGCCAAGGCTGGCTTTGAACCTCTGACTCCTGGCCCCTTCCTTCTGAGGGCTGTGATTACAAGTGTGTGCCATCATATACTGATCATGTTTTTTACCAATGTCTCCTAACTATGAAGGTTGCTTTTTACTTCAGATTCGTTTTCAGAGTCTCCAGTCAAAAGTCACTGGAACCATCACTGCTCATAAACATGCTGACCTACCTGTTCTGGAATTTTCCAGCAAAGTTCAGTTGATCATGGATTTTTTTTTTCCTAAATTTGATAGACCCCATGACAAATATTTTTAAAAGAATTACAAAAGAAAGGGCTGGGGATGGAATTCAGTTAGAGAGAGGGCTTGCCTTATCTAAGAAAAGTTATGGGCATACTCTTAAGGAGTTCATGATCCAGTCAGGGCAGCACTTGGCTAAAATTCCAGCACATGGGCATCAGAAACAAGAGAATCAAACACGCAAGACCATGATTGGCTACATAGCAAGTTTGAGGCTAACTTGGAATACCTGAGACCCTTGTCTTAAAATCAATCTAAAAAAAATATAAATCACAAAAGATCAGACATGGTGGCTCATATCTATAATGCCAACACTAAGAAGACAGGGACACTAAGAAGATTGGAACTTGCTCTGTAGCCCAGGCTTACCTGAATTAGTGTTAAACTGCCTCAAAAAAAAATGGCAAGGCAAAGAAAATCATCTATTTTTTTAAAAAATCCGATCTCAAATAATTGCTCTCACATTGCTGCCAAGCTGTCCAACTCTTAACCTAGTCTAAATATCCTTATCTTAAAGCCAAGGATTTGGTGCCTGTGAGCTTGCATGCCTCAAGATTTCGAAAACTCGTTACTGGGATACCAAATGTTACATGTTGCCTCATAAGAGAGGAATGTTGAGGCCTGGCAGCTGCCACAGGTCACCTCCCAGGGCTGAGCTCTGCAGTTAGTTTACACAGGATAGTTCTCCAAAATTATTTTGGCGATCTTTTTATTTGGTTTTGGTTGATTAGTTGGTGGGGTTTTTTTTGAGGCAGGGTATCAGGTAGCAGCTGAGGCTGGCTTACTACTCTGGATCACCCTGCCTCTGTCTCCCAGTTGCTTAGATTACAGGCACGCATCTCTCAAACTCCTGATAATCTTAAAATACTTGAATGACCTGATTCTAACAGCATAGGTTGCTTCTCTGTGAATCTGTAGGTGATGTTGAAACCACAGCTGTACTGTTTCATGTGAAGAAAACACAACCCTTTTTACTTGCTTTAGCAGCACGCTGCACTGGGACAGAGCCCTCTGTTTGATGGCTGGGCACCTGCCACACTCTGGTGTGCTTTAACAACAAACAGGGACAAGCAATACAGACCTGCTGAGGTCTAGGGACTTCACTGACCAAGCTAAGCCCCACTGCAGTCCCCGAGTGACTCCATTTTATCCTGGGCTTCATGGCTATGCTGGGAAGCTTTCTCATGGCTGTTCCTCACTCGCAAAAAATTAGTAAGGAGCAGAGTTATGAAGAAACTAGAACCTTCACCCATTGCTGCCAGTAACTCCAAGCCTGTAACATGGCTGGCGGTTTGAATGAGAATGGTCCCCATAGGCTCACATATGTGAATGCTTAGTCTTCAATTGGAGAACTGTTGAGATAGATGAGAATTGAGATGTGTAGCCTTGTTGGAGGAAGTGTGTCACAGGGGTGGTCTTTGAGGTTCTAAAAGTTGACAGATGCCAGGCTCAGGCTCAGGCCCAGCAGGCTCGATCTCCTGTCCCTGTCTCTCTCTCTCTCTCTCTCTCTCTCTCTCTCTCTCTCTCTCTGTTTCTCTATGTCTGTGTCTCTCTCTGTCTCTGTGTGTTTCTCTCTGTCTCTCTCTCTCTCTCTCTGTTTCTGTCTGTCTCTCTCTGTCTCTGTGTGTTTCTCTCTGTGTCTCTGTCTCTCCCCCCCACCCCCCTCTGCCAGCTGCCTTGAGATCAGGATGTAATCCTCAGCTACTTCTCTGGCACCACACTGTCCATCACCGTGATAACAGACTGACCCTCTAAAGCAGCAAGCAAGCCCCCAATTAAATGCATTTTTTTGTAAGAACTACCTTGGTCATGGTCTCTTCCCAGCAATAGAACAGTGACTAAGACACAGACTTAGAGAAGGGAGTTTCTTAAAAGTTTCACATAATTACTGTACCACACACCAGTTCAGCCCTTAGGTATGTACTCAAGAAAAATGAAATTATCTATCCATATAAAGATATGGATAAATGCTCGTTGCTATTCTATTCAAGATAGCTAAAAATTGCAAATAACTCACCTGGTCATCATCTGGTTAACAGGTCACAAGGAAGTATGTCTTTGTGGTAGAATACCACTTAGCTGTCAAAAGAACTAGAGTACAGATGTTTGCCACCACATGCGCAAACTCTTTAGCTCTGTGGTTAGCTCCCAAAGTCAAAAGACCAGCAACTGTATGAATCCAATCCTATGAAATGTTCTGGAAAGGGAAATCTATAGAGACAGAAAGGTGAATAGTTGCCTGGAACCAACGATTAAGGACAGAACTTGCTAACAGGTACAGGGAGCCTTTATGTGAAAGGACCGGAAACAGTGTTGGTGGCACAGATGCTAACGTGTGTTTTAAAATATATGATATCCATCCAGCAACTTGGCTCAGCAGGTTAACAACTTTGCCATCAAGCCTGACATCTTGAGTTAGATCGCAAGGACCCACAGTATAGAATGAAACTACTTCTAAAAGTTGTCTGTTGGCCTCTCCATGAGTACCACAGCAACACACACACACACACACACACACACACACACACACACACACGTAATTTTAAAAATACAATCAATACATATCATTTGCATCAAAGTTTATCCTTCCTATCTCAGGCAGCCAAGGCAATACAAAGCAACCCATTAGGTGCTCTGGGACAGCCCTATTCTGAATTCCTTCAATAAGAAATCCAAACATGTAACAAAAATAAAATTCTCTCTCAAGCCGGGGTCTCTATATGTAGACTAGGCTACCTTCAAATTTACTCTCCTCCTGCCTCAGCCTCTGAATGCTGAAATTACCTGCACAGGCCACCAAGCCCAGCGAACGCTTGCTTTGTAAGGTCTAAGTTGGGAGGTTTCTTACTTGAGTCCAAAAACTTCCTGACATTAGAAACACAAACGCTGACTGCAGAGTGGCAGAGGCAGCGGGTGACTCAGACATAACTTCCTTCCACAGCTTGAGAAAAAGCAGAACAGTTAAAACATGTATGTGTGATATTGAGTCTATGTTCAGACATAGTATGTCCTAGCAACATCGTCCATGATACCACATCATAACCACTCTGTTCAAACTCAATTTCTCTGGCATGGTGGCACATTCCTGTGATCCCAGCACTCAGGAAGCAGAGGCAGGAGAGTCACAGGTCAAACCCAGTCTATGTAACCATAGATCCTGTCTGAAACAAGCAAACAAACAAACAGGTCTGGGGAGATGGCTCAGCTGGTAAAGTCCTTGTCTTGTAAGCATTAGAACCTGAGGTCCGCATTCAGACCTCCCACTCCCAATAAACAAAATTTTTTAGAAGGGCCACTGTGATCCCAGCACTGGAGAGAAATGGGTAAGTCCACAGAGGTGCTGGGCAAACAGCCATGCCTATTAAAGGAATCTTAGGCCAGTGAGAGACTGTCTCAAAACTAAACAAGACGAGGAGGATGGCACCCAAAATTTGTTCTCTGGTCTCTACATGTAAAAGCACACATGTACAACACACACACACACACACACACACACACACACACACACACACCAACCCCCATATCAAAAGAAAAATCTCAAAAAGTTCATTTGTGTTTGAACTAGCCCTTGTCACTGATCCTCAGGATACTCCAAGTTGCAACACTCCCTCCAACTTGAAACATTCGCTCCAGGGAGTAACACAGACGCTGAAAATGAGACTGAGCTGACATGTTTGTACCGTGAGCTGAGGCAACTAGGTGGGGAGCTCCAGGGATGCAGCTTTCTAGGGTCCCACCGTGTTGGGGTGGGCTTCTGGTAATACAGCTGCTTTTGTAACCCCTCATCCCTATTCCTGTTAGTAACTGCTCACTGGTTCACCGAACTGGACTTTGGTGCAGCTGTTATTTTGGTCTGTGGTGGGCTCCCTTTCTGAAGTAAACAGACCTGTAACCCGTGTCTCCTCTGGAAAAATCTGCCACTCACTGTCACTCACTCTATCCCCTACACACTTCCCACACTGCTCAGCAGAACTCAGGGGGCCCCCAGTTCTCCCCACCATCCAGCTATCTTGTCTCGTCCTCCCAAGCTTAAAATCGTCTTTATTTTGCTGAAAACATGTCAAAAGGCCATGCATGTTCTACAGCTTACCTAACCACTGTAGTGAGTTGCCTCCTCCCCTGCTATGATTCATCTGCTGTGTGTACATTGCAGTTCCTCCTACTGTCCCATAAGGCTGGAATCTAGTTTTTATGCTATGTACTCTTTTGTCAACGACACTAATTTGAAGTTAAACAATAAGCCGGGCGGTGGTGGCGCACGCCTTTAATCCAGCACTTGGGAGGCAGAGGCAGGCGAATTTCTGAGTTCGAGGCCAGCCTGGTCTACAGAGTGAGTTCCAGGACAGCCCGGGCTACACAGAGAAACCCTGTCTCGAAAAAACCAAAAAAAAAAAAAAAAAAAAAAAAATGAAGTTAAACAATAGCATTGTCTTATACTTGGGTGACTTTGGACAAACCATTTTACTTCTGAGCTCAACTTTTTTCGTCTACAAGGTAAGACATGGGCATTATTGAGCTGTTGCACTGTGGCTACGATGAGGCTCCACTGAGATAACAGACATAAAAGGTGGTTGGTCGGCTGTTCTGAAATAGTCTCACAGTGGACGCTTGGCTGGCATCAGATTTGCTATGTAGACCAAGATGGCCTTGAACTTAGAGAAATGTACCTGTCTCTCCATCCTAAGTGCTGGGATTAAAAGCTTGCCCCACATCAGGCATATGGAAGAATTTTAGTCATTTATAAAATACTCAGGATTCATGGCATTATAGTGTGTGTGTGTGTGTGTGTGTGTGTGTGTGTGTGTGTGTGTGTGTGTGTGTACATACATGTGTGTGGAACCCAGAGGTCAACTCTGAGTGTAAATTCTCAAGTACTGACCATCAAGGGTTTGTTTTTTGTTTGGTTTTATTTTTAAAGAAAGGGCCAAGCCGGGTGGTGGTGGCGCACACCTTTAATCCCAGCACTTGGGAGGCAGAGGCAGGCAGATTTCTGAGTTCGAGGCCAGCCTGGTCTACAGAGTGAGTTCCAGGACAGCCAGGGCTACACAGAGAAACCCTGTCTCGAAAAACCAAAAAAAAAAAAAACCAAGGGCCACTCATTTATCTAGATTTACCAAGTGAGCTAGCTTGCTGGCCAACAAGTCCCAGGGGTATGCCTGTTTCTACCTCTGCTGGGATTACAAGGGCATGCCACCACACACAATTTATCTTATGTGAGATCTGGGGGGAATCAAACTCAGGATCAGCCCCAGAAGTTGTAAAGGTATGTAACAAACCACTTAAAAGAACAGGTCTTCAGGTCTTCATTTCTCATTTTCTCTGCTTCTAAACAGAGGGATGGGGGGAGTGTTCTATGATTCTTCAATGAACTCATCCACCCATTGCTTTAAAGAGCACTCAATTTCTCCCAACTATATCTCTAAGTAACTGCCTGGAAAACATGACTTGTGTCTTAAACTGCTTAGCTGATGTAAAGGTAGCTACATGTTGGCCTAGGAAGATGGCTTACTGGGTAGGAGTGTTCAAAAGTGTGAGAACCTGAGTCTGAATCCCCAGAACACATGTAAGAAGCCAGATATGACTGTGTGCATGGCCGTCGGCGTAGCTCTAGGTTCAGTGAGAGAGCCTGTCTTAAAAGAACTAAGGGATGACAGAGCAGGGTACAAGATGTCCTCTTCTGGTCTCTATGCAGGCATAGGTGCAAGTGGTGCGCGCAGCGCGCACACACACACACACACACACACACACACACACACCAGGCACACACCTGGATCCTCATGTTTTCCACCTGAGGTACTGGTCACCCTTCCTGCAAGTTCACCTTCATCCTGGTTAGAGTCTTTCCATCTCCTCTTGGCCTCAGGCTGAAAGTCTCAGAATCCTATGCATCTCCTCTCTTCCTCTATTTCCCATCCACCTTTCCAGGAAAACCCTCCAATCTTTGCTCTAACATTTACTAAGGATTTGGTTCTTCTCCGTCCCCTTTAGGCTCCCTCTGCCTTACTGTCCCAGGCACCATCCTGGCAGTGGGGTAAGTACAGTAGTTCTTAGGGGTTTCCTTGGTTCCATCTTTGCTCTGGCCTCAATTCCCCAACCAGAGTCACTCTGTGACAACATTAGTTATGTCAGGTCATCCACTATCGGAAACTCTTCAATGTCATACTGTCCCTTGGTATATAACTGCACTCCTCTGTCCTTCGAGGACACTTGCTATCTGCCCACATTCCCGATTCCTCCCACATCTCACTACTGGCTCATGTGTTCCCTCCACTCTAGGGGTTTGCCGTGATAACTCAGGCTCTTGCCTCTGCCTCAGCCTGGATGCTCTCCACCCTGATAGCAGAAGCTCTTTCCTCTCCTCCCTTCCTATCCAGCTTCAAGGTTACCTCCCTGATAAGGTCAAGCCTGACCAGCCTAGAGAAGTCACTCCCATCTCACTCCCATCTCTCTTCCTGCTCCATGCTTTTCAATACTAACTTCCACCTTTGAATTTATTTATATTTCACCGTCACTAGTAGAAGTTTCAGAAGGGCAGAATTTTACTGATGTTCTTCATCTAGGTCCTGAGAGCTTGTCCCATCACTTGGCACACAGAATGCACTCATGATAATTAATGGAAGGTATGAGGAAAGGTTAGAAGAACAACACAGGCCTCCTAGATTCACAATATACCTCTGAACATCTGTATCTTTGATAATATTGAACAGGTGGCTGATGGTGAGGCTGAGTCCAGCCAACTCCAGGTCCTAGGATTAATTCCAGTACAAACAATAGGCAGAAATGACACCCAAGTTCTTAGAAATAGATAGCATTTTAGAGATCAGCAAATCTGGTGCTGGAGAGATGGCTAAATGGTTAGGGAAGCTTTGTTCTTACAGGGATCCTAAGTCCAGTTTCCAGCACGCACAGGGAGGGGAATTAAACTACCTGTAACTCCTCCTCCAAGGGATTCAGTAATCCAACATCCCTCAGGTATCCATTAGTACACACACACACACACACACACACACACACACACTCAGAGGTAGGATTCAAAAAAGTTTTAAAAAATAAAATTCCACTTAAAAAGTCAGCAGATCTGAGACCATAAAAAAGAAATTAGGGCCAGGAAGATGATCCAGAGAGTAAAGGCACCAGCTACCAAGTCTGACAATCTAATTTGGTCCCTGGAAGCTACACTGAGAAAGGAAAGAACCAACTTCACAAGCTGTCTTGGCACAGGCACACATTACATACACAATAAACAAATAAATGTAATTGTTTTAAAAAAATATTTAATAAAGAAGAAATCAAAGTAATTTTGGGACTCCAAGCAGGTTCCTAGAGAAACTTGGAGCAATAAATGGAAGCAGAGCTGAGACTCTGTGACCAGGTCAGTGTTCACAGAGACTCACAGCCCAGCTCAGCTACTGACCTCCAGACTTCAAAATCAAAGTGGAGCAAATGCTTTTCCATTTATTTATAAGGTCTTGCAAGTCACCATTTGTAGACCACACAGGTGAACGGCCAGACTTGCTTCCTAGAGGAGTTTATTGGAACCACCCTGGGGATTCTCAAAAGCCAAGCAGATGCAAACCTAGCTATGCTAAACAGCAAAAGTGTAAAACTCCAGCTACTTTAAAGTTGGTAAGTAAACCTGGTAATCATTTCAATGACCAACACACAGACAAATTTTATAACATCATTTCCAGCTCTTAGCAGCTGGTGTGCAGGGGACTAAACACATGTTAACAATAGTCTTGAATACAACTTTTTAGAAGATATTTTCCTACTTTAATATTCATATTTCATATTCTATGTGACATTTTAATATTGTCATTTCTAGGCAACTATCTGATAGTAAATGAGAGGAAGCCATACTTCGATATTTCTATCCAAAACTTTCTCAAGGAAAAAAAAAAGGAATGTAATCTACTTTCAGGTAAAAAGCCACATGCAGAAGGCATCACAGCCTACGGAGGCACGGATGTTGTAAATGAAGCTGAAGTGCACCTTCATTTTGGAAAGAACTGCCCTTTCACTGAGCACGCCTACTACAAATCCTAATTTCTATTTAAACACAGTTCAGAAAAAACTTACAAGCAGAAGGTATGTGACAGTTCCTGATTTCCAGGTTGATAACATATGAAGCCATTGCTTTTACATGTTAGCCGGCTAGTGAATAAATAATTGTTTCTTTATGTTGCTTGAGCTGGCCTCAAACTCAAACTGATAGGGAAAGATGCCCTTGAACTTCCAGTCCTCCAGGTGAGTGTTGGGGTTACAGACCTGACTCAATAAACAAGATTTACATAGCTCTAGGCAAGCACTGTATGAACTGAGTTACATCCTCCATCACCCCAAATTTTAAAAGCTACAGCCAAGACCATCATGAACAGCTTTCAAAGTAGATAATCAAGCAAGTGGGGTGGCTCACCCAATAAAGGTGCTCACTAATCACTAAACCTGATGACTTGAGTTCTATCCCCAGACAACTACAAGGTGAAAGGAAAAAAAATATGGGCTCCTGCAAGAAGTTCTCCAATGGCACACACACACACACACACACAACGTCTGCTCCAACAGAAAATAAATAAACAAATAAGTATAAGATCAAAGAGAGGATCTGAGTAAAGGAGCTCTGAAACTCACTGTCATCTCAGCTGATGGACACTCTACCTGGGAATGAAGAGCCACACATTCAAGGGTAAAGCCAGGCCCCTCAGCAGCAGGCTAGCTCACAGTTATGCTTAACCGACATGAAGCAAATTAACCTGCAATTGACTGGTCGACAGAACTGGACAGAGTTTGTTCTTAGAGAAAGCCATACTCAAGCATGTGCACTCTTGCATCCAAATTGATTTTGATTATTTTAGTGAAGAGTTTTGTTGGACACGGCTTAGATTCTGTAAGCCAGTTAAGAGAGTTTGAGGCATCCAAACATCACTAACTGATTGAAGAGATTAATAGTAATATCATTTATTAAGTTTATTAATGCTTAGCCCCCTGATATGTTGTATCAGACGTATATGCTTTGGGGGTTCTGTTGTGATTTGTATTGCTAGCAATTGAACCCAGGGTCTCACGTATGCTAGGAAAGAACTGAGGGACATCCCCAGCCCTACATATATGCTTCTTACAACCCTATCAGACAGGTGTTAGGGTACCTACTTTACAAATGACAAAACTAAGTAAGCTTCAAGGAAATCAAGCAACTGGGGCAAGAAGTCACAGAGAGTAATTGCCTGGGCTGGGACTCATTCCAAAGCCTGAGTCTAAACTTTTGAGCCCAACACTGGGTAGCCATTAAGCCAAATCCCGATACAGTAACTTCAGGAGGATAATACTCTTCAGAGTCACATTGTCCTCACTGTGTGAGAAAAAGACTCTAGCAGATAAACTTTCGGTGAAGCACAGGAAACACTGACACCTCCGTCTACCACACTTTATTGAAAGTATCTTCTGCAGTAGTGAAGCACAGCAATGAGAAGGAGACTCCCAAGCCATCCCTCTCTTGTTTAACAACTAGAAAATAAACTTCCTAACAAACGTATCCAAGTTTCAGAAACAGTGGACAAAGCTGAGCATCTTCAAGATGAAGATTTCGGAAGTTCATTTAAACTTTTGTTATACAGGTGATAAAAAGGAAGTGTGGGGGGTTCCAGAGTCTAGTTTTACACAAATCCCAAAATCGTTCTATTTTACTCATAATGAGGTAAAAGTTTTTTTCCAATTTTTTTTTTGGACCAAACTGAGTTTTCAGAACAAACTGCTTCAACAAGCGCAGGTAACACTGTAAGAAAGCAACTCTTTATGTTTCCATTGAGATGCTGAGAATTATTAGTTGCATCCCAGAGATGAACAGAAATTAACCCTAAGGTATTCAAAAGGGAATATAAAATCTTGAGAATCTGCCATGAAGGTTAAACAAATCTTCATGCCATTTGGTTATGGCACGGACAAAGTTTCCATTCTAAGAGAACCAACTGCATCTTGTATTGACATCCTACCATTAGAAATGTATTTATTTGGGGTCACTTCTGGATTTTGTTTACAAAATGAACTGTCAAAATGCAAATAATAATAATAATAGGACAACAGCAACATAATGCAAGCCTTTTCTGTTAAAATAAAATATCCACTGTGGTATGTAAGGAGAAAATCAGCCACAATAAAATAAGGTATGGACTGTTGAACATATTGGACCCATTACTGACATAAAATATACATAAATCTACATAAATCAACATTCATTATATGTACAGATATTGACAGACACTGGTAAAAAAAAAAAAATCATAAACTTTCATCAGACACTCCCAAATCATCATTCCACTTGAGAAACTATCTACAAAACACAGTCCCAAGAAAGAAACATAAAGTCGTAAATCACTTGGTCAGGCAACAACTCAAAACAAGGAGACAGTTCTCCAGTGGCATTGTCAGGCCCAAAAGGAAGTAACTTGTGGGTGTCTAAGAAACATACCTTCTATAAGTAGAGAATCCCGGGTATCACACTCCAATAATCCACATAAGAAAAGCCTTGTCAAAAATCCCAACAATTTAACTGAAGAAACTCTAAATGAAGAAGTTGATGGTATTTCGTCCACTGCTAACTTGCTGCGGTCCTGGCATCTCCATGCTAGTGGCTGTAGGTATGTTTATATCCATAAGAATAATTCGAAGGCATTTCAGAAGGAAGTACTCCTGCTAAAGTGCATGACGCTTGGAGCCGCTGATAATGACACCTAAACAATTAGAATTTATTAAGGTTAGTTGCTGGGACAGTCTATACACTCCCTTCCTAAAACAGTAACTGTCGTCTTAATTCATTTTGGTCTTTTTCAAAGCTCCACAGCTCTGGCACCTTGCAGAATGCTAACTCTCAGAAGTTACTGCATTGTTTGGATGCTTCCTGGAGTCCCCAGCACTAGAATGGGTTCCACGTTTCACTTGTCTTGTTGAAAAGTGGCTCCGGGAGCTTGAAGAACACCTCCAGCACTTGGAAACACGGAAGAGGGTGGAGAAGGTGATAAATTACCTTGGTATTTGGACGGAGCCCACAAAACATACCTGAAGACCATGGGCCTGGTTTTGTGTTGCAGAATCAAGACAAAGTCATATTTAAAGGTATCCGACAGATAAAACCAACCTCTGTCCTTTGGACAAACCTCTCACTTAGGTCTCTAAGTTATCTTTTTTTATGTACGCAAGTGGCTGGTAGAGATAAACAACTTTTGGAACGAAGTAGGAAAGCAGCAAAAGAAATTTCATATAAAGTGAAGATGTTGACTTACTGAGCAAGAACCAACGACAGAAGCTTTCCGAAGTTAGGGGACTTGGGAAACAAAGTTAGGAAGCCGCCCTTCACCGCTAACTGGAGAGAACCGCGCTGCTTCCCCCGCAGAGCGGAGCGAAAAAGCCGCCGCTCTTTTGGGCGGGTGTGGCCGATAGAAACAAAAGGTTAAAACACAAAAGGCGGGGCGGGAGGGCTAGGTCAGGGGAGCTCGGAAGGCTCGTGGTTCCCTTCCTATTCAGACGGCGAGATAGGCCGGGGGTCGCAACACCAAAGAGAGGATGGATCCCGAGGAGGACAGCAATAGGTCATTCTGGTGGGTCATTAAACTGAACCAAATCAGGGAGGTGAGGGGAGCGGACTCTTAACTAATGGTCCAGGCCCATCAGTTTCAGATCTGCGCAACTCTTGACAGTCTGGAACTGTGGCTTCCTCAACTGGACCCCACCCCCAAGAAAACTTCCCGGACTCTATTAATTTGCTGGAACCCCTTACCACCCAAGCCCAGTCTGCATTCTATTGTTGCAAGCTTCGTGTCTCCAGAGCGCTCCATAGACAGCAAACTTTGAAAACGCGTGAGGAAATGACCCCACCTCTCCATCTCTTCCCTTTTTTGTGATCAAAGTCAGGGCTTATGTGTGGGTGAGCCTGATCTAATTCCCATCCTTATCAGAACGTTTTCCTCCAATCTACACACAACTGGGGAAAAGCAAGGCAGTGTCCAGTTTGGATGCCCTTCTTCCCAGCCCCTACCACCCCTAAGAAGCACCAGGAGATGAACGCGTCTAAAATAAACAAATAAAACAATCTGTGTGAGAGTTTTAAAGAACAAAAGAAAAGGAGAACCGGGAAAAGAGATACAATTTTTTTTAAGACAAGAAAAAAGAAAGAAACAGTCAAACTTGGCTGCTGGATCTATGACTTTGCCCTCGGAAGAGCTGGAAGCAGGGGACCTGAGGGAAGGCAGGATAAACAGGACAAGTCACTCACCTTCTCCCTCCACTTCGTCGCACTTTGAAGGGACATTGTTTCCATTGTTGCAGACTGCTAGGCGTTGGGACACTTTTGCGCAGCCTGACAGCGGAGAAAGTCGCGTTGACAAAGTTGCAAGAAAGAGATACCCGGGCGTCCGGGGAGCGGGAGAAGGAGTTCATCAGAGTTCCCCCTTTTGTTCCAAGTCCCAGAGCAGACAAAGAGGCGGAGAGCCGCGGCAGGTTTCTCCCTCTCACCCCTTCCTCCTCTCTCCCTCCCCTCCCTCCCCGCCCCCTCCCTCTCCCCGCATCTCCCGCCCGACTCTGAGCCTTGGTGCGCAGCTCGGGCTGCTCTGTCCCCAAGCACCAGCAACTCAGTCCCGACCCTCTCTCCTTCCATCTCCCAGAAAACTTTGCCCAAAAGATGCGGGTCTCGGTCCCTCCCCACACACCCTTTGAACACCCAGCCTTCAGTCTGCGCTCTCACGCCCGGGGAAAATCTCCAAACTCATTGTTTCCGGGAGATGCACCTCTTTGTTTGCACTTTCTCTGCCAATCAGGGAGAGGAGCGGTCCACTTTGGCCATGAGTTTCTGCCCTTTCTCAGCATCCCAAGAGACATAATATGAAGGACCGGTCAACGCTTTAAGATAAGAGGTACAATCCTAGGTGGGGCTCATACAAGCTTTCCATCCGTGACCCTCCATCCTATTCACCCTCCTCCACCCAACAGCTTGGAAGAATTCAAAGAAGTTCTAAGTGATGGAAAAGTCTCTTCTCCCTCATCAGTGCCCACACATGATCCTAGGGAAAAACCTTCAAATCTGCATGGCAGAGGCCACTAAGTACCCCAAAGGGCCCACACCCGTGCCCTTGTGAGTTACCTGTTGCTGCTGGCACTATGCCACTCATAGGGGTGGGGGGTCCCCAGGATGCTGAACAGAGACCACCGTCTCAAACATCAGAGAACTTCCTCTCAAGTCTAACTATATTAACAACACTCTCAGGCTAACATGGCTCTTTCCCACCCTCATACCTACCATTCCTCCCAGGTTCCCTTCCTTTCACAGCTTCAGGGTCGTCCTTTCACCTCTAACTCGCCATCCCCCCTGACTCTGCCCCGCCCCGCCCAGAAACTGGTGTGTAGCACCCCTGAATTCCCTCCTGCACCTTCTGGTCCTGAGCAAGCAAGGTGTCTTCCGTGTCAGGGAGTCTCTCAACCTTTCCTTGAGCCTTCTGCAAACTGTCCATCAGTTCCAGAACTGGGGCCCCCATCTTTACAACCTCGCAGCACTCAGCTCTCATCTCAACATGGCTGACTCACTAAGGAGCTCAAAGCAGTGCCAATTTCCTTTCTAGATCTCACCAGAATGGGAGAAAAAAAGCAGGAAGGTGGGAGAAGGTAGAGGGAGAAGCAGCCTTTTATAATAAGTCAGTCTTCAGGGCAAAAGGGGTTAAAAAAAAAAAAAAAGGACACCCAAACATTCCAAGGCAAATATCCAACTCCTGCTGGCGTCCGAGCACCTTATATACTCTTTCTTTCCCCAAATCTAGACATGGAAGTCTCAGTGAGTTGTTAAATTTGAGGGTGAAAGGGGGCTTTGGGAGCTGTATTCCTGGCTAGGATGAAGGATGTGAAGAGGGGTAGGAAGGGAACCTTGCTGAGTCTGGAATGTCATGGGTGTGGATCACAAGCACCCTTCCAGTGCTTGCCAATTCTCTTCCCTAGGACAGAACAAAGACTCTGTGAGAGGGCTTCCGTCCTGACCTCCTGGGGTCTGCAGTGAGGCCTGTGTTCCCCTGCCAGAGCGCACTCCACTAGTTTTCTAAAACTTTGTAACCAACTTCCCCCTGAGTTAGCAGCGCTCAAGGTTCGCTGGCCGGAAGAAACCCGGACAATTGCATCTCTGAATCATAGAGATGCCTTCTCCACGGTCGTTCCTCCAACCTTGCTAGGTGCTGAGTCCCACCCAAGTGCTGGGCTGCCCTCTGCGCAAAGGCAAGCAGAGCGCACTCAGTCCATTAGTCCTTTAAAAGCAGTTTCTTAAATTGGGAACCCTGCTGGGTCTGGAATGGCGGGGGGGGGGGGGGGGGGGGGGGGGACACAGGTGGAAGCAGCCACTGGAAAATGTAACAAAATAATAAAGGATCCACAGGGAAGGCAAAGGCACTGGTTCAAGAGGCTTCTAGAGGGAGGCCCAGGACACACGTCCCTTCAAGATTCCGCATCTGCGATCGCGCCTGGGATCCCGTTAGCACGTGGCCACGGACTAGGGGTCCCCTGGGACCCTCACCTGGTGGCGACACCTGCGCGACATCCTGGAGTTGTCCCTTGCCACCTGGATGTTCAAACGCCTCTTTTTAGGATAGGAATCTTGAAAGCATCACAACCAAAGAGGAAACGCCCCCACCCACTCCTGACTGGCACAGTCTCCTCTTTGTTTAATTATGATGATCTCCAGAATTTTCTTTTTAAGAGAAGTGTACCCTCCCGAAGATAAGCACTTCCCTTCACTTCTCACATATCTACGTTAAAAGTCATGAAAAGCCAGTGGCGATGATTCCATACAGCTGCTTCTGGAAAATACTCCAATTTGTAGGTAGAGTCGTCTTATGTCGTTTCTCACTCCTAAATAGTATCCAGTTCTCCAGTTATTCTTACACTGTATAACACTGCCAATCCTCCCTGGCGGCACACCCCCATAATCCTAATCTCTTAGATGCTGAGGATGTAAAATGACTGTGAATTCAAGGCTAGCTTGGGCTACATAGTGATCTCTTGTGTTTAAGTTAAATAAATAATAATAATAGTTTTTTTAAAAGATCAAAAGATTCCTTGAAAATATCTCTTACCCAGGCAGCTCATGAAGAATCTCAGAAGTCTGCTATCTGTTTAGTGCTTGGGCTGGTCTGTGTCAGGTTGTTCACTGCTATGTTTTAAAAGGAAGCCGTTGCTATCAGTTAGTGTTGATATTGCTGCCATGAAATGTTGTTGTTGTTGTTGTCGTATCATCGAGACAGGGTCTTGTTACATATCCCTGAATTGCCTGTGAAACTCACTATGAAGACCAGGCTAACTTTGTAATCACAGAGATCCACATGCCTCTGCCTCCCAAACGCTGGAATTAAAGCGTCTACCACCATGCCAAGCTTGATTCAAGGCAACTGACAATGACACTTGGCTACATGACTCACTCTTCTGTGGTCATTGCCTTCTTTGAGCTCAAAGACCACTGTGGTTGGTACAGAGGGGCAAGCCATAGGTGCCAGGCAGCCTTTCAGAGTAGCCTTACACAGATGTTAGACACACTCCCAACTCCCTCATTGGGAGTTGGGACTGTGTTAAACTATTCTAGTCTCCTTGCTGTCCCCAGTGTTAAGCCTTAGTTACCCACAGCAGTCATCTCTTAGGGAGCCAACCCTATAGCTAGCTAGCTGCTCCACTTTCTTCTCCATCTCTTTTCCTTCCTTCTCTCTGTCCTTCTCCTCTACCCTGCTTACTTGCGTGCTCTCTTCTCTCCTGGTCCTTCTAGAGTCACATCCCAAACTGACTACAGTACCTGCTGCTAAGTCCTACCCTCACAGCTTCCTAGGGAATTCAACATGAGAAATCTTTTGCATGTCGTCCTTCTAGGGAAGAACACATTCTGTTTGGAGACAGAAGGTAGCAGATCACATTTTCCCTACAAGAGAATTCATTTCAGTAATAAAAAATGTTTAGGGACTGTACTTAATTAGCTATGCAGTAGTTTAAGATCAGTTATATTGTGCTCAGTGAGACAGAAGTAGGAATAAATAGAATCATATATTACCTATGAGAGTTGTATACACAGGTTCATAATTGTCATATCGAGTTCCTTCCTCTAATGACAACAGCCAGCAAGGCAATCGGAAATACTAACTAGAAATCTCTCCTTTGAAAAGTGAATTCAAGAGGCTGGGGAGATGGATCAGCAGTTAAGAGCATTGGCTGCTCTTCCAGAGGACCTGGGTTCAATTCCCAGCACCCACGGGATGGCTCACAATTGTCTGTAACTTCAGTTCCAAGAGATCCAACACCCTCACACAGACATACATAAATATGTGTGTGTATAGAAGTATATGCAAAACACCAATGCACATAAAATAAGTAAATAAATCTTTTTTAATTACCTTGTTCATAAAAAAAAAGAAAAGTAAATTAAATTCAACTACTAAAAAGAGCAGAGACAGAGTGATAGAGCAAATGCCTAGCTTGTACAAGGTCCTGGGTTCAATCTCCAATGACAAAGGAGGAGGAGGAAGAGAAGGAAGAGAAAGGAGAAGGAAAGAGGAAGAAAGAAAGGAGGACTAAGATGTGGAAGATGGGGCGGATGAGGAAGAAGAAGAGGAAAAGCAGAAGGAGGAAGAAGTTGTTTTTGATGGAGATTCAGACTGTGGTGAAAGAGCTAAGAGGCGGTTAGGACTGAGACCTATAGCCTCTCAGCAAACTGCTCAAGGTGCAGGAGCAACTGTTTCCACAGCATATGGGATAACACACAGTTCTCATTTTCATCCTTGCCGCCATAATGAGCTAGTTAGAAATGATCACAGGATTTTAAGGTTCTAATGCTGTCCCTAGCTCTGGCATTTTCTCTACCCTAGACTAGATCCTTCCACTTCTGCTTTCCTGAAGTTCTCACTGGCACAGAACAGAAATGCTACACACCTCCTTTGAGTGAAGTGAGTCTATGGGATTTGATTGTGTTTGGTGTATAGGTGTGGTGTACACACGCACGTGTGCACACATACAAAAGCATTCATGCCACGGTGCTCATGTGGAGATGAGAGAACAGTGAGGAGATGGTGTTTACCTTCCACCATGTTTTGAGGCAATCTCTCCTGTTTCTGCCCAGTTGTTCTTTGAAAACTACACAAAGTTCAAATGAATTCTTTTAACTGTTTTCTAGCCTGACATCAGATTCAATGGTATATGTTGGGCTGGATGAATTCTTTCACTTTTAGGTGAGTGTTGTTGGGCTAGCATATGTGCACCATAGCATGCATAGGGAGATCAGAGGAGAATCTTCAGGAGCCGATTCTCTGTTTCTACCATGTGGAACCCGGGGATCTAACCCAGGCTTCCAACCAAGCTCATTACACACTAAACAAGCTCTAAACTTGGTTTTCTTTTAGATCATTATCACTATTTCATTTTATTCCTGTGGATGTTTTGCTGTTTGTATGTCTGTATACCATGAATATGCCCAGTACCCAGAGAGACCAGAAGTGGACAGGGACCCATTGTGAGCCACCATTTGGGTACTAGAAATCAAACCTAGGTCCTCTGGAAGAGCAGCCAGTGCTCTTAACTGCTGAGTCATCTCTCCAGCCCTCAATTATTTACTTTATGAATTGATAGCACCATTCAAGAAAGAAAGAAGGCCGGGCGGTGGTGGCTCACGCCTTTAATCCCAGCACTTGGGAGGCAGCGGCAGGTGGATTTCTGAGTTCAAGGCCAGCCTGGATCTACAGAGTGAGTTCCAGGACAGCCAAGGCTATACAGAGAAACCCTGTCTCAAAAAAAAACAAAAAAAAAAAAAAGAAAGAAGAGAAAGGGAGAGGAGAGAGAGGAGAGAGAGAAAAGACCAATAACTAAAATTGAGGCAGGACCTTACAAGGTATGATATACTTCATTTTTACAACAGCCCAAAGGAAAAAGAATCAGGTCTTCTCAGTGTTTATAATCGACTTACAGACTTGGAGGCCCTTTTAAACAACACTGTAGGCTCAGTACATCTTATCTTAGCAGGTCTTTGTTTTTGTTTAGTTGGGGCAGTGGTTCTCAACCTTCTGCTTCGATCCTTTAATACAACTTCTCATGATGTGGTAACCCCAACCATAAAATTATTGTCCTTGCTAATTCAATAACTGTGATTTTACTATTGTTTGAATCATAATGTAAATGTCTGATAGGCCACGCTTTTTGTCCCCAAAAGGGGCTTGTGACCCACAGATTGAGAACCACTGAGTTAGAGTCTCATGTAAACCACACTGGTCTCCTGTTTCATATGTCCCCAAGACTGGCCTTGAACCCCTGACCTTCTGTAGTCCACCTGGAGGAGATTATAAACATGGACACCTATGCCTAACTTTATATTTTACTTTGTTTTTGTTGTTTGTTTTTTTCTAGATTTCTTCAGGAAAGTCACTGGTTTTATTTACCTAATAAACTATGACGTCATTACCTACTTCATGGGGTTATTATGGACAGTAAATTAGATACTAAATTAAAGTGCTTAATCTAGAAGCTGCCCATGATAACAGCAACATTCAACTTCAAATGTTTCAGCGTTGCTGACCAACTTCCCTGTGGTCAGAACCACAGCTTAAAAGCCTTCCCTATTATAGAACTGTTCTCATTTTCTTAATTCCCAATGGTTGTCTTATTGCAGAAATATTTTTAAAATATTTGGAAGGGAGATTCAAGGCTGAGTTTCTCTATGTAGCCCTTGCTATCATAGAACTTACCCTGTACAGCAGGCTAGCCTTGAACTCAGAGATGCCTCTGCTTCCAGAGTCCTGGGATAAAGGTGTGAGCAACCAATGCCTGGCTTAAAATTTTATATAAATTTTTATATGTATGTATATATATAATTTTATATATATACTATATATACATATTTTTAATTAAACAACCTATCTTTTCCCTTCCTCAAATGATATCTGAAAACTCCAAGTACTTTTTTGTTTTGAAGACCTACAGATTGTTAGCTTCTATCTACCTCTGTGTGGTTCTGGTCTCCGTTATGATTATTTCTCTAGTCTAGGGCAAAAGGCAAGCTCATAGCATGAGGCCCTCCCTGTCTTTCCTGTCTTCCTTCCCCATCTGTTCTGAATGCCTGTGCTCACAGACCACACTCAGCTGGTGGTAGCCATGCCTTGTCAGGCAGGCATGCTATTCTAGCTGAAGATAATTATCTCACTCTCCCTCTCTCTCCTTCCCCACCCCACCTCTCCCCACCCCATTCCTACTCATACCCAGGTCCTCCTAAAGCAGCAGTTCTCAACCTGTACCTGGTGACCCTCTTGGGAGTCCCATATTAGATATCTTGCGTATCAGGTACTGACATTATGACAGCACCAAACGCACGGTTGTGAAGAGGCAGTGAAAATAGTTTCATGGCCAGGGTGAGGAACTGTATTAAAGGGTCACAGCATTAGGAAGGGTGAGAGCCACCATCCTAAAGCCACCATTGTAGGAAGAAGGTTTGAAGAGATTTTAAAGAATGTTTTCCTCCCCCAAATCCATTAGCACTAAGTCTCTTCCTTACCACCCCAGATCAAGACTCAATCTTTTCGGAAAGTAGAGGTTCTGTATTTTACCCCTGCATTAAAGTTAGGTATTAGTTCTCAGAGCCTTTGGTTGTTGTTCTAAGTCCTTTGGGATTTTATGTATAATAAGATCAGAACATCTGCAAAGAAACAATTCTGCCTGTTCCTCCCCTCTCTAAAGCTTCCCCGTTTATTTATTTATTCACAGTTCCTCTGGCTGAGACATCCCACACTGTGTCCTGTGGAAGTGCTGACACTGGACACTGGTGTCTTGTTCTGTATCTTAGAGGAAAGGTACGTAGAGTCTGGCTCCAGGCTTGTCAGACATGACCCTTAAAATGGATATTTCTACTATACTTTATTCTCAGAGGAATTTTATCAGGAAAGGGGTCCAGGACCCTCCCCACAAACCATAAGAACACTAATCTCAGTCAGAGAGGAATGGTTTATTGAACTCGGACCTAAAGTCTGATCACCCAGGGCAACAGCTCAGGTACAAGAAGAGCTCGAATGCTGTGAGCGGGTCTCAGGGCCAGCTTATAAAGGCAAAAACCACAATGAGCTCATACACAGCGTTGCCTGGGGGCTGGCCCTGACTCAAGCCTATTAGACATAAAAAGTTCATATTGGCATTTAATTTGATGGGTCCTACGTGAAGCTTATGGTTGTAGAATTCTTTAAAATTAAAAACCTCATAACACTCAGAACATAACAGGGTATGTAGTCAGTATGACCCTGCTCTAGTCGTCAATGACTGACAGGCATAATACAGCAACAACATGAAATAGCTGGTGGACAGAACAAATTGGCTACAGCTATGCTGGGGTCGGGGGAATGGGAGGCCTCAACAGAAAGGATCCTTAATATTATGAGGTATTTTTCTTTCTCAAAAGAAGAAAAAGAAGGAGAAGGGGAAGGGGAAGGGGAAGGGGAAAAGGGAGGACGGAGACAGAGATGGAGAAGGAGAAGGAGAAGAAGAAGAAAAATGAATGAAATTTTCTGAACCTAGGCTTGGTGGCTCACTGCTATGGCTCACTCCCAGCCCTCCAGAGGCTGAGAGCAGAAAGAAGCTATGTCAACTGTGAGTTTTGAGGAGACCATGCCCTAAGCGCCACAGAGGAACGGGAACCTTATCTTAAAAGACAAAACAAGCGGGCAGTGGTGGCACACGCCTTTAATCCCAGTACTTGGGAGGCAGAGGCAAGCAGATTTCTGAGTTCGAGGCCAGCCTGGTCTACAGAGTGAGTTCCAGATGGCCAGGGCTACACAGAGAAACCCTGTCTCGAAAAACCAAAAAAAAAAAAAAAACAAAAAAAAAAGACAAAATAAAACAAACAAACAAAAAACTAAAAATACTAAAACAAAACAAAATAAAAAACCAGGGTGGGTTTAATACTCACGCTGCTCTTGCGTAGACTCAGGTACACACCCAGTGCATGACATCAGGCAGCTCACAACCATCCTTAGTGCATTTCCAGAGGATCTGATGCCCTCTTTGTCACATGGTGCACATAAACTCACAGAGACTCATACTCACGTATCAAAATAGCAAATGGGCCTAGAAAACTTTTAGAAGAAATTACTCTCTTGTCCTTCCAGAATCCTGGCTCTGCCCCTCCCTCCCTACACCTGAGGTCAAGCTCCTCCACCTTTCTGATCTTCTGTTATCACTTATAATGAGCTGTGTGGTAGGACTTGCCAGCAGTAATGTCATCAAAATGGAAAGTGCTTAGCATGTCAGGCTAACAAGAAATAAAAACAGCTGATGGCTACAGATTGTCAATTATTTCCAGTAGATGAAAAAGAAAAAGTAAGCAAAGTAGGAAATAGTGAGGTTTTACTTCCACTCTCAGTCATAAAGTCTGGAGTTACAGAAAGGACTGTCCTTATGGATGACAGGAATGGAAGACAAACGTTATCCAAACTTGTTAAAGGAGCTGGACGAAGCTCAGTGGTAAAAAAGACTCTGTGAGGCACTGAGCAGGGTCTAGAAGGGAAGTACAATTGGTAGAGTACTTGCCTACCTGTGTTGAAAGCCCTTAGTTCAGTCTCCAGCATCACATAAACTAGGTGTGCTGTCAGACGTCTATCATCCCAGCATTTGGGAGACGGAAACGGAGGATCTGCAGTTCATAGTCATCACTGGCATCACTGGCTACATAGCTCTATATTTAAAGGTACCCAGAACTCTCTCATAAGATCATAAGAGCCTCTGTCCAAAAAAAAAAAAAAAAAGAGGGAGAGGAGGAAGAAGAAATAACATCAGAAACTCTTATAAGGACAACATTTAATTGGGGCTGGCCTACAGGTTCAGAAGTTCAGTCCATTATCATCAAGGCAGGAACATGGCAGCATCTAGGCAAGCATGGAGTAGGAGGAGCTGAGAGTTCTGCATCTTGCTGGAATGGCAAAGAGAAGACTGACTTCCAGGCAGCTAGGACAAAGCCCACACCCACAGTGACACACACCTACTCCAACGTGGCCACACCCACTAATAGTGCCACTCCCTGGGCCAAGCACATACAAACCACCACACTTAGTTTAACTTTGACCAAGTATGTTATGGCCAAGGATCCTCATGGCTCCAGTTCTCACTACAGTTCTACAGTTCTTGTTTCTGTTCTGTTCTGTTACTTTGTATTGTGATACAGAGCAGGCCTTGAACTTACAGAGGCCAAGAATACTAGGTCTTGCTAGCCTCCTTGATTGCTTATTCAGTTAGGTGACCCTTATACACACCCCAAAATAGCATGGCTCACAGGCTTCCACTGTATGATTTGTTATTTCGAGTTAGTACATTGTGATATTAGCTCATAAGGATTTTTGTGGAAGGCAGACTCCCCTTCTGTATAAGTTTATATTTTGATTTACCTGTTGTGATCCTAAAATATATACTAACTTGGGCAACAAACTAGAAAGCAAAGTGAGTAGTTTCAAACCCATTTTCTGAATATATGCAGATGGAAGATGTGTCTTACCTCACAGTTAGGGACAGATTGTTATAACTCTTTGTCATCAGATTCTCTTATGAGTGACAGCAACACATTTCTATATTAAGAAAAAAGAGATCCAGTAAATTCCACCTATCTAAGACAACCTCTCCCAATTCCCCTAGTAGCCACTTCTGATGCCTTAAGACTCCTAGCCTTTAGCCCAGCGGTGGTGGCCATCACGACCTTTAATCCCAGCACTTGGGAGGCAGAGGCAGGGGATTTCTGAGTTCGAGGCCAGCCTGGTCTACAGAGTGAGCTCCAGGACAGCCGGGCTAACAGAGAAACCCTGTCTCGAAAAACCAAAAAAAAAAAAAAAAGTCTCAAAGCAGCCCCATCTCTTTAAACACAGACTGAAGCGTTTCCTTCCTAGACTGTGTTTACCACCCCTAACTCCCCGCCCCAGCATCTCTACACACCCTGGTTTCACCTCCTGCTTCATCTCACAGTCCCTATGTCTGTGCCACAGGAACCCACACTTCATACGGAATCAGGCTTCTTTCTGATCCATGGCTTCTCGTGGAGCCTGAGTTCTCTAGATGGGTTGGTCCTTTGCCAGTAAAAAGTCTATTACACTTTTGATGATAAACCCTGCTCTCAGGGACTCACCTGGTCATGTGTTGCTGGAGAAGAGAAAGAACCCAAATCCTGGTCTGTGTCAGATGGTGTAATTATGGAGCTCTTAATTCCAGGTTTGCAGTTTCATAACATCCATCCCTCCTATCTACCAGATACAATCTTTAGCCCAAAGGCAACTCCAAGGAGGAAACGGCCTCACCTGTTTGCTTTCAGTTTTGCAATATTTGTGTTTTCCAGTTTTTCCCCATACCTTTTTTTGTTTCTATGAAAGTACTTGAGATGATATAGCTTAAAGAAGGTCAGAACTGATGAATATTTTGTTTTATAGAGAGATATTTTATAAGGATATTTTCCTCCTGGCTAAAAAAACCAACCAACCCCAGGAAAACCTTAGTGGTCATCTCTGTCAGAGGAGTTTCTCAGGGAGGTGGTCTTCCTGTAGCTTTGACTTTATAAGTAGACATAATTTAAAAAGCCTGAGGAAGGGGCCAAGTGGTGGCTTACACACCTTTAACCAGAACTCAGGAGGCAAAGGTAAGAGGATCTCTATGAGTTGGAGGCTAGCCTGATCCAAATAAGTTCTAGGTAGACAAGGTTAAATACATACCTTGGGAGGAGGGGTGCAGTGGGGAATTGAGCTCAAGGTTAGCGAGCCCTTATGTAGCATGCAGTAGAGACCCCAGTATTGCTAAATAAATATGCAAGACGTATTACACACCTGTATTGCCATCACTCAGAAGACAGATGAAGGAGAGGATTTCAGGGTTGGCTTTGGCTATCCAACAAGTCACAGGCTAGTCTGGGCTATGTGAGACCCTATATCAAAAAACAAACAGCAAAAAATACAAGAGATAAATAAGGTAGCCTTTTCCCCCTACCTATTTTCTTACTTTATTTATGTTTTTATTTTTAATTTTCTAAACACCCAGCCTTCAGGGAGTGATGGTAATCCAGCACTCAGGAAGCAGAGGCAGGTGGATTTCTCTGAATTGAAGGCCAGCCTGGTGTACAGAGCAAGTTTCAAGATACCTAAGGCTACTCAGAAAAACATTCTCAATAATAATAATAATAACAACAAACAACAATAATAAAGACCCAATCTTACGTTGCTCAGGCCACCAATCATACTCCTGCCTCTGCCCAAGGGGTAATTGGGAGCACAAGCACTGTCACCAAATCTGTCTCCTGCCACCTGTTCATTCCTCATGAATTTGGAATAGACAAATTTAGACTCTGTGGAGTTCCCACCTGCTCAGCAGCCTGCTCAGGCTCAGCGCTCACTTTTCCTCTCATTAGAGATTTCTTTCTTCCACCCTCCCCCACCCTGTCTCTCTCATTACTTATTTAGTTTGCTTTTATTTGCTGGCAGTCTTGGCTGTCATAAAAATGAGCTGGAGATGAGTCTCTTTGTCCACAGCGACAGGAACTCCATAGCAGCCCTTCCTGACCTAGATCATAGACAGCCTATAAAAAGCCACCAGGATCCTTCTCAGGATGGACCCACCTCCACGGGGACCCACAGGAGAGCCATCATCCTACTTATAGTAGGCCAAAGAAGCACCTACCTCTCATCTCCTTCCCCGGCTATAAACCACTGCATTCTGCAGCTGGAGTTACAGAGGTTAAATCCACAGCGGAACACAGCCCTCAGCTTGTTCCGGCACCTTCCGGGATTCTTTCATTTATCAGCCAAAATATCACTTTGAACTGCAATAAAAGTGGGGATGTGTTCAGACAAAACTATTAGGATTGAGAACGTGAGCCTTGGAAAAATACACATGACTAAACCAAACGTTTTCTGAGATTTTTATCCCAGGGTTTGAAGGAAGCAGGACGACCTTTAGCAAGAGTTAGAGAGGTTTTTCTGTTTGTTTCATTGCTTTTGTTTATTTGTTGTTTTAATTTTCATTTTTGAGACAGGCCATCAGGCTGGTCCATTTGCTCTGTAGTGAATGACCTTGTACTCCAGTGCTGGGATTAGAGGCCTGTGGGTAATGGAAGGTTCCCTTCCGCTAGCCAGGGCACTTTCTCCCCTTGCCATTCCTTGGTCCTGTTCCCTTGTAATTCCATATCTGCCTGTGCACCCTGCTCAGTACTCTGGTTCCCCTTCCTGCTTCTCTAGCCCAGGTCCCCGTCTGCCCACTCCCCTTGAAGAGCATCTTGCCCCTGGAAATTTCCATGATACCTCCTACATACATCTCACCTTAGCACATCTTAAACTAATTTTATCAGTTTTCTCCTCATAATCAACCCATCAATCAACAGTCAATCAATCCTCCTTTTTCTCAGGCAAACTGTCTCAGAAATGAAACAACACTACCACCTGAGGTGGGGGTGGGGTACCATGTGCTTAAGTCTTCTAGGCTTAATCAGCATAAAGACCAGGCCCTTTCATCCTTAACATCCTGAACTTCTGCAGTCTGCTCTGTGGTAGAAAGGTTTGCCACACCCTCCAATTCAGATGCTGAAGCCCTGACTTCCTGTTCTAATTAGGCTCTATAGGTTGTTTAGGGCCTCCAAGGAAGTAATCCAGGTTTAAGATGTAATAAGGGGTGGGGCTTTGATTCTCAGGATTAGGGTCCTTTAAGAACTGATGCAGAAGTTCAGCTGGAGAGATTGACCAGTGGTTAGAGCATCTGCTATCCTTCCAGAGGACCTGAGTTCTATTCCTAGCACACACATGTTGGCTCACAACCATGTCTAAACCTAGTTATGGGGGTCCAATGCCCTCTCTGGGCTCTGCAGGCACCAAGGACACAAGTGGTACACAGAGATGCATTCAGGCAAAACACGCATAAAATAACTTTAAAAAATTAAAAAGAACAATGGGGGAGTGGAACAGGGAGAAAAAACATTCAAAAAAGATAAACAAGGCAGGGCAGGGTGTGGTGGCAAAGACCTTTAGTTCTAACTCTAAAGAGACAGAGGCTGATGGATCTCTGTGACTTCAAGGACAGCCTGGTCTACATAGTGAGGTATAGGATGGCTAGGACTATGTAGAAAGTGTCTGTCTCACAAAGAAAAGGGAAAGAAATGGCGCTGTTTCTCTGTCTATCTGTGTCTCTGTCTCTCTCTGCCTCTCTGTGTCTGTCTCTGTGTCCTTCTGTCTCTGTCTCTCTCTCTCTCCTTATACTTGCCTCTTTCTTCATCTCTCCCCCACCTTCTTTACTCTTCTCAGAAAAAAAAGCCATGGGCACACCAGGAAGTCAAATTACAGACTGACCATGTCACACCTTGACTGGAGACTTTCCAGATCTTGAAGTTACTCCATGTTTGAAAGTGAACTGACCACCTCCATATAGCCTTCTCTTCCACGCTCACTGTACAAGGTCCAAGTGTTTGAAGACCATCTCAGGAGCAATCATTATAAAAGTGCTGTGTGGGAGCTGGTGAGATGGCTAGGGGGTAAAGGCTCCTGAGAGCTGAGTCTGGTCCCTGGGATTCCCATGGTTGAAGGAGAGGACTCCTGTAAATTGACTTCGGACCTCAGCATATGCAAAATAGTAAGTAGAACTCTGTGGTTTTTTGGGGGTTTTGTTTTTTGTTTTTTTGCGGGTTTTTTTTGTTGTTGTTTTGATTTTTGTTTTCTTGTTTGTTTGTTTGTTTGTTTGAGACAGGGTTTCTCTGTATATCCCTGGCTGTCCTGCACTCACTCTGTAGACCAGGCTGGCCTCAAACTCAGAAATCCGCCTGCCTCTGCCTCCCAAGTGCTGGGATTAAAGGTGTGTGCCACCACTGCCCGGCTTAGAAGAACTTTTGAATTGCTTTGTTGCTTATGCTTATTCATAAGGAAAAAGTCTCTGCATACTTCCATCCAATGCCAAAGTCCAGACAGCTTTCTCTCTCTGAGCTAGCCTTGTCCACGTCATTTCCTGTATCTCTCCTCTATTCATGCTAAGCCTCCAGAGCTCAATTATGTTCCTCCCCCTCTGGTGTTCTCCCTCTCATCTCCCTTGCTCCGATTCCGCCAGTGACCAGGTGAGGGGTAATTAGAGTCCTGCTTCCTGGTTTCCACCTGCTCTGCTTCTTCACCGACTCACAGCTGCCCACATACCTAGCATCTAACTCCCGCATACTGGCGTATCTTCTCCGTGTCTTTCATACTAGGTTGCATTTCTAGTTCTGAAGCCAGTGTCTGGCCTTCAGCAGGCACCGAGCATTTGTTTATTTGAGAAAAGGGACATCAAACGGCCAGGGAAGCAGCAAGCAGGGCCTCCTCCTCCTCTACTGTCTCAAAACATGTGATCTAAATGTAGTATGATGGTACACACCTGCAAGCCCAGCACTGGGGAGACTGAGGCAGGAAGAGCCTGGGTTCAAAGTCAGTCTACGTTACAAAGTGAGAGTCTGTTCCTCCTCAAAAACAAAAACAAAAATAAAACAAAAACAGAAAGAAGAAAAATATGTTTATTCTTCTTTTGACTCTATGAATTGTTGATCTTTTTAAATTTATGATGTGTGTGTGTGTGTATACATCAATACATGTGAAAGCATGTGCTAGTGGGTAAATTCACCATGGAATATGTGTAAGGGTCTGTCTCTCTCTCTCTCTCTCTCTCTCTCTCTCTCTCTCTCTCTCTCCTCTCCACACACACACACACACACACACACCACACACACACACAAATAATTAAAAACAAATGAAATTTCTAAAAACAATTCTTGGGTATGATTATTTTACAGTTTTTAGAGTCTATTCTCTCCTTCTGCCTTGGGCTATGGGATGGAAAGCAAGCCATGAGCCTTGGCTTTATCTGATCTCACCAGTTCCTGTTGCCTTTTTTTTTTTTTTAATTTTATTTAAAGTTACCTCTTTCATTCCAGTCTGTAGAGATTTTTCTTTAAGATTCACTTAGAGTTAATGAAAAGGTCCACCTTCAACTCACATCTTACTTTCATAAAGGTCAGAGTGCTGAGACAGGACCAGAAAAGCTCCTTAATTTGCTGCCTGCTCATTCTGTAACTATGTCCCCTTCTCCCATTCCTCCACTCCTGAGCTCCATTGCCACTCAACTCGTTATAACCTTTCCCTCTAAACTCTGTCCACTTAGGACAAACCTGGACATAAGAATATCCCCCATCATTCTGTGCGTTAGAGGCAACTGCTCACCTGCTGTTCTTATCAAGGCTTCTCGAACTTTCTATCCATGACTCCTTTTCACCAGAGAAGTTTCTACAGGACCCCAGGTATATGTAAAATGGACATACAGAATTGATTATTTGCTGATAATAAACTATAAAGAAACTATTGAATTTTAAGAACAAGAAGTGATGTCTCAGCTGTTAAGAGCATTCACTGTTCCTGCCTCTGTTTTGTTCTGAGCACTCATATCAGGAGGCTCACACACACCAGAGATATCTGTTACCTCCTGCCTTTCCAGCACCTGCACATACACACACACACACACACACACAAATAAAACTAAATGAAATTTGTAAAAAAAAAAAATCAATCAATTCTTTTGTATGGTTATTTTACAAGTTATTAAAGATGAAAGCCCATAGACATTCAAGAAAGACGGAAGTGCTTAGTCACTTAATGAAATACAATACAAAGATATACTAAGTTTTTACACATCGAAAAATGATGTCAGCCGGGCGGTGGTGGCGCACGCCTTTAATCCCAGCACTTGGGAGGCAGAGGCAGGCGGATTTCTGAGTTCAAGGCCAGCCTGGTCTACAGAGTGAGTTCCAGGACAGCCAGGGCTACACAAAGAAACCCTGTCTCGAAAAACCAAAAAAAGAAAAAAGAAAAATGATGTCAAAGAAAATAATAAAAGCCTTTTATTTCCTGGTCTGGGGATGTAGCTCAGTTGGCAGCGTGCTTGCCTAGCATGTGCAAAGCCCTGGGTTTGATGCTTAATACCACTAAAAGCAAATGTGGTGGTCCATATTTGGAATCCCAGCAGAACTCAGGAGGTGGAGGTAAGAATATCAGATGTTCAAGGCCTTTCTCAGCTGCATGGCAAGTTTAAGCCCAGCTTAGGATACAGGAGACAAAACAACAGCACAGCAATCCTCAACCTACAATGGCCCCAAGTCCAGGTAGAGGTGTTCCAGGAAGCATCCTTTGGTGTTGCTTCGTGTGGGTGCATACACAGTGAGAAGTGTGTGTGTTGTCTATTCACAACACATTCACACAGTGCTACTCGAGTGGCTGCCAGCTAGACACACCTAAGACTCATTATGCATTTGATTTGGAATTAATTTTTGGTTCTTGTGTGTTCAGAATTCATTTATTGTTGACAATTATTTTGAGATTCCTGCATTCAATTACAAGAATCCATATATCCATATGGGGTCACAATCCAAGAAGCTTTGCTTTACTGTTAGGAAGATAGTTCAGCCAGTAAAAGTATTCCTCCACTCCTCAAACCTGACAAGCAGAACTGACCTCTAAAGTCTACATAAAAATCCAGAAGTGGCTGGTGTGGTGGTAAAGGACCTTATAGTGCCAGCACTCTAGAAGCAGAGACAGGTAGATCACAGTTTGATGTCTGTTAGGTTTATATAGCAAGTTCTAGGACAGCCAAAGCTATATAGCAAGATGAGACCCTGGTTTGTTTTGTTTTGCTTTTAAAGGCCAGAAGTAGTGGCATGAATTTGGAATCCCAACACACATGTGGTTAGATGGGCAGAAGAGGCAGAAGAATTGGCCCCAAGCTCCTGAGCCCAATAGCTTGGAGTGCTCACCTCCGAGTAGACAACAAAAGAGACCGTATCTCAGCAGTGCAGAAGGGCAGAACTGACTCCCCAAAATTGTCCTCCGAGTTCTCTCCACATGCACACCCTGGAATGTCCACGCTCTGCACTCACGCACACAAAAGACATATTCATTTTTTACTTGATCATTTTAGCTGTATAGGGTGTATTGTCTGCATTCATGTCTGTACACCACATGTGTAGTATCCGTGGAAGCCAGAGTTGGATCACATAGAACTGGAGTTACAGACGTCTTCGAACAGCTGTGTGCAGGTGTTGGAGACAGAACTCGAGGGCTCTGAAAGAGCACCCAGTGCTCTTAACTGCTGACCCATCTCACCTGGCCCCTATTTTTTTGTAGATGGGGTCTCACTATGCACATCAGCTGGCATGGAGCTCACTGGGCAGACTGAGCTGGTCTTGAGCTCCCAGAGATTCACCTGCCTCTGTCTCCTGAGTGCTGGGATTAGAAGTGTGTGCCACCATTCCAAGCCTTTAAAAAATTTTTTAAAACAGCTTTGCACTATCCAGGATTGACTCTTTATCTGCCTGAAGTTTGACATGGTTTCTATAAAAGTTCTAAGCATTACAGATATATTTGAATTATGTTTCAGCTCAACTGGTACTATAGTTCCATTGTATTTCCTGACATGGACTTAGGGACCTGTGAACACAGGTTCTCTGGCCCCTTGTAGAGCATGCCTTGGTCTTTTGCCCTTGGCCTTTACTCAAAGATATCAAAGAAGCAGAGACTTGAAAGCTGTTTTTGTGTCTATTAGTGTGATGTGGCCAAGGGCTGTTTTTACAATATCAAGCCATGTCCTCTTTATAAGTCGCTACAGGAGAACAATTTCACAGGTTTTTTTGGATCAAAAAGTATTTCATTTATAGCTTGGCTTTAATCTTATGGATAAATGTAGTAATTGAGCAGGTCCCCACTCTGCTTTGTTCTCTGAGACGAAGCTGAGTCTGTCGCTCTGCACGCACACCTCTGCATGGAGAGAAGGTAAATAGCCCACGAGCAGGAGCCTCATCCTTGGGGCTTTTCCACGCTCACTTCCTGTCCAATGGGCGCTTTCAAGAATTGTTCCTCTGTTGTTCTATGGAAAATACTTGGCAGGAATCAATGCATAGTTGATTTTCAGGCTCCTTACCCAACAAAAGAAAATGAACCTTTAGAAGCTCGGGTAAAGATGCTTTTTGACAGGTCAACCCAATGAGAGCCTGGAGAATTGTGTCTAGAATGTTATTGTTCTGGGACTGAACTCAGGGCTTCACATGTGCTAAGTGTATGATTTATCACTTTCAAGTTGTAAAAAAACAGAACCTAAAAAATCTAAGTTCACCCATGTGCTACGTAAGTTACTCTACCAAAGAGCTACACTCCCAAATGCAGGATATATTTTACTTTCTAGGACTTTTGAGACAGATTGTGTAGCTGAGGTTGGCTTCAAATTCATGATGATGCCCCTGTCCTGGTTTTCCAGGTGACAGATGTAAGCTGCTATACGTGACTTCTAGAAATGTTTTAACCTAAGGTTTATTAATATATAAAGCACTGACACCTTTGGATAGCAGGTAAAAATCTCACTCCAAATGGCTGTCACACCTACCTTTCCATTGTCAATAAAAGCAAAGACCCACATGAATGATTCTCTTGCTACCTTCTCCAGCTTTGGGTGTCACACCATCCAAAAAAGCAAAATCCAGATCCTAGAATCCAAGGCTTTGAACTCTGTTTTGTTTTTTTTTTTTGTTTTTTTTTTTTTTTTTTTTTTTTTTGGTTTTTCGAGACAGGGTTTCTCTGTGTAGCCCGGGCTGTCCTGGAACTCACTCTGTAGACCAGGCTGGCCTCGAACTCAGAAATCCGCCTGCCTCTGCCTCCCAAGTGCTGGGATTAAAGGCATGCGCCACCACCGCCCGGCAAGGCTTTGAACTCTGACCGGATCCAGAAATCCCAAGTTCCAGCTCTGCCTCCCTGGGATTGAACCTGAGTTCTTGAACTTGTGACATTGAGGGAAGATGCTTCCTGGCTTCTGCGGTCAGGAAGACAGAAGTGGAAACACATTTGGGATTGTTAGAAGAAATACATGGTTATCGTCTGTGCATAGTGATTTTTTATAGACAAGGTTAGTGATGTCTCTCAGTGAAACAGGCCATAGGAAGAATGGATAAAGGTGCACAAGTGGATTTACAGAAGAGGGCAGGGGGAGAGGAAGAGGAAGGGGAAGTTAAGGGGAGGAAGGGGAAAGGGAAATAGGAAGAGGGAAAAAGAGGAAAGAGGAGAATGTTCTTTATTTGGTTAATAGCTTATTGTTTTCCTATGCTGCTATATTTTAAAAAAGAATTCACCTTAGCAAATAAGTCTGCTTGCTTTGACGTTTTTTTGTTTTGTTTTGTTTTTGTTTTTGTTTTTGTTTTTTTTCCAGACAGGGTTTCTCTGTGTAGCCCTGGCTGTCCTGGAACTCACTCTGTAGACCAGGCTGGCCTCGAACTCAGAAATCCGCTTGCCTCTGCCTCCCAAGTGCTGGAATTAAAGTCGTGCACACCCACTGCCTGGCTTGCTTTGACGTTTTGAGGGGCACATGATGATGCAGCCTCTGACCTCAAACCTCAGCTGTCAGTAAGCTTGGTCAGGTAGCATCCTTCTGTCACAGGCTTGACTCCCAGCACCTCACGCTAGCCCTGTACCTGCTTGCTCTCTGTCTTTATAGTCTGTCCTGTCCACTCTGAAACGGACATGGCCTGGGTCACAGGGAGGACAGAGTGAAACAGTCTAGGTAAATCAACACAAACTCACTTGAAACACAAGTTCATTTAGGAAGGTTAATACATTAAACGGATATAAATCAATCCCAGGAACTGAGTAAGATCTCCCTGAGAACCTGTGGTGCTCACTCTTGTGTAGCCTGGCCTGATAGAGGCTCCCTATCTATGGAAGATTTGGTTGAAATAAAGTTAGAGAAACATCTTTCTTCCCTTAGGAGGGCTCACCTCGCATACAGGAAACCCGGAGTTGAATTTAAAGCACCCCATAAACCTGGTGTGGTGAGGGACACCAGGATTTGGGAGGTGAATATGGTAGATCAGAAGTTCAAGACTATCCTGAGCTACGACATCCTCAGCAAATGTGAGGCTGGCCCTGGGGTACATGAGATTCTAAGGAAGGAGAATTGTGAGGTCAAGGTCAGTCTGGGCTCCACAGTGAGTCCCAGGCTAGCCTGAGCTACATAAGAGCCTGTTTTTAAAAACAAAACAAATGAAAAACAAAAACAAGACCTCTAGAATTCTAACCCAAATGAACTTGCTTGAGTTGCTGTTTTTTAAGTTTTATACTAAAATCACTAGTTGGAAGTATGAAGCCACGATCTGTAATCCATACTTCCCATGTGAAATGCCTCTCTGACTGCTGAGGGGTATTTTGCTATAATTAATTATAATTCTGATTATTCAGAAACAAGTTGAAAGATTCATTTGTGTTCTACTCCTGGTGATGCTAGCCTGTGTGGTACCCCATCCGAAGGAGGGGTGCTGCTTATTAGCCCTTTAGATCCTGTCTTGATTCCCTTCCAGACTTTCTCCAGGATGGCCAGCATGTGGCTCACAGATAAAAGGTTAAAAAAATCCTTGTATCTCCAGAGTTCAGGACAGAGATAATGATGATGATGGTGTTGGTGTTGGTGGTGGTGGTGATGATGGTGATGTGAAGATGATGATGATGATGACGATTCAGCTTTAGAGACCCAGTTTCACTTTGTACCTGTGGGTGAACTCAATTCACTATGTTACCAGGTTGCAATCCTCCTGCCTCATCCTTTTAAGTGCTGGGACTATAGACTTGCACCACACCACCACCAGACTTATAACAGACTTTTTTTAACTAGACATTCCAGAACCTGACACTTTCTGGATAAACAATACAATCATAATTTATATATACTGGAAAACATACAATAAAATATATTAACGCACACATATACACACACGCATACACATCCTACACAACATGGAACATGAGATATGTTAAAATGGTCTAGAAAGATGGCTCAAATGGTAAAGATGCCACCTGCCAAGCCAAGCCTGAGGATCTGAGTTCAGAGCTTGGAGTCCTTATGGTGGAACAAGCAAACTAACTTCTGAAGGTTGTCCTTGACATCCACATACATGTCGTGGCATGTATATATGTTGTGGCATGAATGTACCTCCATACACATATGCCCCACAGAGTAAATACATAGTAAATAAACATGATTTAAAAACTTAAAAATGGCCGGGCGGTGGTGGCGCACGCCTTTAATCCCAGCACTTGGGAGGCAGAGGCAGGTGGATTTCTGAGTTCGAGGCCAGCCTGGTCTACAGAGTGAGTTCAGGACAGCCCGGGCTACACAGAGAAACCCTGTCTTGGATATCCAAGAAAAAAAAAAAAAAAAAAAACTTAAAAATGTTCTCCGACTCTGTTTTTTTTTCTTTCTCTGCCCCCTTTCTCCCTCCCCGCCACCCCCCCCCCCCGCATTCCCAGCCTCTTCTCTCTCCCTCTCTCTCTTTCTTCCTCTCTTTCTCTCTCTCCTTCTCTGTCCCCTCTCTTTTTCTGCCTCTTCTCCCTTCTCAATCCCCCTTCCCATATCCCCAAATAAACTCTATTTTATATTAGAAAAAAATTTTTTAAAAATATGTTAGAAAAACCGTGAGTTTTGGTTCTTCTCCCTTCGCCCAGCCCTTTTTCTCTCTGGGATAGTATTAGTGAGGGTTTCTACTGCTGTGACAAAACACCAAAGTACGGTAACTAAAGCAACACGGGGAGGAAAGGGTTTATTTGGCTTACACTTCCGTATCAGTTCTCATCATCGAAGGAAATCTGGACAGGAACTCACACAAGGTGGGCACCTGGAGGCAGGACCTGAGGCAGAGGCCTTGGAGGGGTGCTGCTTACTAGCTTGCCTCCCACGGCTTGCTTTCTGATAGACTCCAGGACCACCTCCCCAGGGATGGCACCACTCACAATGGCTGGGCCCTCCCTGGTCAATCACTAATTTAAAAAATACCTTCCAGCTGGATCTTATAGAGGCCTTTTCTCAATTGAGGTTCTCGTCTTTCTAGCCAGGCGGTGGTGGCGCACGCCTTTAATCCCAGCACTTGGGAGGCAGAGGCAGGCAGATTTCTGAGTTCGAGGCCAGCCTGGTCTACAGAGTGAGTTCCAGGACAGCCAGGGCTACACAGAGAAACCCTGTCTCGAAAAACAAAAAACAAAACAAAAAAACAAAACAAAACAAAAAACCCAAAACAAAACAAAAAAAAAAAACGCAGCGACTCACATACCTTCAATTGGTCTTAAACTCACTTTCTAGCCATGGCCTTTAACTCTTGATTCTCCACTTTACAAGTTCTGGGATTACAGGAACGTGTCACCATTTGCTCAAGTTTTGGCTTTCACGAGTGCATACGTGCCTGCGTACGTGTGCGTGTGCGTGTGCGTGTGCGTGTGCGTGTGCGTGTGCGTGTGTGTGTGTGTGCATTCACGCTCACCTTAAGAGGGGTGCAGGTGGAGGACCCAGTGTTCCATATGGGACTGGCCGCCGGGAGTTTGACCATGCTCCTGCGAGTATTTGGACAGCACAAAATGGACTCGGCTTTGTTTTCCTTTTTTATTCCCTTTTTTTTTTCTTTTTTTGAGGAGGTCGAAAGGGAGGGGAGCAGACATAGAAGGAGTGGAAAGTGTATGTGATGGGGTGCATGACGTGAAATTCCCAGGTGATCAATGACATTATGTTAGGGAAAAAAACCCTAGAGATTATGGATATAATCACGGGATCATGTTTTCTCCTGCCTTGCTTCCTCTTCATCCTCTTTATCCTCTGTTTTCCTTCCTCTTCCTTCCTCCTTCTGTTTGGGTCCCAAGGACAAATGGCTAACTGTGGTGCCTATTAGCATACCAAAAAGCAAGCTGGCCTCCCTACTCTGAGCCGGGCAAGTACCTGTTACAGACTGGCACTGGCTTCCTGCCTCCTCTCAGCTCTTCTCACCCACCCCCTACCCTCAGCTGCTCCAGCTCATGGCCTTCTCATTCTTATATAACCTGCCATTTTGGTCATACAATCTCTTTGTTCCTTCTTGGTTGCTTTGGCTCTTTTTTGGTTCTCCCTACCCCCTCTCTAGTTCTCTCTCTTGTGAACTCTCTCTCTCTCCTCTTTCTCCTTTTTGCTCTCTCTCTCTCCTCTTCCTCTCTCACTCCCACCCCCTCCTCTAACTCCTCTCCTGGCCTGGTTCAGTCTACTGCTTTTCTCTCCCTGCTCTGAGCTTGCCCAGATACCTCTGGCTGTACTCTCTCATATGTACAGTAAGAACTGCTCCCTCAGCCACACCGTGGAGGGGGCCTGTCCTCACTTTATCTTCCACCTCTCTTCTTTCTCTTCCACTCTTCTTTTGTGATATTGAGGCTATACCCAAGGTCTATAATCCTATTCACTCCAGAGGCTGAGGCAGGAGGATTGTAAATTCAAGGCCCTACCAGACTGAGAACTATGTCAGCTTGGAAATTTTACTGAGACTTTATATCAAAATAAAAAGTAAAAAGAAGGCCAGGACTGGGGATTTGGCTCTTGGTCGAGTGCTTGTTTAAAGGGAAGCTCTGGGTTCAATCCTCAGTACAAATACAATATAATTTAGGTGGTATTAATGTAAACAGAGATAACCAGATGGATGAAACAAGTCAAAACCTCCACTTAAATGGCCGTTTGATTTTTGATCAACATGTCAGAATTAAATAGGGCAGAAAAGTCATGAGAACAAATAATGCCAGCACAGCTCATCCAATATGAGGGGAAAGGGGGGATGAATGCAACCGAAAACAGACACTGTCGGACACTCAACTAGAAAGACCTAGCCAGTCCTGAATCCGAGGAGACAGGAAGTGATGTGTGTCACAGTGGTTCTTATTTAATCATGGGAAAATATGGGGCACAATCTGTCAGCGAATCTGAAACTATGAAACCAAAAACCATTCGAAAATACATCAAGGTGCGTGTCGCCGAAGGGGGGTGGGCCGGCGGAGGGGAGGTTCAAAAAAAAAAAAAAATACATCAAAATGATTGTCCAAACCACACACATACATACATGCACACACAGACACAAAGATATTAGAGTCACACGATTTTTTAAAAGATTTTTATTTGTGGTTTTTTTTTTTTTTTTTTTTTTTGTTTCGAGACAGGGTTTCTCTGTGTAGTCCTGGCTGTCCTGGAACTCACTCTGTAGACCAGGCTGGCCTCGAACTCAGAAATCCACCTGCCTCTGCCTCCCAAGTGCTGGGATTAAAGGTGTGTGCCACCACCGCCCGGCTTTTATTTGTGTTTTTAATAATTTATTTCTATCTACTTTATTTGCATTGATGGTTACCTGCATGTATGTCTGTGTGAGGATGATGGATCCCTTGGAACTGGAGTTACACACAGTTGTAAGCTGCCATGTGGGTGCTGGGAATTGAACCTGGGCCCTCTGGAAGAGCAGCCACTGCTCTTAACTGCTGAGCCATCTCTTCAGCCCTGTTTCTTTGTTTTTTTAGTTATGCGTAAGGGTTTGCATGTGGGTCTGCGTGTGAGTCCAGACCACACAGATCCCAGAGGCTTCAACCATCTCTGGAGCTGGGGTTCCAGGTAGGTGTGAGCTACCCGTCATGGGTGCTCTCATTCAGGTCCTCTGCAGGAGCAGTAGGGATTTTAACTGCTGAGCCAAATCTCTAGTCCTGGAGACAGACAACTTTACAGTGAGGTTTTTCTAAGTGAAAGAAAGAGGAAAAAAAGATAAGCTCTGCTTTTCAGAAACTAATGCACAACTGGAGACTGTGAGTGGGCCCCCACTGCCTTTTGCAACATGATATGGTCCTAATATTCTAACTGACAAAGGACCATTTCAGGAAAAAATTGTAGTTTAATCTTCTTTATCAACAGAGTTCTAAAAACCCTAATGAAAAACTCTAAAGGTTAATTTATCATTGTATTTTAGAATGTCATAAGTTATGAAGAAATACAGCATACTCCAAGGAGACACAGAACCATCTAGTACTAGAAAGCGGGGGTGGGGGTGGGGGGGGTGGGGTGGGGGGGGGGGGGGGTGGGGGTGGGGGTGGGGGTGGGTGGACCTAAGGGATTTAATCAATTACTACGTTAAAGGGGATCCTCCCAATCATATCTTGTTTAATTACTTTAGGAAAGCAATTATTCAAATTTGAGAGCTATTCATGCTAAAACAAACAACTTAGCAAATTAAGAATGGATTTCCCCCTTAATAAGACTTAAGACAGGACTGGAGAGATGGCTAAGCAGTCAGGAGCACTGGCTACTCTTCTAGAGGACCTGGGTTCAATTTCCAGTACCCACCAGGCAACTGTTTGTATTTGCAGTTCAGGTAGCTCCAATACCCTCACATCAATGTACATTAAAAAAAAAAAAAAAAAAAAAAGACATGACAAAACAAACTGGAGAAATGGATGATTTTCTTTTCCTTGATTATCAGGAAAAAGATGAGGAGCAGGTTCTTATCAGCATTGGAGTGGCTGTCAGACCTGGAACAATGAAGAAAAGAAATAAGTCAGAGGGCATGGAGTTTCATTTCTGTGCCTGCCATTGTTAAGTCAGGAAGTAGAATGACCGTAAAGGAATGGTCTTTGGTTGGGAAACTCTATTGCTCAATTACTAGTGAGAAGGTGAGGGCATGGACAGATGAATACTGAAAAAACAAATAAAGGTGGTATCTTAGTTTCTTTTCTCTTGCTATGATAAAACACCAACCAAAAGCAACTTGGGGGAGGGAAAGGTTTGTTTACAGCTTACAGTCGATCCAGAAGAGAAACCGAGGCAGAAGTCTGATGTCAGTACTGTGTCTGATGAGTGACTGTGGAGGAATGCTGCCTACCGACTTGCTCCTCTTGGATTGCTACAACCTGCTTTATAAACAACCTAGGGCGAACCTGCCTGGAGGCAGCACTGCCCACAGTGGGCTGGACTCTCCCCCAACAACCATTAATTAAGAAAATGCCCTACAGACTATCCCACAGGCCAACGGTTTGGAGGCATTTTTTTCAATTGAGGTTCCCTCTTTCCAGCACAGATGGCTTAAGTTTTTCAGGGAATGGTAGCACATACCTTTTAATCTCGGAACTCAGGAGGCCTCTGTGTGTTCCAGGCCAGCCTAGTCTACATAGCAAGTTCCATGCCAGCCAGTGTTACAGCAAATTCCTTCCAGGGCCATACAGTGAGACCCTGTCAAAACAAATTAGTAAAATTTCTAATCAATATCATTATTATCGTTGAGATAGATTCTATGAGCTGAGGCTAGCCTTGAACTCCTGGTATCAAGGAATTCTCCTGCCTGGAAATTGTTGGTACTGCTGATGGGCAGCCCACAGGCCTTAGAAGGTATTTTATATCAGAGAAACAGCATGTGGGCCGGAGAAAGGTAAAGAATAATTCTCTGCTGCTGACAAAAACTCATTTCCAAAAACCCAAGTGATCTCAGGCCAGATGTTGGCATTCTCTTTGAAGAAAGTTGAATTTCATAATGAATGAGGTTTCTGGTTGTAAAACCTAAGACTTGCAAGTACACATCCTGGTTCACTGAATGCCAGTCAGGAACAAACACACCAGTGGGGGCTGGAGAGATGGCTCTCGGGTAGAAAGTGCATATTACTCTTTCAGAGGACTGAGTTTGACTCTTGGCAGCAAGGCAGGTGGTTCACAACCATTTGTGACTCCTGCTTCAGGGCATCTGAAACTTCTGACCTCTTATCAGTCCTTACAGACACGTGGCATATCCACACACAGAAACACACATACATATATTATTAAAAGAATTTAGCCGAGCAGTGGTGGCACACACCTTTAATCCCAGCACTTGGGAGGCAGAGGCAGGCAGTTTTCTGAGTTCAAGGACAGCCTGGTTTACAGAGTGAGTTCCAGGACAGCCAGGGCTATACAGAGAAACCCTGTCTCAAAAAAAACAAAACAAACAAACAAAAAAAAATTAAACAAAACCAAAAATGAAATGCAACAATGGATAATCCAAGACAGAGAGGGTAGAGTTGGGTACCGAATCCAAGGTCAACCAAGCCTAAATGTTAGGGCCAAGGTCAACCTGGGCTACATAAGACCATGTCAAAATACTCATTAAAAAAAGGAAAAGATGTAGCCTAGTTGGCAGGGTGCTTGCTTAGCTTGCAAAAATATACACACAAATGCAGGGTCACATGAAACTTGAGCTGGAGGTTCGAGCCCTTAATCCCAGTACTTGAGAAGTAAAAGAAAGAGGAATAGAAGTGTTAGGTCATTCTCAAGTATGTGTAAAAAGTCGATGTAAGACATGGTGACTCACACCTCTAATCCCAATATCTTTAGACAGAGGCAGGTAGATTTCTGAGTTTGAGATCAGCCTGGTCTACAAAGTGAGTTCCAAGACAGTCAGGGATACACACAGAAACCTTCTCTTAAGAAGAAAAACAAAACAACAATAACAAAAAAGCAAGTTGAGTTAGTAGGGCCAACCTTGGTTACATGAGACCTTGTCTCAAAGAAAGATACAGACGAGGGAGGAAGGGGGGAAGAAGAGAGAGAGGAGAGAGAGGGAGGGAGGAGGGGGGGAGGGAGGAGAAGGAGGGAGAGAGAGAGAGAGAAAGGGAGGGAGGGAGGAAAAAAGAGAGAAAGAAAGAGGGTAGGGAGGAGAGCGATCTCAGCACAATAAATCCACTGAGAAGTTAACAAACATTTGGTACATTATACTCACAAGGGTCAGGGACTACAGAATTAAGCAATTATATAAAGCTATTAACGGTCTGAAAATGATAAAGCTATGGTAGAAAATGTGTCTAGAACATAGACTTCAGGGCTTGCAAGATGACTCTGTATTTCAGAGCCCAAGGTGCTCTTCCAGGGGACCTGTGTTTGATTCACAGTACTCAAGTGGTGACTTATACTCATCTATAACTTACTCCGGTTCCTTGGAATCCAACACCTTCATGGGGACCAGGCAAACAAGTGTGGGACTGGACAGGGTCAACTACAAAGCAGAAGTGAAAACCTTTACTACTCAAGAGCGCGAGCGGCGCACACAACACTGAGGCTTTGTCATGTGACTCCTATTGATGAGGTGGATTGGCCATAGACATTCAGTGGTTGCTAGGCAACACTGATCCAAGAAAGAAAAGTTCTGACAAATGTTTGAGAAGATTTACTGGAAACACTAGAATTCATTTGTAGAGAAAGTTCTTATTTTTCTCTTCTGCTTATGAAATATTTCACCCAATTGGGAAACTGTCCAGAGAGGAAGGAACATAAAAGGAAAACAATTTCTCTGGGAACTCATAATTTCTCACTGAATAAGTATTTTATACTAAAATACTGGAACAGTCAAATGAATGCCAAGGTATAAATTAACGCAAATATAAAATATTATTAAATTCTCAGGCTGGGGATGTGGCTTGCCATAAACACATGAGGACCTAAGTTTAGATCTCCGGCATCCATACAAAAAGTCTCATATGAGTTCCAGGCTCAGAGAGAGATTCTGTGTCTCAAAAAATAAGGTCACGAGAGAATGAGGTAGGACATCTTTATCTAGCTTTTATATGTGCACGTGCTTGACATACTCATACATAATAGATGCCGCACACACAAAAATAAAATCTTAAATTGATGCTTGAACTTGGATGTTTTATGTGTATGTGTGTGTGTGTGTGTGTGTGTGTGTGTGTGCTCATTTAAATGAGACTGGCCCCCATAGGCTCATATGTTTGAATATTCGGTTCCCAGTTAACTGGAACTGTTTGGGACAGATTAGGAGGCGTGGCCTTGTTTGAGGAGATATACTGCCATGGGTGGGCTTTGAGGTTTCAAGTAAATAATTATATATATAATATATGCTGCATACTTTACAAGTGCTCTCATATCAAATGATATTTTCTTTTCCTTTTCTTTTTAGGATAGGGTCTCCTATAACTAAGGCTGGTTTTAAATTCCTGAACCTTTTGCCTTTGTTTCCTAAATAGGAGAGTTACAAGTATATACCACCATGCCTGGCTTCAAAGTGTGTGTATATTTAAATATATATATGCACTTTTATATTTTTAAGAAATTCAACTATAATAGTAGAATAATCAACTTTGGCCTAACCAATATATTTGGCCGTTTTCTGAAATACAAACATTTTAGAGTTACAGCCAAATAGTCACTTGTACTAATTTAAAATTTATTTCTAAAACATAAAAGATATTCTTGCCCCACAGATGTGTTCCTGTTAGTTACAGCTTCTTACTGATATAGTGAGGACAAACTCTGCTCACATGTCGCCTCTGTGCCAGGGTTTTGTGGCTAGTTTTGTTTTCTTTACAACAAGCACCATTGCTATGTCAATGAACCCATAGCCTTTACCATAGACTTTTAAAATGTAAACTTATACTTATTTCCTTATGGATTTACTTACTTGTCCTATGTATGCACATACACATCAGGGTCACAGCATCCATGTGGCAGTCAGGGGATCACTTGTGGGGGTCAATTCTCCTCTTCTACCTTGTGGCTTCTGGAATTGAACTCAGGTCCTCAGGCTTGCTAAGAAACAACACCTTTATTCACTGAGGCATCGTGCTAGTGCCAGTCCTAGTTCTGTCGGTGTGTGTGTGTGTGTGTGTGTGTGTGTGTGTGTGTGTAATAAGCCAGAATGCTTGGTCTAACAGCCAGGACATCTTGTTACACCATTACAGCTGAATTCCAGAAATCACTGAAAGAGCAGGAATTTCTCCCATTGAAGGAAGCTAATAGACATGATCTCATTTTTCCTCATTAGTCACATGTGGACCAGTAATTTCTTCATACTTGATTGACTTCAGTCATCTGTGTTTGTTTGGTTTGTTTAGAGACAAGGCTTCACATATCCTAATCTGACTTCAAACTCACTATTCCCAAAATATGAGACAGAGTCTTACTCAAAGTACTGCAGGGTGGCCAGAACTTATCTTGTAGCTCAGGCTAACCTCAAATTCCCAGCAATCCTTCTTACAGAGACAACAGTCACACACCAACAATCAGCTGCGTTTTGAAGTTCTTTCCAGTAAAATCGACAGTCTGTGTGGGAAGAGTTCACGAACAAGCCCGGAAAGTAACTTTAATATATGTGTCGAAAGTGCATTCCCACTCGTATTTTTATAGATTACCAAGAGGCCAAAACTTCATCCAGGTAAGTATTTCAGGAATGCCTTTCCCCACTCAGCCTCTCTCCACAGATGACTGTGATTTCACTCCTGACTCAGAGAGTTCAGGATGGCTTGCAAGTCTAAACATCAGCTCAATTTGCAGTAAACTCCATACTGCAACCAGGTTGTGCTACGTCACTGTGCTCTTTGCCTTACCAAGTGAGTATGGCTCCCTCAGCTCTCACGTCCTCACCTCTCTCCTCAGCTTCAGGCACCGGGATCCTCCCAGACCACCTGGCTAGATGGGCAGCAGTTACTCAGGGAACAGCCGACTGGAAGCACACTGGACTTCTCATGAAGGTGAGGTCATTAAACTCCTTAAGGAAACAAAACCAAACCTAAGAGGCATGTGCCTGGAGGAAGACAGGTTTGAGCGAGCCTCAGGCAAGGACTGTACTTCCTGGTATTTTCGAGTCTCAGCTCCACCCGACTTTTCTTGGATGCCTCTGAGGTGACATTGTGGTTTCTACTCCTTCTCTATGACCAGAAATCAGGGCCTCTCACACACAATCCATTCTGTGTCAGCTTTCCTCTCTGGTGGAACAAGCAGACAATAGCATCTCTCCAGGAACTGGGACAGACAACCCTTTCAAAACAGTAAGATGAGTCACAACTATTTCATATCCTGAACAAATTTAGGTCCATTTCCAATACTCTACCAACCATGGCCAGAAAGAACACACAGAACCGTCTCTGAATGAGCCTTGTTAACCATCTCAGTCTCAAGTTCAGTGTCATTAGAATCTACACAGGCATCCCACTTGGCCCCATCTTCACCCCGTTACATCTATATTTTATATCCTTTATTTATTCCAAGTTTTAGAAGACATCAGGAATATCAGATAGGAAATTGGAAGAGACTATCTTCTGTTCATTGCTCATGAATTTGCTGCATTGTTGTGCTGAGTTCCTGGCTTCACCCAAGCCGAGCAAGAGCTCTACCAGTGAGCTGCTATATCTCCAACCCAGTTCTAGAACCTTCTTAAGATCCAAGAAGGATTGCCTCTGCTACTTGGATAAAAGTAATATTTTTTAAAAAGCAATTATAGCTTTGCTTTTCCAAAGGCTGTTTCCTACTCAAACTGCAATATATGGGGGCGGGGAGACAAAACTGACACCCCAAACACCAATATAACTGCTGTGAACAAATCTGTCCCCGATTTTCCCACCACCAAACCATGAGCTGTACAACAGGATGTGTTATGTAACACTCATTGTTTTGATTAAAGAAATAAGAGGAAGCATATTGATTCTTAGGAAGAGAATTTTTTTGATACTAAAGTCAAAAAACCAAGCTTTTTCAGATTCATTTTATAAGAGACTTTGAGCCATATACAGGGCAAACAGCCGATAGGTAATACCTCAGTCAAACTTTATGGGCCTTGTTTTGCTATTTGCTTACATATCTGTTTGTTTTGTGTTTTGTTTGCTTGTTTGTTTTGCAACTTGATAAGCAAATAATTTAGGGCTGGAGGTAGAGCTCAGTTTGGTGACTTACCTAGCATGCAGGAAGCCCTGAGTTCGAGCCTGAACCCTGTGTAAACCAGGTTTGGGGAACCTTGCCTGTTATCCCAGCAGGAAGAAGGAATATCACAAGTTCAGGGTCATCCTTGGCTACATTGTGAATTGGAGCCTAGCCTCAGCTACCAGAGACCCTGCCTCAAACAAAGAAACAAAGAATTCACTTATACCCTTATACTGGACTTGTCAAGAAAGGTCTGACCTTGAGGAAGCAGAAATGGAAAGCAGATACAAGGGAGTATCCCACCTGAGTCCCACCTCAGCGGACTGGCTCTCCCTCCAGCCTGTGTCCTTTCTCTGGTACTCACAGTCAGGTGCAGGGGCCAGCCTGCCAGTCAGTGGACTGTTTCCAATCCGCCAGGAGGTTACTTCAGAAATCAGTATGTTTTAAACTCCTATAGCAAAAGTTCTCAACCTTCCTAACGCTGTGGCCCATGATCTCAGCACTTGGAAGTCAGACACAGGTGGATCTCAGCCTCCTGAAAGTGGATATGTAACTAGTGCTGCTAGTACAAGACAAAATTGAATAAAAACCCAAAAGATAGGTTATGGCCTTGGTGGGAAAGATGGGATCCTGAGAATTAAGCCCTAGTCAGACTGCCTAGGAATCTGTTAAATGATTTTTCTTTTCTCCATCGTCTTCAGCGGCGAACTCCTGGGTCTTCTGAACTGGTTAGGTTGCCCTGTAACACACAGTTAAAGTATGTTACTAAAGATTTCCGTTTCCTACATCACTGCTTTCTAGTTTGAGAAAAATACTTACAAGCCTTTTTTTTTTTTTTTTTTTTACAAAAGTGGCTGCAGCATAATTTTAAAACTATTTTCAGCAAATTCTTCAAAGAAATTACTGAAGAAAACAAAACGAAAGGAAACAAAACACTAATAAGCAAAGTTAGCTGAATGGATGTAAGCATCCAAGCTTGCCAGCAGGATGAAACACAGCAGCTGTTGTCCTAGCTTGCTTCTCTGTTGTTATGATAACATTGACTGGACCGACTTGGAGAGGAGACGGTCAGACATGCCCACAGAACAACCTGAGCTAAGCAACTCTTCAGTCCAACGTCCTTCTTCACGGGTATGCCAAGTTGACAAACACTAACCTGGACTGAGACCATTTACTACAGTTTGAATATTGGCTGATACAGGTACTTCCCTAAATGTCACAGTATACCTATGACATTGATCCATGAGCTATACATGTGTAATATACATGTGTGGAGAAATATGCAGAAAACATATGTGAATAGTCTAGGAGGAGTTGGGAGACAGTGGAGGTTAAACTACATTGTGTGTGTGTGTGTGTGTGTATATTGTGGTATATATATATATGAAATTCTCAAAGTAGGGATAAAAATAATTATAAATATATAAATGTATATGTCTGACTTGCATAGTGAATATTTTATGTCTTTAATTTAACAAAATATATATTAATTATGTATTTTTAATTTATATTTAAACATTTAGTTATTATGTTTAATATATTTACATATTTTTATGTATTATATTAAATTTTATTTATATGTGATATATATGATACATATTATATATAATATAGTTAATATATTTTATATGAAAAATTTATATATTATTATATAATAATATGTTATCTATAAATATATTTAATATAAAATTATATATAATTTTATTATATACTAAATACAATTATTAAATATATTTCATATTTTATATATTTATAATATATTTATATAATACATTTTTATATAGTAAATGAGAATACATAATGTTTACATATACAAGAACTCTCACTCTCCCAGTGGAAACCAGTGTTCAAAAAGATTTAGCGACCTAATTCCATCAACAGTCAACAAATATTTGCTGACTCTGCACCAAATGTCAGGCTCCTTCCAGGCACTGGGATGGATGACAGAGATAAACAAATGGCCTGTGGCTGAGAAGAGAGGAAATCAGCATGGTAATTTCTGTTAGTGGCATGCTGGGGGTCATGGGTGATAGATCAAGTCCTAGCTTAGAAGGAACATTTGAACTGAGGTCCTTTTTAATTAAAATAAATCAGTTGTATTTTAATCGTATGTATCTGACTGATTTGCCTGCATGTATGTGTGTGATGTACATGCCAGGTGCCCAAGTAGGTAAGAAGAGGGTGTTGGACTCCCTGAACCTGGAGTCACAGACAATTGCGAGCTACCACATGGGTGCTGACAACCAAACCCAGTTCCTCTGCTAGAGCAGCCAGTGCTCCCAACCACAGAGCCAGGTCTCCAGTGAACAAGGACAAGTCCAGCTTGTTGCAGGAACATTGGGCCGAATCTGCTGGCACTAAAGAATACTCCAGCTGGAGTGTATCGTACCCAAAGCCATGTAGAGATAGACACAAGAACTGCTGCTCAGTGATGGAAAACACTTAGAGGACTTTAATTAAGGAGTAACAAAACAGTCTGATTTTGTTAATACACACATACACACACATCCTACTAAGGCTGGGTTGTAACTCAGTGTAGAATGTGAGCCTAGCATTCATGAAGCCCTGGGTTCAAGTTTCAACATTCAAATAAAAATGAAACCTGTCTAGATACCATCTGAAGTTAAAGTATACAAGAGGGCCAAAGGGAAAGTGAGCATGCAAAACTTCCCCAACTTAAGACAAACTCACTGATGTGTTGTAGTTTGACATTACAGTTATATGAAATCAAATTCAATCAGTAGAAACTATAATTTGAACTTTGACCTTGGTCCTTTTCCTGGGCAAGCAATATATAATCTAGTCTTCTTCTGCAATGTTCTGCTTTGGCGGTAAGCAGATGCAGTTCTCAGTCCCAGGGATGAAGAGGGGAAACCGCAGCACTGCTCTAAGGCACTCCTGAGCACTGAAGGCCCAGAGCTTATGGGGATCCTGGCCATTTCTACTTAGCATAGCTCCAGATTACTAAGGCTTGATCCTGACATCGATCAATGGGAAGTTGAGGACCATCTGTAATCGTTCAGCCAGGAGGGATAGTGGCCGGAGTAAGAACCAAAGTACTTCATACCAAGCAAAGGTTGGATGTGAGGGCAGAGTTTTAGGAACCTGCTCATTCATGCAGGAAGGCTCAGGGTAAAGGAGAAGAAACAAGAAAGACTCCTAGCCTCTCAGAAAAGCAAAGCTAAATTTAAACACAAGGCTAGATGCCCAGCTTCAGAGCCAGGGTGTTATTTGTTTTAAGATCTATTTATGTCTGTATGTATGTGCCTGCATTGGTTTATGGGCACCATGTGCTTTCAAGTACCCGTGGAAGCCAAAAGAGAGTGTCAGATGCACTGGAACTGGAGTTACAGGGTGGGGGTTGGAGGAGGTTGTGAGCTCCTGAATTTGAGTGCAGGGAACCAAACTCAGAGTTTTTGAGAGAGCATTGAAGACACCTAACACACCTAATGCTGAGCCATCTCTCCAGCCTCCTTCTGTCTCAGGCTCTTGAACCTGGTCTTTTGATGGTTACTGAGTAAAAGATATCTAAGGCCCCCCGCCTAATTCCAAGCTTTATACCACATAAGCCTTCTTAAGCCTCCTGGACCTTTGGCCACCGAGGATGTAGGTTCTCTAAGCTACCATGGAGGAGGAATTTCATTCGCTAGAAGAAAATGATTGCAAAGGAACCAGCCACTGAGAGACCTCCACCTTTCCATTTCCAATCTTTTTTCTCTCTGGCTAGTGGAGAGGCTGTGAAGTACTTGCGGTTGACCTTTAGGACATGGCACCAAACACCTCTACCAGAATTATAGCTGCAGACCCTTATTATCTGAAGTTTTCATAGCCCCCATCTTCTTGCTCTTACCCTTGGACGTCACCTTCAGCCTTCAACCCTGTTTCTGTGTAAGGCTGTATTCCATAGAAAGTCATGTCAGCATCTCATGGGCAGCAGAGGTATACATAATACCCCAGGTAGTTTCTTACATCCTTCAAGAAGGAAAGGAAGCAGTAGAGAGTGGTTTAGAGAATTCAGAATAAAAGACCAGTTTCTGAGCTTGTGACAGAGATGTGGTGGGAAGAAAACTGAAGGGAGCCATAACTTTGGCTAATGGGGAAAAAAAAAACAAACTTGAGAAGTGTAGCTGGGCAAAATAGTATTACAGCGGATGCTGAGGTTAAAGAAAGGTGAAGTGCTGGGGACATAAGTATAGATCAACCTTTCGAGCCATCTCAACCACTGTCACTGCAAACGGTGCATCTAAAGCTTAACGGGAAACAAGGCCAGGCAAAAGAGTCTCAATGTAGGCAGGTAGAAATGCCTTTTTATTAGCACTACTCACTAGCTGACTATGCTAACCAGACATACGGATGTGGCCTGGGAAAGCCTTTTTAAAGTGCTTTGCTAATATAGAAGAATGTTACTTGACTCATCATTCCCTGCCTTTAATTTGCTTTTACTTCAATGCTCTTATGTCCTGTAAAGAATTCAAAGTGAAATAACAACAGCTCTGACCTCTCTTTGTCTCACCAGTACACCATCCTACACATCAAGATCAATAAAAGTTTGATTACTAAAGTATAAGATCAAAATACATGGACATGTCTAAGAAGGTAACACATAACGTTTTCCATTCATTTCCTCATGGCGGTGCACATTGTTTCAGAAGAGCGTCTAAGTCCTGTGTCTCTTTGTATCTGTTCTAATACCCCTGAATTTTGACATAGTAAGGATTCAATTAATATCTGTTGACGGATTTTAATTGCATGTAGAAGTAGTTAACCTCCCGTTCTCACTTGAAACGACACACCTTCTTTTGGCAATAACCAAAATTACTATATAATTACATTAAATTGCATTCAAATATATGGATTATCTCACGCTTTCCCCAATGAAATCCAGATATGCTATTTTGCCTATTAAACTACCCCTTTATCAAAGGTCCACCAACCTCCTGGAGGTACCACTGTGCTCATTAACTAAATGTCAGGTAAGCACAGAAGCTGCTCTGGATTTCACTTAATAAACCAGAGCAATTTAAAGTAATTAGTCATATCTTGTGAAAAGGAGCCAAAGTGTAGCCTGTTTAACCTGCTGAGGATCCGTGGGTGAAGGAGCTCATAAAGGGAGAGAGTCTGAGGGAGTAAGCTTACTGCACTTGCCAAGGCTTTCAAGTCAAACAATTATTTACCCCAAAGAAGGCCAGAGCTGGGGCTGGGGATGTGGCTCAGTTGGTGAAGCAGCATGTATGAAGCCCTGGGTTCCACCCAGCATGGTGGCATCCACTTGTAATTCTAGCGTTCAGAGGCTAAAGCAGGCTTAGAAATTTAAGGTCATTCTCAAGTTTAAGGTCAGACCGAGATCAATGAGATTCTGTCTTTAAAAAAAAAAAAAAAAAAAGTTCATTCATTTAATCCCAGCACTTGGGAGGCAGAGGCAGGTGGATCTCTAGGAGTCTGAAACCAGCCTGGTCTACATGATGCGTTCTTGGACAGCCAGGGCTATATTGAGAGTCTGTCACAAAAACACAATGAAACAAAAATGTTTGGAGAACATTTGGGAGCTGAGTATAGCTCAGTAGAGGGGACTAGGACTTCCATAACAATGTAAAAAAAAAAAGTTTTACATTTAAATTGTCTAATTTGCTACTTGGATTGACATTATTTGTCTGAAAATATTTTAGTAACACCTAAAATTTAATCTCCTTCTTAATCCAGTTTCCCATATTAATGTCATTGACTTTCCACAGTTATTGGCAATGCTTTATGTTTATTTGCTATGCCCAAGAAATATTAGAAAGTGTATGACTTTCCACATAATAATTCCCATTATATGCACTATCATCTGGATGTATTTAACTCTATTCACTCATACATTATTTAATGTACTTAGAATGCTTTCAAGAAGGGCATAAATTAGGCCACTCTTATTAATGTACTAGCCAATCTAATCAACTAGTTATTATAATAATCAAGAAAATTGTAGATAATTCTCCTATACTAGGATACTGATAAAATAATTTGTATAATATTAATTAGTATAAAATGGGGTTTATTCTACAATTTACAAAGCTACCTTAATTAAAGGATTAAATATAATCGGTTGCAGAGGCAAGAGGATCAGAAGTTCATGGCCTTCCTTTGCTACATAGTGAATTCAAGGCCAGTCTAGAGTAGTTGAGATCCTGGTGTCGTGTGTTTGTGTGTGTGTGTGTGTGTGTTTTGGTTTTTCGAGACATGGTTTCTCTGTATAGCCTGGGCTGTCCTGGAACTCACTCTGTAGACCAGGCTGGCCTCGAACTCAGAAATCGCCTGCCTCTGCCTCCCAAGTGCTGGGATTAAAGGCGTGTGCCACCATTGCCCGGCTGTGTGTGAGTATTTAAAGAATATATATATATAGTTTTAAGAAATTGATCCAATTTTTAGATGTCTGAATTCCATAATCTGTATTGTAGAAAGGCAACTAATGTGCCCCTCATGTGAAAATTACATAATATATTAAGGCTTTAGGCCAATAAGCTAACTCAAGAAGAAAAAGATAATGTTTATTAATATTTGCTAGATTCAAAGGTCTCTATTAACCTTCGCAGCACACTACAAAGCCGACTACAGTCCTCATTCAACAGATGAGGACAATGAGTTTCTGCAGAGTAAATAAATACTCATTGAAGAACCAATCAATAGAGGACATTGACTGATGCTTAAAAACAGATCTGGGGTCACCAACATCTGGGTTATTTCACCTTGCATTAGTTACTTTTCTGTTACTAGGATAAAATACCATGACCAAACAATTTATAGAAGGGTTCATGGGATTACTGCTACAAGGGATAGGAGTCAATCATGACAGATCAGCATCAGCGAGCAGGCATGGTGGCCAGAACAAGAAGCTGAGAGCTTATGTCTCACACATAAGCACTAGGCAGAGAGAGCAAACTGGAAGTAGGGTGAAACCATCCAATCTGCAAGCCTACTGCTGGTGATGTAACTCCTTCAGCAAGGTTGTATTACCTAAAATCCACAAATAAAACAACTGAGTGGGAAGCAAATGCGGAAGTAGGCAAGCTTATGAGGGACATTTGTCATTCAAACCACCACATGCTTCAAAAAAGGGAATGCCAAGGCCAGTTGTGGTAGCAAACGTCTTTAGTTCTAGCCTTGGGTTATAGAGGCAGGTGGATTCCTGTGATTTTGAAGCCAGTCTGATGTACCCAATGAGTTCCATAGGGAGATCCTGCCTCAAAACCAACCAACCAAACTGTTGTTAGTGTTGGAATTCTTCATTCAAAGAAGAACATGAAGAACAATAAGAGAAAATATGTCTTTCTTTTTCTTCCTCTAAATTTGCCAGTCTTATTTTCTGCCTTATAAGGCATTTCCTCAAGTAGAATATTCTATGAGCACATGTAAATAGCCCTAGACAAGGAAGGAGTCTACAGGAACCAAAAAGGCATAGCTATCTCCTTTAAGCTCAATGGTAAGTGGAAAAGGCAGGCAAGCAAGCAGCTGTGAAGGAAGGGTTTCACTATTCAGAGTTCCAGGGCCACAAGAGAGGGAGTCGGGGCAAGAGAGGGTTGGAAGACATTTTATGTGTTCTAAATAGATCCTTCAGGAGACAGTGTGGGAGCAGAACATTACTGGACCTCTGGCTGTGATGGCATACTTTTGTAACTCCTATACTTGGAGGTGGAAACAGGAGGATCAAGAGTTCAAGGTCAGCTTGAGCAACATAGATACATAATGCCTTCTCAAACAAAATGGACCAACCAGAAGGATGGTTGCCACAGCATCTTAGGTAGGTTTGCCCAGGGGCTTCTACCTTAGCAGAAGGAATGGAGTTGGAGGAAGTAAAGAAGAAAGAATGTTGTGAATCTGTTCACTTGGTGGCAAGAAGAGCTGAGGGACAGTCTTGAATGGCACCTTATCATAACCTATCCTGTGAATTAATAATGATATCATTCATCAGAAAAGGGAAACCAGAGCTAGCTAGTAATGAGGCTTGGTGATAGAGTGCAGGTCTAACATGAATGAAACCCTAAGTTTAATTATCAGCGCCATTAAAAAAAAAAAAAGTGTGCAAGTATATTAGCGTGGTCTGGCAGCCTGGAGGAGTTTGTTTTGGGTTTGCGAGTCTGGGATCCACTTGAGATGTCTGAAAAGCCCTGCTAGTCCTAGTGTTCAGGATCAAGCTAAGGTCACTCTGCTGTCAATCACAGGAGTCTACCACTCTTGTGTCATTTTAAAAGCAATGGAAGCGAATGAGTATATCCTAGTTGTATGCTCTTCTTCATGGAAGGTGGTGAGAAGAGAGAACCAAGGGGTACTGATATTTAAGGAGTGTCTGTCATGGAGTCCAAGAGGAGCAAGCAAAGAGTAAGAGAACTCAGTGCCATGGAAGCTGAGCGAATCAAGCAGGGGGACAAGATCAACACTACCCAGTGGAGTAGCACACAGGGCTATCAAAACAAAGACATCATGGGTCTAGCCACAGAGACAACACCATGGAGCTTGGCAGAGGCTGGGTCAGATGACTGTGGGAAGGGATGCCTGATGAAAGTTCTCATCTGCATCTCCCAGATGAGATAGAGAAAGCATCATAATTCTTATGGCTAGAGACTTTGCCCAGTTTGAAAATTGACACTTTTCATTTAGTTGACAAATATATAAGAAAAATACTTATACATGTTCTACCCCACCCCCAATAGTTCTGTACTGTTCTGTTCTGTTTCTGTTTTCTGTCCTGTCCTGTCCTGTCCTGCCCTGCTCCGTTCTGTTCTGTTCTGTTTTGAGTCAGGGTCTTGCTCTTCATTTCCACGCTGGCCTGGAAATCACTACATAGTCCAAGCTGGCTTCAAACTCCTGACTCTGCCTCCCAGTTACTGTAATTACAAGGGTGTGCCGTCAACTCTGTCTTCCTTTCTCTTAATTCTCCCATGCAAATAGCCTCACCTGTAAACTGGGTTTACTGAGGCCTGGGGTTAAAGCTGGGCTTACATGGAGAATCAATTGTTAAACCAGCTAACACAATCCGTTATGGACTATGATTAGGGGAAACTTAGAACATGGTTCCAGTTCTGATAATTGGCAGACACAGTGATCACTTTGCAAGTCATAAATTACACGAAATTATTAGATCACAGGAGCCCGCAGCTTCTCAGTCATTTTTACAAAACAATGGAAGTGAATAAGGGTACACTAGTCCATGCTCTTCCTCACTGGAGCAGTTCAAGCAGGAGGTGAGAACAGAGAACAGAAGGATTTAAGGAGTGGCTGCCAGAGTCTAATGTTAGAGTCAAGAACTACAGAAATGTTCTATCTTCTGCATGTAGATCAATATAAATAACTGTTGTATGGGGGGGGGAATATCTTTTATTTTTGACAGGGTCTCAGGAGCTTGGGTGGCCTGGAGATCTAGCTGCCTCCACCTCAGTCCTGAGATTACATAATTCTAATTAACTTTTTGTTTGGTTGTTGTTAGTTTTCTCCTCCTCCTCCTCTCCCCCTCCTCCCTCCTCCTCCTCCTCCTCCTCCTCCTCCTCCTCCTCCTCCTCCTCTCTTCTTCTTCTTCTTCTCTTCTTCTTCTTCTTCTTCTTCTTCTTCTTCTTCCTCTTCCTCTTCCTCTTCTTCTTTTTCCTCTTCTTCTTCTTCTTCCTCTTCTTCTTCTCCTCCTCCTCCTCCTCTCCTCCTCCTCCTCCTCCTCCTCCTCTCTCTCTTCTTCTTCTTCTTCTTCTTCTTCTTCTTCTTCTTCTTCTTTTTTTCCCAAAACAGAGTCTCTATATAGCCCTAGGTGTCTTAGAGTTCACTATTTAGACATGGCTGGCCTTGAATTCACATATGTCTGCCTGCCTCTGCTTCCCAAGTGCTAGATTAAAAGTGAATACCTACCATTAAGCCCTGCCTTGCTTGTCTTTTTAAAATGTGGATGCTAGAAGTTAGAATTAACCTCTAAGGTACAGTCAATACTTTATTAGTTTATATTTCTAGCGTTTCCTTTCAGAAAAATCATATTGAACCACGGTTGTATGGTCTTACCCCAATCCCCTTTCTTTTGGTTTTAGTTAAGACAGGGTTTCTCTGTGTAGCCCTGGCTGTCCTGGAACTCACTCTATAGAAAATCAGCCTCCCTGAGTGCTGGATCAAAGGCATGTATCACCACACCTGGCTAAGATATTCCTCTCTTACACAAAGACTTCTTCCTCTACTCAGTAATCTAACTTTGTGAATGATGAGGACAAAAAAATTAGAACAAATGCTCTAATTCTCGCCTGTTTGTACATTTTAATAATAATATAAACATATGCATCTAGGACATAAAAGGTATATTCAGGCATGGATTGAGGACTTCAGGGATATTTTTTTCTTTCCTAATTAGACACAACGATGGAGAGCAGACAAGAGAAAACTGTCCCTCCTCCTCTCACCCTTGACTGCTTTGTGAGAATACAGAGGCCAAGGTGGTAGAGCTCTCATTGCATCTTGATAAGGGTGGAAAGGAAGAAGGTCAGAGCCTGAGTCTCCAAGCCACTGGAGGGATGCTGGGGCAACTAGAAACCATGCAGTGGCTTCTTGTAGGTACAATAGTGATCCTTATGATAAAACTCACATTTAGCATTGGGTTTTATTCTAAAAATAAAATTCAAAGTTTTAAGTGAAATGAAAATATGCTTAAGACAAAGGTACAATAAAAGCCATGTTATATTTTATTAGAGGGTCTTTGTGGGTTGAGAGCTTTATGGGACTGGACCACAGAACAGGAAAGAGATATGATTATGGAGTGTTATAGAGATTTGACCTTATAAACTAGCTCTGCTTAATGGCCAAGGAGGAGAAAACAAAACAGAGTGGTTTTGAGGACCTCATTTACACTCACAAGAGAAATATTTGTTTTATTTCATGGAGAAGTATTCTCTTCTTATGATAGTGTATTAATCCCTTGGCTATGTTCTGAATATAAAAATATGTACCACACACACATACATATATACATACATACATACATACACACTTATGAATATGCACCCATATATATGCATATAAGCATACATATATACATATATATACACATAAAAACACACATAGACATAAAACATGCACATATACACACACATATATGCACATAAGCATACATATATACATATACACATATACAAACACATAGATGTGCATACACATATATTCACCCATCCAGAAATTTTAATTCATTTTAAAGTAAGTGAGTTTTCCTTATGAAGTGAAAGGTAATGTTTTCTTGTGGGTTTCTTGTGGCTTGTCTGGAAAAGGATTCTTCAGTAGAACAGACAGGATAAGAAACTCAGGAAGCAGGTGGGAGGGAGACTCCTACTAAGGAAGGCAAGGCAAGTAGAGTCCTGTGCACTCTGCCTGGGATTGGGAAGCAGATTTCAAATAGTCGGAGTACAGTGAGAGAAGCAGAGCCTGGAAAATGAGAAAGGCACAGGAGATTAGAGGACTCTCCTACCAGAATCCCTTGGGACTGAATTACTAGAACTTGCCTGGAGCCAGGTGCAAGCCTGTAATTCTAGCCCCCTGAAAACATAGGCAGGAATATGATGATGAGTTCAAGGTTGGCTTGGGATAGAGTGAAACACTGTATCATTAACGAACACACCAACAAACAACGCCCCCACCCCCCAAACAAGAAAAACAAAACCAAAAAATCCAAACAAAACCAAAACGACAGAATCAGCCTATAGGAGCCATGAAGACAAACCAAAAGCATCTGAGGGAGAAGCCTTGTCAGAGTGAGGTTTTTAAAAGGCTAAAACTGTAAACAAAAAAACAGTGACCCAGCAAGGATGGGGAGAAAGTTTATACAACCTCAACCCCTTTCAGAGCCACGGGCTTGGAGGACGGGGCTTTAAAGCATGCCAGGCCCAAGAAGTAAAACTGCAGAAAGTGACAGACCTGTGATAGGCCTGCCCAGGCTTAGTTTAGGAAAAAGCAGAACAGTAGTGTCCTTGTGATCACCCAGTTTCAACACCAAGATCTCTTCCAGGAAAGGAACCTGAAGGCATGAGCCGTGAAGTGGCCCTGAGTCTGCCCAGCATTGACTCTGAGTCCCTGTAGGACTATGTTCTAGTGAGCAGACAGACTGACACCAACAGGAGGACAGACTACAGGGCTTCGCAGGAAATTTCAAAAATATTCAAGATTTTATCCCACTGAACCCACTGTGATCATTGAAAAAGTAAGTCCGAAATAACACGGAGAACAACCACGCTCAGTAAAACTGTGTCTTGTGTTCTTCTTTTCAAATGGACCTTCTCAATCCAAGGCAAATCTTGTTTAATAAACCAACTCATAGATTCTCACGGCATTCTCCATTTCTACTTTGAAACTCAAGATCTGCAGATTCTTCAGACACATGCTGTATGTGTGTGTGTGTGTGTATCTGTGTGTGCATAGTATCTGTGTTAGTGTGTGTTTGTGTGCATATCTGTGTGTATGCATGGTATGTGTGTCTGTGTGTATCTGTGTTTGTGTGTACATGGTTTATGCGTATCTATGTGTATGTAAATGTTTGTATGTGTAAGTGTGTGTGTGTGTGTGGTGTGTGTGTATTCTGACAGAGTTGGGGATTGAACTCTGAACCTCATGCTTGCTGATAAGCAGGTTCTCCCAAGGCCACCTTCAGTTTTTCTCTTGTGACTTTCCCCTTGACCTGCTCTCATTCCTTCATCAATTGAGAAGTCTGACACATCTGAATCTAATAAGCACTATTCTAGATACTCATAGAGCAGTTACACCGTTCAGTGTGTTACACCATTCAGTGTCGTCATGGTGGTTGAGAAGGCATTGTGTTCCAACAACCCATGCTATTTCCTGGTTTGAAAAGATGATTACCTCAGAAGATGAGCCACACTTTAGACACTGGATTCTTGCATGATGAAGAGAGCTATAAAGTCAGACAGCTTAGATTCAACTTCAGTTACAGCTATTACCTAGGACAAATTACTTCATTTCTCTATACTCTATTTTCCTATCCACAAAGTGTGGCTAACAATAATTGTCTCACGGGGCTGGGATTAAATGAAATAAGGTGTACATGGCTATGCACACTGATAATCCCAGTACTCAGGAGATGGAGGCAGAGGGATGAAGAGTTCAAAGCTAGCCTTGTCTACGTAAAACCCTATTTCAAAACAACAGTAACAGCACTCACACAAACACACCCATTCATACATACTTACACTCACATACAGTCACACACACCTGCACACACATTGTAAGTCTATAATAAGTGCTTAATAGCGTTGTTGCTCATTTCAGTGGTGATAAAGTTGGGAAGTAATCTCAGAACAAAACAGTCAACAACCAGAGTGAAGATTTTCTGTCACTGTCAGGTGAAAGTTTGTTTACAAATAACAGATTACTTGACTAAAAGTAGCTGAGACCATACAAATCTGTCCCTTCTTTCCACATGATAAAAAATTCAATGGTACATTGCTTGCTTGCTCAGCATGCAGGAACCCCTGGGCTATAGGAGACTCTGTTTTAAATAAAAAAAATCTATTTCTGTTTTTGTTTTTCAAGACCTGGGATGGACACCAGGGTCTTCTACATGTGAGACAAGAGTTGTACAGCCCATGGGTATTGTTGTTCTGAACCTCCGTGTCCTCCCTTAGAATGTCAGGCTGCAGTCAGCCTCTTGGTGGCCTTTCCCTCCTGACCCCAGCTGCTCCAGATCTCATACCCTCCGCCCACAAAACAGGAAGGAAACAGGAATTGGCTGCTCATCAATGGCCTCTCCTCCATTGTCCAGCAGGAAAATTGCCCAGTCATCCCCACCCCCTTTCTTACACACCCCAGACTTGCCCTAGGTCATCTCTTGGCTACTCAGACACTCCTGGAAGACCAGGAGTCTGAGAAGAGAATTTGCCCCTTTCTGTCACAGGGGTGAGAAGGATACAGACTAGCCTCTGCCACAGTATTTTACCTTGGTAGTTCCTTTCCAAAGGCTCCTTTCAGGAACCTATCCCTAAATATCACTCCTGCCACCAGGTGCAGTCTCAGGAGTGAAGACTGACCAGAGGTTCCCGATGCCCCCACCCCCAAATGTTCCAGAACAGGTCATTGTCAATATCTCTTAAAATGCAACAACAACAACACAATCAAAACAACAACAACAACAAGAAGCTGCTTGAGGCCTGAGCGGTCCGGGTTCTCATGACTGGGTTGGTGACTCATTCTTTGTCCCTTGTGTTTCAGAATTTCTTTCTCAGAAATCCCCTTGATCTCATCCCTGTTTTCTTCCGCTTCCATTAGGCAGATCAAATGTCTTAAATATCAGTTTCCAACTGGGCCAAAACACCCCAAGGAAAGGTAGGAGGGGGAGGAACTGAGGGGTGTGTGTGTGTGTGTGTGTGTGTGTGTGTGTGTGTAATGTGTATAAGGAAATACACAATTTGCATCTTAACTTTACTCAACTTACAAAGTAAAAACTGCACTATCACCTACATGCTAATTGCAGGACTTGGGTCTCTCTCCTTGACCCCTCAACTCCACTTCCCTCCTCTCTATAAGCCAACAAAACAAAACAAAAAGAGGAGGGGGTGGGATAAAGACATCCAACTACTGAGAAGCAAAGCAGATAGAGAGCGGTCAAATGTGAAGACTCCTCTCTACATCAGGGACAAGAAGACAAGGACAACATTCTTTTCTGCTCCCTAACTTTAAAGGACCCACATGGTTCGGTCTCCTTCTCTCTCTGTGCATAGGACTGGTCTAACCAGCTGCCCAGACCAGTTATCTATGACATAGATAAGAGAATCCCAAACACAAGGCAAGCCTTTCTCTTAGTCAAGTGTGTCAATGAAATGGACTTGAGCTGGATAGTTGGCCAATGATTATGCACTTTTGAAGAAACAGGATCAGAATCATCCCATGCCACCAAAACCACTACCAAATAATGAGTTCTACAGACATTAGGTAAGGATTTGGGGCCTTTATAGCCACAAAACAGTGGAACACAGAGTAGAGGACAGATAGATCTAAGCATGACCAACTTCCAAGAAGATTTCAAGACTTTAGAAAGATGTGGGGCTTGTGAGACACATGTGGATTGTATAGTGTTTTTTTTTTTTTTTTTAAGTTATCTTATTTATTTGTGTGTGTGTGCGTGTGCTTGTGTTTGTGTTGAGGGGGAAGGTTCCACACACATGCCACAGTCCACATGTCGAGATCAGAAGACAACTTTGGAGTGTCACTTCTCTTCCTCTACCACATGGAGGTCCCAAGAAGCCAACACAAGTCATTTGACTTGGGAGCAGGCCCCTTTACATACATGGAGCCACCTCACCTGTTCTGATTAGTAATTTGTTAGTTTATTTATTTTGAGACATTATTTCATATATCCAAGTTGGCCTCGAACTCACTGAGTATCCAAGGATGATCTCCAACTTGTTACTCTTGATTCCACCACAGGAATGCTGAGACAGGTGTGTACAGCGCCTGCATAGACTTTACATGACACTGGGATTGAACCTAAGGCTTTGGGCATGGTAGGCAAGCACTCTCCCAGCTCAGCTAAATAAAGCCTCAATGTCATCAAGGGCTCCTTGTTGAATGATGAAGCTTGTAGTCTTCAAAGTCCCTTCACAGGAACTTAGAGGATTCAGTTGCTTGACACTCTGTCCCCAGGAAAAGCACTGGTGATCCTGGCTTGAAATTAAGCTTTAAGCTCCCAGGAGTTCACTGAGTGACAGTACCACCGGGCACAACACACTGTTTCTATGCTGTCCCTGGTTTCTACTCATGAAGGAGGCCACATTCTCCAGTTGCTTACTGGCTTCCGTGACCTTGGATAAATTTGCACATGATCCGGCTAGAGTCAAACAAAGCAGGGAATCTATACGATGCCCAGAACTTGCCTACATGAACTATGAACGCAAGCTTCTGTTATTAAGTTGCTCCCATCTTGGTGTGGATAATCCCGCAACTGTGCACAAGTGCCTGAAGCTGTACACGAGCATTCTGGGCAGCTTCAGATAACATTTTCAGGAAAGGTCGGCATATGGTTTGTGGATTGCATAATAAATAGATGGTTCTCGGACCTTAACTTGAGAAATATTGTTAAAGCATTCCATTAGGGGATAATCCTATTAAATTAGAGAATTTGACAGAAGGGGGATTTGTAAAGGAATGTAATGTTCCGAGGGACATTAAATGTCTGTAAAAACACTGACTAGATCTGTAATAATAACTCCTTGAATTTGTGAGCTGTCTGTAAAAACATCAAGTGTTTAAACGTGCTGTTTTAAACATTGTACAATTATCAGGAAATTCTGCTGCCGACTGGAAATGAAGCATCTCTCTGTCTCTCTGTCTGTCTCTCTCCCTTCTTCTTCTCCTCCCCTTCTCCTTCTCTCAGGACTAGCACAGAGAATAATTCCATTAATTCTGTCTTTTGGTGGCTATACCTAGGCACTTACCATTTTCCTGGAACTTCCACTGCCCCTAATGGGACAGGGTATAACCTACAACACAAGCCTCCTCTGAAGCAAAGGCTTTCAAACACATTGATAATAAATTTCTGACATGTGTTTTGCCTGCATTAGAAACATGTTTGCTTAACTAAGGCCATGAGGAGGTGTTAGCCATGCAGGGGTCTGAATTTCACCTCAGCATGGTAAATCTGAATTTCTAGGTATGGAGAGTGAGCATGTACATGCTTTACTAGAAGCCCAGATGAGCTTTACCTTATTTATGTACATTAATAACTAAAAACAATTGCTCTGCCCGGTAACTGTTCATGTGCACGCACTCTGTGTGTGTCTGTGTTTGCTTTGACTTTTTGAGAGAGGATCTTGTTAGGGATCCTTGGCTGGCCCAGAACCCCTATGTAGCCCTCAAACTTAGGGCAAACTTGCTGCTTCAGGATCCTGAGTGCTGGGTGTACAGGTGCAAATCGACCTACCCAGCTCTGTGGAGAATTAAACTCAAGAGTCCAGAACCAGAGCTAAGCTATAGCTGACTGAGCTATAGCCCCAGCCTCATGGACATTTTTGAGGTGGCAGTTCTCTATGTAGCCCCAGCCTGGCTTCTAGATTGCAGTCTTTCTGCCACAGCCTCCCAAGTACTGGAATTATAGGCACATGCCACTATACTCTGGCAATTTTATTTTATCTTGAGACAGGACCTCATTCATCCCAGCCTGGCTTCATATGTAGTTGGGATGATCTTGATTTCCTAATCCTCCTGCCTTCCCTTCCTGAGGATTACAGACGTGTCTTACCATATGCAGCGCTGTGGAGCTATCATTCAGGGCTTTGTGTAATCACTCTGCCAACGGAGTTACATCCCTAGCCCCCATGGAGTAATTTTTTTTAACTGTCAAGATTATTGCATTAAAAAAAAAATACCTGGTGAACAAAACCTTTAAATAAAGGCAAACATACCCAAATTGAGTTTTCTTTTGCCATTACAGGTAGGAGGCACTCTCAGGGAGGCTAGTTTCTCCAGGTCCAGATTGGCACGCTAACTGGACACTCCTTGTCCTTCATTCTGTTGGAAGGCAGAGAGTAAGACAGCAGAACACCTCCCTTCTTATCTGGTGTTGCAGTGAAGAAGGTTTAAACTCAGAAGACTTATTTCAATGAGTCAAACCCATTATTCTTCCCTTTGAAAAGTTAAATTGAGTTCTGTGGTTGGTAACCAAACAGATTTTTACCTCAGTGACAGGATTAGCTTGCCTGAGACATACAGGCCAACAAGAAGCCTCACTCTCCGGGATCACTCTCAATTTAGGGACTCTCTGAAGCAATTGTGATGGTCGAATAGGCCCCTCTGTGGGGTGTATTCTGCCTTGGATGCAGCTTTCTGACAGGCTCTTCTGGGTGTGTAAAATTTTAAATCCTTTATAAACATCAATGATTGGCATAATTGGTGTAATTATAGGTATCTAAAAAGGAGAAAATGTCTGTGTAACAGCTGCCAATGGTTGGTTTCAGGAAACATGCAGTCACTTGTGGAGAGCTGGGCTCAGGGTATAAACACTTGGGTAATATTACTCCCAGAAGGACTAGCTTGAATCAGAGATGGCAGAGAGATAGGAGGAAACTTGCTCTCTTCCAAAAACATAGAGCCATGTGTGAACCAAAAGGAAGGAAAGGCCTGGAGGTTTCTGCATGTATGCAGAGCTAGACACCTACCACAGGCTGCTTACATCCAGGAGTCACAAGAGTGCAGATCTTCAGGGTCTTTTATCAGGCTTACTTTGTTTTAATTGTTCCAATAATTATGAGGCCTTTGCTAGTTACAGCAAGGGTTGTAAAGCCTTTAATAAGCCTCTGTTTTACATATGTTTTCCTTCTTAAAGTTGTGGGAGAAATGTGAAATACTTGGGTCTATGTTTCATTCATAAAATGCTCTAATTCTTTGAGAACTAGCCAGTTCTGTCAAGAAGACTGACTTACACCTGTGCACCTGGATGCTTACTCTTCCAGAGACCATGGACTGGAAAGGGGAGGGGAAGTAACTGGAAGGAGGATCCACCCTTCAGCAAGTTCTCCAACAGATTCTCAAGGCCTGTGACCAAAACGCAGCTAGTTACTGCAGGCTTCTTCGTCTTTTTTCTCAATATTCTTACTCTATTTTCTCTTTCTTTCTTTCTTTCTTTCTTTCTTTCTTTCTTTCTTTCTTTCTTTCTTTCTTTCTTCTTCCTTCCTTCCTTCCTTCCTTCCTTCCTCCTCCTTCCTTCCTTTCTCCTTTTGTTTTTTCTTTTTGGTCAAACTACCCATACTTTGCCAATGAATAGCTTTACATCTTTGTTTCAAATTGAGCCAAATCTAGTTGTCAAGAAACCAAGGACCATTTGTTCATAATATTTCAATCCTAGTGAAATTATATATCTACCTAAATGGGCGGGGACTTTCATGCTATAGTAGTGACTCTGACAAAGTTTGGAGTCATACATAACTCTATCTTGTGTGTGTGTGTGTGTGTGTGTGTGTGTGTGTGTGTGTGAGCGCGCACGCGTGGGCGCACAACTAGCTGCCTTTTGGTCACAGGTCTTGAGAATCTGTTGGAGAACCTGCTGAAGGCTAGATTCCTCCTTCTAGTTACTTCCCCTCCTCCTCTTTCCAATCCATGCATGTTACATGTGTATATACAATCAAATATGTATACCTATCTATATGCAGATGCATATGTCTACTTTACGTGTCCTCCTCAATCACTCTCTATTTTACTTTTCTTATTATCTTTTATTTTTTATATTGAAACAGGATCTCACCATGTAACACTGGCTATCCTGGAACTCACTGTGTAGACCAGGCTAGCCTCAACTCACAGAGTTTTGCTTGCCCCTGTCTCCCAATCACCATGTTCAACTTCCACCTTATTGTTGAGATAGGTTTTCTCACTGAGCCTGGAACTCAATGTTTTAGCTAGACTAGCCTGCTAGTGATGTCCAGGGATCTTCCTGCCTCTGCCTCCTGAGCACAGGGATTATATGTGTATATCATTACACTTGTTTTTTATGTGGACACTGGGGATCTGAACTCAGGTTCTCATGATGATTCAGCCATTGCATTACTGGTTGAGCCATCTCCGAGACCTGGATTGTTGATAGCTTTTCAGGGCATAAAAGCCTGTGAATTATGTAATGGTTGGTGGAATTGTTAGTCTCAATCTAGAGAGAGATTTCTTTTTAATTTAAGTCTAAAATCTCACAACCAGTGGCTCCATGGTCACCGAAGGCAGGGGGATTATTTTGTTTGTTTCCATTTTAAAAGCAGAATCTTTTAAGCACAACAGGTTAGAGAGGGAATGTTCTGGGGTAAGTTGGGCTTATCTGTCTAAAGTGCTGTATCTTGGTTACTGAGGTGCCTATATAAAAGTAGCGTCCTAGCTTGACATGGTGGCCACACCTTTATAATCCCAGCACTGGGGAGGCAAAGGCAGGCAAAGCTCTGTGAGTTTGAGGCCAGCCTGGTCTACATGGTGAGCTTTAGGACAGCCACAGTTACATGATAAGACTCTGTCTCCTGGTGGTGGTGGTAGAGCCCTCTTATATTGAGACATATTATTCTTTAAGTCTAGCCCAAAATATCTTTTGCCAATTTACTACATGGTAGAAAATGGAAAATGGTGTGGTCAAGCTGACATCACAGTATGGGAGGAAAACTAGTGAAGTGCACATTAATATGAGACTGTAACTTTTTACTGCCATCTAGTTATTAAAAACAATGGGGGCAGACTGGGAGGAGAGGAGGGAGGGGAATCAGTGGTTAAAAGCATTTGCTGTTCTTTCAGAGGACCTGGGCCCAGTTCCCAGCACCACAGGGTGGCTAACAATCATCTGAAACGCCAGTTCTGGGGAATCTGCTGCTCTTTTCTGGAGTCCTCAAGCATACCATGAAAGTAGTGAGCAGACACAGATGCAGGCCAAATAGCCATGTGCATACAATAAAAACATTGTTTTATTTATAAAAAATAAACCAACCCTTATCCTGGGTTCAGTTTTCACTAACACATATGTTGGGGATGGAGGGAAAAGGAAAAGAAAAGAGAGAGAGAGAGAGGGAAAGAGAGACAGAGAGAGAAAGAGAATAAACTTTTAAATGTGACTCTCTTCCTAAGTCACTTTCAGTTGCTTGGAGGGAAATGACACCCTCTCCCACCCAATTCCACAGCTTAACTTCTCCATTGTGTTTCCAGAAGGCATGGAGGGGCAGGCAGCACAGTTATCTCTCAACTTAATTCAGTTCTGGCTGTCACTGTGGATTGAGTAAACAGACATCTACTGGCCACTGATACATGGTCTTCTCAAGTCACCTGTGTGGGTCATTCTGAGAGCTTCATTCTTTCTCAGAAGATTCCATATTGAATTCTTTCTTGCCATTCTGATGTCTGCATCCCACATTTCTCCTCCACAGCCTTCCTATGTGTCTTAGACTTTTACCAAGTTGCTCTTGATCCACTGAGACTTATATTGAACAGTCAGAGGCTGTCTACAACCTCCCTGTCAGCTGACTGCCCCTTCCCCAACATCCCAAGCAGAACAATGCAGCTTCCTGAGCAGATGACTGGCTCTGAACACCAGCACCTCTTTTTGTGGGTGCCGATCTCTATGAACTGCTGTCTTGTAGGGTTCCCTTCAGATGCTCTGATCAGTTGATGTCAGCAAAGGACCAGGGGCTCACCCTGGGACTCCTAGACTCAGCCCCCCACCCTCCTTGGTCTAGTCTTAGGTTTACTTGAACTGGGGAAGGATTAACAAAGCAAATCCTGTTTGTGGTTGGATGTTGTGTCCTGGATGATCTAGTACAATGCTCATCTCTAGAGCATTGGCAATTTTTGTTAGAATGTGGTATATTTATTCCTGCTGTTTATCTTAAGACCTTGGTGCCAAAAGTAAGGCCTCAGGAAAAAGGATAAGTTCACCCAATAAAGAGAGAGCTACTGTGTTTGAAGACGGTACGCTGTGGGTAACACAAGAGAAAACAAGGCTGCCTCCAGCGTCTCAGGTCTCCTTACTATACGGAGAATTAAAAAAAAAGAATGAAAACACAGTGGGGACCATCAGACTCCAAGAGCAAAAGCAATAATGAAGGAAGTAAAGAATGTACTCAATTGATTAGTGGGTAGACACCCATGGTTGGTCTGGGAGTGGGCAGTAAATCCACCTGAAGGAGCTAGTTCATTACCAGGCAAGTGATGGGTGAGTGAACTGGGCAGGCACACTTGTCTTAACTGGGACCCTGAAGGTAAAACATGGAAGAGACTGAGCAGCAGTCTGCAGCATCTTGATGCTAAGTGAACACCTGCTCTATGTGCTTATGACAACTATGAGGACCTCAAAAGCTGTTTCCCCTAGAGTCCCGTGACATTTCCATATTCCCATACTTACTAGTTTCCTTGTAAGAAGGTACCATGATTTCATGTGATTTGAGCAAATCTCTGCCTTGATATCACAGAACCTAGGAAGAGTGAAGCCATTGATACAGAAATGAGAATCAGCCTGGTGGGTTGTAATGGAAGAAGAAGAAAATTAAAAAGACCAAAGAGTGTGGATCTTGGTCCTCAGATTCATTCATTTCAGTAGCATTGAAATTCCTCTTCTTTATCTCCAGGCTAATAGCAAAGCTATTTCTATAGTCATTCTTCTTTTTGATTCATGTATGTCATTATATGGAAATATCACCCAGCATGCTTTGCCTTGACTTGCATGCTGGAACAAACTACTCACTTTCTCTGGAGGATAAAATAATTGTCTCTGGGTCTGGAGATGGGGCTCAGTTGGTAGACAGCTTGCCTGAGTTTGATCTCCAGAGCCACTTCAGCTGGGCATGGGGGCTAACGTCTGCCATCTCAGCAAGTGGGAGGTGGAGGAAGTACTTGTCTGTATAGCAAGTTCCAGGGTAGCCTGAGATATACAAGACCCTGCTAGAACAACAAATCAGTAATTCGGTTTCACTCTAGGTCACTGAGGCAAGGCTCCCATTTTTATCCTCAACATGTGATGTTTTTTAACACCTGGAAATCTTCAGGGTGGAAAGTGGTCTAAGATCTACACCTGTAACTCTGAGATCCAGCTACTTTCCACTTCCGGTGCCTGAAGAGAAAAAGAAATTCTTGCACCTTTAAAAAGATCAGTATAAAATGACATCATGGTAACAGTAGAAGCCGGAAATCTTTTTAGCTAGTGTTTCTTTGACTTATCCATCTTATGTTTATTCACAAGAAAACAGTATTTTTTTTTTTTCTCCCCTGAGTTCTGGAACTTTTATCCTGGAACTTACTATGTAGACCAGGCTGGCCTTGAACTCACAGAGATTTACAAGCTTCTGAAGTGCTGGCATTAAAAGTATGCACCACTATACTTGGCTTGATATCTTGTTTCTAGTGTATAAATTATATAAAATAATGGTCACGATGACATTGTCCTGCACATTGATATATTGATAATGCTCACTTCCAATTATTCTTTTCCCTCTTCCCTCATGATTTTTCTTTCTCGGCTTTAAAAAAAAAATCAGGCCGGGCGGTGGTGGCGCACGCCTTTAATCCCAGCACTTGGGAGGCAGAGGCAGGCGGATTTCTGAGTTCGAGGCCAGCCTGGTCTACAGAGTGAGTTCCAGGACAGCCCGAGCTACACAGAGAAACCCTGTCTCAAAAAAAAAAAAAAAAAAAAACCAAAAAAAAAAAAAAATCAGTTTATTTTTTTAAACTTATGTGTATCTTTGTGTGTGTGTGTGTGTGTGCTATGTGTGCAGGTATTGACAGAGGCCCAAAGAGCACACTGGTGCCTTGGGCCTGGAGTTACGGAAGTAACTGTGATGGTTGTGAGCCACACCATGTGAATACTGGAAACTGAACTCCAGTCTCTGAAAGAGCAGCAAGTACTCTTTAGGCCTTGTTTTTTCATCTTTTTAAGACAAACTGTCTTGGAGCCCAGCCGAGTCTCAAATTTCCTATGTAGCAGAGGCTGATCTTGAACTCAGTCATTCTTCCTTCATGTCCTGAGTGTTAGATTGCAGGCAGGCAATGCTACCAACTGCAACCCTGCGCTCTTTGGCTAAACTATTTGAGAAACACAGAGAACTTTCCAGGGCTTTGGTAACCTACTTCATTTCCTGGATTCACTGAGGAGGGGCTAGGTCAAAGACAGACTTCTGGCCCTTCTGTCTCGGGGAGGAACAAAGTGCTGTGTGTTTTGAGACTACAGGCCCCACAACTTCCCAGGATCTTTAGATAAATTATTCAAAGTCTGCCTTCTCCCGGGAATGGCAAACAGGAGAGATAAAAGACCCACATAGGGAGTGTGGGAAAGGGGGGTGAGAAAGTGAGAGGCCCAGGGATGATGAGGAGTTGCAGGAAACTATTTTCACAGGTTTTAGGTGCCAGAGTTGAGGGAGTTAGGACAGCCACTGGTAAGAAGGTGACAATTAACCACACAGACAACAGGACTTAATTGATGCGTTAAGCCGGCACTGCCTGCTTGGCTCTTAGAAAAGCAGTTGCCTGCTCCTTACTTGGATGCCTTCACCACATGCTGTGCATTCACTACAGAAGGAGCGTGCTAAAGCTGACAGACAGGGTTTCCATTTCCCTCCCTCCCTCCGTCCCTCCCTCTCTCCCTCCCTCCAAACTGCATGCTGGAGCAGGAAATAGGGAATTAATTGTATTGAAAATAACTAAAGAAGCAAGTGGGCTAAGTAAATGATACTTCATTTGTTTCTTCTGTCCGAGTCACTAAAAATAAAACCAAAATCAGATATTGATGTCATTGGAGTGCCTTAGGGGCAGAGCAAAGTAAGTTGGTGTATAAATGAGTTGTAACTTTGGCCTTCACCACAAAGTCTGCAGGTTGAAGGACAGGCCCCTGCTGCAAAACTCATGCCCCGACTTGACTTGTGCCTGGCATGTTGGCAGGACTCCATTAAACCAATTGTCTTGAATGGAAACTGTCAGAAGAAAAGACAATGGGCTAAATTTGTTATCACCTGTACCTATGGATACAGGTTATCTCATAACTAAGGCATAAACCAGACTGCAGAAGCTACAAAAGCCCCTGGAAATTCAGTTTAGTGATGTGAGGTTTTCTTCTTCTTTTTAACATTAAGCAGGAAAACAACACATGCAGGAAACCATAAAACCCTTCAAGTTAACTGTAGCAACGGCCAATCTCATTAGGATAGGATGGTAGTCTAGAGCCTCTGCATAAAGGTATTCTGAATAACTGGCAGTCTGAACACTAACCCCACTTTTGGATGACAGAGCAGAAGATCCATTCTGATACTTAGATCATTTCTGTTCTTTTCTGCCATGCTGACTCCTGACATTAAAACTGTGCATTCATATTTTAACACACATTTGTTGAACTAATATGTAAACACACATACATGAATTACTTAAGCTTGCATTTCCAACTGAGATGGTACAAAGACATCCTTGGGGAAATGGATCAGAGCTGAAGGAAGGATGTGGGGGATGAGATGACCGACAATCTTTACCAAAGACTCAAGGCCTCCAACCTAGGTTTTTCTATTACTCAAATGGGGACACCTATTTTGATTGTTTTTGTTGCTTATTAATTTTTATTAATTTTCATTTTTGTTTCATTTTCCTTTCCTTCCTTCTTTTTCTTTTCCTTCCTCCTTTCTTTTTGTTTGTTTGTTTGTTTTGTTTTGTTTTTCAAGACAGGGTTTCTCTGTGTAGCCTTGGCTATTCTGGCACTCACTCTGTAGACCAGGCTGGCCTCGAACTCAGAGATTTACCTGTCTCTGCTTCCCAAGTGCTGGGAATTAAGGCATGTGTGGCCAATCAGCCCCTGGCTTGCTTTTGTTTTCTAGAGACAGAGTCTCACTACATAATAGTCCTAACTGTTCTGGAATACACTTTGTAGGCCAACCTGGCCTCAAACTTGATCTTCAAGCAATCCTCCTGTTTTTGTCTTCTGAATGATGTGCCACCATACTTGGAGAGAAACCAGATCTAAGTTCATTCCTGGGCTCAGGAACTAAGATTACAGTGCCCCTTCCCTCTTTTTGTCTAGTTTATTAAGTTGGGTGCTGGGGCTCCAACCCAGGGTCTCATACATGCTAGGGCAAGCATTCTACCACTGAGTCACGGCCCCACCCTTCTTTCCCTTCTGACTCTATGATCTCAGGCTTATTACTGAATCATCTCCAGGTCTCCTTGTAAAAAGGGTGGTATCAATCTTTTGCCTGTATACTTATTGAGATCATGCTAACAGACTGTGAGGGTAGTCATTTTCACTTTGGTTTGCACTGGAATATATGGAGAACGTAGACTGTGGTCTGGTTCTGCTCTTTTAAAAAGAGTCCTGGCCGGGGAGAGAGTGTAGGGGATAGATTTGATCAAAACCTGCATTGTATATTTGCATGAAATTCACTAACAATAATTTAAAAATCTATTAAAGAAATAAAAGGAATTCTGGGCTGGGACTTAGATCCATGGAAGAGAAATTACATAGCATCCCCCAGACTCAGGGTTCAATCCCCAATATCTCTCTCTCTCTCTTTCTCTCTCTCTCTCTCTCTCACACACACACACACACACACACACACACACACACACACGCTCACACTCCCAAACCATTCATAGGCTAGGCTGGCCCCAGACCTACTATTTAACCAAAGATAGCCTTGAGCTTCTCCTCTGATCCTCCTGCCTCTACTGGCATGGCATCAACAACAGGTCTGTCTTATTGTGATACTGGAGGCCAATCCAGGGTCTCATGGCCTCCTGTGTGCTTTGCAAGCACTTAACAACCGGGCTCCAGTCCTAGCCTTGTCCTCAAGTCATACTAATATCGAGGATCTGAGTAGCTGACAGCATATTTATTGTTCTGTAGTGCTGTCTGATTTCTCTGTTGCTGGCACTGTGGTTGGCTTGCACAGACTTTAGCTTTTTAGAATCAGCCACGAGGTGAAGGGCTGGTACTTAATGATCAAAGATTGCTGCCAGGCATTGCTGCATGTGTTCCACATATGGGATCACATTCAATCCTCACAACAGCTTTCTCTGTCAGGTAGCTTTCTGCCGAACGTTTCAGAGGTGAGGCTTGAAAGGACTAAGAAACTTGACCACAGTCCTCCAGCCGGCTGACCTCAGAGCCAGTATTCGGACATAAGATTTTTCACTAAATTCCAAACTACTTGCCACACACAGCACAAAATACAAAAATTTTGGGAGATAGATATATTCCAAAAGCTTGAAGAACAGGTTTTGAGCAAGAACTCACTGGAAAGTAAGTGTGGAGAAACAGGCATTAAAGGGTCAATCCTGCTCTAGGTTGTTGGAGCTATCTTGAAACTCACTGTATGAGCCGGGCGGTGGTGGCGCACGCCTTTAATCCCAGCACTTGGGAGGCAGAGGCAGGCGGATTTCTGAGTTCGAGGCCAGCCTGGTCTATAGAGTGAGTTCCAGGACAGCCAGGGCTACACACTGAAACCCTGACTCGAAAAACCAAAAAAAAAAAAAAAAAAAAAAAAAAACAACTCACTGTATGGAACAGGCTGCTGTGAACTCACAGAGACCCACCTGCCTCTGCCTCCCGAGTGCTGGGATTAAAGTGTGCTCCACCATCCTGAGAGAGTTTATGGTAAAGGCTTCACGCTACAGTGGTAGGTTGTGGAGACTGAAGGAAGTGAGCCACCACCATTTTGTGCAGGACTCTGACAAGCTGCATGTGTACTGAGTACCTCACCCTGGACCAAGGGTAATAATGATGGTTAGTGCAGTCTGAAACACCATGCAGATGTCAAAAGATGCTCATACCACCCACACGAGCTGCCCGACTCAGCTTCCAAATGGTGGGTGGGGTGAAAGTACAGACAGACAAGCTGCCCACCCCAGCTTCAAATGGTGGGCAGAGTGAAAAAAAAAGAAAAAACGACATGAATTTTCAGGTTGTTTTCTAAGATGAATCAGAGAGGCTGGGTAAATGCAAGAGATCAGAGGCCAGGGGTGTATTTATAGTCCTAGGGCCAGGGCTGTGAACCACAATCAACAGGAAAGCCGGAGAGGCTCCAGCAGTTGAGACTGCTTCCTGTTCTTCCAGAGAACGTGAACTGAGTTCCTGGTATGGAGTTAGGTAGCTCACCTGCCTGTGACTGCAGTTCCAGACAATCGGACACCTTGCTATTGTGAGGCCCCTTGTATGCACATGGGCACACCACACACAGACACTTCCATAAAATAAATCTTTAAAAAACAACTCAAAAGTACCCATAAAAAAAGAAAAAAAGATAGAAAACTTCCACCCTGAGAAATCTAACAGATTTGGGTTCTTAGGTTTTCTGGAAGTTTTCTTTTTTAAAGGGACAGCACCGCCATGCCCTGCTTTCCAAATCCTTCTGTGTCATCCCTCGGTGGGTTAGGATCTGTGATGAGAGGATGTGGTGGGGGGTGCACACCTTTTGGCCCAGCACTCACTTCCAGAGACAGGAAGACCCTTGAGTTCAAGGCAGTTCCCCTCTACTGAGGGAGTTTCAGGACAGCCAGAGCCAAACAGAGAAACCCTGCCTGAAAAACCAATAACAAGAAAACAAACGATTTATGATGAAGCACTCTGACTCTATACAGCAGATAAACTGAGTTGTTGACCTTCCAACTCTGCTCTTTCCTCAGGATACCCACTCAGCCCAGTGTCAGCAGAAACCCGAGTCCTCTGCAGACCCTCATCCCACCAGAGCAGTCTGAAGGCTATTTATTTATTTATTTATTTTTTTAAATTTTACTTTATTTTTTTTCATGGCACTTCAGGGCATTCAGCTAGGAACTGACATGGTGACAAGTGTCACGAATCCACACTGCTGATTGAGCACAGGGCCTGAAGCTATGTCTTAAAAACAGAGGAAAGCTAGCTCTTTTCTGCTGAGCTGCAGCATCTGAAAGTCACCGTAAAGTGGTTTTCTAGATCTATTTTGCCTTGCACAGTCTGGCATGTAAGTATCCTTTCTGAATGCAGGGTTTGAGTGGTTTACATGTGCCACACCCCTGCTAGGAAGCACACAGTATCATTACCTTAAAGAGAAAAGAGTAATGTAACAGAATTCCTTGTTTTCTTCAGGGGCCTGGGACTGGAACCCAGGGCCTCCAGCATGCTAGTTAAGTGCTCTGCTACACATTCACCCTGAACCTTGGGATTCTTAAAAAAAAAAAACACACATGAAAGCATCTGTTTGCTCTTCCATGCAAAGTCAGGGAAAAATAAACAAGGTTGTAAAGCCTACAAAAATACAAACATATTCAAAAATATGCATCACTTAAGGCCTTAAACTCAGAATCCTTCAGCCTGGCCTGTCTCTCACATGCTTGGATTATACCACACCCTACTGACCTTTGTATTTGAGAGAAACCCCCACCCCAAACCTAACAAAGCAAGTCTAAGTATTTTTTTTTTTTTCATCTTGTAACTATGGAAGGCTTTTCTTCTCCAAGACTCTAAGCTATCTCTCCATCCTAACGATCAACCATTAAACAAGGAGATTAACTCTTTCCTAAAGTTCTTTTAAAAAAAGGAAAATTTACAATGCCATATTGTTTCAAGGTCCCTGTGTAGGGTAGAATGGTATTTTAGGATCTATAGCTCAGTGGTAGAGTGCTTGCCTGGCACCCACAAGGGCCTAGACTTAATCCCCAGTACCACCAATGCACTACACTTACACAAGGTAGTACTATAATAGGAGAGCCAGTACATTAAAACTCAATATACAGAAGCTTACATGAGAAAAGGGAAGAAACTAAATCCTGCCTCTCAGAGAGAAATGATAATGAAACAATATTATTATTTTAGAGAGGGAATTGCTTTTTTAGGGTTTTTTTTTTTTTTCCCTTGAAAGCTTCTTGCAAGTATGTAGTGTATGTTGATCACAGCCAACCGGCCCTCCCCTGCCCCAAGCAAATGGCTTTTTACTGTGCAAAAATGCTTGCAGTACTGGTCTTTAAGTCTTCTTTCTGTTGTGATCCAGGATGCCAGGATCTTGCCTAGAATGGATTGTTTCCAAATGCTGCATGTTAACCCTTTCTCTCCAGGGCTGAAAGACTAGGAACTATGGAAAGCACACATTTGTGAAGATGAGCATTTGGAAGGGAAGATGACTTCTATTTGCCCATGGAGACTGTTGATCTACTAAAATAAACAGGAAATTCTGACCAGCTGCATGCAGGCCTCACTAATGCTGTGTCTGGTGCTTATAAAATCTATACACTCTCCTACTTGGGGTGCTATTCCAGTTGTGAGCAGGTAGGCTATATTTTACTTACAGTGACACCCATGTTGGGCGTGGCACAAATGAAGAGCTTAGGGCCATAGTAACTTTTGTTCTGGAAACAGAGTCTCAAGTAGTCCGCTCAGGCCTTAGACTCAGGATCCTTCAGCCTGGCCTGCCTCCCAACTATTTGGATTACACCACACCCTACTGACCTATGTATTTGAGGGGACAACTCCCACACCCCCACACCTAACAAAGCAAGCCTAAGTTGTAACTATCGAAGGCTTTTCTCCTACAAGACCTAATGATCTAACAGGCTCATTTGTTCTTGGTCTGTGCAAAACAAATCTTGGTGTGTAAAGGGGATGGTGGCTTAGAAACACAAAGCAAAAATAAATTTAAAAAGTTCAGCCAGCCAGGGTTGAGCGAAGAAGCCTGCCCTTCCCCCCCTTAGAAATTTCCAGACAAAGGGTGCCTGCTGATGTACCGTGGATGCAGAGAATTCCTCGAAGGCGTGCAGAGGGTTGACACACACGTGGCTGATGTCATCACTCGGGGTCAGGCATGCCAAATCTGGCCAAGAGGAACTTAGTGTTTGCCATTAAGATGGCTTAACCGTATCAGCTCGAGCTCCCAAGCCACCACAAAGCAGCAGTCTGCAGTGACAGGAGGGATCTCAGGAATAAGGATGACAAAAGTCAAGATTTAGGGTTCAGTTCCAGCTGATTTTATTTCCTTCTCAAAAAAAGTTATTTACAGAAGGTATATAGCAACAACCTGACAGGCAGTGACGGACAGGATTAGCGGCATGATTTTTTTTTTTTCTTTTTTCTTTTTCTTTCCCCCAAACATTGCTTTTTTTTTTTTTTCTTTTTTTCTTTTTGTGGCCTTGAATTTTAAGACAAATATTCTACACGGCATATTGCACAGGATGGATGGTTTAAAAAAAAAAAAAAAGAAAAAAAAAAAAGGAAAAATAAAAAGAGTTTAAAAACAAAAACCCTTAACGGAACTGCCTCTTAAAAGGCAGGGGTCCTCGTGCCTGTCATGTTATATTAAACATACATACACACAATCTTTTTGCTTATTATAATACAGACTTAAATGTACAAAGATGTTTTCCACTTTTTTTCAATCTTTAAACACAACAGCTATAAACCTGAACACATATGCTATCACCATGCCATAAGACTAAAACAATTATATTTAGCGACAAGTAGAAAGGATTAAATAGTCAAATACAAGAATGAAAACGCAGTACATAGTGTCGCGAACTCAAATCGGCATTTAGATAGATCCAGTGGTTTAAACGGCACGTTTTTGCTTTATAAAAAAAGTGCAAAAAAGATGTGGTTTACAAGTTAAAGCTACAGAATCCCTTTTTGCTGTGAATGCACCAGTTTTAAAACCTCTGGACAGAACAGCAATTCGTTTAAAAAAAAAAAATCTGTTTTCTTTAAAGCATTATGGTGCTGGGCTGAACTCTCCTCCCCTTTTAAGACCGGGGGTTGAAAGGTGGAAACCGGTGGCAGGTTAAGGGATACTGTCACTTTAAGAAGCCTGCAGATTGAAGTGTAAACATGGAGAAACCAGGGGCTGATTTTTCAAACTGTGTGAGATATTAACCAGCCACCCTATTATAAAATCAGGAAATCCAAACAGCGATTTACACCGATTAACACCCCCTTTATATATTTTTTACAAAAATACACTGAGAAAATAATCAAACGTTTTCATCTCTCTTGTCTTTTTTTTGTTTTTTAAAAGTGTCAAAAGTCTACATTTAAATATAAAAAATTAAAAGTTAAAACTCTAGCCCTTCAGTGAAGGAGACGTAAAATGGCGTGGGTAACAATACTAGAAAGAAAAAAAAAAAAACCCGAAGAAAAAGAAAGAAAATAAAAAGGAAGATAAAGAAAGAAATGAGGTCAAAAGACAAGAAAGCAAAAGAAAAGGGAAAAAAGGGGGGACAAAAATAAGAAAACTGTTTGGCCAGTATAAATACGTCCACATATAAAATGGCATCTGATTACATTTACAAGGGAAAAAAAAAATACAAAGATGGAGCGTCCGTGAGGGGGTAAAAAGAAACGGGTCTTCTCAATTACACCTATAAAGAATAAACACACACGGAGAAAAAATTTGGTCCTGAATTGTGGTTTTTCAAAAGTCCAGCACAGATTTGAGTTGCGTTTGAATCCTTTTAAAGAGTTAAGAATGAAAAGGAGCTGGTGATCGGTTCGTTGTAGGAATCAAACATAGCGCCATCTATCCGCTTTTTATATTATCCTACACTATTTTAAAAACTGCTCAACAGTCTTATACAGAAATCTTCAAAAGATAGACAGGATAACATGCTATATTAACCCCACCAGTGAAATAACTCAACACCATCACGATTCCCATTAAGAGAAGAAAAAAATTTCTTTCCCCCCCGAAACCACTCCGCGGCCCCTGGACCACATCCCACAGTCTCCTGTCCTCCCGCCGGCTCTGGGTAGCCTCACCTCTCTCAATTTTTTTTAAAAATTCTTTATTTTTGCACAGTCCCCAGGCGGAGGCCCGGGGACTCCAACGCCCTCTGTGCTCCGGGTCCTTCTGCGTCCCAACCAGGCTGCTGTGGCTTCCACGAGGTCCCCATGTCCATTTCCGAGGCTGGCCTGCTGCTCCCAGCATATCTCCTCCAGCTGCAGGGACAAGGAAGGGGGGAAAAGGGGGGGAGGGGGAGGAAAAAGAAAGCCAGCCCCGGACTTCGCCAGCGTGGAGTTTCTCCATGCCAATGCTCCCCTAAGCCCAATACATCTTGGCCAAACACATCACCCCGGAGCCTTCTGTCTTCATTGCAGAAAAAGAAAATTTAAAAAGGGGAAAATACAAAGAGAATACAAAGAGGGGGTGGGTAGGAGATGGGGCACGCTGGATTTCCCCCCTCCTTTCTTGACCAAGAGGCAAAATAAAATCAAACAAGAAATCACCGAGGCGAGAGGGGGGCAAGATTCCTTCGGTCTTTAGAAGCTTTGCTTGGCTTCTTTTCTTGCTAGGGGTGCAACCAAGTCCGGAAGCTTGTTGGAAGGGGAGGGGGAGTCTCTTCAAGCAAAATTGGGGAGGAAACTCGAAGTAGCTTTTCTAGCCACCACCAACATCAATAAAAACAACAAAAAAAAAGATCACCCCCACCTCTACTCTCCGCCTCCTCGAGCCCCCAGCCCTGAGAGTGGGGGATGGGAGCACGGGTCCACTACACCCCCGTGCTCCTTCTCCAACGGTGGGACGTGGTCCAGGCCAGCCCTATGCACTTTTTCTTCCTTTCCTTTTCCCCTTTCTCCTTACACTCTCCATCTATTCTTTTTTTCCTCTTTTTTTCTCTTTCTCTTTCTTTCCTTCTTTCTTTCTTCTTTTTTTTAATTTTTTTTGTTTTGTTTTTTGTTTTCCTCTCTCCTCTCCTGCCTCCTGGCTCTCCTTCTTCCCGGGCCGCGCTCCCTTCAGTAGGTGAAGACCAGGTTGGAGATGCTGGACTCCAGCCAATCTCCCGAGATCATTTCGCTCACCTCGGGCGTGCAATAGTCCGGGAACTCGAAGTGGGAGCCTGAGCCGGGTTCGAAGTTAAAATCCAGGTCCCGATCGAGCGCCGATGAGGAGCTGAAACTGCCCAGGGACATGCTCTCAAAGTTTGAACTGGGGTTCAGGTCGAGCAGGTCGTCTTCGAACTCGTCGTCGGACGACGAAGAGCCCGAGGAGGAAGAAGAGGACGAGGAGAGCGATGAGGACGCGTGCGAGGGCGCGCTGGACGGGGCGGGCGAGGCTGCGCGTAGGCTGGCGTAGCCGCGGTGGTCAGCGGGCGACCGGCTGGCGGCGGGCGATGATGCTGCGCTGCTGCGGCCGCTCAGACTCCGACCATCGGGCGAGCATCCCGGGCCCCCATCTTCGTACAGCCCCAGTGGATCGCTGGGGTCGGCGCTCGTTGCCAGGCCCCCGACGGGGGACGCCGAAGCGCCCAGGCTTCCGAAGAGGTATACGCGCTTCACTTTCTTGTCGGCAGGGTGTTTGGCGGGGGTGGCCAGCGCGCTGGACGGTGAGGAGGAGGTGGCCGGGTGGCCGCGCTGGGAGTCCGCACCTTGTAGATGGTCGCGGGCTCCCCCAGGGGCAGCAGGGCGGCCTGCTCCGGAGAGAACGATGCAGCCGCCTTGCCGCCGCCCGCCGGGACCAGCTTGGCGTGGGGCTTGCCGACCGAGTTGCCCGCCACCTTGGGCCCGCAGCTCTTCTTGGGCGCGGGCTTGGAGCTGCCGCCCGCGCCACCCCCCGCGTGGCCGCTGCTGCCCGCGACCTTGTCGCCCTTCTCCCCAGGCTTGGCTGTGGCCGCCGATCCCGCGCCCGCGTTGCCCGACTTCACCTTCTTTCGGGGCCGGTACTTGTAGTCAGGGTAGTCAGCCATGTGCTTGAGGCGCAGCCGCTCCGCCTCCTGGATGAACGGGATCTTGTCGCTGTCCTTGAGCAGCTTCCAGCGTTTGCCCAGCCGCTTGGAGATCTCAGCGTTGTGCATGTCGGGCGACTGCTCCATGATCTTGCGCCGCTCGATCTGCGACCACACCATAAAGGCGTTCATGGGCCGCTTGATGTGGCCACTGGGCGTCTTGCACCAGCTGGGGTCGTCCGCCTTGCCGCCCGTGGACGCGGTGGAGCCGGGCGTCGGGGAGGACGCGATGCCCAGCTCCAGGCCGGCGCCCGAGTCCGAGCTCTCCCCGGCCAGAAGAGCCTCCGTGTTCTCCGCGTTGTTGGTCTGTTGTACCATGGCCCCGGCTTGCCGGGCGCCCACGCGCGCTCACACGCTCGCGGCGCGGTCGCCGGGCCCTGCGGGCTCCCCGGGGCGGAGACCAGGGTCCCCTGAGCGGCGCGCGGGCCAGGGGCGGCCGCCTCCCGCCGCCAACCTAGAGTCCCCGAGGCCCTCCGTCCTCCCTCACCGCTGAAGTGCTCCCGCGGGCACCGAGGCTGGAGTCGGCCGCGGCGAGGAGTTTCTCCAAACGTTGGTAGCCGGAGTATCTTCCAAACGCAAGTTTCTCGCCGCCTCCGGGGCAAGTCTTTCCCCCACCCCTTTCCCTGAAGCAGTCGATTGCAGTTCACGAGAGCTCGCGGTAGCTCAGGAAAGCGACATCGTCTCTAGCGCCTAAGTCCCTTTCCTGCAGTGCAAAGCCAAAGCGACTCTGGCTCTGGGACTCTCTGTGGGCGGAATCGGCGCTGAGGAGTTGGTGCAATTATTTTGTTGCAAGGTAGGAAGCCAAGAAGCTTGCATGCAACAGACCGGCATGAATAAATGTATGTTTCTCCCTCCCTCCTGCAAGAAGGGGAGCTGGTTACCGGCAGAGTTCCCCCACTGCAGACTCTCTAAGAAACAGCGTGCAAGAACTGGAAACCGGGAGGGAGACGGCCCTGTTCCCCTCACTCTGTTTCTCTGGCTGCAGCTTAGAGCAGACCCCAATTCCGCCTCGCGCTTCTTTATCCCTTCGCAGACAGCCAATCAGCCGCTGTAACTAACGCTTCCTCGTGCCAAGCCCCTCCCCCGTCCTTCCCATTGGCTTGGAACCCGATGCAATAATAATCTCCGCGTGCAATGAGAAGCTCCAAATCTGACCTCATTCCAATTTACAGAGCAAACTTTTTAAAAGGGCTAGAAGTACAGCTGAGATTTCTGCTGCCTCTCCCCCCACCCCTTTTGCTGGGTGCGTGCGCGTGTGCGTATTGTGTGTGTGTGCGCGCGCGCTCATGTGAAGAGGATGTTAATGCATGAAGTTATTAAGGGAGAGACGGAAATGTATTCTAGCCATTATGTTAGATAACAAGGGGCTTGGAGGGGGGGTAAGGGTGAAATACTGTAAATGGAAGCTTTCTGCTTAAAAGCCGAGTGATTATTTTTATTAGTTCTTTTCAGCCCAGGAATAAAGAATCTGCCTTTGGTGCAAAAATCTCTTTTCTTAGCCCCTTCTTAAAGCTAGAGATGTAAGTGGGGGGAGCCACAATAATAAATCAATGGATATTGAAAACCATTAAGAAAGTGGTACCTAGACACCTGTCATCACAATTATTTTAACAACTCTAGGTACAGAACAGACATTGGTGTATTGTGTAAATCCCTTCAGGATGCTATCTGGCTGCTGTTTGTGAAAGGCAGTTTTTTTTTTTTTTTTTTTTTTTCTCAGTAATTGCTTACTCTTTTTGCCAAACAGAGGTTAACTAGTTATTTAATGATTTCAGCTCCCCTATAAATCCTGGGTAGGCCAAACAAGATTTTCTGCGGAACGCTAAGGCAGTGGTCCATAATTACCTCAATAAGAGACTTTGTGTGATTTTTGTATAGGCCGATCATGGTGAATACAGGATGGGATTGACTTCATTTTCTAAATGCTTGTTTTCCACAATTTCCAAAGGATAGATGGGTTCATTATCTGCTCACCTCCCCCCCCCAGAGGCGCCCCCTCTGTTTCTTACCCATTTTCTCCTGTGTCTGTGCTACTTGAAGCAAATGGGCCTAAAAGACCAAGGAGAAGAGAAAGGGGGTGGCAAAGGAAAGTGGGGCTGCTGGATCCATCTCAAGCCCCACCCCTGATCTTTCTTTCTGGGTTTCAGTTGTCCACTTCTTCTGTGCTTTGGGAAGCTGATGAGCTTCTTTATAGAGGGTTTGTGTTAGTGGCAGGTGAGTGTGTGATTATAAACCACTGATGTGTGTCCTGAGCCCTCTGTGAATCCTAATACGAGTTCCTTCCTAATGCAAATGCCACTTCTAGTAAAAGCAGCTTGATGCTCAAGAGACTAAGATGGAAGGGTGGTCACTGATGGTGAAATGTCATCAAAAGCCCATTTGGTGGTCCCTATTTGTTACCACAGCACTTGGGAGGTGCCATCGGGAAGATCAGGAGTTCAAGGTCATCCACTGCTACTTAAGAATTCCAGGACTGCCCCAGCTACAGGAGACCTTGTCTCAAAGAGCAAACACATGGCAGATAGTATTTAGAATACAGAATAACTTGGTCACACAATCACCCTTTTCCCAAGATCTGAACATTAGGATTCTAGTAAAAACTGACTTTTCTTAAAATGATAATAAACTGATTTTCATCAGGCTAAGTGACAGAGGAGTCCAACTTAGAATCAGCTCTGGATTCACTGCACAGTAGTGCTGGGTGGTATATTTCCATTTATCTTGTCACACTTTCAGAGTACATAGGCTGGAAAGAGGCCTAGGGTGTCAAGAGTTAGACATTTACTGGAAAGAATACCCTATGGAGACAGCTGATTGGGACTCTAAGATCAACCGCAGGCAAGAATGTTTTTGTGGGTAAAAGCAAGTAATTTTTTTTTTTTTTTTGACCATTTGCTACCCATCACAGCCCTTTCTTAATTCCCAGAGGAGGAAATCCTAAAATAGCATGCACCCCCTCAAAAAAAAAAAAAAAAAAAAAAAAAAACCTCCACCAAGACAAGTATTTTGCACAACAAAGGCAAGACATATATGTTTTTTTCTGATACCCACAGATGACATCCTTAAGATGCCATCAACCTGGCATCTGGCTTATCTTAAAAGCTCTATTGTCTACAAAATCAATATTTTTATTATGACAAAAGTAGAGTAGATGTACTCCCTGTAGAATCTGTACTAAATAATGTGGGATGATCTGGTAAAGATGAGTGTTGGTGTAATTGGTGGTATTTCCAATGGTGTAAATCAGCCATCATAGTTACACTCATGCTTAATGCACAGATTTATTTAAAAAGCATATCAGAAAAAGTAGTTCCCAGCCTGATTCTTTTGTTAGATGCATCTCAGAAAACCAACAGATTTTATAAGATAGGTTTAGTTAGTAACATTTTAAGTTAATTAATTAATTTGCGTATTCGAGTCAACTGCTTGGTGCTGTGCATAAACGGAGGTCAGAGGGCACTGGGGTCAGTGCTCTTCCACTATCTCGGTATGGGAATTGAACTCAGATCATCAGGTTTGGCAGGAGTCTACCAACTGCACCGACTCATCCACTGTAAAAGGGTTTCCTCTCCCTTGACTATGAGATGCACCCTGTGTCTATGGTTCTCGTAGGACTGGTGAAATGTGGGTGGTTACATCCATTGACCTAATTACACCATTGTACAATATAAGTCTGTGAGTATATACTTGACTGCTTGGACTTATTGAAGTGTGACTGTTTTAGTCTTAGAGCATGTAAACGTGACAAAACAGGTGACAAACAGCTTTTAATTAAAGTCATTTATGCACAGGACCAAGCAGTTGACTCTAATACGCAAATTAATTAATTAACTTAAAATGTTTTATCCCCTTTCCCCTAAAGCCTTAAAGGCCTTTTGTCCTTTGATGGCATATAGTATAACCACCAGTAAAGTAGGCATATACCAGAATGTATTGGACTTAATACCAAATAATGGGAGAAAGGTTTCTGGGTCTCATTACCTAATGTCCTAAGCTCTGTAATCAGTTCTCCATCACTGACCTTCCCCTCCCCCCCAAGATACAGGCTATTTGGTGGCCCCTTAGTAAGTCAGTACTCAATGTTCCTTCTCTTGGCTCCCCTTGTAGTTGTATGAACAGAGAGTCAGGATTGTTTTGCAAACAAGTCCTGCCTTAGAATAATCAACTAATGGTCTTTATTGGAAATGATATTAGACCTTTCACATTTTGAATTAAGGCAGATATTTATTTTATTCCATTAAATGCAGTCCACTCGGCATGAGAGTGTAATATCTGCTAATGTGTTTCTCCTGCTCCTACACACCTGCACAACAGAAAAACCTCACATCTACAAAATGGTATGTACGGGGTACGGATGAAAAGATTTACCTCCACTTCTTAATGTGTTCCTATAGCACAGAGGGAGGAAAATCTGGATGGAAATTAGTTTCTCCAATCTGGCTTGGCACTCTTTTCCAAGATTCGTGCTTTGCTTTGGCTGTAGAAACTGATTGTATGAGCCCCTCTGGCTTTGAGCATTCAGTTCAAATAAACAGAGGTGGGGAAGCCTTGCTAATTTTGTTGACTGGAAAGTGCTCTGGGAATCGAATGCCATCAGTCCTGTTTTCAGTTCCACCCCTCACTGGGGCTGATTTTGCTCCCCCCACACCCCAACCTCTTGCACTCCATCCTTGGTGCTGAGGAAGTTGTATTGAAACTGGACTAGGAGAAGGCGACTCTATGGAAACAGTAATTCTTAGGTTTTGGTTGTGAGCCTTAGCCTTTAACAAGGGCCGAGCTATCTCTCCAGACCAATATATTGAATTCTTATTCGAAAAATATTAAGCAGGGTAAATGAAAGCTGTCGTTTATATTCACTGTTAGACTACACAGAGATAAGAAACATTTATTTCTAATAATTTCACCACTTTCTCATCCCTCATAACCAGCAGGCTCAAGTCAGCTCTTCATACCCACGCCGTTCAATGCCAACACATTTTCCCTTTACTCTTGAGAACAAGCAGAAAACGAGTGTTCTGCACGGGCCATATAGATAGGAAGCATTAACTGGAGCTTCTGCTCCGTTTCCCCAGACGGAGGCCTGGCACACCCTCCAAGATCTGTGGAACTGATGCACGCAGACAGCTCCTCCCAAGCCAGGAGAAGCAGCCGCCAGGTGGCAGCGCTGAGCCTGCCTGAGCCTGCAGCGACGTGGGAAAAACGTGGGGGAAGATCCAACCGCCTCTTCCTGGTCTCCTGAACCAGTGAACCCCCAACACTTCCCCGGGGTAGCGGTTTAAAAGACCAGTTGGAAACAAGGTGTGCTGGTGAATTCTAGGCATTCCCCCCACCGTCCTGTAAGACAAAGTTTAGGGTAAGCAACTGCTACCCCCCTGTTTGCTCGTCGGAAATCCCCCAAAGGCTGGGGAAGCCGAGATGCCCCCTTGCGGATCTGGTAACCTCACTCGGGAGGTCACGGGTCATCTCCCTCGGGCCAGAAGGAGCCAGAATGCGGTTTCTCCGCCAGCTGCGCGCTCTGCTTCCGCGGCGGCGGAGACACACGGCGCATGACCAAAGGAGTCCCAAAGGCCACCCTTGCTCCTGAAAAGAAATGGTTTCCGTGGCCCGGCACGCCTCGCAGAGCTCAGCAACAGGGGTCCTGCCCGAGCTCGCCTGGGACTCCCGGTGCACCGGCCTCGCCTTGCTTTTCTGTGACTCTTACTGGGAGGAGCTAAATTGCAATCGGCTCGGGTGGTGCTTTTCGAGAAAAGTCTTTCCTACTGTAAACGTGGCTCGGGCGATGCTTGCACGGTCTTCCGAGGAGGTTCACGGCCAGGCAGGGGGCTGGCGACGCCTTCCAACCCATTCCAGCTCGGGGCCTCCTTTCAAGTGGCAGCTCGAGAAAGCCACTCTGGAAGGGGGAAAGGGGGGGGGGATCTTGCCCAGCCCCTCCCCCGCCGTGCCCCTCCCACAATTCCAGCCTGGACCTAGTCACTGGGGCCCAGTTCCGCCACTGACCGGAACCGACAGCCATTTGATCCCTGGGTGCACTCGGGTGCCCAGCAGCCCCTCGCCCTCTGTGAGCCTCCCCTGGACCAAACAGCGTGCCATCTGCGTCGGTCCGGGACTCAAGCTTCAGATCTCACCGTGACTGCGGGAAGGGCAGTGCATGAGCAGCGGCCAGGCCTTTTTCCCAGGGTCAGAATGAAGGAACCGGCTAGTTAGTTCCCCACCCCCAGGCGCTAGCCGATCAGTAAGGTTGAGGTGTTTGTGTGTCCACAGAGGACCTCGATGGCGCCCCAGAATGCCAGTAGCCCTTGCTGAGGGCGACAGGGAAGGTGGATAACCGAAAGCTGAGTCCGCTTTCCCCCTTGCTGCCCCCACCTCACAAACGGTACCCAGAATCCGCGTAGTGTATCCTCTCCCCACCCCAGCGCCCCGAAACCATCTCCCAGCGGATTCCTTGTCTCTGAGCCCATAGCGATGTAAAAGCAATTACAGTCTGGAGTCCCAGGAGGCAAGCAAATGATTATGATTATGGAAAGAACTGCCTAAAGTAGAGTTCCCCAAATATAGGGAAAGAGGAGAGCTGCCCTGAAGGCCGAGAGACGGGCGGGAACTGAGGGCATCCGGCTGGAGAGTAGTCCATGGAAGCCACGAAGGGTCAAAAAAGAGGAAAGGGAGCAAGAGCGAAGGTGCGTGTGCTGCTGCAGAGGGGCGAGCAGGCAATTGGGGTGGCTGCCAAGTGATGGGAGTCAGAGGAGGGGGAGGAACGTGCGCGCCACGAGCAGCTGGCCGGGTGGCGGGCTCTGCCTGGCACTAGGGTTCTTCTTTCCCAGCCTTTCACGTTCGGCTAACCGCGCGTGCGGACAAGCACGGAGGCACACATTGCACTGGGGGCGCTCACGGGCATGGGATGGGTGGGGTGCGGCAAGGACCAAAGAGCCCTGTGCCGCACACAGCGTAGGGCGTGCTGCACACCTGGCACCGGAGACTCACCATCTGTTCAGAGCTGCCTCCTCGGCTCAGGGGTGTGGCCAGGAAAGATAAGAGCACCCGTGGCAGCGACGGCTCCACACCAACTGCCACTTTAACTGCCAATCAAAGTTGTGAGTGCCCTACTGTGTGTCCCTACTCAGCTTCAGAGCCTTTGGTTGCAGCTCCCAGGAACCACATCATCTGTTCTGCGAGCTACAAGAGAACCTTGTATATGCTGTAAAATAAATTCATACTGAACCGTAAGGCACAAGCAAAGTAGCCTTTGTAAAGAGACGAATTTGAAGGCAAGAGGAAAGAGATGTCTGGCCGAGTAACCTACATGAGTAGTTTATAATTTTTTTTTTTTCCTTATAGGTCCCTGAAGCATAAGACTCCTTGGGCTGTTTGTCCCACACAGCCCAAATGAAAAATAATTTCAAGTGGTTCACACCCCTAAGAGCTGGGATTAAAGGCTTGTACCACCATGCATTGTGTGATGTAACCTTAAGTGCAAGAAAATTTGTGTGTGACATTACCTACCATTTATGTATTTTAAAATCTACATAATTTCCAGTGTAGCATGTGTTAAAATCTATATAGTATATAATGAAAACCATACATTTAAAATATGCATGGTGCTAGGCATGATGGATCATGCTTATAATCCCAGCATCTGGGAGGCTGAAGTATGGCGAGCACTGAGTTGAAAGTCTGCCTGAGCTATGTAGTGAATTCAAGGCTAGCCTAAGTTATCTAGTTAGATCCTATCTCAAAACAAAAAGCCCAACCAACCAACCAATCAAATAAAAACCAGACCATCAAGACAACCGAGTGGGTAAAATCACTTGCTACAACAAGGTTGATTGATGACTTGAGCTTAATCCCCAGGGCCTACATAAGAGAGCTGAGTATACGCACCTGTGATGTCAGCAGAGACAGGCAACCCCTGAAAGGCTGTGAGCTGTTGGCAGACACAGGAAACTCCCGAGTGGTTGTGAGCTGGGTTTTATTCATCCTATAAATTGAAATATTAAACTCAGCCCAAAATATGCTCATAGATACTTCCAGAATGTTCCAACAAATATTTGGGTACCTAATGGCCCAGTGAAGCTGATAAATAGAATTAACCATCACAGTAACCAACTTAAGAGTTCCATCTTAGAGACATAGTTGTACTTGAGGCTGGCTTTTGTGTGTTGGCTAAAGACATAGCTAGCCAGAGAAGGTATGTTGATGGAAAAATGAGAGGCTCCTCAGCCCCTTTTTCTTTTTCCTTTTTCATACTGTATCTATGTAAATTTAATTTTTAACATTTCCTTTATTAAAAATTAATTTATTTACATTCTAGCTGTTGCCCTCCCCAGCCCTTCCTTCTTCAGTTTTAGCCCTCAAACTAATTTGTAAAAAATATTTATTTATTTTATGTATGTGAGTACACTGTAGCTGTCTTCAGACACACCAAATTGCAAATGGTTGTGAGCCACCATGTGGTTGCTGGGAATTGAACTCAGGACCTCTGGAAGAGCAGTCAGTACTCTTAACTGCTGAACCATCTCTCCAGCCCCATTCCTCAAACACTTAAAACATAAAACTCAAATAATTAAATTTACCTCTTAGAATAAAACATATAAAATGTAAGTAAAATATGCATTATCCAATAAAGTATTCTGTTGAGCTACTAAGCATTATGGCTGCTGGTGATGTTTAAGTTTGTGTGTGTTGTGTGTGTGTGTGGTGTGTGTGTGTGTGTGTAGGCAGGCATGAAGCTGATATTGGGTGTCTCGCTAGCTAGCTTGTTTCATGAGTCTCCTGTCATTGCTTCCTAAGCTCTGGAATTATGGAATTACAAGTGGTTACCACGTCTGTGTGGCTCTTACAGGGGTGCTGGGGACTTGAACTGATCTTCACACTTGTGCACACAGCAAATGCCTTATCCACATAGTCAACGTTCCTAATGGTTTTTCTATATGTGCGAGTAGTTTTGAACATGCACATAAGGAATTAGGGGAGAGGGGAGGAGACATCACTCTGAGAAAGGATGGTTTGAACATGTAGCTCTCAGTTAAACAGTGTGGTATGATAGAAGGTTAATATTTGCTACCATTTTAAGCATGCTGTTTTAATTTCTTGGGACTGGAAAGTCCCTGATATTAACACACAAGATAGTATCACAAAGATTACTTAGAGCTTAAGGTATGTTATAGCTTAACTCAGAATACATACAGCTTTCTTTTTCATGTGTGTGCCTCAAGGGGAAATAAGGGGGAGACTTACTTCCTAAGGAAACTTCCCACCCTGTAATTGAAGGGTGCTCTCCACTCCTCTTCCTTTAGAGGCCAATTCATTCTAGTCACATTTGCCTGTTGTAACTCACAGTCCAAATAGAAGTTTCTAGCTTCTAAAATTTGGAGCTTTAAAAATAAAGCAGTATGGTTGGGGTAGTGGAAGAGGCCTTTAATCCCAGTACTCAGGAGGCAGAGGCAGGTGGATCTTTGTGAGTTCAAGGCCAGCCTGGTCTACATAGCAAGTTCCGGGACAACCAAGACAACATAGAGATACCTTGTCTTAAAAAAAAACCATCCATCCATCCATACATACACACACACACACACACACACACACCACACACACACAAATAAAACAGAAAACTATAGCCAATGTTATGTCTTTGTGTTCATTAGCCATTCTTCCCTGCATTTACCAGGGACAGGATTGACAGTGCTGAGCTACAGGCCTGTCCTGAGAGAGCAGCAGTGACTCAACTCATTAAAGTACTTTCTTAAAAAAAGATTTTGGTGTGTGTACACAGACACAGACATAGACACACACATTTAAGTGTTTGTGGGTCTATGTGCATATATATGTATAGGTAAGAAGACAATTTCAGTCTTGATCCTTGGGTGCCTGCCAACTTGACCTTTTGAGACAGGGTTTCTCACTGCCCTCGAGTTTGCCAAGTAGGCTAGAGTGGCTAGCCCTTGAGGCTCAGAGATCTGCCTCCTTAGTAAGAGGATTACAAGTGCATCCCACCACAACCGGCTTTTTAGTGTAGATTCTGGGGATCCTCTAAGGTCCTCATGCTTGTGTGGCAAGGGTTTTTACCAACTAAGCTATTTCCCCAGTCCCATTAAAGTTCTTTCTTACTGACTCTAAGTCCGAGTGACTCCCTGCCTTAGTGATGTCTCAGGCTGAATGGTCCTGTAGCTGAGCCTTGGTATGCTTTATTGCTATTACTGAGAAAGACTGAGGATAAGCCTTAGGGCTGCCTGGATGTTGGTAAGCACTGGCTGTTCCACTGAACTCCAGCTCCCTTTTCTCCTCCTCCTCTTCTCCCTCCTCCTCCCCCCCTCCCCCTCTTCCTCCAACTCTTCTTCTTCTTCCTCCTTCTCTTCTTCCTCTTCCTCTTCTTCTTTGTCTTCTTCTACCTCCTCTTCCTCCTCCTCCTCTTCCTCCTCCTCTTCCTCTCCCTCTTTTTCAGCACTGGGAATTGAACTTAATGTGTCGTGCATACGAAGCATGCACTCTATCACTGAGCTTCGCTTACTCTCTAATGCCCCCGCCCCACCCCGCTGCCCCCAGAGATGACATTTATCACTAGTGTTCATAGCCCATTGGTCATAATTAGATTCATGGTCTGGCCCAAAAGGCTTAGAGATCTGGCTTGCCCTTCAATTTCAGGAGAGAAGAAAAGTGTGAATATAAGACAGTTGTTCCATATTACCTAAATAACCAATAACATTTATTTTTAAGTAATTACCTTTGACCATTTAGCTGCAACATTAAAATTAATTTTATGTTCTGTCAGTAATTTTTTTTTGACTACATTAGACTGTTGGTTGTAAATCACTAGAGCTGCAAACTCTTCTGGTTATGAGTATGACATTCTCATAGCAAAAAGCTATAAGTAGAAGACGGATATCACCACAGTCACCAACTTCTCATTCAGGCCTACAAGGGGAAAAATGGTGCGATCCTGTCCTGTGCTTAACCCAGCTCATCCCACTTCTAAGCTGAAGGCACAGAGATATGCCATTGTTTTTTCCCTTTTCTCTAAAACAGTGGTTCTCAACCTTCCTGATGCTGTAACCCTTTAATACAGTTCCACATGTCGTGGTGACTCCCAAACATAAAATTATTTTCATTGCTAGTTCATAACTATAATTTGCTAGTGTTATGAATTGTAATATAAATATCCATTTTTCTGATGGTCTTAGACAACACCTGTGACAGGGTCAGTAGACCCCAAAGGGGTTGCGAGACCACTGGTTGAAAACCATTGCTCTAGAGTCATCTTGGCTTCCAGGGATAGGAATGATCCAAAACATCTTTGTGACAAGGGACAGGCCCTGAAAGATCCCCCAAGGAGCTGTTAGCTATAGGAGAGGCCACCCCAGACTGAGGACAGTTATCTAAGGTGAGAGACCTTGGATCAGATCATCTTGTAGGAACCAGGCTCTTTTCCCTTGAGCATGACAGTAATTAACACATTGACTAACAGATTAACAATGTATCAGCTGAGACAATGATGGGCGGGACCACACCTTGACCTCTCCTCACCCTTAAGAGAGAAATTATCCATGGTTCTGAGGCTGCACCCAGAGAAAGTAATCTTCTAGGAAGCTGACTGATCTCCTCAAGCAATAACTGTGATAGGACTTCCTCTGGCCATCTTGCAAACCAGAACAAGACAATGATCAACTAGACCACACCTTATCCAAGACAGGAGAGGGAATGAAGGTTAGGAAGAACTCTGTTGAGATTGCTGGTCATTTTCTTACCAGTTGCATGTGCTGAATCTGGGTCCAAGTTTTCATAGAGAGCAGGCAACCTTAATAGGGGAAAACCAAGAAACTATGTGTGGGTTGGTATTGCCAAATGGCAATCTGCAAGATCACTAGATGAACAACTGTTTTCCCCTACAGGACATTTGGGGATTGCTAGTACAATACATAAAGGTAATAGGTGTGGCCAGGAGGTTTCGAACAGAAGTTATGCTAGCATAAGGGACACATAAAACAAACCAACCCCTTCCCTAGGCCCTTGTTATCTAATCTCTCCTCCCTGACCCCGTCTCACATACACATACAAATCTTTCTCTTTCAAAGTATTTTCAATGTTTGAACCTGGATGATGGGGAAGCTAAAAAGCAAGTATCCAACTCTGAATGAAGGGCAGAACTTTCAGGGTGGAAGAATAAAAGCCAAAGACTTCCTGAGCTCTCCATCAAAAGAACAGAAATGGATGAGACTGAAGAGAAGGCCCAGCAGTTAAGAGCATTGCTGCTCTTACAGAGGACCTAGGTTCAGTTCCCAGCACCTATGTGGTGACTCACAACTGTTCAGACTATCTGACACTTACCACAGGCTTTAGAGGGTACCAGGCATGCGTGTGGTGAACATATCACCTGTTCAGGAAGAATACTTACATACCTAGAATAAAAATAAATAAGTCCTTAAAAATACAAGAAGAAGCTAGAGATGTAGTTCAGTAGTAGAACACTTGTCTAGCATGAAAGAGACCCTGGGTTTGATTTCTTACACTGAAAAAAAAAAAAAAAAGTTAAGAGGCCATGCCCAAGATGGGAGTCTGGAATAGAGAGCTAGAAGGCAGAAGAAAATCTTAACTTCCAAGCAATTTGGGATACCTATTAATGTGGGTAATACTGCAGATATACAGCCCTTTTGAAATGTTTGTCTTAAGTCAAGTTTCAGTAAGTTTCAAAACACTAGCCCATCACAGAATATGTCACTATAATAGTAAGATTAAGTGAAAAATCACCGATGAAAAGGTTATTAGGATATCCTCCAGAATATCCTAATGTGGTTGAAAACCAAGCAACATACTTTTAAAGAACTCACCCTTGGGTGTGAGCTCACACTTGCACCTCGGCTGCAGTTGAAGTAAATTAAAGCCAGTGAAAGTAAAAGGCAGAGCAATTACAAAGATAAGGGCAGAAATCAATGAAGCACGGAGCAGATGTGCTACAGAGAAAGAGAAGTTACTTCTTAGAAGTGATTTATACTCCTGGCAAGACAAATTCAAAGAAAAAAAAAAGAAGCCACAAAATGAGCAATAACCAAGTGTATATCCAAAAAGATTATACAGATAACTAGAAAAACAAAAACAAAAAACTGAGATAACAGGGGACAGGAGGGGATAGCACAGTCAGGCAAGCACCTGTGGAATAATTTTGAGGACCCGAATTTATCCTCAGGCTCACTATGAACCCGCTGTGGTAATCTTAATTCCAGTGATGGGGAGTGGAGACAGGCAGACAGGAGACAGACAGGGGCTTGCTGGCTAGCCAGTGTAGTCTACTTGGCAAGTTCCAGGCCAGCGAGAGCTCTCAGAAAAATAAGGTGGATGGTGACTGAGGAACAACTCCCAAGGCTAACTTGGTTTTCATTAATAAGCATGCACAAGTGTACCCACGCATACATAGACACATTCGAGCACACACACAGACACACCACACACTTACACATGCACACACATGCAAATGAATGCACATGCCCACAATGAGAGAAGTATAAGAAAGTTGTTGTCTATCAACAAACTAACAACTTGATAAATGATTCTATATATTAAATTAATGGAATTCGTAATAGGAAAGCCTTCCCGTTGCATACCAGATAGGGAAGCAAGTAGGCTAAGTGCAGATCTTCACTTCTTTCTCTGCTTCTGTACATCCAGTCTCCCAGTCTCATTCCCAGCTCTGCAGCAGACCATCTGCTGAAGTCTCCCTTTCCTCTCCCCATCTCTAGTAGACCATATAGACCTTCACCTCCTAACTTCCCTCCCCTACTCACTGTTTTATCCCAGCCCCTAATGTGGGCAAACAATACCTGGGAATCTGCAGCCCACTCTAGGCAGGAAAGCAGGTAGGATAATTGCAGGTCTTCAATCACCTTTTCTTCTGCTCCTCCAAGTCCAATCCCCCAGTCTCATCCCCATCTCTGTAGCAGATCTTCTGCTATGGTCTCTCCTCACTCTCTGCTCCCATTCCCAGGGAACTAAGCAAATCCTGGTGGAACGCATTGCTTTCTTCCCTCCTTTGGATCTTTTAGCCTCCACACCTATCCATTCCCATTTCTAAGTGTCAGTTCCTAATACCTTGAGACATTTTTTACTAGGAATCCCAGTGGCCACACCTATCAAGATCCCAAAAGAATTTCCTAACAGGCAATATACAACTACCACACACTTCTAAGAAGCAGATAGGAAACAGAAACCAAGGAACAAAACACCCACCCAACAAAGACAGGACAAGAAATCATCACCTAGTCTTCCCAATCCCAGATGCCTAGATTCCAGAGTAAAATCACAATCAACAGCCAGGATAAGATATCTCCACTAGTGTCCAGCAACCCTACCACAGCAGTCTCTAGGTACTGCAACACACCACACACACACACACACACACACACACACACACAACATAAATCTTAAAATAGCCTTTATGTTAGAGGTCCTTAAGGAAGAAATGAATAAATTCCTTAAATAAACCTATGAAAACAACATGGGAAGGAAAGAAAAAACAAAAACAACAACAATAACAAAAAACCAACAACAGTTCAAGACTTGAAAGTAGAAATAAAATAAAAGAAAACACAAACTGAGGTAAAACTAGAAATGAACAAATCTAGGAACTCCAACTGGAACCTTAGAGGCAGACCTTACCAACAGAATACAAGAGATGGGAAGAGAATCTCAGACACTGAAGGCATGGCAGAAGAAATAAATACCTTGGTCAAAGAAAATATTAATCTGAAAGATTCCTGGCATAAAACATTTAGGGAATCTGAAATACTATGAACAGATCAAATCTAAGAATTCTAAATAGGAATAAAGAAAGAAGAAACCCAGGCCAAATGCACAGAAAACATTTTCAGTAAAATTACAATGGAAAATTGCCCTAACCTAAAAATGGAGGCACCTATCAAGGAACAAGAAGCAAGCAAATCACCAGAATAGACTGGAGCAGAAAAGAAAGGTTCATTGGTATATAATAATAAAAAAAAAAAAAATTGAACAGAACAAAGAAAGGATATTAAAAGCTGCAAGGAAAAAAGACCAAGTAACATAAAAGCAGATCTATTAGAGTAATACATTAAAAGCCAGAAGGGCCTGGACAGATCTTCTCAGACTCAAAGACTACAGATGACAGCCTAAACTACTATACCCAGCAAAACTTCCAATCACAATAGATGGAGAAAATAAGACATTCTATGACAAAACCAATTTAAACAATATATATCTCCAAGTCCAGTCTTACAGAAGGTTCTAGAAGGAAAACTCCAATATAAAGTGGTTATTCACACATAAGGAACAAATCATCTGAGACCCTCAAATCAAAAGAGGGCAAATACTCCCTACCCTCAAAACAAAATAACAGAAATCAACAAATATTGCACATTGATATCCTTCAACATCAATAGTCTAAAGTCTCAATAAATATACATATTATTTATTTATACATATTTATACATACATCTATACATAGATGGACATAGTGTATTAAAAAACAGGATCTATCCTGCTGGCTGCGTGCAAGAAACACACCTTAACATCAAGGATAGACATCACCTCAAAGTAAAAGGATGGAAAAAACTATTTCAAGCAAATGAATCTGAAAAGGAAGCCTGAGAAGCCATTTTAGTATCTGACAAAATAGACCTTAAAATCAAAACTGGTCAGGAGAAAGAGAGAGAGAGGAGAGAGAGAGAGGAGAGAGAGAGAGAGAGAAAGAGAGAGAGAGACACTATGACACTATATACTTATCAAAGGAAAGATCCACCAAGAGGACATTGCAATTCTTAACATCAAACATAAGAACACCCAGGTTAATAAAAAAACACTAATACAGCTAAAAGCCCATGTTGACCCTCACACACTTGTAACAGGAGACTTAACCAATTCTTGCCAATAGACAGGTCTTCCAGACAAAACCTAAATAGAGATGCTGGAGCTAAAAGTGATGTTATAAACCAAATGGACCTAACATATTTATAGAACATTTCACCCAAATACAAAGTATACCTTCTTCTCAGGACCTCATGGAACTTTCTCCAAAACTGACCTTATACGTGACATAGAGCAACAGATAAAAGAAAATCGAAATAACATCCTGGGTCCTACAATTTTGATCTGACAATCATAGATTAAAACTGGATATCACCAACAACAAGAAGCTTACAAACTGGTGGAAACTGAACAACTCACTACTAAATGAAACGTGTCAAGACAGAAATTAAGAAAGAAATGAAAGACTTTCTAGAATTTAATGAAAATGAATATGTAACATACCCAAATATATGAGACACAAAAAAGGCTGTTCTAACAGGCAATTTCATAGTACTAAGTGACTACATAAAAAATTAGAATGACCTCATACTAATAACTTGAAAACATACATGGAAACAATAGGGAAAAAAAGAAATCACACCCCAAAGAAGTAGATGGAAAGAAATAACCAAACTCAGGGATGAAATCGGTAAAATACAAACAAACAAAAGTGAAAAAGAATCAGTGGATTGAGTCTTTGATAGAATCAGTAAGATTGATGACCCTTACCCAAACTAACTAAAAGGCAGAGAGAGAATATCCAAATTAACAAAAGTAGAAATGAAAGAGGGCACATAACAGACACTGAGGAAATCACAAGGACATATCACCAAATTGGAAAATCTAGAAGAAATGGATAATTGTCTTTGTGTGTGTGTGTATCACTTACTAAAATTAAACCAAGATCAGATAAGCAATTTAAACAGACCTATAACCCCAAGTGAAATAGAAGTAAAAGTTTCTCAACCAAAAAAGAAGAAGAGGAGGAGAAGGGGGGGAGGAGGAGAAAATGGAGGAGGAGGAGAGGAGGGAGGAAGAGGAAGAAGAAGACAGGGGAGGAGGGAGGGGAGGAAGAAGAGGAGGAAGGAGGGAAGAGGAAGAAAGAGGAAGAGTAGGAGGAGAGAGGAAGAGGAGGAGGGGAGGAGGAGGAGGAGGAGGAGGAAGCTGCCAACGCCCAGAGCCAGATGGTTTTAGTACAGAGTTCTACCAGTCTGTTCTCTTAACTCATGAGATAGAATTAATCCTTTCTTTTGTTAGATATTTGTTACAGCCAGGAGAAAACTCTTGATTGCATAGAGTATAAGTGACAGAGGGTATGTAGATAATTCTTCTGCTCCTCAAAGTTGACTAAGACAGGTTACAGGACAGTGTACTAGAATATTTGAAATTTACCAGAGGAACGCTTGCATGTTGTATATGTCTATAAAACTTTACCAAATGATGTGCTAAATATCAGGACTATTTATGTCCTTAGTGTACATGGACCTCAACAAAAAGGTAAAATAAATCAGAAAATGACCAAGATTTTGTTGTAAGTATTGTATTAGTTCACCATCTGTTGGTGTAACAAAACATCTGGAGCTGGAAAAATCATAAAACAAACAGGTCTCTTTTCAGCCTTTGGTGGAAACCTTATAGTGAGGGAGATAATGCTAAAGCAGTCCCACGGTGAGCTAGGAAGCCAGAGTACTGTAGGTCCACACCGTTCTCTCCCCCCACCCCCATCTAGCCAGGGTCCCATGAGGTTTACATGAAACCAATGACTCATCACTTTTAACTGTTACCTCCAACAATCCCACAACCCTTTGACAGTGCCATAGGGTGGGCCAAGTTTCCAGTGTACGAGCTTTGGGGATACAGTCATGCCATGCCAAGGCCCCAAGAGACTCCTATTTCAATACTACAAAATAGATCATCTCCTCTTGCTTTAAAACCTTAGCAAAGGTATTACCCTATATTTAATTAAAATAAGAAAATAGAGTTATTATGATATATGTGGCAGTGGTAAGATCTCTTCAGCCCAATTACAATGTAATTGTTATTTGCTTTTCCTCAAAGGATCTTCTATAGTCCAGGCTGATCTCAAATTCAGTGTCAGAGAATGACCTTGAACTCTTGACCTTCCTGCCTCCCAAGTGCTGAGTGTGCAGGCATGTGTTGCTTGTGCTTGGCCTCTGTGACTGGCTTAGAGTGCTGAGTGTAAATTGTGTTTTGGAGTTTTGGTAAAAAACAGAAAGAGATACCAATAATCAGTCCAAAATGCTCATGAATTTAAAGGTGGGGTTAGTCAACGCAGACTTCCCCAAGACTGAACTATTAACTGTGAGACCAAAAGATTAATAGAAGTTATCTAGGTGACAATTGGTAGGGGGTTTGGAGGGGCCAGGGAACAAACCAAACCTAGGGAGGAGAATGAGCCAAGGCTGAAGAAAGGAAAGCTTGACATGTGAATCTCCTCACGCTAGAAAGCAATGAAACAGAGACATGAATCAAAATCGAATGGTACCCAGAGCCCAGACCAGACAGGCATTTGGTTTCTTTAAGATATTTGGGGAAGGGGTAGTCATGACTTTATTTTAAAACAGGTGAATGTATGACCTGTTTACTGCTTTTAAAATACCACTCCGAGTTCCAGTATGATGCTTAGTGAATAAAGGTGCCCAATAGCCTGCCTTTAATACCCACGACCCACATGGTGGAAGGAGAGAGCTGATCCCTGAAAGTTGTCCTCTGACCACCTGCATGCCTTGAATGGATGAGTATGTCCACACACGTATATAAGCACACACATAAACACATATACACAAAATAAAGAAATGAAAACGTAATATATTTAAAAAGCCACTCCAGCCCCTGTGCTGAGAAGAGAGGGCAGTATGAGGGTAGGGGGAATTCTTAGGAGACTGCCAGGCCAGTCAGCCTAGAAATGATTGACATTTGAGTAGCAGAGGAGAGAAGTTGGTAGTTGAGAGATGCAGTTTGGAGGTAAATTTTATAGAACTTGGTGATGGACTCCTTTGGGCAGATAAGCAAAGGAAGACTTGATATGAGTGGGGATGTACCAAATAATCATTCAGGAAACAGATCAACCAAGTTCACTGGAGATGCATAATTAGGTTGCCAAGCAACAGTGGGTTGGGGATGTTGACTCTTCAATGATACCAATCAGTTCAGCTGTGTGTTTTCTCCCGCTGGAGCTAGGGCACTGGGAGACCAGATGGTTGAGTTCATCTAGGGTTGGAGTTTGGTATGTTTGCCAGTGGGGAAAGAACAAGATGATTACTATGGTGTTTGCACAGGATTTGTATGGAGGGACTTCTATTTAGTGCCTAAAGCACCAGAGGAGCATGAGAAAGTGTGGGGTTGTGCCCCAGAGGTCCTAAGGAGGTGCAAGATGGTGGAAGAGTAGGAGTGTGAGTCACACAGCTTTGAGCATTTTGTGAGTTTTTAGACTGCTGGGGTCCAGAGTTCAACAAACTAACAGCTTCCTATTTGTTCATGATGGGCCACTACAGGCCTGTGAAAGCTGCCCAGATGACAGCACTTGAGGCAGACTGGAAGACTGACATCCAGGTGCTGAAATCTCAGGCACACAAGAGAGGCAGCGGCTGTTGACAGCAACAGGAAGAGGAAAGTGTGACCCAGTTGGGTGGTGTGGGTGTCAAAGGAGAAGGAGCTTTCACGAGAGGAAAGAGTCTTCACATCTCAAAGTACCAGAGCTGAGTGGGTGGTGGATGTAGTGAGCTGAGCTGAGAGCTAACAGGAAAGGGATTTCTGGCAGAGGACTCAAACTGCCCCTCACGGCTTTTGGAAGAAGGGGCTCAGATTGCCTAACACTGATGTCTGAAAGGTTTTGCCTTTTCAACATAAATAGCTTTAGGGGAAGGAATTTTCAGTGTAAAGCTGTCTTTTCATTTTTGTTGTTAACAAATTTCAGCACTTAAGATGCTGAGGCTGGTGGATATCTATGAGTTTTGAGGCCAGCCTGGTCTGAAGAGTAAGTTTAAGCTAGCCAGGATTATATAGTGAGACCTTTACACACACACACACACACACACACACACACACACACACACACACACAGATAATGAGAATAAACTATAAATTAATATACTCAGAGCTTTCCTCGGGATGATGGAAAGATTCTGGAATCTGATGGTGGTGGAGATTGCCTAATACTGAGTCGTAAAGGACAGCACATTGCACATTGAAAGTAGTCAGAGTGGGACTTCCTCTGCTCTGCCTGCTGCAATGAATACATAGTCTGAGTGGTTTATAAATGTGGGGTTGGGATGATGGCTGAGTTGGTCCAGTGCTTGCCACAAGCATTCCCAGAACATGTGTTTAAAAATAAAGAGCCAGGCATAGCACTGTGTGCTTGTAATCTCAGTGCTAGTGTGTTGGAGACAGATCCACAGGACACATGACTAGGCTACTTAGCCTATTTGTTGAGTTGCAGGCCAATGAGAGACCATGTCTTCAAACCAAAACCAAAACCCAACCCAAAACAATCACAACAGGATGGAGAGTGCCCAACTACATTGATCCTTGGCCTCAACATACACAAATACATGTTCATACTCACTCGCAAACCAAACCCATATTCACACGCAAACTCATTCACCCCAAACCAACAAAGCAAACGACAAACAAACAATAGAAATGAATTTCTCACTGTCCTGAAAGACACTTAGTTGCAGATTTAGTGTCTGTTGAAGATCAATACCCTACCATTTCTGTTTATCTCCATATGATGGAAGGTTCCAAAGGTAGTGGTCTACAGTCTTAAACTGAATTTCTTCATCAAACCCTCCCCTGGAGACTCAGGGTCTATGTAGAAGAGGAGGCAGGGAGACTGTGAGAGCCGAGGGGTGGATGGCTCCAGAAAGCGTGCATTTCCAACTACAGGACTGATCCGAATACAACTGTGGTAGCATAGTAAGACCTGCACAGGTTCAAGCCACACAGGGCTCTAGCACTCTGGAAGTGGAGTGTATCATGGAAAGCCACCTTTAACCAAGTTCATCTACAATTGATGCCCACTGGCAAAGAGAAAATCAGTTTTTTTCCTATGGAATCTCACTGGCATAACAACCATACCAGGGGAATTGTTGGCCAATATTTTAGTTTTGCTTTTATATTTGGCCTTTTGGCCTTATTGGTTTTTGCTTGTTTGTTTTGGTTTTCCTTTGTGTGTTTATAGATTTGTTTGTTTGTTTCTTGTTTTGTTACTGTTATTGTTTCACTTCTCCAATGCCTCCTCCTTCTCCCTTCCTTTTCTCCCTCCTCTTCCCCTCCTCCTCTCCATCCATCCTCCTCCTCTCCCTCCTCCTTTCCCTCCTCTTCCCCCTCCTCCTCCCTCTCCATCTTCCTCTTCTCCCCCTTCCTTTCCCTTCTCTCCCCCTCCTCTCCCTCCTCCTCATTTTCCTCTTCTCTGTCTTCCCCCTTCCCATCTCCTTCCTCATTACTATTAGTTTTGAGATTAAGAAAAAGAACCTAAAGTTTTGGATCAGGAGGTAGGGAGGATTTGAGAGGAATTAGGCGAGAAGGAAAACATGATCAAAATATTGAAAAAGACGTTTTTTCAATTAAAGAAAAAAGGAATGAACTGGGCTGTGGTGGTGCACACTTTCAATTCCAGCACTGAGGAGGCAGAAGCAGGTGGATCTCTGTGAGCTTGAGGACAGCCTGGTCTACAGAGTGAGTTCCAGTACAACCAGGGCTACACAGAGAAACCCTGTCTTGAATCCCTCCCCTCAAAGGAATGCTCTGTTATCTCACTTTCCTGATGTCATGGCCTCAAAGGTTACACCTTCTAGACTATTTCACTGGTGATTAGGGTTCAGCATAAGAATTCTGATGGGACATCCCCACATAGACCATAGCAAATGGTAAATTAAGAAGTAGTTTAATCTATTATCATCACCACCACCACCACCACCCCTGTGCGTGCACCTATGAAACCCTGAGAACAACATTGTGAGTTGAACCGTGTGGAATTGGTTCTCTGCTTGGGTCTTCACTTGAGTCTCAGGGATGGAATGCAGGGTCACCAGGCTCTGCAGCAAGTACCTTTCTTTACCTGCTGAATTACCTCACCGACCTGAAAATGCCAATGTTTGTATTTTGTATATATTTGCTACAATTTTTAAAATAGTATTTAGGCAAAGGCTAAACACTGCTTTAAAACTAGCAGACCACAAGGCTCATCTGCTCACAGATAATGTTTTGTTTGGAATCACCATTCTGGCTGTGAATGTATTTACAGAAGAATCTGATTGTGGTAGCACATATTTCTAATCCACTTGAGAAGATGATACAGGAGAATCATTGAGTTCAAGGCCAACTTTGACTACTTAGTGAGACCCTGTCCTAATTTTAAAAAGAAAAAAAAATGAAAAAGAAATATAAAGAAAACATGTACCATCATCTCAACATCATCATCATCACCATCACAATTATCATCAAGACAGGATATTGCTGTGTGGCTGAGGCTGGTCTCCAACTTGAAACAATCCTACTGCCTAAATTCTGAGCTTACAAACATGAGTCACTTTGTCTGGATAGTTTGCAACATTTAAAGATCTGGGAATTTTGCATAAGAAATTCCTTTTGCGAAATGGAATGATTAGTAACTTTGAACTCACATTCCAGATTGGCCTGGGTCAACTGTGTCAAGGCAGCCTGCCACTCTGAGATAGGATCTGGGTGTCTTCCTCTCTCCACCGAGTGCTTGATACTTTTGTCTTTTTCAGAATAAAAACATACCTGGAGACCTGTGTACAGTCATGTCCTATGAAGATGAGAGAAGACCAGCACAACAGAGCTCTGTGTTTTGAGAAAAGCAGAACACCACACATTCGTTGGTGGAAGCGAGGCTGCGTGCTTAATGTGTAAGCAAAGATGTCTGAGAATACTATCTGGTCATCTTAGTTTCATGACTTTCCCAGCCCTTGAGGGAAGTCATGCTTGTTCCCTGACTTCTCTAAACTGCTGGTTCATTTAAGTCTTAAGTAATTTGTGAAAAGTAAAAAAACAAAAACAAAATGTGAAGACCAGAAAATTTTCTTTTTTTTTTTTTTTTTTAAAGATTTTATTTATTTATTTTATGTATATGAATACACTGTAGCTGTCTTCAGGCACACCAGAAGAGGGCATCAGACCGCATTACAGATGGTTGTGAGCCACCATGTGGTTGCTGGGAATCGAACTCAGGACCTCTGGAAGAGCAGCCAGTGCTCCTAACCGCTGAGCCATCTCTCCAGACCCAGAAAAATTTCTTAATCCACCAAGCTTTTGGCTAAGGAAGATACCCTGATATTGTCCATGTTGGTTCATATGCTAACAATACATCATTTTCTATTCCTTGTGTAGGGAAGGGCTTGTGTAGATATGCCTTACTAATTGGAAGGGTTCATGCAGGTATGCCTTGTTCATTGGCACACAAATGGACTGTGGAGATGGGACATTAAACCGTAATATAACAACAGCACCATAATACACTGAGTGGACATGGCCCATCACTAGATAGAATGACTTCCATTTGAAAGTGAACAGTAAACACCAGATGATGTCACCTGTAATGATTTGAGTTATTTCATGTGTTTGGGTGCACACCTACCATGTTGTGTGTCTGTGGAAGTCAGAGGACAATCACTGCAGTCACTTCTTACCTACATTGTGGGTCCCAGGGATCAACTTAGGTCGTCAGGCTTGGTGGCAGGTGCCTTAATCCACTGAACCATGGCATTGGGCTCATACTATCAAATTCTAGGAGCTAAATTTTAAGTTCTCTTCCTGCTGAATGAGAATTAAAAAGCAAACCCATAGAGAGGATTAAAGTGCCCCTTTAGAGATCATAAATTGCTCTAGAATTGACTACAGTGTCCAGCTGCTGTCCCATGACAATGAGTGAGTCCCATGGATTGCACTTACAATGTAGGTTAAGTCATGTGTAACAACAGAGAGTATATTAATCTTAGGACTGCCTAACAAAATGTTCAAACTGGGTGCCTTTAACAGTAGAAATCTATTCTTTTGCAACTCTAGTTAGAAGTCTAAAATGAAGATGTCATGGGTTAAGATGCCTTGCTTGTATCTGCTTCTCTAATTTGGTGCTTCTAATGAGCCTCCATGAGAGATGTACCACTCTCATCTCTGCCTTGATTGGCACACGGGATCTTTTGTTTCATCTGTCCCTTCCTTTTATAAAAGTACCAGTTATATTGGGTTAGAATGTATTTAAATGATCATATCTTACTGTAATGAGACTCTGTTTCCAAGTATGGAGGGTTGAAGATGGCAGCTGTTGGGTAGCAATTTTCTCTGACTTGAAGAGCTCGATCCTGGAGAGAAGCTCCCTAACACTCAGGAAGTTCTAAAAGAAGATTCATGAAGACTCAGGAAGTAAACAATTCATAAGTCTTAGGAAGCTCCTAAAACTGACCAGATGTATAAGGTCTGTCCTTCCTGTGGCTGTATAAATAGCAAGGACTCTGTATAGTAGTAAGAGACTCAAACTAGCCAGTCAAGGCACCTGAAAGAGACTCTTCAGTCTGTTGAACTGCCTGCAAGTCATGCAGAAAGTTCCAGAATTCCAGCTGTTGTGAGTTGTCATTTGTGCTAAAGTGAATTTCTGCAGCATTTCTGAAATGCTGCAGTAAAGCAATGTTATTAGGAAGTGTGGAAGCTTTGAGAGGTGGGGACTAGTTGGAAGGTCACTAGGGATCCTGTTCAGTCTGCACCTTTCCATGTTCTATTTCTAACTAATGATGTCAATGGGATATGTTGCCATTTGATTCTAGTACCACATATGCTTTGCTATGGGCGCAAACCAATAGGCTGATACAGAACCAGACCCTAAAACTGACAAATAAAATATTTCTTCCTCTCTGTCCCTCTCTCCTCCTCTTTTTTGCTCCCACCCCCCCATCTCTGATAGAGTCCTGGGTAGTTAAGACTGGCCTTGAATTTGCTATGCAGCCTGAGGATAACCTTGACGTTCTGATCTTCCTGCTTTTATCTTCCAAGTCCAGGGGCTAAGGACAAGCTGCACCATGGCCAGTTTATGCAGTGCTGGCTACTGAGCACAGAGCTTCATGCTTGCTAGTACTCTATCAACTGAGCCGTCTCCAGTGTTTTCTTCTATGAGTTAATTATCTCACATGTTATCACTAGGGAAAGCTGGCTAACATTTCTTTTACTCTTTCATTGCAACTCAAACTTGAATAGATCCAACTCTGTTAACCAACTATCACCTACCCATTTACTGTCCATGTTTCATTTGCCTATTGTATATCATCTATTATCTACAAAATATCACAAATCTGTTTTATCTATCTATCTGTCATCTATCCGTCTAATCCATTTTTTACTTATTTTTTATTTTTTGGTCTTAGTAAGCAAGAAGCAAACTGGAAATATTGAGACTTTAAGCCCATCAGCCAGTGACTCATGGGAATGTGTGATGTTTCCAGTTCCAGTCTCGTGGCTGAAGCAGCTCTAAGGCCTTTTTTTTTTTCCATGTGCAGGATTTCTTCATGGGATATTGCAGACATTTTCAGTCTACAAAGCTTGATGACACACACCCTGCTTGCTGTCTTTCTTTCTGACACATCTTCATGTTCTTACCAGTATTCCACAACTCCCCATTCTTTCCAAATGTACTACTTGGACTTGAATTCTTGCCTTGAGGTTTCTGTCTTGGAGAACCAAAGCAAGACAGACAATATTTCTTTTTCCTCGCTTTCTTCTACCAGTTACCAACTTCTATGAATTCTCCACAATGCAGGCTGGAGGCCTTTGCCCCAGCCTCTCTCCCCTACCCATATCTAACACATCCTGCCTATCTCCCTTCAGTGAACTTGCCTTTGGGACTTTCTCCTCCTCCAGCAGTATTTGAATATGCAAATGTGATCATATTCCCACCCCCTAAGCTTTCAGGTCTCAGTTTACCTGTGAAGCCCCTGTGAGAGCTCCATCCTTTTCTGTTCCATGGGCTTATAAAAGGGACAGGCTGTCTCTTCCCCTTTCACCTTCCTCTCTTGTGCCTCTGTTGACTATTCACTCAGATGTCTTTCTCACTGAACAGCAAATTGTACTTCTGAAGGATCAGGAAAGAACTCCCCATCCTCCTCTCTTTCCTTCTCTCTTTTCCTCCGTCTCTCTCTCCTCTTTTTCCTTCTCCTTTTTTTTTTTTTTTTTTTTTTTTTGGTTTTTTCGAGACAGGGTTTCTCTGTGTAGTCCGGCTGTCCTGGAACTCGCTCGTAGACCAGCTGGCCTCGAACTCAAAATCCCTGCCTCTGCCTCCCAAGTGCTGGGATTAAAGGCGTGCGCCACCACCGCCCGCTTTTTTCCTTCTCCTTTTCTTTTCCTATTCATTCTCTCTTCCTGCTTTCCTTTCCCCCTCTTCCCTCTTCTTTCTCCTATATTCTCTTCTTTCCATCCTTCCCCTTCCTCCTTCCTGCTTCCCTTCTCTTCCCTTCCCAGTTGTATTTCTATCCTATAACTTAACATAGGGTACAAAATAGAAGCTCAACAAATATTTGTTACACAAATGAAGGTTCACTTTTGCCTCCTGTCTTACTCACTTTGACTTGTTTCTTAAAAAACAAAAAACAAAACCCTCTGTAGAAATACATTTGCAATTTAACCTGTGTTTGCTCTCTTGCTGTAATTGAAAGAAACTTTTAAAATAAATATTGAATAGTGATCTCATTAGTACACATAAGTTCACCAGACGGTAGTGGCTGGGGGTGCAGACCTAACTTTGTTTAAACTTTAATGTGGGGCCACAGAGATGGCTCACTGGTAAGAATGCTTGATGTTCTTCCAGGGGACTTGAGTTTGGTTCCCAGCACCAATGTCTTGTGTTTTACAACCTGTAACTCAGCTCCAGGGGATTTGATGTCCGTTTTTTGGATAACAGAGGCTTCCACCCATATGTGGCATATATACATGTACACACACACACACACACACACTCACAGATGAACTTTAATGTGCAATTTTATCCCTGTTAAAGATACAAAAAGAAGTCTGTAAAACAGTGTAGCTTATAACCTCCAAATTCTTCCTTAAAAAATATTTATTTATTTTTACATATAGGCATGTTTGTCTGCTTGAGCGATATACCACATGTATGTGGGTGCTCATGGAAGCCAGCAGAGGGTATTGGTATCTGGAGATACAGACAGGAGGGAGACACCTGATATGGGAGCTGGGAATCAAACTAGGGTCCTCTGGAAAAGCAAGAAGCCCTCTCCACTGCTGAAGCATGTCTCCAATCCACACTCTCCAATTTTATTTTATTGTTTTACTTTTTTTGTTGTTTTTGTGTTGGTTTTGTTTTTGAGAATGAGTTTCTCTGTGTAGCCCTGGGTGTCCTGGAACTCCTCTCTGTAGACCAGGCTGGCCTCGAACTCACATCAGTCTACCTGCCTCTGCCTCCCAAGTGCTGAGAATAAAGGCATGTGCCACCACTGCCTGGCTTGTTTTACATTTTAAAAGGATCCTTGGTCTTACATATTTTTCTGTTGACATAAAAAACGTATGCTTGTGATTCAAAACGTGTTTCAGTATAGGTATACATTGTGAAATTATTAAATCAGGGTAATTATTGTATGCACTATCCCACATGTTAATCATTCTTACTTGATTAGAATACTCCAAGCCTGCCCTCTTGGCAATTTTAGTTATGCATTTATGTATTATTTTTAATTGTGTGTTAGCGGATGGTACATGACCTGTGAGAAGGTGTATTCAGAGGCCAGAGACAACTTTGGGGAGCGTGTTATTTATTCTATCCTGTGGATTTGGGGGGTTGAACTCAGGTCCTCAGGTTCCTTAGCAAGCACCGTTACCTGCTGAGCTCACTGGTCTCTCTTAGCAATTTCAGTTATACAGAGCATTGCTAGCAAAGCCAGGTATGTTGGCACATGTGTGCTACAGATACAAAGAGATCAGTTCCTACAAAGACACAGTCAACATCACCATTATTGTTGCTATCATGTCTGTTAGTTAGAAAACACACGCTGATAATATCTCATTTTTTTTTTAAATAACACTACTGTGGGAGCTGCTGCCACCCTAACTTACAAATAGAGTAACTGATTATATGCCAAGGACCATTCTTTTTATCTAATTTTTTTTTCAGTTATGCTTGTCTTCATTTTTAAATTATGTGTGTATATGCATAGCTCTGCACATGTGTATACACTTGTGCTCAGGAGCCAGAGGTGTTATGTCCCCTGGAATTGTAGTTACAGGTGAATGTGAGCAGCCATGTGGGTGCTGGGAATTGAATCTCTGCATTATAAAAGAACTAGGCAATGTTCTGAGACACTGAGCCGTCCCTCCAGTCCCTAGGCATCATCTAAGAGTTACCGCATTACAGTTCTGTACCAGCTCTCTGTTTCCACAGGAGAGTGGTTTGGTTTGATGAAACCATACTTAGCATAGAATAAAAAGTTTTTAAAAAACATAAGATTAAATTTTAATTTTATATTTATGAATAGCTTAGAAATAAACTTCTGCCAGGCAGTAGTGGTATATGCCTTTAGTCCTAGCACTTAGGAAGTGGAGGCAGACAGGTTTTCGTGAGTTTGAAGCCAGCCTGGTCTACAGAGCAAGTTTTGGACTGCCAGGGCTACACAGAGAAACCCAGGTCTCGAAGAAGGAGGATGAGGAAAAAGAAGGGGAAGGTGTGAGGGAGGAGAAAAAGGAGGAAGAAGAGTAAAAGGAGGAAGAGTAAAAGGAGGAAGAATAGGAGGAGGAGGAAGAAGAAGAGGAAGAGGAAGAGGAAGAGGAAGAGGAAGAGGAAGAGGAAGAAGAAGAAGAAGAAGAAGAAGAGAAGAAGAAGAAGAAGAAGAAGAAGAAGAAGAAGAAGAAGAAGAAGAAGACAACCACTACTGATACTTTTTGGAGCCATTTCACAGACCTGCCTCTTGGGGTTTCCACAGTGACATTCCATGCTTTGTAACACAGATTGTCTCAACACTCTACACTTTTTAGAAGGAAACAATTTTATTTCCAGTGTCATAGGTAACCGCTGGTGGCTGTGTCAGGTGGTTTTGTTCCACCAAGACACAGGCTCAGAACCTTTGCTTCTTGGAATAGGCTCGGAACTCCTTGCAAATGTTCTTTTTCTTTTCTCTCTGATATTGATATACCCGTCATACCAAAGCAGGGCCATGATTAATCTCAATGTGCAGATGTTCCCAACTCAGTCTGCGCATTAGAATTTGCTTCATTCTGTACAGTCTGCTTTAATTTTGATTAATTGCCATCAGAAATAATAACTCCCCAGGGCAGGCCATTAGGAAGGTACAGAATCGATTAGCTTTAGTTTCAGGAAGTGTAGAAAGCAGTCCCTCATGCTGAAATGACCACAGATGCCCTTTATGATACGTGTGTGAAGGACACACAAGATCATTTCAACTGGGCTGCTGAGCCAAGTATAATCCACTCGGAACGCGTTTTTCATAGACATGTTAGCTTTCACACTTGTCTCCTTTTCTATTTCTAATAGATTTCCCAAATTCTACCGCATGAATCAATGACTGTAGTTGGTATTTATGGATTGTGGCTTCTTTTATGTTGGGAGATACATGTCCTTGTAGTGGCAGAAATCATAAACCCTTTATGGATAAGAAAGGACTCGTTGAGCTGGGTTAGTTAGAGTGCTTGCCTAGCTTGTATAAGACTCTGAGTTGTATCCCTTCCCCCCGCCCCCACACACACATAGGAGAAGGAGGAGTAAGGGGAGAAGGAAGGGAGCAAGGGAAGTGCTCACATGTGGTTACTAGTTGACACCACACGGAACAGTACAGAGACTGGCACATTTCTGTTATCCTAGGAAGGTCCCTCCTGGACAACACCGACTGGAGCATCTTTGTGCTGCTTTTTCTCCGTTAGTTCATTTTTATTGTTGGATAATATCGATGCCTGAACTTCATAGGTTGTTAACATTCAGGAAAACTCTGGAAGACACAACTGTCTGTCCTTTCTATTGAGGACCAGGGGCAAATCCCATTGACTCAGGTCTTTTCCAATTATCTTTATAGTATATCTTCCAAGGAAGGAGGAAGGGAGGGACGGGACTTAAGGTTCCTACTGCCCCCTACCGCAGGCCACTGCCTAAGCACTGAGTGATTTAGTCTATAGCTGATGTAGGGGCTTCTTCCTGCCCACAGCGCTCTTCCTTCTTGGATAATGGTGACACTGTTCCTAGAGTGATATCCATACCCTGCCTTATACGCTCATGTCTGTAACAGTCAGGGGAAGGTTTTCATGCCTTTCCAGAGCTTCGATAGTTAAGTCAAGAGTTCTGGTAGTAATAAACCTTCAGTGCACAAGCCATGAGGCAACAGCTGTGTTTCACTCATATTGAACATATTTAGACAGACTGCATGCTCTCATTTTTCTGCATATGCCCTAGAGTAAATTATTCATAGAGAATTCCATACATGCATACAATGAAATATGGCCATATTCACCCTCCATTTCCCACCTTGAACTTAACTGAAATCCCACCTACTGCATCGCCTCCCAACCTCATTATTTCTTCTTCTTCTCCTTCTTCCTCTCTGTTTTCTTCTCTAAGACCCTCCATGCTCCTCATATGTGCACAAGTGGGGGCATCCACTGGAGCATGGGAAACCTATCAGTAGCCACACTCTTAAAGGAGAATGAGTCTCCCAGCAGCTATCAGTTGCCAACAGTTCCTCCATAAGGGGTGGGGCCTCAAGAGTTCTCCATTCATACTGGGAGTTTGGATCCTTGATCTACTGCGGGTCCTATGCAGGTAATCACAGCTGTTGTGAGCTGTTGAGAGCAAAGGCTATGTCATGTCCTCCGACTCTGACATTTGTCTCCCTATGTCCCCTTTCCTGATTCTCCCTGAAGGGGGGCTGGGGAGAAAGGGGGTGCTTAGTACTCACAGTCCCTCCTTACCTGGGATACTGTCACTCCTCTGTCTCCTAATCATGATCTAGACTCCTCAGAGATGTGAGCTCCTCTAGGAAGTTTTGTGAAGCACACCACCGTCCGTTGGTGGCCATTCTCTGGTCCTGTTGCATCTTGGGTTCTTTCCTTTATAACTGATGTCACATTTTTTTAAAAATAACTTTTAATGTTTGCATTGCCCCTGTTAGACTGTGAGGCTACTGAGGGGAAATTTCTGTCCTGTGTGTCCACTAATTAAGTTCAGTCCATCTGAAGCTTTTCTTTATCTCATTTCCACTTTGGAAATTTGATGAAAATGCTAAATCTAGACAAATTACCTAATTTTTGCCCATAATTTAAAAGAATTCAGGGATACTCTAAATGTACCTGTAGACTTTAGGAGACCTGTGTGGTTTTTTTCCCCCATATCAGTTCATATGTGTGTGTGTGTGTGTGTGTGTGTGACCGAGCAAATGCGATCAGTAAAAATGTGTCAGTACGGACTGAGCACCCCATGTGACCTACCTCACTTATTTCCTATAACCACTCTAGGAAACAGATACTGCAACTGTGTCACTTTTACTGATGAATAAACAGAGGAAAGTCATATGAGTAACTTGCCTGGGGCTATTCTGGGTCTCCTCTTTTAGCCCTGGAACTACATTGCTAAACCTCACTATGGTACAGAACATACTATTCTACCTAAATGTCAATGGGATGACCGCAGGATGAATCACTCGTAGTGAGCAGGGGGTATTTAAACGTTTTACTTTGTACGTGTGCTGTATATGTGTATACGTGTTCGAGTGTGTGTATATGTAGGGTATGTATGTGTTTACGTGTGTATGTAGACCAGAGGCGGATGTTGATGCCTTCTTCTATCCCCCTCCACCTTACTTTCTGAAGCAGGGTCTCTCACTGGATCTGAAACTGTCCATTAGGCTGGCTGGCCAGTGAGCTCCAGGGTGTTCCAGTCTTTGTATGGCACAAGGATTACAGGCCGCCATGCCGTTTTTTATGTGTGTGCTAGGGATCTGAACTCGGGTCTCCGTCCTTGTGCAGCAAGCAAGCACTTTATTACCTGAGCCACCTCACTAGCTCTAGTTTTTCTTCCCTTCCTCCCTCCCTCCCTTCTTCCCCCTTCCTCTCTCCCTTGCTCCTTCCTTCTCTCTCTTCACTCCTGTTTTTTTTGAGACAAGGTTTGGTTTGCTGTGCAGTACAGATTCCTTTTGAATTCATAATCCCCTGTGTCAGCCTCCCACAGAGTGGGATATACCACCCACCAACATGCTCAGTTGTCGTTGTCTTAATAACCTAGAAAATATTTTCATGTGTTACATAAGCAAGTAATTTGAAAATACTTGCTTGGAGATTTAATTTTTTTTTTCTAATATTACCTGGCTGATATAGTTAGTTTAGGTTTTCTATTTCTGTGACAAAATACCAAGACCAAAATCAAGTTGAGAAGGAAAGGGTTTATTTCATCCTACACTTCCAGGTAACAGTCCACCATTGAGGAGAATCAGGGCAGGAATTCACGAAGGGCAGGAACCTGGAGGCAGAAACTGATGTTGAGGCCGCAGTTAGAGTTAGCTGTTTACTGTCTTGCTCTCCATGGCTCACCTTGCCTGTTTTCTTAGAGAATCCAGGGCCATCAGCCTAGGGGTGACACTACCCACAATGGGCTGGGAGCTCCCCTGTCAGTCATCAATAAGAAAATGGACCACAGGCTTGGCCGTAGGTCAATCTGATGGGGACAACTTCTCAATTGAGGTTTCCTCTTCCGAAATGACTCTTGGATGTGTCACGTTTCCATAAAACTACCAGCACCCATGCATATCCATTATAACTAATCTGCAACTATATAACTGCAACTATAGATCTTACACTGCAACCTTCATAGAGTTCCTGTTTTGAAACAGTCATTTCCGGTCACAGATTATCAGGAGGTGACTTAGTAGAGCCAGGCTGGGCTGTGTATGCTCAAGTTGCACAGTGATTATCTAGCTGGTTGTAATTCATTAAAAATCCTCTTCATTTCCTTTTTGTATCTTTTTTCATTGGAAACATTTCCTGCACTCTAAATTCCCCGGCTCTGCCTATTTAAGAAAAGATCCGTAGACAGTTAATAGAGTATATTTGCATTGCATTTGTTTGTTGATTTGATTTTGTAATGATCTCTTTGTCCCTTCATTTCTATAGCAAGGCTTGGCCTGTTTTAAAAGCCAACATGCAAATTTTTCTAGAGACCGACCTCTACAGTTCCACAGCAAAAGAATTTCGATCTTGCAGAAAGCATTTGCATTTGGATGAAGGACTCCTACGACACAGAGGCTGCACCTGGATGCAAATCCAGGAAGCGTTTGCTCAGAGGCGGGCTCTGGAGAGGGGAGAGCTCAGCTGCATGGTGTTACATTATATGAAGAATGTAACCTGGTGCTCAAAACAAGATTTGGAGAAGCCTTGATTTTTGTCTGTTGTGAAGATCTGCGTACGTGTATAGCCGTTGGATGCTGGCAGTCAAGTGTGTATTGTTTGTCTGTTCTGTCAGTCACGGAGGTCTTTCCTCCTCCACATCTCCCTGGGCAGCTCCATTAGGAGAGGTTATCAGGTTCCCCGCAGGCTCTTTGGAGTCACTGAGTAAACTGGAGTAAAGTCTGCTTAAGAATGTGTTTCTCAACAGCCCCCAGCGACTTCCGGGAGCAGTGAGAGGTTCTCAGCCTTCCTAATGCTGGGACCCTTTAATACAGTTCTCATGTTGTGGTGACCCTCAGCCATAAAATTACTTTGTTGTTACTTCATAACTGTAATTTAGCTAGTGTTATGAATTGTAATGTAAATATCTGATATGCGACCCCCGCAGGGGTCGGGACCCACCAGTTGAGAATGGCTGGAACTTGAGTATTCTTAGGGATGCCGGGTTGTTACTTGCAGGCAGTTCATGTTTGCCTGCTCTGGTGCTCACTATCTAGATGAGATTGTCCCGGAAATGGTTTGGATGGGAAGCTGGTCCCTCTGTTTATTCCCCCCCAGTGAAGTACTGTTCTTTAGGATGTGAACTAACAGTTTCACTGGGAAGAGTAAACTCCGAGGGAGAAATAAAAAGAGTGGGGAATTCCAGGGAAGAGGAGATGTAGTGTGCTCTGTGCTCCAACTTTTTAGAGAGAAAGAGAGAAAAAAGAAAGAGAAAGAAAGAAAGAAAGAAAGAAAGAAAGAAAGAAAGGAAGGAAGGAAGGAAGGAAGGAAGGAAGGAAAACAAAAAGAACTGTAATTCCTCCAGAATTGGGCTTTGTGATTTAGAATGTGAATCAGAGAATCATTTAGGACCCATTGCTTGTCCAAATCAAAGAGGAAATGAAGCTAGAAGCATCTTATAAAGCATATCCAATTACCTGAGGATTCTTTTACAGGTCTAAATAGAGAGAACATGATTTGAAAATTAGAGATGATAGCTCAGTATGTTAATCCTGTGTAAAAATTAAATCAGGGTGCTTCATCATATACTCTGTATTTCTCTTAATGTGGTTTTACTAAATAGGGATTTTTCAAGAGTGGTTCATGACTGCTAATGCAGTCATTATGTTGACAAAGTGTTACACACTGTAAGAAGGAAAAAAACTGAGCTGGTTAGAAATTTTATTTAATTTTGATGTTCCATTAAAAAAGTAAATAAAATAGTATCCAAAGGCTGGAGAGATGGCTCAGCAGTTAAGAGCACTAGCTACTCTTCCTGAGGACTGGGGTTTGATTCCCAACACCCACATGTCAGATCACGGGCATCTGTAACTCTAGTCCCAGGGCATCCTATGCCCTCTTCTGGTCTCTGAGGACATCAGGTATTCCTGTGGTGCATAGACAGATATGCAGGCCAAACACCCTTACACATAAAATTTAACAACAAAATGTCCATATACTGGCAATATTACCAAAGCATAACAGCTGAAGTTGTTGCCAGAAATATCCAGAACCAGTTTTCTAGCTTCCTCTTCTTTCCTTCCAAGGGACTTATAGGTCTTATTCTACCAGTTTTGCAAGATGAATTGAACAGATGTCGCCCTTTTAAAGACCTTGGACAGGAGGCTGAGGAGGTAGCTCAGTGCTTAAGAGCACTACAGGACACCTGGGTTTGGTTCTCAACACTGCACGGTGCCTCTGGACCTTCTGAACTGCCAGTAACAGGAAGACCCAAGTGCTCACATTCCCATCCCCACATACACATTAAAAATGAGATCAATCTGTAGGGTTTTTTTTTTTGTTGTTTTTGTTTATGAGACAAGAATTCTCTGTGTACACCTGACTGTCCTGAAACTCACTCTGTAAACCAGGCTGGCCTTGGCCTCAAATATTTGCCTGTCTCTGCCTCCTGACTGCTGGGATTAAAGGTGTATGCCACCATTGCCTAGCAAAATCAATCTTTAAAATGAATAAATAAATAAATAAATACTTTCTACAATAAACACTGTCTCATTGCGCTTTAAACTGGAAAGTTACTCCTTTGAGTAATTTTAAAGAGCCCTCGAGTTTATATCAAGTTTCAAGGGAGAATAATGTAGAACAATTCTCCGCATTTTATCTACCTATAGACTAATGTATACACGGTGTGTGCCTCTTTTTGCTGTGGCAGTCACTACAATGATTGACAACATCTGTTTTCATGGTAGCTTTTGGTATTTCCAATTCAGAGACAAATGTTATCATGTCAAATAGTGGATTGTCAAATGAGAGAGAGAGAGAGAGAGAGAGAGAGAGAGAGAGAGATCAAAAACTTGCTAGAAACAGAGAGAATTGGTAGCAACATGATGAGTTTCAATGTGAAGTTCCTGTGTGCCTCTGAAGTCTACAGAATCAGAGAGATAGTAGGAAGGGCTTGTGCTTATATGTACTGGTCACAGGAGTGTAGTGTGTTAGGGCTTGAAGGGTGTGGGTAAGAGTGTGCTCATTCAAGTGATCTGCCAAGGTGGAGTCTTGGAGCAGCTTTGAAAAACCGAAAGCGTTCTCCAACCACACTGAAGTTTAGTGCATGACAGACGGCTGCACTGGTCAGAATGGAGAGTCCAATCAGTCCGGAGTCACAGGCTTAGGAAAGGACTCAATGCAGCTCGTCCAGCTCTGCCCCATCAACCACGTTGGGTGATATTTCTTCCACTTCGGGATGGTGGCTGGGACGGGAAAACCAGAGTGATAAGAAAAGAGACCAGCTAGGAGCAGATACATCAGGAAGAACCAAAGGAGGACCTGTCCAGCTCATCCCAGTGCCGAAAGCACTGACAGGTTTCCCAGTCACTCTGAAGGAAACAAAAACACAGTCTAACCACATATAGTCCAGGACCATTTGGAGGAGGAGGGGTAAGAGGAGGAGAAGGAAGGGGAACTGTAGGAAGAGGGAGGAGGAGGAAGCGGGGCATTTCTATTCACAACAAACAGCAAAAGCTGCCTACTTCACTTGAAGTGGGCAGATACACCCATCCATTCATTCACAGCAAGCTTCACACAGAAGTTTTTATTGTTTATAAATAATTACAGCTCCCTTTCATGTCCCCGCATTCTGGGTCTGAGGAGAAAAGAGAACTGGGCCTGTTAACCTTTACCAACAACTAAGAAGCATTTATGGCCAGCCAGGTGCATATCCTGTATCTAATCTCTGCTTGCGTCTGCCTTACAGCAGCTGCAGCAGTTGGAGGGAGTTAGAGTCATTAAATACCAAGGAAATGTTTATGCCAGTACTGTCCCAAGCTAGAGAAGTAAGAACATTTTACTAACTTTTTTCTGTGTGGAGATAGTCTCAGAAAATCCATGCATACCAGGATCCCGGTATCAAGAGCGCACTGAAGTGACCCATTCAAAGATCCAACGGGGAAATTGGGACCCTTATGAATGGTCTGTTTTTCTTTTAGCACTGTGACTATTGCAGAAGCTTTGAAGTTCCTTTTTGTGCACTCCCCCCAGTTCCTTGTGACTGTGAGCAGGAGACTCAGAGGCAAAGCACAGTCATTTGAAAATTGTCCCATCTGAAAACAAACAACAACAAACTTTTTTTTTTTTTATCTGTGGCCAAGGAGATTGAAAAGGTGACGAATGAAATCTAGGGTCAAGTTCAGTGAGAACTCAAAGAGAAGAATGCAATACAGAAAGAGTGTCTGTGTTAGTTGTTCTGTGTCGGGCAGAATAATAAACAGGGACCAGGGACAGGAATGTGAACCCCGTTCTGGGACTTACTGGATGCTTGCGTGGGACGAGGCCCTGAGCTCCAGCGTCTTTATCGGTGCTGTGAGAAGACACTTCCAACATTACTCCCAGTTTTCCTAACGTTTACTGACTGCACACCATCCTCTGAGAGGAAGGGTCAGCAGTGCGTCCGCTGGACAGGAAGTGAGACATCCTTCATATGGTCTAGTAGGCAAAGAGCAGCACAGTGATTCGGGTCACATGTCACAGAATTCAGTCTTTATCCAGACTTGCTCAAGCTTGTCTTCCTCCAAGTACTTTTATTTAATGTGTTTATGTGTTTATGTGTGTGCGTGGCACATGGAGAGGCTGAATTGACATCGGTTTCTTCAGTCGTTCTCCATCTTTTGTTTTTATGATTTTTGTTTTTTTCTTTTCCTTTTTTACTGAAAATAGAGTTTTTTCACACAAATATTTTAATCACCCCCCCCAATTTTCTCAGATCCTCCTCACTTCACAAGACCCAAATCCACATTCTTTTTTTCTCTCGTTAGAATCAGACAGGCATTAAAAGTAATAATAATATAGAAATAAGATAAAATAAAATAAAAATGGACAAACCAGATAGGACAAGACAAACTAACAGGAAGAAGAAAAAGAATCAAGAGAAATCTCAAGAAACAAACAGTGACATACACGTTTATACACATGAACATCCTTAAGAAACAACTATATTTACTTAAAGGACCTGTAAGGTAAAAAAAAAAAAAAAAAAAAAGGCCCCCAAAGTGTTATGTGACAAAGAATCTCCAAAAATTCCATGGAATATTGTTTATGTTGGCTATTTACTGCATGGGGTCTGGCCTTAAGTGTGGGTTTGTATACCCTGTGAGACTCCATTGGAGAAAATTAATTTTTTCTTTGCAAGCACTAATCAACTGGAGATAGCCTCTGAGTTGGGTATGTGGCTTGTGTCCACTTTCCCTCTCAGTGCTGGGACCCCATCTGGTGCAGACCCATGCAGGCCCTCTGCATGCTGCCTCAGTCTCCCTGAATTCACATGTATTTCAGACCTGCTGTGCTTAGGTCTGTTTCCTTGGTGTCTTCCATCCCCTCTAGCTCTTACAGGTTTCCACTTCCTCTTCCAGAGGGTTCCCCAAGCCATGAGGGAAGAATTTTGATACAGACAAATAGGACTGAGTATTGCAAAGCCTCTTACTCTCTCCACATTGTCCAGTTGTTCCATCTACTGCAAGAGGAAACTTCTTGATGATGGCTAAACAAGGCTGTAAATGTCTTTTTTATTCTCCTGATGTAATTGTCATCTTGGAGGCTTACTGTCTCTGCCAGCTAACCTAGGCCTAGTTCTGGAGGCTTCTAGCCTCCATACAATCTAATCTAGGTCTAGAATGTTTTCAGTCTCTGGGATTTAATGCTGAATAAGCTCACTCTTTTTAGTTCTTTCTGAACTCCGTTGGCTGGTTTAACTCAGCTTTTTTGGCTCAAACTTTTCTCCAAGCTGACTGATTCAATCTGGTTTCTCTCAGTTTCCCACTGAATTGCTCTGCTTGGCCTCAAACTAACTTTGGCAATATGTTCTAATCTTCTGGCTCCTTCTTCATTCTGTCTTCACCTATGTCTAGCTTGTACTGTCTCTGTCCAACTGTCCTAGTAAAACTGCCCTCTCTCCTCCTTTTTTCTTTCTCTACACTGCTCCTTAAGTAGCTTCCCTTTCCTCCCTGTTTTTGTGAAAGTTAGGCATATCCCATTCTGTCAGATCTTTCTCTGATTCCTCACTCTGTCTGCCATTCAATTAGACATCACTTTCAAACATGGATGCTTCCTTCTACCAACTGACTTTATAGTTTGGGATTTAAAGGTGTGTACTAAGGGCATGTCTGCATTCAGTCAGAGGGATTAAAGATGTGCTAAGCCTGAGTCATACCACAAATAGAAACAATTTTCTTTTTCTTCAGTAAAAACAAAATCAGAAAAAAACAAAAATCAAAAAACAAAACCTCACAATCTTAGGGTTTCACAGTGTGATCAAATATCCTGCAATACAAGGCACTGATCTATGAATACAATAGAATGTTAGGGGTAAATTTATTTTTCTGTTCCTTTAGAAAAACAGTAGAATGTGATTTTCTTCTAGGTTCTAGGCCTATCTAGTCTCATGTTCCTTGCCACTTGAGCAATGTTGGGCATAGGTTCTAACTCATGATTTGGGCCTTGACTCAAACCTGATATTGGTTGGTTACTCCACAAGCTTTGTGCCATTATTGCACTAGTGCATCTTGCAAGCAGGTCACCATTGAAGGTCAAAGGATTTACATCTGGGTTGGTGTTTACCTTTTTTTCTCTGGTAGCATAAAGAGTAGGTGTTATCTTCAGCAACAGGCTTTTTGTAGAGAGCCACCAATAGTCTTGGCAATAGCCTACATTGTTTGGGGGTACCCACATGTCCACATGTCCACAAACAACTGGATTAGGTATAAACCATTTCAGTTTATTTGGTGATGAGAGATGTCTGTCTCCCCTGTTATTTGTTGAGTCCATTTCGATCACACACACACACACACACACACACACACACAACCCTTTTTCTGTAAGCTTCTAATGTCTTAGGTTGCAATATGACCCCTCAAATTCCCTCGGTTTTAGCTGTCTTCCCATGTTTCCTCCCTCACCACACTCTTGGCTTCCCTTCCCTGTTTGATCTTCCCATTCCAGTCCTCCTAACCCCCATTGATTTAGAACGAGGTATTCTGTTTTTCCTTCCTAGGGAGATATAACCCTCACTCCTAATCCCTTTTTCTGTACTTAACCTCTGTGGTTACATGGATTATAGCCTGCTTATTGAAGACTTACTCACCTATAAGCAAATATATGCCACATTTCCTTTTTTGGTCTGGGGTTATGTCACTCAGGGTGATTTATTTTTTTCCTAGCTTCATTCGTTCACTTGTAGGTTTCATTTTTTTTTTTTTAAACAGAGGGTAATAGCCCATTTTCTTTATCCATTCATCTGTTGATGGACACATAGTCTGTTTCCAATTTCTGGCTATTATGAATAGAGCAGCAATGAACATGGTTGACCATGTGTCTTGGTTGAGCAAGTGTCTCTGTAGTAGGATGTATATAGTCCTTTGGTTATATGTTTAAGAGTAATATAGCTGGGTCTTGGGTAAATCTATTCTCAGCTTCCCAAGGAATTGCCATATTAGTTTAGATAGTGGCCAAATAAGTTTGCACTCTCAGTAGCAATGGACAAGTGTCCCCCTTGTTCTACATCCCAAGCAGCATGAGGTGTCATTTATTTTATTGTTCTTAGCCATTCTGACAGGTGTAAGATGAAATCTCAGAGTAGTTTTAATTTCTACTTCCTTGATGTCCAACAACTTCAACTAAGAATGTTGAACATTTCTATTTGTGTTTTCTCTTAAGAATTCTCCATTTAGACTTGTATCCCATTTTTCATTGGGTTACCTGCTTTTTGATGTCCACATTTTGAGTCCTTAATATATTTTAGATATTAATCCTCTATCAGATGTATAGTTGGTAAAAAGAAATGTCCTAGCTGGATGGTGGTGGCACATACCTTTAATTCCAGCACTCAGGAGAGACAGGAAGATCTCCATGAGTTCAAGGCCAGCCTGGTCCAATGAATGAACTAGTTCCAGGACAGTCAGGGCTACATAGCTACATAAAGAAACCCTGTCTTGAACAAAACAAAACAAACAAAAAACCACACAAACAGAAAAAGAAAAGCAATAAAACAGAAAACATATTTTCTCATTCTGTAGTTTGCTTTGTCCAATGACAGTGTCCTTTGTCACACAGAAAATTTTCAGTTTCATGAGGTCCTATTTATTAATTGTTGACCTTAGTCCCTGTACTTTTGGTCTTCCAATGAAGAAATTGTCCCAAAACTATTCTCTTCTATCAGATTCAGTGTATTTGGTTTTATGTTGAGGTCTTTGGTTCATCTGGAGATGAGTTTTGTACAAGGTAATAAGTATGGATTTATTTGTAATTAGTATATGCAACCCAGTTTTACCAGAATCATATGTTGAAGATGCTGTATTTTTTCTAGTGTATTTTTGACTTTTAATTCATATATTTTAAATAATAATGTTACCATATAATATATACTATATGCATAAATAAATTATATATGGATATGTCTGTTTTTGTGGGAATAACATTTTTATTACTATAGTTTGTAGTACAGTTTGATGTTGGGGATGGTGATATCTCCAGCAGTTCTTTTATCAATCAGGATTTTTTTTGGGGCTTCCATGTGAAGCTGAAAATTATTCTTTCAATTTATGTGAAGAATTGTGTTGGAATTTTAATGAGAAATGTATTGAATCTGTAGATTGTTTTTGGTAGGATGGACATTTTTACTATATTAATCCTACCAGACCATGAACATGTTCTGGAAATATTTCCATTTTCTGATATCTTCTTCAATTTTTTCCTCAGTGTGTTAAAATGTTTATCATACAAGTCTTTACTTGCTTGGTTAGAATTACATCAAGATATTTTATGTTTTTTGAAGCTATTGTGAAAGGTATTATTTCCCTCATTTTTTTCTTTGTCCATTTGTCATCTGTACATAGGAAGGCTACTGATTTTTGTGTGCTAATTTTGTGTCCTGCTACTTTGCCGAACATGTTTATCAGTTGTAAGAGTTGCCTGGTGGAATTTTTAGGCTCACTTATGTTATATTCAATCATATCTTTTAATAAGATATTTGACTTCATCCCTTCCTATTTTTATTTTATTTCATTCAATTGTCTTATTGTTCTAGCTAAGACTTCAAGTACTGTATTGAATAGGTATAAAAGAGAATGGATAACCTTGACTTGTTCCTGATTTTAGTGTAATTGCCTTAAGTTTCTTTCCATTTAGGTTGAGGTTGGCTGAGACTTGTTGTAAATTGCCTTTATTATGTTGAAGGATGTCCCTTTATCCCTAGTTTCTCCAGGATGTTTATCATGAAGGAGTGTTGGATTTTAACCAAGTCCTTTTCTCTATCTATGATAATGGAGATTTTGTGTTTCAGTTTGTTTATTTGGTAGATTATATTTATTGATTTATGTATATTGAAAACCATTCCTGAATATCTGAAATGAAGTCTACTTGATAATGGTGGATATTTGATGTGCTTTTGGATTTAGTTTTCAAGAATTTTACTGAGAATTTGTATCTATGTTCATAACAGAAGTTGTTCTGTAATTCTCTTTCTTTGTTGAGTCTTTACATGGCTCAGGTATTAGGGTAACCATGGCCTCATAAAATATTTGGGAAATGGTCCTTTTGGTTTTATTTTGAGGAATAATTTGAGGAGTATTGGTTTTAATTCTTTGAAAATCTGGTAAAATTCTGCACTAAAGCCATCTGGCCCAGGATTTTTTGTTTTGCTTTGTTTTGTTTTGGTTTGATTGGTAGTCTTTTAATTACCAATTATAGTTCACTGGGATTCATAGGTTTAGTTAAGTTGTTTATCTGATATGATTTAACTTTGATGAGTGATATATATCAACAAAATTATCCATTTATTTTAGATTTTCCAGTTTGATGTAGTCAAGTTTTTAAAGGAGGTCCTTATATTCTCTAGATTTCCTTGGTATCTGTTTTGTCGACCCCCTGCCTTGTAGTTAACTTGTATAAAGGTCTGTCAATCTTAATTGGTTTTCTCATAAAACCAGTGCTTTGTTTCATTGATTATTCTTTGTTGCTTTTGTTTATATTTTATTTATTTAAGCCATCAGTTTGATTATTTTTTTGTCATCTACTCCTTTTGCTTGAAATTTCTTCTTTTTGATTTAGAGCTTTCAGGTATGCTAGGTTACTAGTATGAGATATCTCCTTATTTATTTACTGTAGGCACTTAGTACTGTGAACTTTCCTCTTATGAACAGCCTTTATTGTGTCCCATGCATTTTGGTATGTTGTGTATTCTTTTTCATGCAATTCTAGAAGCCTGGCTTGACCTTTGGAAACCTGAAAGCCCACCCTCAGTGACACCTTTCCTCCAACAAGGACACATCACACAGTCCTTCTCAAACAGTGCCATTTCCTGATACCAAACATTCAAATATATAAGCCTATGGGGGCCACTCTTATTCAATGCACTCACCGTGATCTCTTCATAGATTTTTCTTCCTTTAAGGAGTATATAATGTTTTTCCCTATCTCTTCTGATTAGTTTTAGGTTGAAGTCTATTTTATCAGATACTAAAATAGCTTCATCACAGGTTTCTGTCTTAGGTCCATTTGTTTGGAATATCTTTTTCCATCTTTCTACCCTGAGATGATGTCTATTCTTGATATTAAATTGTGTTTCTTAGATGGAGCCAGAAGAATGGATTCTGTTTTTGACATAGTCTATCAGTCTATATCTTTATATTGGGGAATTAAGACCTTTAATATTGAGTGGTGCCAATGAGCAGTCTTTGATGATTCCTGTTATTTTGTTGTCCCCCACTCTCTTTGATTTCTTGGTCTGATATTATTTACTCTTTATGTTTTCTTGGATATGCTTAACCTCTTGAGATTGAAGTTTTTCTGTAGGGCTGGTTTCTAGATAGAGATTGCTGACATTTGTTTTTTTTATCATGGATTGTCTTTATCCATCTATTGTGATTAAAAGCTTTTCTGGGTATAGTAGTCTAGGTTGGCATGTGTGGTTTCTTAGAATTTGTAGAACATCTGTTCAGGCTCTTTTTGCTTTTAGAGTTTCCATGAAAGTCTTATTCTAATAGGTCTGCCTTTATATGTTACTTTCTTTGTATTTTTCCTTTGCAGCTTTTAACGTTTGTTGTTGTTGATGATAATGACGACCTTCTGTGTGTTTAGTGTTTTGATTATGGGTCATGGGAGTTTCTTTTTTGGCCCAATATGTTTGGGTTCTGTATACTTCTTATACATTGACCAGCATGCTTTTAGAATAGGAAATGTTTCCATTAGATTTTTAAAAAATGTTTTCTATGCTTTTGACCTGGGTTTATTCTTCTTTCTCTAATCATATTATTCTTAGATTTGAGATTTTAATAATGTCTCAGATTTTTTGGATGTTTTTAGTCTGGATTTTTTTAGATTTAATATTTTCTTGACTGATATGTCTATTTCTTCTATCTTTTCTTTTATGCCTGCGACTCTCTCTTCTATCTCTTGTATTCTGTTGGTGAAGCTTTCCTCTGAGGTTCCTGTTTGAGTTCCTATATTTTTGATTTCCTGTTTTACTTCAATTTGGGTTTTCTTTAGTGATTCCATTTCCACTTTCACGTCTTGAACAGTTTTCTTTACTTGATTACACTGTTTGTTTGTGTTTTCATAGATTTTATTAATGCATTTATCCATAGTCTCTTTAATGTTCTTAAACATGTTCATAATAGTTATTTCTAAGTCCTTATCTTGTGCATCAGCAAAATTGCATTTCTGGGGGTCTATTATAGTAGTGTTACTGGGCTCTAGTGAAGACATAATGCCCTGGATGTTATTATTGTGTTTTTATGTTGGAGTATAGGCATCTGGGGTTCAGATGATTTGAATTCTAAGTGCTGGTATCTGTTCTTGTGTTTGTTGGGTGTGTTTCTGTGGCCTTCTCTGCATCTTAGAATCATGTAGTAGAAGTGGGTTGCCTGTTTGGGAGCAATTATGAGTCCCTGCCAAGTATCTTGGGTAGAACTTGTTTCTAGGTTCACATTCACTGACATGAATGTGTGGGGATGGGCTAGAAGGGAAGAGTAAGGTGAGGCTGAGAAGATCCACAGGAAGGAGCAAAGCTGATTCTGCGATGAGGATCTGTGGAGTTCCCATGGCATGGAGGCACACAGGGATGACAGGCCCTTGCAGGTGGTCTACTACAATACTAGAGATAGTACTTGGGAATTGGAATGTGATTATGGGAAGGAGAGTGAACTTTACCTACTCGAATTCCCTGACCTGTGTGGCCAGCGGATTTTGAGAGAGTGTCTTGGGTGTTGAGCAACTGAGACAACAGGGTGGGGTCCACGCTTAGATTTTTTTTAAACCTACTTTAATAAGGGTTCTTAAATACTTTAACTTCCCTTCTAGATCATCACCCACCAGTGGCAGTAGATAATGCTAGAGCCTCTTTAATTAACTTACCTGAAAACCCACCCAAAGACTTTTGCTTTTACCAAATTGGCTAGAACTATATCACATGACCACTTTTAGGTGCAAGTGATACTGGCAGAGAAAGAACTTCAATTTATTCTGCTGCTACACCAAACCAGTGATTTTCACTCAAGAAAAAGTGGAAATAGAATTGGTATGAAATTGGCTATGGTTCTCAGAAGACTTTTATGAGGGTCACCGATGTGCATTGAGTTTAGAACTCAAAGGAATCTCAAGAAAATAAAAAAGAGTAAAACAAATCTCATGTATAGAATTCAAGAAGGTCAAATTAAAGTCTTCCCCCGGGACATCAACTCTCCACAGATAGACTGTGAAGAGTGCTCATGAATAACACCTAAATAATGTTTAAAATTTTGTTTACCATGAGAATACTGTAAGCAATAAAAACCACATCTAGAGGCATAGTGGTACGAGCCTACAACCACAGCACTTGGGAGGTAGAGACAGGAAGATCAGGAGTTCAAGGGCAGCCTCAGCTATATAGGGATTTAAGACTATCCTGGGCTATGTAAGACTTTATGTCAAAGAACAAATGAAACTAAATTAATAGTTAATATGTATTGAATGTGTAGTTGCCCCATTTATTTCTGATAGTAATTCTCTGAGGTAGGTTATTACTATAATCTTTGTCTTATGCTTTAGAAAATTAAGCATTCTAATTAGTTTGACCTAAGAACTTTGGCCAGTGAGTTGATGAAGGTTTGATTCCAATGCCAAGATCCCTTATAATTTTCCTATACATTATAGTACTTTGCAAAGAGAGGTGTGTTTTGACTGACAGAAGCCAACCCAATTTCAGACTGCATTAAAATCATCACAGTATCAGTGTCTAGAAGAATGGTTGTGAGGGCTGGAGTGATGACTCAGCCGTTAAGAACACTGATTGTTCTCCAAGAGGTCCTGAGTTCAATTCCCAACAGCCACATGGTGGCTCACAACCATCTGTAATGGGATCTGATGCCCTCTTCTGGTGTGTATGAAGAGAGCGACACTGTACTCATAAAAATAAATAATTTTTTTTAAAAGAATGGTAGTAAGGGCTCATCTTCACTGTTATCTCAACTGGATTTAGAATTACATACGAAACACTTTGCTAGGTATATGGACATTTTTAGAGAGACTTAACTGAGGAAGGAAGACCCGCCTTGAATGTGGAGAGGTGCAATCCCATGGGCTGGGTAATCTTTTTTTTTTCTTGATTATTCTTTTTTTAAAAATTTATTTAGTTATTTAAATCACATCATAATTTACTTATTTACACAGAGGTTATAAACACAAAAAGGCAGGATGTGGGAAAGGGAATGGCACCGGAGCATAGGTGTTCAGGGGGAGTACAGATACCTTTCAGAACAGGCTATCAGCTGGGTTGTAAACTTTTTGGCAGCCTTTTAGCTGTGCCTCCTGTGGTATCAAACAGGCATATCAGTCCTCAGGCTGGATAATCTTATTAAGTGAACTGGGAAAGGAGCCTAGCTGAGGAGCAGTGTTCATCTTTCTCTGCTTCCCACCTGTAGACACAATGTGACCAATTGCCTCATACCCCTGCTACCATATCCTCAGCAATGGTGGACTGTGTCCCTGGAACTGAAAGCCAAAATAAACCCTACCTCTTGTCCAGTATTTTGTCATAGCCATAAGGACAAGTACCAAATACAATGCTAGTGTCTGTCTTTTCTGACCAGATCCCATGTCACAGACACAGGATCTACAAACTGCTTCCTACAGGAGAGTCATCTTAGTCTTCTGGCTGGGAGAAAGGCTCCAGGCAAACTCCTCTGCCTTGCCTTTGGCTTCATCTCCTGTCTCCTTTGGAATTCCATCCGGTGACATATTTGTCTCCAATATCTTCAATTTATCACATTTTAATTTTCTTCAGCCATAAATTTTTTCCAGAAAAGATGATAAATAATCTAACAAAAGCTCATTTACATAAGTGTATACCTTGTAAGATACTACTTCTATTGAGCCCTTGTTAATTATACTTCTTAAAAGAATATTTAAGCCAGACATGGTGGCACACATCTTTAATTCCAATATTTAGGAGAGAGATGGATCTCTGTGAGTTAGAGGATAGGCTGGTCTATATAGTAAGTTTCATAACAGTCAAGGTTTTCCCGAGAGATCCTGTCTCAAAATAAACAAAACAAAATCTAAACAATATTTAATGTGTGCTGTACTCACCTTTTAAAAATTTTATGTATGTATTTATTCTCTGTATGGGCGGTATTTGTGTGGGTACATGTGTGTGCCTGTGCATGTGCATGGAGATATGGAGACCAGAGGTCAACCTTGGGTATCTTTCTTAGACACCATCCATCTTATGTTTTGAGACATAATTCATCATTTACTACTAAGCAGGCATGGCTGACTAGCCAGTGAGCCTAGGGATCTGCCTGTCTCTGTCTCCACAGCACTGGGATGACAAATGTGTATCACAATGTCCACCTTTCTTACATGGGTTCTGGGGATTATACTCCTGTTCTTATGCTTTTATGAGAAGCTCTTTACTGAGTCATTTCTCCAGCCTTGTATCCACTCTAATCTCTCAATAAACCCTTCTTGATTTCCCAAGGTATTGAATAACCCCTGTGATTGCAAGATCCTGTTTCTCCTATCTTTCATAGTCTAAGATGTTAACAAACTAGATGCTTGTATCTTAAGGTTTGTTCATTTATCTAATGTGCATACAGAAACCATTCATGAATCTAGTTAGAAGTCTGGTTCTTACAAATGTGCTCTCCTGCTAAATCAACATTACTTATAATTCACTATCAAAGGGTGACCTTCAGCTCTGCATGATTTTTATCCTGTTTCCACTGTTTATCTCCTAGCATGATTCTTACCACAAGAAAGCTATTTCTTTCTTTTAAATGCAGACAGTAATTCTGGAGGCTGTAATAGTATTTAACTATGTGTCACACAGCCAGTGCTATGCTGAGTGACAGGGTGAATGAAGAGTGGCTGGTCCCATTTTGAATGATCAGAGGCATAAGCATTAGTGACAGGAAAGAACCAAGCACAGAAAATCCATTGTCACTCTGAATCTGTACTTTGATTGGCATTTGTCAGCACCTCCCCCTCTGAAAATGGAACACACCTGAATCGCTTTGGTGAAGCACTTTGGGAATAGCAATTTCACAAAATCAACGAAAGTCATAAGTATCACTGGCAAGTATAATCACACTTCCACCCATCCCCATCAAAACTGTATTAGGCACACTAGTGGAGCTGAAAACTAATTATTGCTAATTTGAACTCTTTGGGTCACTTCTGGTGCAGTGATTAGGATAAGCAGTATCCTTAGAGAAGGATCCTAAAGGCAGACAGGAGATACTAGTCACTCAAATTCCTTGTTATGAAAGGAAGACTAACATTTCTAAGGATACTTGTGTACTTTTAGCTCTTCACTTCTCAGCCATTTTCTGAGCATGATTACAATGAGATATTGGAATGAGAGGCAAGATCCAGGAGCAATGGAGACAGAGAGGGTGAGTAGCAGCAGAGATGAGATCATTTTAGAAACTGTCTGGTTAGCTTTCTGTCAAATTGAAATAAGCTAGAGTCATCTGAGAAGAGGGAAAAAAGAGTCCCCATCAGATCAGCTTGTAGGCAAGCCAGTGGGGCATTTTATTGATTCATAATTGATATAGAAGGGTCTAGCCTGCTGTGGGCAGTATCATCCCTGGGTAGCTGGTCTTGGGATGTATAAGAAAGCACACTTAGCAAAGCAATAAGCAATATCTTTCCATCCCCTGCCTCCAGGTTCCTGCATCCAGCCCAGTGTGCCTGCTCTGACTTCCTTCATTGTAGACTAAAACTGTAAACCGAAATAAACCCTTTCCTCTTGTTTTATCACAGTAATAGAAACCTAATTACTACAGAAATGTTTCACAATGTTAATAGCTGTTTCAAACTTTTTTCTTAAAGATTTATTTATTTTATGCATGTGAGTACACTGTCGCTGTCTTCAGACACACCAGAAGTGAGCATCAGATCTCATTACAGATGGTTGTGACCCACCATGTGGTTGCTAGGAATTGAACTCAGGACCTGGAAGAACAGACAGTGGTCTTAACCATTGAGCCATCTCTCCAGCCCTGTTTCAGACTTTTAAAAGCATTTACATACGTGATGTGTTTCTGTGCCTGTGGTGAATTAAATGAGAATATCCCATAGGCTCACAAGTTTGACAGCTTGGTCCCCAGTTAGTAGAATTCTTTGAGAAGGAGTAGGTGTGACCTTCTTGGAGGACATGTGTCACTGGGGTGGACTTTGAGGTTTTAAAAGCCCTTACCAGGCCCAGAATCTCTTTGCTTGCTGCCTGTGACTCTCAGTTCCAAGTTTCCTGCTATGGTGATTATGGACTAATCCTTTGAAACTATAAGCAAGCTCCTATTAAAGGTGTTTTTAATAAGCATTGCCTTGCTCATAGTGTCTCTTCACAGCAATAGAACAGTGATTAAGGAGTGTTTTAGTTCTGTCCTTACCCATACAATGTTTTCATTTCCATCTGAAACTTTATAAGCCCTCAATAGTAAATGATTTACTCAGGGTCCACTATCTCCTAGTTCATGAATCTACTTCTTATATACATACACTTATAATTCAATCTCCAATTACCCATAATTAAGAGAGGAGGAAAGGAGGAAACAAGAGAGAGAGAAGAAGGAAGACAGATATACTTGCCATCAGAGTTAGTGAAGTAAGGACTTAGTCATACCTGGGAAACATTTTCCAGGAACCTCAAGATGCTAGGAAGAACTCTACCTTAAAAAAAGTTCCACACCATTACGTCGTTCCAAAGACACAGCATCTATTAAACAGTGTTTAAAAGCTAGAAACCTTTACATAATACAGAAAATAGCACCATGCATAGGTTTTTAGACTTACATGTTTCTGCTTTAGCCTTATACTGATTGATTTTACTCAGCTTGACACAGGAGGGGTCATTTGGAAAGAAGGAATATGAATCATGAAAATGGTCTCACTAGATCGGCCTGTGGGTAAGTCTTTGGAGACCTTTTCTTGATTAATATTGGTGGTGTAAGAGGGCCCAGTATGTTGTGGGTGTTGCCACCCCTGGGCAGGAGGTCCTGGGAGCATAAGAAAGCAGGCTGAACAAGCCAGGAGGAGCAAGCCAAGAAGCAATGTTCCTCCACGGTTTCTGCTTCAGTTCCTGATGCCAGGTTCCTGTCTTGGCTTTCCTTGAAGATGGACTGTAACTGGTAAGTCAAATAAACCCTTGGTCCCCAAGTTGCTTTTGGTCATGATCTTCATCATAAAAATAGAAAACCTAACTAAGGCAAGTATGTTTTACCAAATAATATCATGCATGAAAGTTAAAGCTGTTAAATAGAGTGAAGGGAGAATGGCCTGAAAACAGTCCATGGCTTAAAGAAACACTTTAGGGAACTGTCCTATTAGACAGGTTTTCATTGAAGGATCAAATAGCATACCATTATTTTCCAATTACCTTACAGCCCTTGCTATGCAATTATTCATTTGGTTTATGTGCTTTATGAATTAGTACCCTTAAAGATCTAAAAATATTACACAAAATATGGTGATTATCTTTAGTGTTATAGGGCTTTTCAAAAGATAACTGCCATTTAATTTGCCATGACTGAATTTATGCCATGACCTGATGATGAACACGTATTCCCAGGATGCTTTACTGGCTATTGGGGGTGGAGGGACTCAAAATACCATACATGCTTAATCTATTGAACACTGTTAAAGTAATGTTTATCCTCCTTTGTTAACTGTTGTCTCTGAGGCTTACTACCTCAGTCTGCTAACCTAGGCCTAGTCCTGGAAGCCTCTAGCCTCCATACAATCTTATCTAGGCCTAGAGTGTTTTCAGCCTATGAGACTTACTGCTGAATAATCTCATACTCATTATTTCTATGCTCTAGCTGGCTGGTAAGCTCAGCTGTTCTGGCTCTAAACACCTCTCCAAGATGACTGGTTCAATCTGATTCACTTGGTTTCTTCTGAATTGCCCTAATTGGCTTCAAACTAACTCCAGCAATGTGTCCCAATTTTCTGGCTCCTTCTTATTCTCTCACTCATTCTGTCTTCACCTATGTCTAACTTGTTCTCTTTTCAATCTGTCTCTGTAAAACTCCTCTGTAAAATCTGGAGATGCTCAAGTCACTCACATATTCGGCAGCAATATGTTTTGGTGTTACCTACACAACCCTATTGTCTCCAGCTTACTTAAAATACCTGGCTCATTGTGACACAGATGCTATATGTAAGTGGCCATTTTATTGTATTGTTTGGACTTATGACGAGAATAATGGTCTAGATATGTCCTGTACAGACACATTTTCCCCCTATACTTTTGATCTGTAGTTAGTTGAATGCAGATTGAGAACCTACTAATACAGATGGTTTGACTGTTCAGGTATGACAAAGTGGTATGACTTCTAGAAAATGAAGAATATCATATGCAATATTAGCTGAAGTGGTTATCTGGTGAATTCAACTCCAACTGGTTTGTAAGAGCTCTTAGAATCTTGATGCGGCCATGATATATGCATTTACATGTGGAAACAGGCAGCCATGACAAGGAAGCCCATCTTGAATACTAAGAGCCAGCTCATGTAGAATATCCCTGAAGTCAAATGCCATTGAAAGGACACTATGATGAAAAAGAAATCACATTTTCTGGTAACTCTTACATACAGGATCTCTTTGCCTTCCAAAACATTTAGACCTGATTGCTGGTTTCCTTTCTTCTCTATATTCTCTCATCCTGCCAAGATACTATCTCAAGTAACATCAATATTTAGAAAATGCATATTGAATATTACGGTTAAGAGGGCAAGGGCGCTGGGAAAGGTGGCACTCACGAGGCAGAGGCAGGAGGACCCCTATGAGTTCCTGACAGCCTGGTCTACATCATGAGTTCCAAGACAGTCAGGACTACATAGAGATCCACCCCTCAAACCCCCCACACATACACAAGAAAAGCATTTAAAACTATATTAAACATGTGGCTTTTAATTTACCAACCTATTTTACCCCGCCAATGATAAGTGTTGATAGGGCTCTTTCCTAGTTTTGGATTTTTGTTGTTTAGAAGAGTACAATAACATCTAACTAATTCCCTTGTGGGAATAATAATGGTACTTTATATAAAGCTCTTGGAAAGCCTTGAATAATTGTCATTGGAGATGATGGGACTTAAATAAGTTCTGTTGAAGTGGGGATCATTCTACAATGTACATGAAGTTACAAACAGCATCCTGTATAATATAAGCATATACTCTTTTTTTTTCTTTTTGCTCTACTGGGGATTGAACACAGAGCTTTATGCATGCTAGGGAGGCTCTCTGCCAACGAGTCACATGTTAGCCCATCATTTTTGTTTCTCATATGTAAAATTAGAAAAAATCCCTATGATTGCTCATTGCTTGCTTTTAAGATAGGGGAAGATTAAGATTATCACATGTGTCCAGTGCATTGTAGACAGTAAATGGTACATGTTTCTGTTCTTTTGGGAGTGCTGTTATTAGAATTTTATTTAGAACACATCTTCCACAGGGGCTATGAAATGGATGTGTTTTGGGCCACAGTCTGGCCCAAAACTGTCATCAAACCTGATGCCAATTTGAAGGGTAATTGGTAAGCTGTGTAAGTGTCTAAGGCTGTACTGGGTGGTCCAGGAGACTGCAGAAGGAGGCAAGCAGGGAGAGAGAGCAAATTGGGAAACCCACAGAAAGAAGAGGCTATCTGCTTAGATGTTTTATAATAATACCACCTCTAATAAGAGGAAATTAATATGCTGCTTCATCAAAAAGGGAGACATGCAGAATTGAACATCTTTTACTTTCTCTCAGCTTATAGAAATTATGGCCCAGTCATGCTCAGCCTATAATAATGACACAGACAGCATTCTCTGTTTTATTTCCAGGAACTGTCTTTAGTTGGGCACCACAGTATTCACATAGTTTATTCTTTAGTGGTTAGACCAGGATGAGTGGAAGGAAGGGAATCTGTATCTACCATCCTTTAGTAGCTTCTGCTCCTTCATGCTTTGGTGGCAAACTCATTTTCAGAAATGCAGATGCTCATTGCAGAGACACTGAAAGGATGGGACAAAACCTGGGGCCTGTTCTGTGAGCGTTCCAGCAGTGTCATATTGTCTAAACATAAACTGGCCCTACAGCTTTCTGTCTCTTCCCATATCTTCCTGAATTCTTTAACTCATCTCTGCATTGTGTATAATACCTAAGGAAGTATAAATCCTATGTGAATAATTGCTATACACTATTGTTTTTGCAAGGGACAAGGGGAAATGTCTGTATGGTTTAATATGGATGGATTATTTTCTGAGTATTTTTGACCCAAGGTTCATGGAGTCTGAGATTCAGAACTTGTGGATATAGAGGGATGACTATCTATAATATTGATCTGATTTCTCTTTAATCTCCTGAAATGTCAATCAAATATGATGCCCAATTGAAAGAAAAGGGAGAGAGAAAGAGGAAAATAATCTTGGCTAGTAGCCGTTGGGAGTTGTGTAAGTGTGAGGACCTATGCTAAGTGGATGATAGGTACTCATGTAACATGAACTCAAATTCAAGATGCACATGGCTACTAGTCCTGGTTGACACAGAGGAGGTTCAGTCCCAGAGAGTGAATTCATTTGCTCAAGGTCACAGATAATCAGTGGTGTAGACAGGATCCAAGACTGGCTTTCTGTCCTGAGAACAGCACATTCAGACATGTGATTATGTTTTTACCATTCTGGATTCCAGAGCTAAAGTAAAGGATTGTGAGACAACTTGGCATAATTAAATATTACAGAATGTAAACCAGATGTGCAGAGAAAAACAGCTGCAAGTTGCACATTTGCCTGTTTCTGTGGTGTCAATATTCGTTCCATGGTTGAATTTAATCCAAGAATGGTTTATTGCTGAGTAAAAGTCCTAAATATTTAAAAATTCCAACTGACATCAATATCCCAGTGGCTTTATAAGTCTCTCATAGGAGGGAGTTGGGTGTAGGTCTAGAGGAGTAGGGTCTTGTACTCTATGGCTTCTTTGCTACATAAGTGAAGCCAAAAGAAGCACTTATCCTAATGTTCTGAAACTTCATGCCAAAGAACCTCAGAACTTAGGAAGGTCTGCGTGGTGTGAATTAGTCGGTTTGGAAAGTATAGTAATTCTTTTTAATGCAAAAATTGGGAATCTACTAAAAACCTGAACAAGGTCATTTTAGAAAGATATATTTACTTTTAAATTTAATAAAGTTCAATATGTATAGTCTCCTTAAAAGATTCATTTGATTTTTTAATGTATGGGTATGTGTGTGTGTGCACATGTGTTTAGGGCAGAAGCATCAGTCTTGTAGCTGTAGTTACAGGTAGTTCTGAGCCACATGATGTATGTGAGTCATCCCATCCCTCCAGCCTCAAATCTGGACTTCCATTCCTCTTTCTGCTCTGGATCTTATCGAGGGTTTTCTCGAAATTTCTTCCTTACTGAATAATCCCTGGAGCACAGACAATGAGACTCACCCTGCAATTAATTGTAGTAGGTTATTTTTTTTTTTAGATTTATTTATTGATTTTATGTATATGAGTACACTACAGCTATCTTCAGACACACCAGAAGAGGGCATCAGATCTCATTACAGATGGTTGTGAGCCACTACGTGGTTGCTGGGAATTGAACTCAGGATCTCTGGAAGAGAAGTCAGTGCTCTTAACTGCTGAGTTATCTCTCCAGCCCATCATAGTAGTTCTTAAGTGAGATATATCATACAATTTATATCATTAGTAATTCTGTGTGTTACATTGCATGTACATTGAAGAATATTATTGAGAAGTGATCTATAGACTTTTTGAGACTTCCAGAATGAATGTGGTAGAAAAAATAAGGAGGAAGAGGAGAGGAGGAGGAAGCAGAATGAAGAATTGGGGAGGACTTGCAGAGGAGTAAGAAAGAGTGACACAGCACCTGAGAGTAAACCACTTCAAAGAGAGGACGATCTACCGAGACTCACAGTTCAGAGGTTGTGATGCCCATTGCTTCGCTCTGCTTCTTTCTGAATCTGTGTTGAGGAGGGAGGTCATGGTGGGACAGTGGGATGGAGTAAAGCTGCTCATACGATGGCCAGAAGATGAGAGAGAGAAGGGCACAGATTGCAGCATCAACATACTCTTAAGGGTACATCCCTAATGACCCAACATCATCAACTAGGCTCAACCTCCTTCCTGAAGGACCTATCCCTCTCCTAAGGGTACCACGGGCTGAAAACAAACCTTCACCACATTATACTTAAAAATACTTAAGACCTGAAGTATAACAGTCAGGGAGAGTCACATGCCCATTGATCTATTTTTCCAAAATAAAAAAAAAAATTAAAACATTTACCACTTTTTTTTCCTGAATAATATCTAGAATTAACTGATATTTATTAACTGCATTAGGCTTTGATTAACATTGTTTCATTTAACTTTCATTGAGCGATCGGTCTCCCTCTCTCTCTTTCGACACTTTGGGTCTCACTCTGAACCCCAGGAATTCCTGGAAATCAAGGCTGGCCTCAAACACATGACGAGCCTCCTGTCTCAGCCATATGTTAGGATTATAGTGTGATCTACTACTACCAGCTGCTTCTCTCTTTCTACGTTTTCTGTGATTTTTAGGTCAACATTTACAGTACAGGATCAGCACCCTTCAGCTCTTGGGAAGCATGTAATTTCAGGATGACCTGCAATGGGAGAAAATTCATCATGCTCTCACATTGGAAACATGGATGTCCCTGCCATCTTCAGTAACATAAGGAAGAATTCACTGAGCCTCCATCCTGTCATGTACACCAAGTGTGAGGAGACAGAATGAAGGCAGAGGGCCATGGGGATAAGTGTGTCACAGTCCTGGGAGCCCACCCTCAGAGTGCTCCTGAATCACCCAAGGACATGGGATTGAACAAAAGGTCTCCATGACACCACTGCTGGAGAAGAAGGGTACAAGGAGCTGAGGACGGGTGCTCACATGTTGTCAGTCTGTCCCCATGTCTAGGGACATATGGATATACCACAGATGTTGATTTTCCTAGCTAATTTCAATGTCTATTGATTTATGTAGCATTTGAATAATAAAGACAAAGAAAGGCAAGTTTGAGGGTTATTTTCACTTTCCATACATGTTTTAAATTATGATATACATAAATGTGTTTTAATTTGTAACTACAAATTCATATGTGAAAGAAAGAAAGAAAGAAAGAAAGAAGGAAAGAAAGAAAGAAAAACAGAAGACTTTACAAGCAAATAAATGATGAATAGCCCTTATGTGGAGTTGGGTGTGGTGCCCATGTTATTTGAAAAGCAGAGACAGGATTCAAGGTCCTTCTCAGCTTATGAGAATTTGACTCCAGCCTGGGCTACATTTGGTCCTGTATTTAAAAACAATAAACAAGTAACACCTGGGAGAGACTGAGCAAGTAACTTAATTCTAAACTGCTTGCTGTGATCACCGACACCCATGTAAAAAGTCCAGTATGGTGGTGGTGATATGGACTTGTAATTCCTGGGCTTGCAAGGCAGAGACAAGACAGTTCCTGGGGCTTGCTGGCCAGTCAGCTTAGATAAATCAGAGAGTTCTAGGATCAGTAAGAAATCCTGTCCTAAAAAAAAAAGGTTGAATTGATTGATGCCTGACTAGAGCCTTCCTTCATCTCTACTTACTGGCGTGCATGGCACAGGAAGGTATTCTGTCTGCTTGCTGATAGAGGAGAAAAGTAACCACCAACTCAGCTACACCCTGTGATCTACAACAGTGATCTGCTTGTAGGAGGCGCTAGTGTAATAGCAGCACAAATGTTTTAGGAGCAATCAACTACTATCTGATTGGATTTATGGCCCATTCCCATCAGATGGAATCCATGCCTGATACTGCTTCAGTGGCCAAAAACTGGAGACTAGATAGACCAGAGACCTAGGGGGAAACTGAATACTCTTGTTTGACTAAAGGAATGTAGCAATAAAATGATCACTAATGACATCCTGCTATACCCATAGATGATTGTCTAGCTCAGCCCTCATCAGAGCAGCTTCCTTCTGCATACAGCATCCACAGCTGAACAATATGCAGAGAACAACAGACCTTGGAACACTCAATCCTACATGTCATGTCTCCATCAAATCCCTCCCTCAGGGCTCAGGGAACTCTTCAGAAAAGGAGACAGAAAAATTGGAAGAGCCAGAGAGGATGCAGGGCACCAAGAAAATAAGACTTCTGGTTTCTTTGGAAACTCAGGTATGTCAAATGATGTTTTACTGGGGAACCAGGTCAAAGGATATTTTGCTAAAGCAGACCTGTGAAAGGATGTGTGATGAGGGAATATTGATATGACTTCACAGACAGTGCGTGTTAGAGTACTGGTTTGATTTGCTCTACTTCGTTATTCTCTGTTAATGACATGCATATATTGGTTCACCTTACTTTGTGTTGCTGAACCCCGCCATAGAGAGAGACTTGCCAAAGAACTTTTTGTGAGGTTCCTGCGGCTTCTTGCCGCTCCCGTGGCCTCAGCACGTTGGCAAGCCTTGCAGTTTCTTCAGGGCTGGAGTGTAGTTGCTGATTCATATTTGATGTTTTCTATGAGACTGAACTACTGATATCCTGACAACAAAAACTGGACTCGCTCTCCAAAGAACTATCGCTAAATAGGTTCTCTTCCCCCACATCCTAGTAACTCTTCTACTACCTGTGGTGGGTGGTGGGCTAGAGGAGAGGTTGAATGTTTATTAAAGTAGGTTGAGAAAAATGTATGCCCTCACCTTATAGATACAGCAGGACTGATGTACATATGAACTCACAGAGACTGTAGTAAGCATATACAGGGCACATGATCTAAGTCAGATAGAGGCCCAGCACTGAGAGGGGGAAGTGAATATGAACTCCCATCCCTTACAAAGACATTATCGGCAATTGACAATGACTCACACACACAAAAATTAGTTTCCTTCAAAGGATTCTCACTGGGTATGTGTCTTAGTTAGGGTTTCCATTGCTGTGAACAGACACCATGACCAAGGGAACTCTTATAATGACAGCATTTAATTGGGGCTGGCTTACAGTTTCCGAGGTTCAGTCCATTATCATCAAGGCAGGAAGCATGGCAGTGTCCAGGCAGGCATTGTGCTGGAGGAAGTGAGAATTCTACATCTTGTTCCAAAGGCAAACAAAAGACTGTTTCTAAGCAGCTATGAGGAGGGTCTCAAAGCCCACCCGCACAGTGACACACTTCCTCCAACAAGGCCACATCGCCTAATAGTGCCACTTCCAGGCCCAAGCATATTCAAACCAAGACATTATGCAAACCACATTTAAGGAAGCTATGCTCCACATTAGGAGATCAACACAAAACAAACTCAATGATATTTTCAGAGATTTTTCTTTATTGTAATTTTTCTTTATTTTTTTTGTCTCTTCTTGCTTTCTTTGGGCATTACTGGTCTTCTGCTGATGTATTATGGTTTCTGATTTTGTGGGGTGTGTGTGTAAGTATCATATGTCTAAGTATGTATGGGTCTTTTTTTGTGCTAATTTTTGTTCTTTTCCTTTTATTTTTTTAGTTTTGTTTTCTGAGGCAGAGAGAGAAAGAAGGTATGGAGTTGGGTGAGAAGGGAGGTAGGGAGGATGTCAGGAGAGATGAGGCAGGGGATCTATGAATTTTTAGTTTCAAAATAAATTCTAAGGAAAAAACTAAACAATGAAAATAAGGCGGAGACACTGGACATCCATCTCTGGTTTACACACACATACACATACACACGTTCACTTATGCATGCACACACACACTTGTACACACAAATATAAAAACTGAAAAGCTTCAATGATGAGGAAACATCAAACTGAGGAAAGGTTTGTAACAACACCAGTGCTTGGGTTCTATCCTGGACAAGGGCTTAAGGACAAAACAATTCACAAAGTGGGTAGGAGGTCCTTAAGGAATGTGAGAGCCATTAGGGTGGCCACTGCTGCAAGCATCCATACTGACCACCACCCTTCCTGACTTTTGCTTCAGGTCCAGTCTTCCCTGTGGCCACCAGCAGGTCAAGACCTCAGGCACAAAAGTTTCCACAGGATAAAGCAGGAGAATCAACCTCCCTAACAATCCTAAGCCCCTCAGTTATGATTTCGTACCTGACGATGCTTCGTTGGATTTCACCATCAGGGACCCCCACCTGTAGAGAAGCTGAATTTTCTTTTAGAAAAATTCAAGTAACTACTGAGGAGTCAGCCAACAGTCGTGGATTGGTACCATGTAGGGCTTGCTTGCTGCCAATGGTTATCTTTTGGGAATTTGCCTGTTTGTTTTGTTGCATTGTCTTGGATAGCTAAGGCTCAAGGTCATCTTTCAAGTTCCTTATATAACTGCAGATGACCTTGACCTTTTGATTTTCCCGCCTCTACTTCCTGAATGCTGGGAGTATGGGTGTGTACCAGATCAGATCTGGTTTTACGGGATCCTAGGGATCAAACCCAGGACTTGGTTCAAGTAAGGCAATCCCTCTGCCAACTGAGCTAGCAAGGCGCATCTAAGAGACCATTCAACCCTATTAATATGAGCTGAAAAGAGCAACTGAGTCCAGTTTTGGCTCTCTCTAGGTAACACTTCTCTGCACGTCTCCATAAACCACAGAAGTGACATCCAGATGCCATTTAATACTATAATTACGTGGAGGGTGTTTGCTTGTCTAGTTTTGACTTCTCTGTCTGCTGTCTGGAAACATTTTCCTTTGAGTGAGATTTGTGTCTCGAGAAGCAAACAGAAAACTAAAATTCATAAGTGAGAAGTGGAGAAAAGATCACTAAAACCCCTTGTAAAACAAAGGGTATGCACTCAATCGCCTGTATGCACTTCCTAAAATAGGTATATGCCATTCTGCTCAGCATCCCAGTGCCTGACCTGGGATAGCTGCTCTTGGGTTGTTCTAATAGAGCAGAGAGCTCATTCGGAGTGCTGTTAAATGGTGAGGACAGGAAGTTCTCTTTAGAGGCTATGCCCTTAAAGGATGGTGCCATGCAAATTCTCCTATTGTTATTCTTTTAGCTCAAATTTATAATTGACTTACTGTTAAACATCGGAGCAAGTTAAATGAATGCAGTAGGATTACGATCGTTAAACAAATGCTGGTAATGACGGCTTGCTTATTTTAGCTGTTCCTCAAACCACTGGGGTAGTGCTCATATAAAGCTTTTGGCTCCGTTGTCCCATTAATTGAGACGCACATGGAGTTTCACAACAGAAGCAAATATGCTGATTGGTAGCATTGACCATTGCTAAGGTCTTCTGCCGGACTGATTTACCTTTGAGTTTTCTCCGTTGTATTTACCATTGTACTAGGTACAATTTATGAGTTCATGACAGCATCCATGTATCATAGGACAATTTCTACCTGATTTAAGGACAGAAGAAGGGGGGAAGAATAGAGGAGGTGGGGGAGGAAGAAGAGAGTTTTAAGAACAGAAACACCAGCAAGAATTGTTCCGCACACATTGCAAGAAACCCAAGCCACATGGACAGTGATGGTTTTAACCTGTTTCTTCACGGAATAGTCATTCCAGGAATGGCCTGTCAGCTACAAAAGCAGGATGGAAATAATTCTTTCAGTTTTGAATTAAAACTGCATTGGCACAAACACATGGAAGAAGTGATTGCCAGTTCAACAGTCGTAGCCTGCAATCCTGCAGCTACCTGCAGGACCCTGTTGATATCCAGGGTCATGTGCCTGGTGCCACCTTAGAAATTGTCCCGATTCTGTACAGGACATTGAATGATAACACCCTGCAAGTCAGCTGACTGCTGTGTCATACTGCATTCCTGCAGATGCCAGCTCCTGCAGATTGCCAGTCGAGATTCGGCAAAGCAGAGGCAGACAGCTAGGCACAAAGCAACCGAGTTGTAAACTTTGATTTTCCTGCTGCTGCCTACTGTCTCACATACGAAGAACACTACCTCTGTGTAGCCAGGAGCTGAGATGCAGTCTGAATGTGCACGGTGGCTTCTGACGTGGCAGCATGAATTCTCAGCTGGGCAGGTACTGCTCGGAGCTTGCTAAGCAAACTGGCTATGATGGAGCTCAACTGCTCTTCCACCTTGTATGGGAGTAGTCTGGGGGGGCGGGTTCTTGTGCCATGCTATTGTACCCTCAGGACATGATGCTTGGCATGATTTGTCTGACTCAGACCTGGGCAACTCTTCGTACTGGCATTGTGGGACTCCGCAGCTCCCATTTCAGGCTGGTCACGGGACTGGCGTAACCCCACCACTCCTCAGTTAGATCATGCTTTAAAGGAGAAGCCAGATTTATTGGCCTAACTCAATCCTAGTCCTGTCTGGATGCAGGACAGCTGTCGGCTATCGGGGACACAACCAGCCATCAAGTAGAGAATCGTTGGAACTTCGGTCTGTGTGCAGGTGGAGCCCAGAAGAGTGACAGTCTAATTTCAGTCATCTAATGACTTCTTATTTTCCTAACTAATTGTGCTTGCTAAGCACACAGTGGTCTGGATTAGTCTTTCTGCCTTGCAGCCCTCATCAAGTAGGGCTGCAAATCAGAGTGCCAGCAAGCCTGCATTAGCCTTGGCTCCCTCCTGTGTGATGCTATGCTAGCTCCTAGGATGGGTCACTCTGACAACAAAGAAGGACGCTTGACTTCTCTTGTGATGCTAGAAGAACATAATTTTTTTTGCAGTGATCTCTCTCTCTCTCTCTCTCTCTCTCTCTCTCTCTCTCTCTCGCATGTGTGTGTGTGTGTGTGTGTCTGTGTATAAAATTCATCAAACCAAAGAGCCTAAGAGATATCATGGATGTGGCTTTTAATGATTTGCGGAAGAAAAAGAAAAAGAGAAAGAAAAATGACAGCCTGTGGAGACGCCGATTTGAGAAAGCAGCACATTGTGGTTATTGCCAATTTGAAATACTGGGTTTGTGAAGCCAAGCCCTAAGGGAGTAGCTGGGTAACTGAGAAAGAGATCGTAGATAAAGAAATAAAAATGACAAGCGTAATGGAGGCTGTGCGGAGGGACTGTCAGAGCATCCGTTCATGGATGGCAATCTTGCCAGGCAGAGATTGAATAATTCATAGATGGAAACTACCCTGCCTTCACCTTCCCATTTAAACCAGGCATGAGCTGAATCTCTAATAAATTTTCAAGATAAAGTAAAATGCCAATTTGAATCTGAAGAGCTTTTAAAAGCAGATGTCGCATCCCGGAATCTTTCAGTATCTTTCACAATTACGCTCTGAGGACTGCACTTCATCAGGAAGCACCATTACCAGGGAAAATGACTGTGATTACAATGGCAACAATAGAATGCCATCGAATGATCTCTAATTTACCTAATTTGCTAAGACTGACTGGCTTAAATGCCCATTGTGTGCTGCTGGTGCCCTGTCCATGGATCTCTCTCAAGACAGAACAAAAGTGGTGTGGTGTGCATGCTACCTTGGTTCACACAGTCTGGGGGGAGAGTGTTCCTCTAAGTTACAATGTCTCTTTCATCGACTTTGCATCTTTGTATTTTATATTTTTATTTTTTTCCTAATGCTTTGCCCTAAATTTCTTTTGAGGGAAAATGGCAAGCCTGTCTTTGCTATAGAACAGCCATGACTTGTTAATTTATACATTTCTTATATTTTAAAATATACAAGCATGTGTGTATTTGAGAAGAGGATAGATTCAGTGCTGGGAGAAAGGTTTAACAAGCCAGCTGGGATAGTGTGTGTGTGTGTGTGTGTGTTGTATATTTCCTCCATATGAAATTCTTTTCCTGGAATTGTGATCCCTGTGGTATATCAAGAACCTCGTTGATTGTGAATCGCAGGTAGCACAGCCTGCAGTCACTCCATGTAGCTCTTTCAGAAAGGCTGTGAGCCTGATTCCTTGATGCGTCAAGGCTTTTAGGCTGCATGGCTGTGTTTGTGCCTGCTCAGTGCACAGAAGTCTGTGCTAGAGAGAACTTTCTGTCTGGCAGAGTGCCCTATTCATCTTGGGGTGACTGTGCCATTCTGAGGAAGTGGCACGGGCTATCCATCCTCCCAGAGCAGAACATTTAGCAGATACCGGGGTTTCTGGAATTGTCCTTATAGCATCGAGACAGCATGTGGTTCATGCCAATCAGCATTTGAATATTTCAGGGTGGGACCGGAGGTATGTATGACAGCTATTTGAGAAGAAGGTCCCCAAATCCCTCTCTTAAAACCTTGGGATTGTGCCTGAGACTCAGCCCTGATGTGTTCCTTGGTAATTCATTCGCCTGGTTTACCCACACTGTCTGCTCCCCCTACCTGCCCCTACCTTGTCATAAGGTAAGTTGTGTTTCTAATCATTTGTATAATAAGCATGGATGGTCCTTATTGTGTGATGTTAGTGGCAATGTACTGTTGATGTTGCCTTTTCTTCCCATTATAACTTATAACCCTGTGTTTCTCTGTTTTCTGAGCACACGTTAAGATGCGGCACTTCGAAGCATGACTTAAATATTGTAGGTCCCCCCCCTCTTCTTTTCTCTTTCTGACTGAGTGTATCCAAGGCTTTGATAGTGTTTAAAGGAAAGGGGGAGACAGTTTTATGTAATGAACTTTGCTTAAAAGCTGTAAGCAGTTCGCTGGCTATCACTTCTGTTACCACAATGTTTCTTTAGGTACCCTGCTCCATCCAGAGAGAGACTCTGCTATGAGGGACATCAGGGTATGTGAAAGTCCACACTATGCCTGTGCCAGGTTCTTCTTCCCTTTTCTGTAATTAAAATGTAGTTTTGCTTATCAGCAAGCTTCTGACACCTTAAATCTTTTGATGAGCCGGAGTTTGAACAGGATAATCATGGAGTGAGCCGAATGACTTTTCTGTCCAATATTTAATACAAGTATCCAAGAATAACTGGAAATCAGGCTTGTCATTTGGGGAGACCCATAACAAACCAATCTTAGTTATTGGGTAAGAATAGCAAGATGAGAGCTTATCTTTTAATGATGAAAGGACATTTTTAGACATCAGAATCTTGGAAAATGAGGGTGTGTTCGGTTTCTTTAGGCTGCAGGTACAAGAATATTAGTGGTTTATATATAATATCCATAAGACTTCCTACAGTAGGCTGGTGCTTGCCAATCATAGCACTTCGTTTGCTTTGCCTCTAGGAATGTGGGACTGCAAAGTTCCTTAAAGATTTTAGATACCACTGCTTCTTTGAAGTCAAAATTTTCTTCACAAACTTACCGCAGTGATTACGCATAAGTGAGTGTTTTTAGAAACACATTAGTTCTGCATGTAGTTTTTAATGCACGAGTGACATCGTGTCACTCTTATAGGTACTTCTCATGCTGCTCTGGATGCAGTGACTGTGTGACAGATAATGTGGCGACTTTATAACTGCACACAACTGCAAACGAGGAGGCGCTAGAAATGTGAACAGGGATTCATTTAGGTCAAACCTAAGACAAGACATGACTCCACTGGATATTTCTGGTTTTGTTTGAGGGTTTTTTTTTTTTTTATTAATTGTTGTGGTTGTTTGTTTTTTTTTTTTTTTTTTTATGAGCATAAAACAGATGCCGTGCCTCCATATTTGCAAGGTCCCAACACTCCAGAGACTCAACTACAGTTAGAAAGAATGACTGAAAGTTTAAAGTAATCCCCCAGAAACCCACTCATAAAAATTACAGAAATGGAAATGACTCACATTCTAAGACAGAACACGTACATTATATCACTTTGTCAGTTTGGTTGTGTTCATGAGTGTATGTCACAGCCTATCTCATTATTAAAGTCCAGCTTGGAGCAGAAACCCAAATTCAACTGAACTGAAATTCCTCACAGAGAATATATTAATGTGTACTGAGCGTCTGTGAGCTACTTAGCGAAGCTGTGTGGATGCATTTCACAGATCATCAGACTGGATATTCATCATCAAGCCTCGTGGCTGGATCTAATTGAATTATTTTTACAAAAACAACAGCACAGTATATAACCTGATTTTTGAGTAGTTGTGAAAAATGCCTTTACCAAATACCTATTTTTGTGCAGTGTTAAACTGGGAGGGAGAGAAAGACAGGCATAAGTAAGAAGCAGGTAAAGACAATACTTTCATTCTCTGGTGAGCTGTTTTTGACAATGGTAAGGTCAAAAGAAGTTGGCATCTTAAGATAAAGAAAAATTAAATTATTTTTAGGCATATGTCCCTATGATGTGTTGGGATGTACATGTGAGTGCAGGTAGCCTCAGAGGTCAAAAGAGCATGTCAGATTTCCTGGTACTAGAGTTACAGACAGTTGTGTGATACCCACTTTGTGCTGGGAACTGTGCTTGGGTCCTCTGCAAGAGAAGTATATGTTCTTATCTGCTGACTGAACTATCCTCCCAGGCCTGAGGTTTGCATCTCGTGTATGTAGAGTGATTTTTCTTTTTGAATAACTTGTTTTCTATAGTAAAACTTTTTCCTTTATTGCATTATGATAAATCTCAAACACAAAGAGCACAAAGGTATGAATAGCTATGCACACATCAGAGTCTATAAATACACTTTGTTGCTTTTTGCTCTGCATCTATGTACTTCGCCACCCCTCTATTCATCCATCAGTCCCTTCGTTTTTGGATGCATTTCAAAGTAGGTTGCAGACATCAATACATATCCCTAAGGATATGCCTGCTGAGATGTTTAGCTAGATTCAAAGTTTATGGGTTTCAGTGCTCTCCTTTAAGTAAATTTGGATCAGAACAGAGACGTGGGTTTTTTTATTTTTTTTTTTTTTTTAAGAAAGCACACTGGCACGAACTACCTCTAGTATATATCATCAATGGCTGGTGCAACCTTCAGGAACCTGCAGTTTTAAACTGGAGGGCAAAAATCCCTAGCTTTTGATAAAGGGAAACCAGTTAAAGTAGAAGTGTGTGTGTGTGTGTGTGTGTGTGTGTGTGTGTAAGGGGCTTCCCCTCATCTCAGTCTCCATTCTCAGGCCAGACTTCTTCCACCAAGCCCTGGGACCTCTAGCAAACGCACCACCATTGTACTGGGGTGAAAGAGGTGTAAGGCACACTTCAGCAGTTCTGCTCTTGCTCCTGGACCAGAGTTCCTTCTTCTTTCCTGCAGGCCCGTGGGAAGAAACCTCTTGAGCCATCAGCAGCCGTTCTGCTGGAACTCTTGCGCTCTTCCACGTACTCTCTTCACACCTGCCCTCTCCGCCATCTCTCAGCTTCTCTTTCCCTCTTCAGATACCAGAGAACACAATTTCTCATTTCCCTAAGTCATTCCTCTGTTTTATGGATTTCATGGAAATGGTTACAAGAGAAAAAAAAAAAAAAAAAAAGAGGACAGACTCAAGAATCTCATGATTCTCTCATTAGTTTTTTTTTTTTTTTTAAACTTAATTTAAAACATAAGTGATCGAGAATTGTGTCACAAGTCCTCAGTACTCATTCATCTCATTGATCCATTCTTGTGGGCAAGGAGTCTTTACTCCTCCCTGTCCTGAACTGGCGCCACACTTCTTAAGATCCAGGTCAATGTAGCCACCCCAAAGAAACCTTCCCTGGGCTTCCCACATCTACTGAGTTTCCTAGGCACCAGCTTCTGTTGCTAGCTATGGTCCAAAGTATTTCCACTCAGGAACAAACAAAAGTCATATAATCTTGCCCTTGCTTCTTAAGGATCTGCCTGTTTCTGCTTCTGAGTTCTGGGATTTGATCTTCTTATCTCTTCCTACCCCTTTCTCTTCTCCTTCCCTTCTCTTCCTTTCCTCTTTACTCTTACCTTCTTTCCTCACTAACCCTGTGTGCCTTTTTCTTCTTTCTCTGCCAGGACTTGAGCCTATAGCCCCTACCTACTAGGCAAGTGCTTTACCCCCCCCCAGCCCTTTCATAGTCTTTTCATCCCTGGGAATATAGCAGATGGCTGTACTTATACCAGGAAAATACATCCCTTAGAACTAGCAAAAGGGACCATTGGCTAGGTACCAGACTTCCTGGGGACTCAGCTTGCCCTACTGTGGCTCTTGTCAAAAGACAAAAAGTGAACAGAAGAAACAGATATGTCTAATGAGCCTGAGATATTCTGTTCAAATGCTAGAGTCTTAAGGTTGCCTCAGTGGCTTTTTCCCAAGGACCATCATCCCAAAGTAAGCTATACATGCACTCCTCGTTCTGACAGGTGGATAAGAAAGGATCCTAGGTGGCCTGGTGTCCACATGTGTAGGGAAGGACTTTGATGATGTCTGAGAGAGGCAGGAGTGTACAGGGTCTGGGAATAAGGCTACAGGCTCTAAGCCACACTGCTGAACTTTCTGGTATGGAATGCAACATGCAAGGGAGAATCCTATGTGATTCTAGTTTGAAAAGAATGTATTTATGAGAATAAAATTGTGTTATTAACATTCTGATTTACTGTGTACTTTTTCTACATAGTTTAAAAGATACTTGTAGAAGCCCCCATCTATACTCTGGTCTAGCTAGCTCTTACAAATACTGTCCTGCACCACAACTGGAAGAAGCATTTGGAGGTTTCCCCAAGAAACTAGTTGGTATGTAGTTTTATTTGTGGGTAACTAAATTTTAACATTGACAGAGAAGAGAAATCTAGACAGCCTATTTGATAGGTGAGGTCTACAGTCTATATAGTTTTTGAAGGTTACAAAATACTAAGCTCTGAATATTCCATGTTCTATTCCCATCTGTCCTAATGAATTAAAATAATTACTGCCTTCCCTCTTTCTTTCTACTGGAGAATCAAAAAAGCAGACTTGGGTTTACACTTGATGTAAAACCCAGTCCAATGGTATGATGAATTGGAAAGACAATGGCTATCATTAGCACACAGAAGGAGAAACTCAGGAGCCAGTGTTTTAAGCTATCTAGCGACATACTCTCCCTTACCCTGTACTGAATATATTCAGCACTAAACAGATGAGCTTGGAAGACAGAAGTTAGGAATTAATACTCAATGAAAGGAAGCCATTCCTTCATAAATACAACTTAGAATAATTTCCCCAGTTGGATTTTCAAAAGGCAATTCAAGTGATACAAGGAGAAGATGATTTAGGAAATACAGGGAAGTGATGTGCTAAGATTATGAAAGTATTTCACATGCACTGAGGTGTGCCTGTGTGGGTCTGAATGGAATATGACCCAAATACCACAATGGCTGATATAATGGAGCCAGACAACCTGGGTCTGAATTCTGACCCTGCTGCTTCCTATCTTTATGGCTGGACCACATGTTGGAAGCTGGTGTTGGGAGAGATAAAATCTTTCTTGTGAGGCTAGAGTAGTGGTCATGGGTATGGCTTAGGTGGGTGGCGATAGAGCAAAGTGGCAACTTTGCCCCTGCTATTGTCTCTGCAGACACTGTGAGATCCTTGCCTGAAGTCAAGCACATGCTGACACTCTGCTCTTGGATCCATCAGGCAAATCAGCATCATTTCTTTACACATTACTCTACTCAGGGAGTATGACATCGCCATAGTGAGGACCCTCTTTGCTTCTCTTACAGGGAAGATTAACAGTGTCTTCCTCATAGGGAAGAAGTAAACTCTCACTAAGTAAATATTTTGTGAAACAAGAGAGACTGTCCTGCAGGTGCTGGGTGTAAATAACAAAACTAGAAGACTGAGAAACTAAAGTCCAGAGAAGTTATCAACCTGTTCCCAAATACATAGCAGATTAGTGAACTATTTACTATGTGACAGAGACATCCAAACCTCAGGAAATTTTTGAAAACTTGCACATTGCCCAAGATCTGATTTTGGTCAAAACACAGATTTGTGTGATTTGCTGTGTCTCTAAAGGAAAATCAAAAGAATATCACACAGTACTGTACGGTAAATACTGATTGTGTGTGTGTGTGTGTGTGTGTGTGTGTGTGTGTGTGTGAGGGAGAGAGTGAGAGAGAGAGAGAGAGAGAGAGAGAGAGAGAGAGAGAGAGAGAGAGAGAGAGAGGAGAGGGGAGATACCTTCTGTATTCTGCATTTCTTCTATGTTATAATTTTACAGGCTTTTCAATTTCATTATTTAAGATTTGTTTTTATTGTAATTATGTCCATATGTCTGTGAGTATATAACTGTGAGTTCTGCACCTGAGGAGATGAGAAGTTCGAGTCTCCCTGAAGCTGTGGTTATAGGAGGTTGGGAGTTGCACAGTGCAGGGGCTGGGAATTGCTCTTAACTACTGATCTGTCGCTTCAGCCCTCAAGTTTGTTTTTAAGTTCCCAATCAGTAAGTCTATGAAAACAGGCCACAGTCATTATTTTCCTTCTGTGTTAACTGTTTGGAGAAAGTGCAAGTGATATGGATTACATGTGCACATATAAACACCACATATATAAACAATGTTCACATATGCACCTATGTATGTGCACACACATAAAACATCCTTGTACTGGACCAAGAATAGCATGATAAAATAACAGGTGGCAGATGCTGAGGCCTTGTGGTCCTTGGCATGGCCGTGTCCTTGGTCCAACAAACAGACCACTCAGGACTTTACTTGCTCCCTACAGTGGAAGCAAAGAATTGACTTTTACTTTTGTGTTTTGGCAGTGCTACGGATTGAACCCAGGGCCTTGTGCACGTCAGGTAAGCACTCTGTGATGAGGTATCCCTAACACATAACCTTGATACACTAAATTTTAATATGAAAAAATGGGAAAATATACAGCAGCAGAAGAAGGAAAATAACCCAGCCACTGTCCTCTTGATTTTAAGACAAGCACTGAGTCTGTCATTCAGTCTTGTATATGTACGTACACTCTGAGACGATACAACATTTTATATTCTGTGTTGTAAATGACCTAGAAATTTAGTATATCAAGGATATGTGTTAGTGATATCCTCAGTCACAGAGCACTTACCTGACATGCACAAGGCCCTAGGCTCAATCCTTAGGGCTGCCAAACATGCAAGCTAGCAAACAAATGAATTAACAAACAAAATAAATAAAAAAAAAATTTAAAAAAACCCCAAGAATGGCCTTGTGGGGCTTGTGAGATGTCTCATAAAGGTGCCACCCCAGCAACCTGAAATTGATTGCTGGAATCTACATACATATGGAAGGAGAGAAGTGATTTTACAAAACTGTTCTGACCTCCATGTATAGACAGTGACATACATGCCTGCATGTGTGCACACACACAATACATAAGTACTGCATGTGTGCACACACACATACATAAGTAATAAGAAGTGTGTGTGTATGTCAAGATGTGCCCGGTGAGACGGTTCAGCATGTAAAGGCCCTGTCTCCAGCCTCACAGACTGAGTTGGATTTCTAGGACCCACGTAGTGTGCTCTAGTCTTGCACAGCTCCTAGGGTTTGCCCTGACTGCGGTGGTGAGGGAATGAAGATAAAATAAACACACAGACGAAGCAGTGGCATCAGATGGACCAGACTCTGCTGGAGAAACCACAGCACCCTGAAAGCTCAATGTGCTTCTTATATCCAGTTGAACCAGGAGTTACTCACACAGCTGAACAGGGTCGCAGGTGCTGAGGCCTTGTGGTCCTTGGCATGGCTGTGTCCTTGGTCCAGCGACACAGACCACTCAGGACTTCACTCGCTCCCTACAGTGGAAGCCAAGAATTGACTTTTACTTTTGTGTTTTGGCAGAGCTAAGGATTGAACCCAGGGCCTTGTGCACGTCAGGTAAGCACTCTGTGACTGAGGTATCCCTAACACATAACCTTGATACACTAAATTTTAATTGTCCTCTGATCACCACACACTCCACACGGCACATACTCCCCTCCAAGTGAACTAAGAAAAACCTGGAAAAGCCTTTTGACAGAAGGGTATGCTTCTTAAACTCTAAAACTTGTTTTTAATGGACTCTTTTAATGGATGTATATTATCCCAGTGGATACTCCCTCTAGTAGGACATTAAGTTTCTCTAGTGCTCACTATTAGAGGTGTAGTGTGGTGACTTATTCAAATACTAGTGTATAATACTGAGAATATTCTGAGACTAAGTTGCCTGATTTGTAGGCTGTAGATTTGTTCTAGAACCTCAGATGTCTTTGTTCCCTGTACTTTCCAAGAGCTCCAGTGCAGATTTAGATCCCCCTTCTGGATGCCTTGGTCCCTGAGACAAGGCAACAGGCTCTTGCTATCAAAAGCATGTCTCTGAGAAGGTGAGTGACAGGAAGTGCAGCCAATGGGAACTCACAGGCAGGATGGAGATGATGGAGACTTTGAAACTTGCAGGGAGTCTGGGATGCTTGGAGATAGCAAAAGAAAATGTGGTTCCTCATCAGTCTGGAATAACAGAGCCCACAGGGATAAAACAAGGTGACTGAGGAGGCCTTAAAAGGCCCTAGACGCCAGTGGAGCAAGGACACGTGAGAACAGCAGAGGCTTTGGCTGTGACCATATGTGCATAGAAGTCAACTGAGAACTATCTTACCTAAGCTTATATATGGACTGTTTTCTATAACTCAGAGGGATGGAAGACAAAAACTCAAAGTAGAAACAGACTGGGCACCAAACCTGCATGTGATGATTTCCTTAGGATAACTTCCTGCAAACAAAATGAACTTAAGACTCAGAATGACCCAAGGTTTTCTGTGTGTATCAGTCTCTGTATTTGTATTTTTCAAGTCTGTGGTACTTCTATTTATCTCTGACAAAATGTTATTAGGGAAAGGTGGGAGAGCAAAATTAACCAAGCTAATTGATCATTAAGTATAATTGTCCATTAAGTACAAATTTCCATTTATAACGTATTTCATCCCAGAGGATTTCAATTATTTGATTGCTTTATTGATACACTGAGGAGGTAATCATTAAGTGTGTAAACAAACAATATAAATTTCCACATGAGAAAGAGATGGATATTTATCAGTTATGCATATCATCAGGGAATCCTCTAGAAGGGTGAAAATAGGTACTAGAATAAACAGAGGTGAGTCTCATCTTAAAACCCATCTCCCAGCCCTTGGTGGCTTCTCAATAGCTTCAGGACACTACCCCATTTTGTGCTCAGTGGTCGGGTGTGTGAACTTGGCAAAGTGCCTTAACTTCCATCAGACTATAATTCTTCTTTTTTAAGCAGTGGATCATATTGAGACTCATCTCAGAGGGGTTCTGGGAGAAATGAAATCATTTAAACTTGGAACCTTCTAGAAACATTCCTGGTTCCCATGAGTCTGTGAACTCTTTAGGAGCATGGAACCCAACATCTGGTCTCCTGTCTTACTCTCCAGCATTCCCTCACCCTGTTTCCTCACTATAGGTAGGACCCAGCTGACATGAGGCTCTTGTTCTCCCCTCGGCTCCCACGGTCTTCTTTTTCCTACCTTTCTAGGTTCCTCTGCTGTCTGGAATGATGGCCCCATTCTTGTCTTGCTGAATTCTTCTTCTAGAGAAGTACTAAGGATTGCTATTCCCTGCTTCTATTTATTCCTTGTCCTGGCAGACCAGCATTGGCAAGAAGATGGTGGCTTTCTTTGTAAAAATCCTTCAGTCTAAGCTGGACACATCTCTCAGGGCCACTTGTGATAATTAGCTGAGTATCTTAATTGCTCTACCATAGGAACAATCCCTGAAGCCAGGGAGCGTGCACACATTTGTTGAATCTGTCAGTCCTTGTCCCCTGTGGTCATCTTAGGCACTCTGTCACTGTCGCTCTTGTTCTGTTTCTCAGTTTTGGAGATCAAAGCCAGAGCTGTTCTATGACAGACAAGTACCCTACCACTGAGTCTCCACCTCAGAATCAAGCATCATCTACTGAGTGACTTCACTTGTTATTGGACAGTGTGGAAGGAGGGAACAGGACACTTCATCTCTCTTTTGTTTCAAGCATTCTGCCTACATTTCATTAGACTTAGAAGGAGCAAACAAGCCAGAATTAGCAATACTTTCACAGATGTTCATGAATCGTAGTGTCAAAAATGATGTCACTCAGTACCCAGGACAGATCTTTCTTTTTTTTTTTTTTTTTTCTTGTAAGGACAACATTTAATTGGGGCTGACTTACAGGTTCAGAGGTTCAGTTCATTATCATCAAGGCAGGAGCATGGCACTGTCCAGGCAGGCATGGTGCAGGAGAAGCTAAGAGTTCCACCTCTTGTTCTGAAGACAGCTAGGAGAAGATTGACTTCTAGGCAGCTAGGACTAGGATATTAAAGCCCACACCCACAGTGACACACCTACACCTAATAGTGCCACTCCCTGGGCCAAGCATATACAAAACATCACATCATCTAATTTTTAGTTATTTAGTTATTTTTCCAGTACTGTGAATCAAAACACTTCATTTGGAAGGGAGAGGTTTTGTCAATCTTAGCTACTTCACAAATTTGATTCATCCTAGGCTACATGAAACCCTGTATCAGGAAGAATTTAAACTTTTTACTGATGTATAAGTTGCATGTAGTAAAATGTACACGTCTTAAACACACAGTTTAACAGGTTTTCATATATACATTATATATTTTTTCAATATATAAGTCCTTTATTGTCTCCAAAGAGCCCAAATTGTACTTGTGATCAGGATCTTGTTTCTGGAGCTAGGAAACTGAGGCCTCACTCGTCAGCCTGATGCATAGATGCCATCCAAAAACTTTTTGATATCTCTGTTTTTAACTGTTGTAGCTGAATCAGAGCCGCTGAATGTGAAACAAGTTCAATATCATTCCCTTCAAGGATGAGTTCATCCTTCTGGGCTCGGGAGACAGAACAAGCAACACCAGGACAGATCTTTCTGATAAGGAGGGTGGCAGCAGACTATAGGCAAAAGACTATAGGCATTTGGAGTCCCATTCAGCTTTGCAGATGAGCTGTGTGACTCCAAGATGCCACTTGTTTGCTGCCTCCAGGTCTCATTTCTTAATTTTAAAAAATATAGTTCAAGGCAGGAGAGATGGTTCAGTCAGTAAAATGCTCACAGAGGGAGAAAGCATGAGGATCTGAGTTCAATGCTCAGAACCCATGTGAAAAAGCTGGGCATGGCAGAATGTGACTGTAATCTCAGCTGAAGCAGAGACAGAGGTATTCTGACCACACTGTAGCCTACTTAGCAAGTTCAAGACCCATGAGAGACCCTGTCTTTAAAAAAAAAAAAAAAAAAAAAAAGGTAGACAGTGCCTTAGGAGCAATATCCAATTTTGACCTCTGGCCTCCAAATACATTGTATCCAGGTATTCACCCACCCATCCCTTCATGTACACACACACACACACAACATACACACACACACACATACACGCATATAACTATAGCAGCTATATTGTAATGTGGGGACGTTTCACCATAGTACAATCTTCCAATATTCTAATATGTAGAACATCAGCTCCTAAGTAAATGCTCAATAAAAATCTGTTGGCTGTATGAAAAGAGCTAAAGACTATTGATGGTGTGTGACACAGAGCCTGCTGTGGGCTGAGAGGAGTTACTAGCTGCTAAAACCTTCACAGAAACAACAGATGTTATTGTGTTCCCTCCGTGAATCTAGAAGTGCAAGATGGAAAAACAAAACAAAATAAAATAAAATGACTGGAAAGATGGCTCAGCAGGTAAAGGTGTTTGCCATTAACCCTGATGACCTGACTCCCATCTCTAAAAGCCTCATGGTGGAAGGAAAGAACCAGTTCGAGAAAGTTCTGTAAGTTGTCCTCTGTATTCATGTTGTGGCCCATATTACCCCCACCCCTGTCAATAAATAGATAATGTAATTTTTATAAAATTAGAAAAATTTCAGAAAAAAACATGAAAAAAGGAAGGTATAGGGGAAGGTGGGGGCAGCAGCTGGGTGATGGTGGCACATGCCCTTTTTTTAATAGGATATTTTATTTATTTTCATTTCAAATGTTATCCCCTTCCCCGGTTTCACCTCCGGAACCCCCTATCTCATTCCTCCTCCTCCTGCTTCTATGAGGGTGCTCCTCCTCTACCCACCCACTCCCGCCTCCCCCCCTGGCATTCCCCTACACTGGGGCATCAAGCCTTCACAGGATCAAGGGCTTCTCCTCCCATTAATGCTTGACAAGGCCATCCTGTGCTACATATACAGCTGGAGCCATGGGACCCTCCATGTATACTCTTTGGTTTGGTGTTTAGTTCCTGGGAGCTCTGGGGGGGTCTGGTTGGTTGATATTGTTGTTCTTCCTATGGGGTTGAAAACACCTTCACCTCCTTCTGTCCTCTCTCTAACTCCTCCATTGGGGACCCTGTGCTCAGTCCAGTGGTTGGCTGGAAGCATCTGTCTCTGTATTTGTCAGGCTCTGGCAGAGCCTCTCAGGAGACAGCTATATCAGGCTCCTGTCCACAAGCACTTCTTGGCATCCGAATAGTGTCTGGGTTTGGTGTCTGTATACGGGATGGATCCCCAGGTGGGGCAGTCTCTGGATGGTGGCACATGCCTTTAATCTCAGCACTTAGGAGGCAGAAGCAGGCAGATCTCTGAGTTCAAGGCCAGTCTGGTCTTCTATAGAGTGAGTTCCAGGATGGCCAGGGATACTCAGAGAAATCCTGTCTCAAAAAATAAACAGACAACAACAAAAACCTAGACAGAACAAAAACAAAAATGGACTGGCAAGATGGTGGGAAAAGGTACCTGCCACCAAGCTGGACACTGGAGTTTGACCACTAGAACCATGTGACAGAAGGAGATGACTGACTCTTGTAAGGAGTCATACATACATATACATACACAACACATGGTGTCATGACACATGCTTTTGTCTCTCTCTCTCTCTCTCTTTCTTCCTTTCTTTCTCATACTGACATACAGGCATACACTCATACTAAGTAAATAATAATAAACATAATTTAAAAAGAACTTTTAAAATGTAATTTATTTTTACTTAACATCTATTGGCGTTTTGCCTGCATGTATGATTGTGTGAGGATGTCAGAAGCCCTGAAGCTGGAGTTACAGACAGCTGTGAGCTGCCATGTGGGTGCTGGGGATCGAAAGTGGGGCTTCTAGAAGAACAGTCAGTTTTCTTAACTGCTGAGCCATCTCTCCAGCCCCGAAAGAACTTTGAAAATGTAAGTGTGTGAAAGAAATTATTTGTTATTATGAAACAAGTCCTGGGTCACATAAGACTGTAGTGGAGGAACGTATCCTTAGATTGGCTTTAAATATGGTATAGAAATGGGCCCTCTCCCCTGTCATTCTCTTATACCCTAGTTAACATATCCGTGACCTGGACTGTGGAGGGCTTATGTTGTTCAGGTCACTGGTGCACAGCATCATACCACATATGCATGCCTTTGCAAGTTCACTGTGCTGCACTTTCTCCTCCTACAACCTGGGACATGGGGGCTTGTTTGGGATCACTGAGCCACTGCCATTATGGATCCTGGTATAGGAAGCCTATGTTGCAGTGGGAGGCAGAAATAAACCAGATGGTCTCCATGCACTTTCCAAGTGCTTTGTAAATATGTTTATAAAATAAGCACAACCTATAATCTGGTGGCATATTCTGTCTAGGGACGTTTTGTGACTATATTGTGAAATGCCCATAGTATGTTCAAGTGATTCTTTCAAGTGAACTAGTAGGATCCAGATCAATTTAAAGATAGATGATCCAAACTGGTTTTTGGTAAAGTGAACCAATAATCAATTACTGATATTTTGCGCCTCCCTTATTTATTGAGTCTTTTTTTTTTCTCAACCTACCTAAAACCAATTGTGAATAAGATGCATGACATTCTTCCTAGAACTGGGGAGACAAAGAAAACAAAGGTTTCTGGTGAAGACTGGAATGGGGCATGGTCAATGATTCTCAGGTGTGTGTGAGTGTGTGTGTGTGAGTGTGCATGTCTCTCTCTGTGTGTGTATGTGTGTGTAAATCTACATAGAATATTTTAGAGATAGGGTTTCAGATTTCCTACTCTTGAACTTACTATGTAGTCAAAGATGACCTTAATCTTCTACCTGCCCAGTGCTAGGATTATAGGCATGCATTACCATGCTTATGTGGAGCTGAGGACAGAAATCGGGGCTTCATGCACAATAAACAAGCATTCCACCAACTGAGCTATATTCATAGCCCATAATCTTGCAGATTTTATTGCATTTATCTACCTAACCTTCTATCTATCTATCTATCTATCTATCTGTCTGTCTGTCTGTCTGTCTGTCTGTTTGTCTGTCTGTCTGTGTGTGTCTGTGTTGTGTGGGTGTACATGCCCTAGCACATATGTAGGGATCAGAAGATAAGTTATGAAAACTTGTTCTCTCTTTCTACCACATGGGTCCTAGGGATTGAACTCAAGTAGTCAGGCTTGGCAGCAAGCATACCTCCCTTCTGAACCATCTCACTGGCTCTATTCTATTTTTATTGTACTGTATGGTGCTTTGAGAGATCAAGGATGGAGAGCTTTGAATTAGTGAATCAAATAATCATCTACCTAATGAAATTACTGAGTGGTCTTCAGGCTTCAGAGGCAACCAAGTCTCTATATCTCTAAGGCAAGAAGGTGTTTCTCTTCTCACATCTCTCCAGATTCAGAAAAGGAAGTAGCTTGGCCTGAGCCTTTAGGAAGGTTTTCATATGGCCTAATGAAAGGACTATATTCCTAATGAAAGGACTATATTCCTAATGAAAGGACTATCAGTTGACCGATCTGTGGCAGATAACCATGGAATCTGCTGACACTGGCTCCTAATTGCTTTTTCTTTCCTGCCTCTACTACGGGTGCTGGGAACATTAAATCTTCAAGTCCTGAGGACAAGAAAATTAAAAGTACTCATTGTTCGGTAGCTACTGAGGTTGATGGGAGTCGGGGCTCTGAATTCATGTGACTGACGATGACTGGTCTGTCTGACTCTACTATGTTCTCTTTCTTTTATCAAGTACAGATATGGCGCCTGGCCTGCTTGGAGTGGTAGTACCAGTGCCCAATCTCAAGGAAACAACAAGGTACTGGATCCCAAGGACACCTATTCCAATTTTTTTATTGCTGTTGTTGCATGTGTATATTGTGGGTATACATTGTATGCAGGTATATGTGTGTATACATCTCTGTGTGGTCATTGAAGAAATTAAAACAGGAAGACTTAATAGTTATCGAGTTATAGTTTCTTCATGTCAGTAAACTTGCAGAAGGAGAGATGAACACCCTGAATGGGACAGAGAATGTGTATTAGTAGCCATTGGCCACTTTAGCAAATGCTTAACTATGCTATTTCAGGTCAGCATGGACCTTCTATGAATAAGAAGGTGTTTCTATCAAGTTCTGCAAATATATATATATATATATTTTAAAATGAGACTTAGGACTCAACACAAATCTGAGTGCTTACTGTTCTTTCAGAAAGTTCAGTTCCCAGCAGTTGTGTTGCATGGCTCACAACACTTGTGACTCTAACTCTTCTAGTCTCCTCTAGTACACACACACACACACACACACACACACAACACACACACACACGTACATTAAACAAATAAACAAACTCAATTTCTCTTAGCAAGCAAAATTATCCTTGGAAATGACATTCTTAAACCAGACATATTAAAGCTGTGTCTATCATCCTGATTCTCAGGAGGGTGAGGCAGAAGGACTCTTGTTTGAAGCCAATCTGGGCTATATAATGAGTTCCAGGCCAGCCTGGACTACAGTGTTAGACTACGTCTTCCATTTCTACTCCCCAACCTCCACCACAAAAGAAACTAAATAGCTGCTAAATTAAATGAGATAGTTCAGTTTGGTTTTCTCTAAGGTTCTGTCCGCCTTCTTTGGGGATCATCTCAGAAAGCATATGTGTACAGGAGGCTAAGGAAAGATCATGGAATGCTAGGGTCATGGGAAGAGCAAGGAAGCCAGTCTGAAGGGCTCGCATTTTGCCAAAGCCATGCCAGTTTGAGCATTGTGATACATTTTTCATAAATAGTTTAACCTAACCAATAATACAGGGGATATAAATCTTTACAAAAAGAATAAACAGCATGAAAAATCTGAGTCTTTAAGGGATTTCACCTTCAAATACTTAGGTCACGGAGGAGAGGGGACGAGTAACTGTGCCTGGTTGAACCCTCACTTTGGAAATGAACCTGATTATCACCTGAAGGGTGCAAAATGAAGTTACCTGTCATGGAAAGGCATAAGACGAACAGCAGCCCTTGTGGGTTGTTCCAACCTGCGATGCCTAGCCAAATGGGGAATGCATGGTGGGCGGGGCAGAGTCACTTTTGCTCTGCTCTGCAAGGCCGAGTCACCCACCGTTTCCACAGAAGAAAGGCGTTGGGTATGGTGATGCCTTGACTCAGAAGGGCTTAGTCTTCCCTCTTGCATCGGTATTCGAGTTTCCTTTGGAAGGGATGTGAGATTCTGGGGACTGGATCCTTCTGCTATAAGTCCATTTCTGAGACCACGGGTGGAATTTTAATTCCCTTCCCCTGCAGATTTGAAGACAGCAATGTGCCCAGTGTTAGTTTTCCGACTTTGATGGTTATGCTGTGGTTTTATTGAAGAATGCCCCTTGAAGGTAGGAAAAATGTACATTAAAATACTTTAGGTGAGGGGGACAGCAGGCCACGCGCATGCGCACGCTCTCCCAGATGGTCCCAATCAAGAGCCGTCTGTACAGGAGCTCCAACATCTCTGCAAACTTGTGATAATTTTGCAGAATTATGGAGCTGGCTGTGACAGTGCCCCCCCCCCCCTTTTTTTTGAGACAGAATTTCTCTGTATAGCTCTGGCTGTCCTGAAACTCACTCTGTAGACCAGGCTGGCCTTGAACTCAGAAATCTACCTGCTTTCTGCCTCCCAAGTGCTGGGATTAAAGGTGTGCACTACTACTGCCCATCTGAAGGCTCCCTTTTGTAATTCCAGCACATGGGAAGCTGAGACAGATCTGCCACGAAGTTGAGCTAATCTGGCCTAGCTATGTAGTAAAAACCTAGCCTTTAAAAACAGGCAAGAATCTTCCAAACAACCCCCAATCCCCAAAGAATTTATAATCAATCTCAAACAATGGATCATTTTTATATCTAACTCAGCATTTAAAAAAAAGATTTATTTTATTTTATACATGTAAGTGATTTGCTTGCATATGTGCAAGCTTGCAGAGGCTCTGGCGTAGGATCCCCGGAACTAGAGTTACAGACAGTAATGAGTGACCCAGGTGGGTGCTTGGAACCAAACCTGGTTCCTCTGCAGTATCATCTTATGCCCTTAACCACTGAGCCATGTTTCCACCTCTCCCCCACACCAGTAATTCTTAAAAGCAAACCCCACAATTTTCCATGATCAAAAATAAACAACTCCTTTGTTTCTGTAGAGTTTGCCTGCGTATTAACAATACTGCCACAGGGTACAAGAATGTGGTTGCCACCCACGTTCAGGGTGGGTCTTCTCCCATCAGTCCTCTCTAGAAATATCTCACAGACACACCCAAAGATGTACCTCAGAAATGCCCAAGGTGTTTCTTATCCAATCAAATTGACAAACTAAGATGCTTTGCCTTTTATACAGATTCTTGCCTTGGGCATGCAGCTTAGTTGGGAGAGTTCTTGCCTAGTACACACAAGGCTTTGGATTCGAGTCTCAGCACTATATAAACCAGCAATGGTAGCTGTGCCTGTATCCTGGCACTTGGATGAAGGAGAAAAGACCAGGGGTTGACAGTCAGCTTCCACTAGTGAGTTTGAAAGCTGATGGAGCTACACGAACCCTCAAAATAAATAAACAATAAAGAAATCTTGCCCATGTTTTGCACTTACCTACAGCTTTGCTAACCCACTGTCTGGATAGTTTTTCCCACACAATGGGGGTTAATATTTCCCTCTCCATCCTTAGGATGGTTTCTTTGCCACTGAAGGGAAACTCTGGATTGATTTAGAACCAAGTCCTGATTAAGGGCCTGGCTTGGGCCTCACATGAGTATATGTGAACTTGTATCAGCAGGAAAGAACATTCTAGATCAGCTTCCTGGGAGGCACTTAGTTTAAAGAAGACCACTGGGCTTTGGTAGCATGGTGTCTACTTGTATATGATGTTGGGTAAGCCTCTTGAAATCTATGTATCTCTTGTGAAGTGTGGAAAGTGAGTCACATAACCAATGAGATGTTTTGTATGAAATGTCCTAGACGCCCTGTCCGTAAGGTGCCTGAGCATGCACCAAACACCTTGAGATGACTGGTGTGTCAATACACCCAGAACAAGATGTATTGATTCTCTCCAGTCACAGATATATCACACATTTCCTCCTGGTCAGTGAGCACGTGCAGTAACCCATCCTTTAGGACAGGCCACATTATTCTGCAGTAGCAATCACCTTCACATCCCAGTAGCTTTAAGAACAACCAAAAGTCTGTTATTATTGAGATCCTATGCCAGAGCCTCTGTAAGCAACAGGTGTGCACGTATGCAAGCAAAACACTTATATGCATAAAATAAAATGAGTCTTCTTTAAAATGCTGAGGTACAGAACGTTAAAAAGAAAAAGATCCATTGTTTGCTTTGAGACTGATTATAAATTCTTTGGGGGGACTGGAGGTTCTTTAGAATATTTTTCTCTGTTTTAAAAGGATAAGTTTTTACCACATAGCCAGTAGCTTTTAGAGCAACCAAAAGTCCATTATCATTCTTCAAGCAATGACCACTTCAGATCCCTTTGACTTTCCAGGGAAGGTTTCCCCTTGGGATGGCTCAGCCTCCTTCTTAAGACAGGTTTTTTATGGTGCTGAAGCAGGAAGAGAAAGAGGTCCAGCTGAACTGGAGTGATTAGATGCTTGAGACAGATAAGAAATTCAATTCTCCTCCCATTTGATTGGTAAAGACCAGCCCTATGGCCTGATATGAATGCAAGGAGCTAAAGTAATGTAATCCCTTGAACTTCTAAAAAGCCCATGACAAGTGAGAGCGTTGGTGGCTCTCTGTCTACTTGGAGGGGACATTTCTAATCAAGTGCTATCAGAATTGTCAAATTTGTAAACTGTACAAAAACTTTGATGGCCAATCCTGTGATATTTACAAATGATGCCCTTTTGAAATGAGAGTTGTGGTTCTATACTACATCTACCCTGCTTTTCTTCCCTATTTTTCAACATTTTTGCAGTGTTATGACTCAGAGAAGTGTCACTGAATCCCACCAAGCACGTACTAAGTGCTTAGCACTTACCAATGGAGGAACACCATCATAAAGAAACTACATTTGAAAAGTCAATGGATTCATGATTATATTTCATATCCAAAGTCACAAGTCCATGACAGAGCCAGAAAAAGGGTTTTTCTGTATATTGCCATTAACCACCAGAGTGCTTTTATTACTTCCCTGAGAAAAGCTAGACCCAGCAGAGTTATTTATGTCTGTTGGCAGTTTCCAAAGGTGATTGCCATCTTTAGCCTTGGACTCTATTCTTGCCCAGAATGTTTGGCACAGATATAGGGCAAAACAATGCCTAGCACAGTTAAAGGCAATAGCCTACTGTAGTTACTCCATAGTGCCTATCCCAACAGAGAAAGTACAAAGCTACCACTCGGATGTAGTCTGTTATGGCAACAGGAACATGAAGCAGCTAATAATATTATATCCACAGTCACAAGCAGAGAACAATGAATTAATGCAAGTGAGTTAGTGTTCAAGCTTGCTTTCTTCATTCTTATATAGTCCAAGATGCCCTGCCTAGGAATGGTGCTACCCACGGTGGGTGGGTTTTCCAACTTCATTAATGTAATCAAGGTAATCATTCATGCCTACAGGTCAACATGATCTAGACCATCTCTCATTGAGACTCTTTTCTCAAATGATTGTAGATTGTGTCAAGCTGACCCTTAAAACTAACCATCACACAGTCTACAAACCTACTAAGGTCCAATCAGAATTAATTATCACTTACATTAATAGTTTACCTATCCTCTTTACTAGATTCTGTGAAATAGGATCAGGGCACTATTTAGGAGAAGAGAGGGTAGTGGCAAGAGGGGATATCGATACCAGAGATGGAGGAAGGAGTAGGAGAGAGGATGAATAAGATTTAGGTACGGTGATACATATGCATGAAAATGTCACAATGGCCTGGGGAGATGACTCAGTGTGCAAGCTTGAGGACCTAAGTTCGGATCCCCAGAAAGAACGTAAAAGCCAGAAATGGCAGCATGCACCCATTCCTCCGGCACTAGAGGGTAGAAAGAGATGGTTCTCCGTATCTCAGCAGCCAGGCCATCCAGCTGAAATAAAGAACTACGAGTTCAGTGACTGGCATTGTCTCAGAATGGAGTAAGGTGTGAAGTGATAGAGCGAAGCATCCAGCATTGACCTCCGACCTTTACCCAGGCACCCCGGCACAAGTGCACCCCACATATATGCATACACTGGCGTACTCCACACTAAACACAGAAGCCCGCTTCTTTGTACAATAACTCAAATCTTAATAGAAAACAATAGAGATCTGGTCTTGTATCGAGTTTTTAATCCCCCTGCTCCTGAGAGGATTCTTAGACTAACAAAGAGCAAAGTTAGTGTCTCTCGAGTCAAACGGAAGCCCTGCAATTACACTAGAGACCCGGATGTTAGCCTGCACCTTTCTTCCTTGCTGTGTTCTAAAATGATAAATTGGCATCTGTATGCAAAGAGGAAAATGGGGACAGGCTAAGTTTGTATTCTCAGCTGTTGCCCAGACCATGCGAGAAGAGAGACTTCGATTTCATTTTAGCATCCAGGAGACATCAGGTCCAATTTAATTTGATCCCCAAGTGACCAACCTGATTAATTGTCAAGTCTGGTTTTACTCCATAGTAAACCTTAATCTTTCATAATTTGCCATGAAATTAATAGGAGTTGGCTATTTCAGGCACAAATGAGGGAGGCCTAACAAACCTCCCGGGCCATCTTTAGGCCAGGTGGGGATGGTCTGGCTGCACCCAAAGAGGGACAGGTGGAATGAAGATTGGGTCACATGGTGGGAAGAGGGGTGGCGGTAGGCCGGCAGCTGTTGAAATCCCAGGTGTGTGTGAGTTGGCAGGGGTACAAAGCCAGGAGCTAGCTGCTAACAGCTCAAAGTCCCAGGGCTGTGCAGCTGCTTGCTTGGCGCTAGCTGTGGACCCACCTGTAGTGTTGACGGGCACACCCCATTCTAGGAGCAAGAGAACATGAAAGGTCTGAGGAAAAGAGCAGCTACCACCCTTCTTAGCCAGAAGGTTGTGGAGAGCAAACTTGCCCCCTCACTGACAAAAATGAGTGGGCTTGAGACCTTGGTTTTTCTTATTTACCTTGCAGCTCTTGGAGGTCTAAAGAAATGATACAGGCTTTCTTTCTATCCAGGAGCCTAGTCCAAGCACCCCTAGGAAGTAGGGGAAAAAAAATAATGCGAGCTGGAGGGTAAATCAACAGGCAAAGATATGAGGGGTGGGGAGACCACAAGGGATCAAGACTGAGAGACAAAAATAAAAGCTGCCCCTTCTGGGCTGGGGGAGTGTGTACAAAAAAAAGTCCTACAAGCCAGCCTGTCTTGGTCTCGGAACAAAGCCCGGCTGTGGCTTTCACAGGATGAAATACAGCCTCAGCTCTGGAGAAGCTAGGCTTAGTAGCTGTCAATTATGCAGTGTTTCTTGACCTCTGAGCACAAAAGGGAACTGAGGGCCACACATTCAAATGACAGCAGCATGCATAGGTGAGGTAGCCATCTCTGCTGGGGTGCAGGCTACAAAGCGTTGTCAGCTCTCTTTCTATGTTAAAGCCAGCCTTCACAGCATTAACATTGAATGATTAGTCAATGGTCTTCATGTGTGGGTCCCCAGGTCACTGGGGTGATCCAAAAGAGGATTAGATTATAGGACCCTGATCCTTTTCTCTTACCTTTTTTTTTCCTTCCTGAACTGTACTGGGAGTGGCTTTGATGTCATTCAGTGAGAGTCAACCAAATCAAGAACTGGAACAAAAACTGTGAACCAAAATAAGTTTAAACTATTTAAACTTAAATCAATGCATGCATTTTTTTTCTCTTTGTGGGTTGGCTGTCAAAGGCATTTTGTCATAACTACAAAACATTGATAAAAACAAGAAATGACAGACAGTATGAAAGTTATCACATACTTGCTTCTGTGTATTCTGCTGCCCCTTGGTGTGGCTGTGTGACTCCAGTTACCACAGGCTCTTAGGAGAGGGTTTCTGGAAAGGGTTTTCAGTTTTGGAACAATATAGTCTGGATCCACCTATTTTTGTGGTGGAATGAAAATGTATCTATAGTACATCTCGTTGCAAAGGTAAAAGCTTTGGGCTAAACATGCCTAAAGGAGGGACACAGAAAGAACTAGGGTCCTCTTTTGCCTTGGCTATTGCCGTGGGGACCAGCCTTGTCACCAAAGTCAGGATCTCTCATAGTAGAGAATAGTCTTGTGGCTCTCAGACTTGAGAGGACATCTGTGGTCATTCACAGGTCTCTAGATTCAGGAAGTCTGGATGGAGCTTAAAGCCTAATGTTCTAGACCCAGATGGTGCTGATTCAAATCCCAGTGGGGCTAATCTACCTATTGGAGACAACATTGTTATAACCCTTGTATAGTATGTGATTTCTCAGATAGACTGCCCTGAGATAACCCTTAATAGCTACTCAGTGAACCCAATCTCTCAGCTCTAAAAGGGGACTAAGAGCTCACTGGATCACAAGGTACAAATACTCAATAAAGTTGACTCTCTGTTTGGCTCTTGACCAGAAAATAATCATTATATCATAGAAAAGAATCTCTGGTTTTATTTACAGTGGAATTTAATTATGTTTCCTTTTTAAACTTAATTTGATTGAACATATTTATGTGAAGTACTGTGATCATTTAATACATGTATTTAATGTGTAATGGTCAGATGGGGGCATTTCTTTCTCAAATATTTACCATGTTTAAAATGCATGTTTGTATATATGTCTGTATGTTTGTGTTAGGGTGTGCATGTGTGTAAGTACATATGTGTGTGCTTGAGTGTGCACATATGTGTGGAAGAACAACCATGGGTGTCATTCTCTGGAACATTGCCCATTTCCTTTGAGACAGAGATTCTCATTGGCTAAGAATTCACCAGTTAGGTTACCCTGGCTGGCCAGAATGTCACAGGGATTCTCCTTCCCACCGCCCGAGCATTGGAATGACAAGCGTAGGCCATCACACCCCACATTTTTCCATGGGTTCTGGGGATCAAGTTCAGGTCATCATGCTTGTAATGACTGTGCTGTCTCTGATGCAACATTTGTCATTCGCATTGGTAAACCTTTCAGGGGGATAGAGAATTAAGACAGGATTGCAGTGTAGCTCAAGATGCACTCGAATTTACTGTGTATCTGAAGCTACTCTCAAACTCATAGTATTCCTCTGGTCTCAGGTTCTCAGTGCAAGATAGATTACAAGTGTACACTACCATGTCCAGGTGCATTGGGAAGCTGAACTTTTCCAGTTCCTTACCAAATATGTAATAAATAGTTAGTTGCCTTAAATATAAAAAAAGAATCAAATAAAGTGTAAAATAAATTATAGCTACCGCATGGTACTTAAAAATACTAGTATCTAGCTGGAGAGATGGCTCATCGGTTAAGAGCACTGACTAATTCTCTGATAGTCCTGAGTTCAATTCCCAGCAACCACATGGTGGGTGATAGCCACCTGTAATGGGATCTGATACCCTCTTCTGAAGACAGCTACAGTGTATTCATATAAATAAAAAAATAAATCTTAAGAAAACATACTAGCAATTATTTGTTCTAACTGTTAATAAGCATATTTTGATACCCATTGTCCAGCCTTTCTCTCCACCCCCACCCCCAACTCCCATTTCCCTTCCTCCAGGGCCCACTGTTCTCTGTTCAATGAAATGAATTTTCTCCAATTCCACATTTTGGTGAGAATATACATCCTTTGCTTTTCTCTGCCTGGCTTATTCCATTTAATGAAACACCCTGTAGTTCATCTCTGTTGTTACAAAGGATTCCGTCTTGTCATGAATTTGGCTAGATGACATTTTTTTGTATATATTCCTATTCTTCCCTAAAAAGAAGCCTTAGTCAAAGAATCTCAACTTTTCTTTTTCCTTCAGAGGCAGTAGAATCACACCTAGGACTGCACAGCTGTTGGGTAAGCGCTCTTCTACCGAGCTATATCCCCTCCCCCAAGAATCTCTACTTTAAACTTGGAGGCACTATCGGAGGTGAAGGGAGGAGACACACAGAATAGGATAGTGAACTAGAATTTGTAGAATATCAAATATTCAATTCTACTTTTAAGTCCGTGTTTCCTGGGTTTCTTTCTTTTTTTCCCAAGCATAGAACCTGGGGCAAATTCTTTAACTTCTCTAAATCTCAATTCCTTATCTCTAAGTCTGAAGTGATACTATTTATATTTATTAGACAAACTTGCTGTCAGGCCTAATGATGTTAGGGAGTCAGAGATAGCCTGACTGTCAATCACTGGATAGTAGAACACATACATATCACAGCATTGTATATAGCAAAAAGACACAACAGAATAGATGCACAGATACCAACTGAAACAAGCCCTGAAAACACAGTGCTTTGGGGGAAAAGATAGGTACTCGATTGCTTCTATAAATTAAGCAGTAGAAAGAGATATATATCAAGTATACATTATGTTTATATATAGAATTAGAATGGGAAGGAGAACAAGAGATGAATATGAAAACTTCAGAAATAAGTAAATCACTCAGATTGGTAAAGGTCTGGGTCAGACAATACTAAGAAGCTATGGAGCTGACTCCCCGTGGACAGGACAGTGTCTGGTGGGAGCCTGGCTGCACCTGGCTAATACTATTTCCTCATCTGCAGAATTGAGTCCTGATAGCCACTGAGAATAATCGATGCCCCAGCCTCTTTCAAAAGTGTTGTCAGGTGGGTTCTGACTAACATTACATGACTACAAGAGTCACTAGAAACTTCTGGGGGTGGTTTCCATAAGGAAAGGACTCTTCATAAAGGATTTGGAACAAAAGTGCATGTGAGAGGGAGAAGGGATTTATATAGAATGTCTGAAATTCTCACCGTAGCTGGCCCAGCCCAAGGAATTGAGCTGTCTTCAAGGTTCACACTTGTCCTTAAAGGCAGAGGAAAATAGCCTTGACATCTGCAGCCTTGTGATGGTTCATCTTGACTAGGTTTGGAACCACCAAGGATGCATCTCTAGGTGTGTCTTCAAAGGCATTTCTAGAGGGGATTAATGGAAGATTAATTAATTAATTCACCATTCTGAATGTGGTTGGTACTCATAGTTTGGGGGCTGGGCCGAATAAAACAGAATAAATGAACTGAATATTAACCTTTCTCTCTCTCTCTCTCTCTCTCTCTCTCTCTCTCTCTCTCTCTCTCACTCTCTCTCTTTCTCTGTTTCCTTACTAAGGATGCAGTGTAACCAGCCACCTCCTGCTTCTGCCACCATTGCTTCCCCGCTGTGTTAGACTCTGCAGTCTCAAACTGCGAGCCACAATAAACCCTGCCACCCTTAGTTGCTTTTCCCAGGTATTTTGTCACAGCAATGCTAACATAAAGGACAAGCTTGGTATTAGGGTCATTAACTGTATGAGGAAAAACATATCTGTTCAAAGAAAGCAGTTGTAAACAAATAGTAGACATTAGCCGTTCGGTTTTAAGGTAATTTGTGTCTGTAGAGAATAATTCCTTCCTAAATCTCTGCTTCAGTTTTCCTGTACACTACTCAACATATGCATAAGTATCTTGGAGTTTGTTCTGATTGGGCAATCCCTTACAGAAAGAGATTATGAATTCAGTTTGCTCAATTTTCTCTTTCCTAAAAACAAAGATATTCTGGTCCTCTGTCATCTGACTTGTTTCAATAACAGTGTGTCTAGTACAGAAAACCACAGCCACACATCTGCTGCTAATAAAAGTCCCTGATCGGCAATGCCCATTGCTTTTCAAAATGCATTTCCTTTACTCAAACTGGTCGTGGACCTGGTCAAAGCTTGTTTACGTTCTCGTCAAGACACAATGGGCATTGTGCTTATTCCAAGAGGAACAAATGACCAAGTCAAATCTGTGTCAGCCACTGAAAGTTACTGCACATTTGAGCCTTAATGACAAGTTTGACTTTCTTATTTATTAAATTGCTGAACATGCAGGTTTAAAAATTTTGTAACATTTTCAACTCTTGGTAAAACTTGGTTGCAAATCTCAAGGCTAAATGATATTTGATAAGCAAAACAGTCATATTTCCAGTAAAAACAGATTCTTAGAGCAGCAACCTTAGGAGTCTCTCTCTCTCTCTCTCTCTCTCTCTCTCTCTCTCTCTCTCTCTCTCTCTCTCTCTCTCCAGGAAACATTGATTTAGAAGAACTGTAAACTTTAACTTAAGGAATAGGGTACTATTATTTTGTCGAGAACTTCAGCAAGCTCTGGGCCCTACTTGCAGATCCCTAGGTAAATGAATTAAGGACAGACTGCAATCCTCCTTGTAGATGGTATTGTTTCTAAGTAAAAATCAGACAGGGTGTGTGTGTGTGTGTGTGTGTGTGTGTGTGTGTGTGGTGTGTAGCCTGCTTGTACAGCTCTTATTTTCCAAATAGAGTAAGGAAGAAAGTAAGAAAATTTCTTGTTAAGCTGAGAATGAACTTACTAACCGAAATAAGACACTGGGCTATGCATTAAGAAACATTGAGAAGAGAATGAAGATGAGTTACAAGGTCAATTTCAAGGACAGAAAATAGAAACTTCTGGCACAAGGTGGCATGTCCAGACAGTCTCAGCATTTGCTTCCGTAGACTTCTGTGTTGGGCACAGGAGGGGTCAAGGGGTGATTTCCCATGAGCACTTGGAAGGATAGTGGGGAATGGAGGGGTAAAGACACACTGCAAGCTCTCTACTCAGCAGTTGGGTGTATATACTGCAGTCACAAAGTGTAGGCCTGGGCCCAGCAGCTGCTCTGAGTATCAAACAGGCTGGAAACCAAGCATGCTTCTTTCTTCCCTTAATCCTCACAGACAGACTTCCCACACAGCAGAGAGCAGCAGGTCAGGCAGTGGGTGTGAGACCTTCCTCAAGAGGGACTGGCAGGTGTCTTGGCAAGGCTAGCATAGAAGAATGTGGCTAGAAATAAATTGAGGGGGATACCATCCAAGTGAACAGGGTTGAGGGGGGAGACAAGAATTTCTATTTGATTTTAATTCTGATCTCATCTGTCCTGCCCCCCCTCTCGTGAGTGTGTGTGTATGTGTGCGCGCACGCACGTGTGTGTGTAGCAGGTATGTCTCTCTTTCTCTCTCTCTGTGTATGTGCATAGGGGGTATGTATGATTATATGGTGTCTGTGATTGGCTAAAACACAAGGCTCCACAAAACAAAACAAAACACCAATACTAAGTTAGGTGTTAGCTTGTCTACATGCCGAGCTAGGATGCAGTTTGCTAATTCTGCACTAAAATGTGAGACAGCCCCAGGCTTGCCTGTTTACTTTGTTCTAACACTACATTAGATGGTAATGAGTGTTAAAATATAAAGCTGAGAAGAGGGGAAGAGTGTAGGGAGACAGTCAGTGAGATGTTATGGGTGGGGGGAGGGAATCGGTGATCGCTTCCCTTCAGAATGTAGTGAAGACATGAAGAAGGCTGTGGGGCAGCAGTGCAGGCATATGCAAAATAGCCTTCCAGACAGAGCAGAGAACACAGTTAAAGTCTATAGGCAGGAGCATGCTGGCCACTGTGGAGGGACATGTGGAGGCATGAGGCTGTCACCAAGCAGAAAAGATGGAGGAGGCCCAGATGAGGTCCAGAAGGAGACCCAAGGTCCACCACCAAGTGCACCATTTACCTCTCATTTCTTCTTAAGTGAGATTTAACCAACAACCACAGAATATTGAGATGCACGTAACTTGTATGGCTTCCCAAAGGAAGAAAGAAGAGAATGCCTGATGGAAGCCAGACAGCTGTCTTCCTACATATGGAGATATTTCACAGAGAGAAGTCATTCAGCTAGATGCATGTTACATAGCTAGCTAGTACTGAAACATCAGGGCCCCTTCTGGGGACCTCAGTCTCCTTAATAAATGATTTTAGGAATGGCCAAAACCAGAAGCACAAGGACAACTTTGAGTTTAAAAGAAAAATCCCAGGGCAGGTGAGCTGTAAACCTCAGCAGCTGCCCAGAGGAAGAGGATGGGAAAAGGACAAAAATGGCTAGGGCAGTTGAGTTGAGCCAGCATGGAGGTCAGACACATGGACAGGCACCTGCACTGTCAGGAACGGATCCTTACACCAAAGTGTCAGCCAGTGAGCATGCTTAGAAAAGAGAAGAGGACTATCACTGTGCTCTCTGGCATGGTGAAGAGAAGTGTGCAGATGCAGGAAGCTGCCTGTGCTGCTCTGGAAAAGACTTCCCATGCTGAGGTTGCGTATCTGTTACTTTTCTTGGTACTCTGACCAAATGGCTGATGAAGCAACATGAGGGAGGGTGGATGTATTTTTGGTTCACAGGTGGATATAGACCATCACAGAGAGGAAGGCACTATGACAGGCTAGAGGGAGTCAGGGCTGGGAGTGTGGGAGCGGGAAGGGATGGAGAATAGGGGGGAAACAGATATGAGACAGCAAGCAGGCCTGGCTATAAACCTACGTGACTCACTTCCTCCAGCCAGGCCCCTACCTCCCAAACATTCCATATCCTCCCCAAACAGGCCTGGCAGCTGGGGGCAAATGATGAAACACCTAAGCCAATGGCTGATAGTTTGTTCAAACCACAAAAGATGAGAAAATATGGGGAAGCTGGGGCAGAACAGAGGAAAGAAATCTCTCTGATGTGCAAGAGAGATTTCTTTGAACAAATTAATAGCACTACAAAATCTCTTTAGTTTGAGGACCTCCCACCTTTGCCTTCAGTAGACAGCAATCACCCCCAATAGAACGTTCCTAAAGAGAGAAGAGTCTTCAACACACACTCCTGATGGAGGCTAGAACTCAGAGGAGTCATGTTGCCCAGTCAAGAGAATATCAAGGAGGAGGGTTTTATTTTGTTTTTGTTTTTAATGGCAACAAACTAGTTTAGACCCCTGCCTAAGTGTCCATTCTTCCATCTTCCAACTTGAGTCTCAAAGAGGGCACCCCAGGGGGACATATTTGAACAGATAGCCAGAGGGCCACCAGCATGAAGAGACTCCAGAAAGTATAAAGGAGAGAGAGTGCTTGAGTAAGGACATGCCCCGTGTTGCAGGATCAACCGTAGAGAACATCTTGGTCAACAGAAGTATTCTCCAGGCCTCTAATCTAAGTTCTGATGTAGATTCTCCAGGGCTAACACTTGTTTTGCAGTTGCTGGGGTAGTAGAGCAAGGAATGGGGTCAATTGGTTCTCAGTCCTTCCATCCTGAGTTGTCTTCTGAGAGTGGATACAGTCCAGCAAGCCTCAAGTTTATTCTGGAAAGGACTGAAGATTCTTGCCCCGTCCCCCATTAAGAAACAATTCATCCCAATCTGCCCCCCCAACACCCCTTTGATTTCTTTCTTTTTAAAATCATCTTGGGACATTGTATGTCTGATACAAAACCAGACAAATTGGCTTTAACTGATATCTATAACCAGACAGGATGAAACTTGTTTCAACTGAGGTTTAAAGGAAGCTTTTACCATCAGGTTGAGATTTGCAAGGAGAAATTCCCAAGCCTTGAATTTCCACTGGGGATCCCCCTGAGAAGAAGTCAGAACTCGTCAGATGCCAGCCTTGCAAGAGAAGGGGGACTTGACCACCGGGATGTCTCTAATAAGTGACAAAAATCATGTGGGTAACAACTTGACATTTTTCATGTTCAAGTCTCTATTGAAATAGAATGCACAAATTAGTAGTCTTAGGAGACCCGTGTGAAAGAAAACCAGAATGGGGATCACGAACCCCATTAACTCACTTGTCTCAAGCCTCTAATGAGAAGATCACCGGGGAATGGAGAAGGGGCAGGATGTTCAAGGCATGCAGATGCTTTTAAAAGCTCATGAGCATCCATTTTACAAAGACACATAGCAGTGTCCTCCACTGAGTGTGTAACAGTCTTAAAAAACAACAGCTGGCCCTGTCTGGAGAGGAAGCAGTAACTTCTCTAAAGATACTGTTTGCTTTGACAAGTTATCTGGTTTTTGTTTTTGTTTCTATAACCCTCCGCCCGGTTGTAACTCAAAATCTATTGTTCTATCAGATCAGTTTCCCCACAGGTGAAGAATGCAGTAACAACTACACATACAATTCAGTGCAGTCTGCTAAGACCTCCACGAGGATCATTGAGATTCTGGGGGCCTGGGCAATAGAGATGGAGAAAATGCTTAGGAAAAAATCTACTTGCTGATTATTTTCTAATAAAACTGCTCATTTATCAGAAAGTGGAGAGAATCAAATGCAAAGAGACTTATTTAAACCCAGTTGTACTCCTGTGCAATAGATTACTTTCACCCCATTCTGACATCTGTTATTAAATACATGGTGCCGTTTCTATGGATAGAAGTCAGCTGACATGAAATCGTCCATATCTGCAGCATGGCTCTAGAGTTTTACTGTTTACAGCTTGAGAAAGTTATATGTTATAGGACACATTCAAAGTTTTCACATGCTAGAAAACCTATCCAACATCATAATTATAGATTTGGGGAAAGTTGGAGGAGAGGAGGTGAATCAAAGCACATTATAGAAATCCTCAGTAAACTGATAAAAAAAAATAAAGTATAACACAGATTAGAAGTTAACATAGAGAGTTGTACTAGTAGCCATCCTGGGTACCAACTATGAGGCCGGGACTTTATAGTTTAGCTCTAATCCACCCCAGCAACTTTGCCAGGCAGTATTAATATTCTTATGCTTAGATGATACAGTAGAAACTTATCAAAGTTTCCCAAGGTTAACTTAAGCTTTAGCCAGGATTAACAAAAAAGTGTAGAGCCAGGTGGGACTCTCAATGGCATTATGTATACTTAGCTTGGAGGCCCTGGATTGAACTATCAACACCAAAACAAAATGAACTAGTATAGAATCAAGCTTTGAACTTGAATCTTCACTCCTGACCCACCAAGATTATTATCCAACATTCACAGGCCTCTTTACCCTAATATGAACAGAGAAGCCTTCATTTCCTTTGTATTGCTGGAGCACCCAGGGTCAGCTCCAGGGACTTGAGGCATACAAACTTTGGGGCCTGTTATAATGCAGATGTAGCTGCCAGTGTGAGCTCTTGAGCAAGTTTTCAAGCTGTTAAAGAACCAGCAACAGCACTACTAAATCTTACAGGTGCTTTAGTATAACTCTTCTTAACATGCATGACCGTAAAGAAATGCATTGTAAGAAGCCAGAGAGATGGCGCAGCAAACAAAGACATCTGAACATGGGTTTGGTCTTCCATACTCACAGTGGAAGGAGGGAACTGACTCCTGCAAGCTGTCCTATGACAACATGTGCATTATGTCACACACACACACACACACACACACACACACACACACAAAAATTCGTATAATTTAAAAGTCAAATACTACAGACTGTATCTTAAAACTAACCTGTGAGTTGACAGGGAGAGACATGGAAGGTTTCTGTGATAACCCTGACCCTGACTCCACCACCCTAAATATGTAACAACTTAGACAAGAAGCCACCAAAGAGAACTCTTAAAAAAGTGTGCCGGGGAGGCTCATATAGTTCTTCACAACTGATGGCTTCTGGTGGGGATACGGGAAGGGAAGGACTCAGGTCTATTTAAGGGGCAGGCCACTGAGAGTTTGACCATGCTCCAGTGAGTATACAGATAATACAACTGGGACTTCCTTTTTAATTTTAATTTTTACTTTTTTGGGGAGAGATGTCCTAGGGAGGGCAGACCTGGAAGGACTGGGAAGTGAGTATGAGGGGGGTGCATGATGTGAAACTCCCAGAGAATCAGTTAAAATACTATGCTGAAAAATAAATAAATGGTGTATATGGGTATGCATGAGCAGGCTTGTATAATCTTCAATGTCAGCCTTCAGATGAGACAGGGTCTTCCCTTAGCTTGGAACTTCACCACGTAGGCCACTCTGGATGGCCTGTAAGCTTTCGGGGGGGGGGGGGATCTCCCTGTCCCTACCTCCCTAGTATAGCACACAACACTGCTTAGATTTTTATGTGGGCTCTGGGGATCTAAACTAGTCTGCTCAGTTATGTGGCAAGCACTTTCAAGAACTGAGCTACCGGCCAGCCTTGCAGTTTTGTTTCTGTGTTTACATGATGTAGTAAAAGCAGGGTGATGTACCAGAGGCTGGAAATACATTGCAATTTTGGACTTCTCCATGCCTCAATTTCTTCATGGATCAAATAGGAAGTGGGACTTACTCTCTTAGCATCATATCCCAGAATGTCGTTGGTCAACTTTTTTAGACCCACTCACCTGTACTTCTGTCTATCAGTGTGAGCTGACAGGATCCTGTTAATTAGAATAATTTGCTTTTTTTGACCGAGAAAATATTTCACGCACTTCTACAGCCATATTTGGCTCCTCCTCCTGAACTACCCAGCATCGTCTTACCTGAGGACATCTCTGCACATCACCCAAGTCTCCTTGGCATCTATGGTTAAGTTTGCCAGCCACTTCCTCCCGGCTCCTGCAGCACTTGGCTCTCCCTTGCAGTACTGGCTCACTTGTCCTTGAATTATTAATTGTCATCTGTGCCATGATTTTTGTTTTGTTTTGTTTGGGTCTTGGGATTAAACCCAGAGCCTTGTCCCTATGCTCAAGAGGGAAGTGCTCTACCAGTGAGCTTGATTTCCAGCCCTAGGCCATGTCTTAATGATCTCTGTTCCCATTCCAGTCCTCAGAACAATACTCCTGCATGATGAATGAGAGAAGAAATAGAGTGTCATTGAGCACGGTAGACAGGAGTTCCTCCTTCTTCTCCAGGCCTCACTCTGTAATTAGCTTTGCTGTCACAGAGACAGGTATGCACAGCAAGCAATTGAAAAGTATGTTTTCCAGGGAGACTATGATTCTCTGCCACTTGATAAAATTCCTAGTAGCATTCCAGTGAAGAAGTGATTTTGAGAGAAGGCATTCAGATAACATTCCCAAAGATTGGGCTGTACATTCTTCCCTTGAGACTGGCTTCCAGTGTGCCTGTGTGCACGAACATTTCATTAACACAAATAAACATAAATGTTTATTAACCCCTCCAAAGCCATGCACCCGTTAGTAAAATAATATGTCCATCATGGTATTAATTAATGCATTCTATAGTATACAACATGTGACTGTATAATTTTTAAGTGAAGATTTTTATAGCTTCCCTTTTGTCCTCTGAGAAACGGTCTTTGCAAAAATGTTTAATCTCAGTTGAACAGCTATACTTTCTAGGAGACAAAGAAAATCCTGCCTTTCTCTCCCTTGCCTATTCCCTGATGGTGGTTGAGCCCCTTTCTCTCCTCAGGTTCTATTACAAAGGCACCTCTGTTTCAGAATTAAACCCGAGGAGTCTTTTGACTCTGCACATTCTCCATCTGGAGACAGCACAGATCACCCCCTGCCCCCAGATTTGTGGCAGAGCTGTAAGCATAACAGTGTGAAATGTGACAGATGATTGTAGAATTCTTTGTTTGTTTTCCTTGTGACCTGACTCTCATAAAATTTATTTCGTTTTTTTTCTTCCAAGCTCCTAGAGCATGTGGTCATATGATTCAAAGTGGGGGAAAACGTTGTCAAAACAGTATAAAGGAGTTGTCATTTTTTATGTTGTTTTTATTACATAAAAAGCTTCAAAGTGCAGATCTAACAACTCGTTTATCTGCATCTAAGAGTATCAAATGTGTTGCTATAAACTCGTATTAGGTATTATTTAATATTCTTGGCATTATGGTTTTTATTTACATCTTAAAGAAAAAGCCAATATATATGATACCAGAGTTTGTCTGGGAAATGAATGCAGAAACTTGTCATGTTAAGCACACAGATACTCCCATAACACACTCATACACAACACACATAAACACATACAACACACAACATATCACATACCACATATTATTCCCCCTTACATACCTACTCACCACCCATGTCACACCACACATATACACGCCTTACACACACCCTACATAGAGATACACACACACACACATACCACATATACACATTTATCCCCACACAATCCACCCCCCCACCATACATCCCCATCCCCACAAGAAGTTCAGATAGACATTCTGTCTTCTATAAGTTAACTAGTATTATTTCCTAACTGTAAGATTGCAATGGATTTTGTGTTCTTCTTGGTGTATTGCTGTAATTTCCCTAACATTCTATAATGGCCAAATTGGTTTAGAGAGAAGTATGCTTTACAACAGTTGCACACAATTTTACGGATTTCTGACTTAATAAGCCTCCAAATAGAAACTTTAAAAATACCCTTTGGAGCCATTGGCATTTAGGAGAAAACTGTATGTTTTGTCTAAATCCAGTTTAAACTGTAACAAAATATTTAATGCTATTTTTGTCTCATGTAAGAAAAATAGCATTCTAAACCAAGTACTTATTAACAGAGCCCCATCCAGATTCTAGACACAGTTTGGACTGAGGATCAAAAGAGAGGCCAGGAATAAGTGTAGAGGATCTTGCAAAGCAGAGGAGTCCAGGATGAGATACAAAAGTGGAGATGTGAAATTCCTACTGTCTTCACAGGTGGCATAAAGAGAGACAATAAATATATCAGCTTGGGGGTCTGACTGTGGGGATGGTTCAGGGCTGTGTGAGTTTGATGACCAGAGTTTGGATCTGCAAAACGTGCATAAAAGTCAGATTCAGTAAAGCCGGACTCAGTAGCCTGGATGTTTGCCATTCCAGTGTGCCTTCAGGTCATCTAGCCTGACTTACGCGAAGCAACAAGGAGACTTTCTCTCAAAACACATTAGAAGGTGAAGCGACAGACACCCGAAGGTTGTTTTTAGACCCCCACAGGCGAGTGCAGTGTGTATGGATGGGCATGTCCTCATTCTGACATGCCCACATGCACAGAAAAATAGACTGGAACCCTGCTACACTCCCAACACTCTTAACAAGATACTCCTAAAAGCAGAGCCCCCAGCCTGTTCCCATGCTCAGAAAGAACAGACTGAGGCCCTGCTACAATCTTGACAAGATTTTCCTAGAAGCGGAGCCATGGCAGAGATTGCTACAGTAAGCAGCTTGTTGTCACTATTATAGTTGGTATTGAGGTCAGTTTGCCACAAATTAGAATCATCTGGGTAGGAAACCTCACCTGAAGACCTTTAGGAAGACCCACCCCCAGATTTAAAAAGGGTGTGCCGGAAGGAAGAGCATCTAGATTGATGCTCGCTTACTTGGCCTTCTCTCTGGTTGCTGAGTTGCTCTCTCTGATTGTTGCTATGATTCCTTTGCTGACCCCAGAAACATTGTTTCCAAGTTTTCTTCATGGAATAGGGAGAAGCAGATGGATCTCCAGGAACCTTGCAGGTCTCCAGTGGCAGAGTGGGGTTATAGAGTGGGGTTATTCAGGAACCCCCCTTTGTGGATTGTTAACCAAGAAAGATCCACTATCCTGGAGCTATACTGACTGTTTGGCAATTTGGCAATTGTTACTATTTTAAAGCTCATTTAATAAATGATATGTATATAATATACATATATAACACATGCACACACACACACACACACACACACACACACACACACACATATATATTATATATATATATATATATACCAAATAGAATATACATACACACACAAAACCTAGTTAAGATTGTAGTAAGATTATAAGGAATCAAATATATATATTTGAGGCAGGAGCATCTCTGTGAGTCCAAGGACAGCCTGGTCTTCACAGCAATCTCTAGGACAGCCAGGTGTAGGTATAATATTATTGTGCCCTGTGTAAAGATTATCCTTGTATTATTTAACTGCTGATTTCTGTGCTCCCATATCTGGTTGCTCCCCAATTATTCCCTAATTGGTCAATAAAGAAGCTGATTAGCTAATGACTGAATGGGGGAGAGAATAGGGCTGGATTTCCTCCCAGCCAGGGGAGGGGGGAAGAGAGAGAGAAAGTGGGGATTCAGTCACGGCAGAGAGACCAGCAGTAATACTGCTCAGTTGTTGTGCCCCTAAAGCTTGTTAAATAAATATATTAGTCTAGTCTCAATCATTTGGGAGCTAGCTGTGTTAAGAGAGAAATGCAACATTTACAAAACTGTCACTAACAACCAGGGATACACAGACCTGCTCTCAAAACAAACAACCTCATATTTATCTTCAAGAACACAGAACAATGGAGTCGTCCTTCCTTGGCATAAGGTAGGTATGGATGATACATAAACAGAAGTCTGGGGAAGCCGGAAAATACCCTCAAAAGAGTATGTAAAGTTTTCCCTCTATGCTGACTGGTTTTGTGTCAACTTGATAGAAACTAGAATCATCAGAGGGAAGGAGCTTTAGTTGAGGATATGCCTCTATGAGATCCAGCTGTAAGTCATATGAATGATCAGTGTGGAAAGGCCCATCCCACGGTGTGTGTGTGTGTGTGTGTGTGTGTGTGTGTGTGTGCCACGGTGGCTGATGGACCTTCTGTAAGAAAGCAGGCTGAACAAGACAGGTGGAGCAAGCCAGTAAGCAACACTCTTCCATGACCTCTGCATCAGCTCCAGGTTCCTGTCCTGTTTGTGTTCCTGTCCTGACTTCCTTCAGCGATGGAATATCAGTATGGAAGTATAAGCCAAACTAAACCTTTTTCTCCCCAACTTGCTCTTTGGTCTTGGTATTTCTTTGACGTAATTGATAGAAACTCTAACTAAGACAACCTCTATGTGAACTTTTACATGTTTATGGCAAATTTATTTTTGTATCGTATTGATCTCTACAAAGGGCCAGTGGACCACACACACACCAAAGCAGAAAACAAATGCAATAGAGAAAGTGTCAGCTTTGGTTTTTAGAGAGAATCAAGTCACATTTGTAATTTGTTAACTGTGGGAACTCAAATGAGTCCAAGTTTTAAAAGTGTTATATGTTTTTAAAATTTGAATTATGTGTTTTGAAGTAATATGTAAGTTCTCAGACCACTGTCTTCTACACAGTAGACACTCTGAATGTAGCAGCTAATATAGATACCTCACCCTGTACATATTCTGCATTCCCAGCTCCCCCTGGCTTATTCTAACAAAACTTCAATTTTGTTCAGATGGTGTTATAGTTAGCTTCAATTGTTGTGGTAGTTTTAATGGCCTGTCCTCCATAGTCTCAGGCATTTGAACTCTTGGTTCCCCATTGATAGCTCTGCTTAGGGAGGCTGAGGAGGTGTGACATTGTTGGAGGAAGTCTGTCACTAGGAGTGAACTTAAAGATTTCAGAGCTTCACACCATTCTCAGTGTATGCTTCCTCTCTCTCCGCCTCCCTCTTTCTCCCCCCTCTCATCTCTCTTCCCCTGTCTCCTCTGTCTCTGTCTCTGTCTCTCTCTCTCCAACCCCATCTTGTTTACAATTCAAGATGTGAATCCTCAGCTGCCTGCTTTTACTGCGTACCTGTGTACTTCTATGCTTCCCAACCGGTCTCGTTGCTCTGGAACCGTAATCTCAAATAAACCCTTCCTTCTATAAAATTGCTTCTGGTCATGGTGTTTCATCACAATAATACAATTGTCAACTTCAAACAGACTAGAGTTATCTGAGAGGAAAGCCCTCATCAATGAATTGCTTGCAACCAACTGTCCTGTGCACATGTCCTGGGAAAATTGCCTTAATTATTATTGATTATTAATCGATGCAGGAGGGCCCAGTCCACTGTGGCCAGCACGATCTCTAGGTAGGTGGTCTTATGCTATATAAGAAAGCTGGCTAAGCATGAGCTGGCAAGTGAGTCAACTAGAAAGCAGTATCTATCACGGTTTTTGTTCCACCTTGGTTATGGGTTCCCTGGTTGGAGGTAATGCTTTGTGGGATAGGTCGCTATCCTGACTTAAGGTTACTGCCCAGACTTCCATCAGTGATGAACCAGAACCTATAAGCTGAAATAAACCTTTTCCTCTGTAAGGTGCTTTTAGTATTCATCACAGCAACAGAAAGGGCACCAGAACAGGTGACCATCCTTTCATGTCCCTAAGTTAATGTGTAGATAGCGAATGACATTCTCTTTGTCACTCGCCCTCTTAGGCAGCCCTTGGCATTGGGACCATGATACACATTTCTCTAGGTACATGCCACATAACATGATAATCCACATGGTTTTCAACAAATCACAGAGCCTTTGTTAGCTCCAAGTAGGGGAGAGTCTAGCTACAGGATATAGCTCCCTGTCTAAGCAACTCCTGTCATAAGAAATCATATCCACCACTTTGAAACTGATTTTCAGTCTCTGTCTATGGCTTTTTGGTTTCCTGTGTGTGTGTTCATGTTTGCACATGTGAATATGCTTGTACATAAACATTTTATCTATTGTCCTACCTGAGAGAGCATGCTGCATTGAGTGAAAATAACTATTCCAAACACTAAGCCAGCATTTTGATTCACCAATACTTAGAGAACAGAATCCACTTCCGTTTTCTGTAACATATTCTTGCCAGGCCCTTTAGAGTCTAGGAAGCTTTCCATGGGTCACCAAGAGAGACACTGAAGCAGGAGCAGCATCCTTCTATGAAAACACATACATACATTGGAGAAAGTATGCACACTAGCCATGTAAAATTCTAATTCAATCCTGGGAACGGTGAGAGATGAAAGCAATTCTAGATACTCAGGAGACCAAGGCAACGGGATTCTTGAGTTTGAGCCCAGTCTTGGTTGTATATAGCTGGACCATAAAAAAACAAAAAACAAAAACAACCTAGATTGAAGCCTGGGTTTAAAAAAAAAAAAACATATTGATTGTTTACAAATTCTAGCATTTGTGGAAAAGCTACTAAAGTTTTTACCTTTGGTCTAAGAGTTTAATTTTTGTCTTGAGAATATCTAGGTTTTAACCTAATAGTTTATTTCACTGTGTCTCCTAGACTGGTTTTCTAAAGGCCAGGTTCACCAACCTTCTCATTTCATTAAATATCAGTCTAAGCTTGAAGCACAGCCATATAATATATGATGACTTCAGTATTCCTTTCTAGATTCTTGGGAGCCTTGTAGTTTCTTGATCATCTCTTATTCTGGTTTCCATGGTTAATGTATCCTGTCTTCTTGTTCCCCAAGGCTGCTTTATCCTCCACTCCCCACTTCCCAGGACCGGTCGGTGGTCCATACACTCTCCTGAAAGCTGTTGGGAGTAGTGACCTTTCCTGAGTCCTGGGAATTAAATATTAATACAATGATTTGAACCCAAGTATAGCCATCTCTCTCCCAATAGCCCAGCCTCTTGGCAATCTTTAAGGATTGGGTTTCCTGGCATCCTCTTGCTTCTAATTCAGAGAATCTGCATTCTACCCATCTCTCTTCTTCCTATTCTAAGGCTAAGAACCTCTTCCCTCTTGCACCACTACAGGAGACTTAAGTTCTCTTCTAATGTGGCGAATAAAGTAATTTTACTATTTTTATTGTGGCTTCTTTCCTTCCAGAGGGCTCAGGGAAGACAGATGGTTCTCTAGATCAGTGGTTTCCAATCTGTGGGTCTCAACCCCTTCAGGGGTCAAGTAACTCCTTCACAGAGACCGCATACTGGACACCCTGCACATCAGATATTTACATTATGATTCATAACAGTAGCAAACTTACAGCTATGAAATAGCAACAAAAATAGTTATGGTTGAGGGGGGTTACCACAACATGAAGAACTTTATTAAAGGGTCACAGCCTTAAGAAGGTTAAGAAGTCTTTTATGCCCAGTGGTCCTTACTTATAGATTTGGGGTAACAGTTCTTTTTCTTTTTCTTTTTTTTTTTTTTTGGTTTTTCGAGACAGGGTTTCTCTGTGTAGCCCGGGCTGTCCTGGAGCTCACTCTGTAGACCAGGCTGGCCTCGAACTCAGAAATCTGCCTGCCTCTACCTCCCAAGTGCTGGGATTAAAGGCGTGTGCCACCACCGCCCGGCTGGGGTAACAGTTCTTGTAGATTTGCTTGTTTGTTGTTGCTTGTCTTGTTTTTGTTTTGAGACAATCTTCTATATAGCCCAGGCTGGGCTTGAATTGGCTAAGTAGCTGAGGATAACCTTGAATTCCTAATCCTCCTACTGTCACTTCCCTTGAGCTGGGATGACAGACAATGTGCATCTCACATCTGGCTTAGGTTTGTGTCCTGTGTGTACACATGTGTCTGTAGGGGTTCATGTATGCACATGCGTGCAGAGGCAAGAGGTCAAACTCCAGTGTCTTTCTCAATCACTCCCCACTTGGGTTTTTGAGGCAAGGTCTCTCATCCTGGACCTGGAGCTCTTATTTGGCTGGCTGGCCAGCAAACTCTATGGCTCCTCTCGGTTTTCTTCACCTTCCCAGTTCTGGAGCCCCGGCCTCCACTCAATTTCCAGCTTTTTTATATGGATGCTGGGGATCTGAATGTTCTTGTGCTCATGGGACACATACTTCACCTACTGAGCTATCCTCTAGTCCTAGATTTCTAAATTAGCTTCTTTGTTCTCTTTTCATTAAACAAGACATACACTTAAGGATTGAGAACTATCAAGAACTACTGAGAAATCTCTCTTGTAATAGACCCGGCTCGACATCATCAGAATCACTTGGTATCCAACTCTACCTCTGTTACTCTTCAGGACACAGGGCTACAGAAGCAGACAGAGGCTGTGCCCAGGAGCCAGCTCATGACATGGTCAGCAGTAAAAAGTCAAGACTTGGAGATAATCTGAAGGTCTGATAGGAGATGACTCAGTGATTCATGACTCATTGGAATAACTGATAGACATTAAAAGGACTCAAAGACATGAGACTAACATCATATATAATTATGAGAGTGTATTTCAGATGGATGGTACAAACTTCTACAGAAGAAATACAAAACAATGGGGCATGGCAGCAGTGGGGAGAGGAACATGGATCTGTGGTGTTTATCTTTTCTCTATAACAGAATTAGATTCATTCTAATAAGAATAAGCTTAAAAAGATATACAATTTTAACTCACTGAATCACTCCAAGCTTATTAAAATTTAAACCAAAGAACCAATGTAAATAATATATATATATGTATGTGTATATACATATACACATACATATATATATCCTCATGAGTGTCTCTTATATACCTAATATTTAAAGAAGTTTATTTCATTATTTTAAGTATGCGTGTGTATGTATATATGTATAAAAGACTGTACACATGGGACATGTGGAGGTTGAGGACAACTTCAGAGATCAGTTCTGTCCTTCCACCTTTCCTCAGGCTTTAGAGATCAAACTCAGGTGATCAGACTTGTGAGGTGAGCACTTTTATCCACTGAACCCCCTCACATGCCTAAATTCTATGCCGTCAGTTCACCACCTTCAGTGGTACCCATTTGCTAGTTGGCTCAACTCTCTGCAAAGTGGTCAAGACCTGGGAAAAGGTCAAAGGGTTTTTCTAGTAGGCAAAGAGAACATCAACACCAATACTTGCCCTAGCCTCTCACCAAGACCGTGTTACCACCCAGGACTCTAAGATGCTAGACTAGCTAACCCATAGTGGATGAGAAGCAGGAAAATGGCAAATGGATGAAGCTGCAGAAGTGACATTTGCCAGCCTAAAAAAACTACAGTGCAGAAGTAGAGAAAAGTATTTCGAAATGAACTACACATTTCAAAAATGACTTCCTGTTAGAAGCTGGGCCTGACTACATTACAGGACATAATGTGATAATATCTTTAATGATGACACTGGAATCTTCAACATCAAAGAAGCTGCCTGCTTGGAACGCTTGCCTACTCAGAGAAGCATGTGGAATACACATTCTAGAAGACAATTCCATTTAGCATGTTTTCCTCAAAGTATCCTGGGTACTTGTATTTCTGAAGACAAACTAATCCCACATAACTTCCAGGGACTGCTTATTTCTTCATAACAGGCAATGAAAGGGTAGCACTTTATTAGTTGGGAGAGGCCACCTTCTTCACTGCATTGCTAACATCATTCTGAGAATATTTTCAGTCCCATAAGTCCCCTTTCCCAGTCACCCCCCCCCCCCACTGCTCCCATAACTTTCTCTTCTATTACCCCCACCCACCCACCGCCTGCTTTATCACAGTCTGGAGCTCCACCAGTCTCTTGGGCTTTAAAATGGAGATATGAAAGTGTCAGTTTCTATTACAGTTAACAAGAACCTCTCTGACTCCCATCTCTGGGAGCTCGGTGAGCTCTGGGAGATACCAGCCTATCACAGCGGTCGGGACTGTTTGGAAACTTTTCAAGTTGTTTGTGTTCATGGATCCATTCCAAGTGAGGCCCATGTCTAAAAAAAGAGTGAATGCAAAGATAACAAAAAAAGGCAAAGAAGAGGGAAAGGGGGAGGGGGGCTTATCCAGAGCACAGGAGTAAACAAAACTGACCAAACAGCAAAATGTTCAAGGGCACTGGAATCTCTACCACATTTAGAATCACCCAGAGAGATGGAGGTTAAAGACTGCCCAGCTGTCTCTCAGAAGACCCTGAATGTTTAACAGTGTCTTCACATCCCAGGGGGTAGAGGTCACTGCACTTTGCTGTTATTTAAGCTGTTTACAACCATCTTCCAATGGTCCTTGTTGACAATGCTGTTTGCAGGCAATTTTCTAAAAACCCTCCTGATTGCCATTGCTTGTCATTAGCTGCTATAATTTGTTTTCAGGGTGGACGGTCACTGTAATTGCACTCGGATTGCCAGTGGCTTTGTGTGATATTCTGTGCAACTCTGCCTCCAACTTATTGCTGTTTCTTGAACCCAATTTCAATTAAGAAGAATATGTCCTTCCCAGTTCCACACATAATGGATGATCATTATTTCTGTATTCTTATGGCTACACATTTCCAAAGCAGTTACATTACCAGGCATTACAACCTTTTATTTTATCTAGCTCTGGAATTTAAGCCCTGAGCCATTTTGAGTCTGATCTCTAGACTGGCCACTGAGGATAGGGAAGGGTAGTTGGCTGCTGAGAGGTTCCTCCCTTCCTGTTAGAATCCCCACCTTTTTTTCCAAGCCACCCCACCCAACCGGGACCTGCACAGGCTGGCTTCATTACTTTGTTTGAAGTTCTTGTTTGATGTTCTCGAAATGTATAAAATGCATTCCAGACACAAATATAGATTATTTGATGTCTTGGATTTTCCCCACTACTAGTCAGTCACTTTCATTCACTTCTTCATTAGTCATTAAAGCACAAATTGAGCTCCCCTGTGTCAGGCATGCCATGAGTCAGGAGGCAAGCTGCAGGCTTACCATGTGGTTTATGGAAAAGATTGCCCACAGGTATTTAGTGCTGGAGACCATATTTAGACAGACTCAGCGGGACTGTTCATTCTCAGAGGGTTAGGGGTGGGAGTGGGGAGAAGGTGGAATTTGGAGAGTCTAGTTGATGATGTGTGAGTGAAATACTCTGAGGAAGGAAATGGCATCGTTCTGGGGAGTCAAAGCAGTATGGGAAATGGGAACTCGGGAGAGGAGACTTCATGATTCATGACTACAGGGATGATTGTAAGAAATGATGGCATGTGAGGCTGGAAGAAAGAATGCAACAGGTAACATGATATACATGTATGAGACTAAGTTGGAGGGGAGGAGTTTTGTAAGATGAAAATGCATCCATTATTCAAGAGAACTGACGCAAAACCAAGAAAGTCGTCATTAGGAAAGACAATTGGTCATTAAGCAAGGTGTAAATGATGTTGAGCAATGTCAACTCCCAACAGATTGGTTGAAGAGAGCTTTCTGAGTCTGTATCAGGCCACATACTCTGTCATAAAGAGCATGGTGTTCACTTCCTTGCACATTCAGTTACTCGTGGAGATAAAGGATCCACCTCCCTGTGATGACCGGCCTTCTTTGCTCATGGGTGCTTCTGCCTTTGCTCCCTTCAGACTTCTTATTGCCACTCCTTCCCACACCAGTTTCTGTCAAGCTCCTTCCATAAGAAATGCAGTCACTACTAATGCACTGACTTTCACAGCTTATCTAAGAGGTACAGAGGTGGGACTGTGGGTCCCATCACAGTTGCCAGCAATTTTACTCAGCTCAGTAGTCCCTGGCTTCTATAGCCTCTGTCAGGATCAGTGTTCACCTGTATGAAAGTGGCCCTGCTTGCTATCCATCATGTAGAACACCTCCTGACCCACAATCTTGTTATACAAGGCTACAAAATATAACATGAGAGGAGCATCTACCGTTTATTTAGCAGCTACCATGTGCCAAGACTCTATCGGCCTATCTTATCTCTGTGATCTTTACTGCAAATTTTCAACTTGACAGAATATAGAATCACTTGGGAGAAGGATCTTTGAGCATGTCTTTGGGGGATTACATTAACTAGGCTAATGTGGGCAAACCCACCTTACTTGTGAGCAGCACTACTCCCTAGGCAGAGAATTCTACACTTTATAAAGTGGAGAAAGCTAGCCTGCTTCTAGCTCTGCTTCTGGATAGCAGATGCAATATGCCCAAAGGTGTCTAGCTTCTGCCATGGTGACTTTTCTGCCATGACTGTAGAGTCAGTCTCAAACTGTGAGCCACAATAACTTTTTCTCCCTTAAGTTGCTTTTGTGAGGGTATTTTATCACAACCATAGGAAAACAGACCAATTCAATGAGCCAGGTATCACCTGCCATTTTACAGAGAAGGAAAGAGAAGCTAAGTGGTATGTGCAAAGTGATACAGACTGGAAGAAACAAAAGTATCAGCTATCAAAGCATTGCACCTCCCACACGTGTGTGGGTGTGTTTTCTATGCGTGTACATATGTTCAGATGTGTGCATGCACATCCATTTGTGCACGTTCATAAGGAAGGCATATTGATGTCAGATATCTTCCTCAAACGGCTTCCATCTTATTTCCTTTTCTTTCTTTTTCTTAAAGATGTATTTATTTATTTTATATGTATATATGAGTACACTTGTCGCTGTCTTCAGACACACCAGAAGAGGGCATCAGATCCCATTACAGATGGTTGTGAGCCACCATGTGGTTGCTGGGAATTGAACTCAGGACCTCTGGGAAAAGCAGCCAGTGCTTTTAACTGCTGAGCCCAGTCTCCTCCCCCTTGTTTTCTGAGACAAGACCTCTTAGTGACTCGGGAACTCATTTTCTGGCTAGACTGGTGAGCTGATAGGCTCTGAGGATCCTCCTGTCTCCACCTGCTTGCACTGAGATAACAGGTTTAAGCTCCTCAGCTCACCTTTATATGCAGGTAGGTGGTGTGGATCTGAACTCAGATCCTCCTGCTTGCACAGCGAGTGCTTTATCCACTGAGCCATTCTCCAAAGTGTGGGCTTAGCAAATCATCTTACCAGGATTGCCTTCAATTATTTAACAATGAAGACCCATAGTACAGCTTTTAGGGTGCGAATTCAATTATTTAGAATGGAAGCTAATATCTGATCGCTAACGGGATAGTCCTTCAGACATCAAGCTTTCAAAGGATTATCCCTTCAGGATGAAAATATTCCAAAGGGATACTGGACACATTTGTGCGTTAGCGGATAGACCACAGTGGAGTTAATCGACTGCTTTTAGAAGGTTTGTCTGTTATCCAGGAAACATTCACTGCTGTGTTGAACCATGCAGTCTGTGGAATGTCCTCTGTAGGTTCATGTGTTTGAACCCTTGGTCCTCAGTTATTGGAGCTGTTTTGGGATGTCCTGGAGCTGTTAAGAGATGAAAGCCTTATTGGCAGAATTGAGTCACTAGGGATGGACTTTGAGGGCAATGTCTTCTTCTGGTTCTGGGCCAAATTCCACAGACCCCAGCTGTAAAGGATAGCTCCTTTCCTTCCATGATGAAATCCACACAAGACTATGAGGTAAAATGAGTCTTTTTTCCCTTAAGTGGTTTCTGTCAGGAACTTTGTGACAGCAATAAGAAAGATAACCAATACAGAGGCCAGCATGTGCCAGTATCTCTACAGTGCTTGCGACTTCTTACTCGAATTTTCACTAAATGGCACCTTTCCTGACATTATGAGTTAAATTTTGTTCTCCTAAAATGCATGTGATGAGGTCTTGATATTTTGGATTTGCTTGGAGACAGGATCTTTACCAGGGCTATTTATAATGAGGTCAGGGTCGGGGATGCACAGCGTACGAACCTACTTAAGATGCACAAGGCCCTGGGCTCAATCCTAAGTATTGTAACAAAAAAATGCTTTGCCAGGTACGGTGACATCCTATGCCTGTAATCTTCAGGTGTGGGAGGTAGAAACAGGATGATGTAGGATACAAACTGAGACCCCTTCACAAAAACAAAAGGAAAATGAAAAGACGCTAGAGTTGTCCCTAGACCATGTCTTTAGGAAAGGGGACATCTGGACCCAGAGATCTGAACAGAGAGCAGACAATGTGACAGAGGACTCTGCAGAAATCTAGAAGTTGAGTCTGGACAGGCCTTCCCTCACAGGCCACAGAAGGAACCCACTGTGCTCACCACCTAGAACTTAAACATCTAATTTCTAGAAATGTGGGACAACGGATTTCTGTTATGTAAGCCACCCATTTCGGCACTTTGTTATAGCAGCGCTGGAGAGCTAATACACACTCCCAACGCTATGGCACCTGGGATTTCTTCTCCCTCCCCTGTTCATCCCAATAGGAAGTACAGTGGTGGGACAGGCTGAACAAAGTACAGCATGAGCTTTTCCCGAAAGACCACCTTTTGAGTTGTGCTGCTTAACTGGATGAAGGATGCAAGGAGGAACATTTGAATCCTGCCTTTCTGGATAAAAAGTTAAAGGGATGAGTGACTTTAGTACTGATATCCACTGTTGAGTGGGGCCCAACTGTAGCTGACTCTTACAGATGGACACTTCTGAGGATCACAGAGGAGTCCCAGCAAGTATTCCAAACAAGTCCCAAGAAGCAACAGCTTCTCTCTTAAGATGTGTGAACACCCTGGCAGTGAGGCAGCCTCCTTGTTCTCTCCTGTCTTGAAGTAATTTTCAGGACAAGCTCAAACATAGCCCTCACAGTCGGTTGCAGGAGGAGTTAATGACTCTGGAGCCCGAAAGGAATGACTTTTCTGAAATACCCATTTGAGAAATCTCCCTAAGGTAACACCCACTAACCCCCTGCTTGCTCCCCTAATTGAAGTTAGCAACTGTGTATCAGTCAGTTGAAGTCAATTCCCAGAAGGCACTAATCTTTGTCTTTCATTTCCAAAGAATACTAAGTTTGCTGTTAGAAATCAAGCCACCTGGAAGTTTCTTGTGGCGCTTTCTGAAAGTTCCCTGTAAATCTTTCCTTTCAAGTTGAGGGCCTCTCATTTCCCCTGGTTCGGTTCTCTCTGAAAGCGGTTAGTTTTTCACATACAATAACTAGAGAGTTGACAGAAACTTGTTCTTCTCCAAAGGACTTCCTCATTGGCTTTTTCATTCACATCTGAACTTCATAATAAATGCATCAGTTTGAAGTTAACTGCTGGCTTCATTTCTGCATGAGAAGAAATAACCTCTGGGGCCGGAGACATCGCTCTGTAGATAAGAGCATGCACTTCTCTTCAGAGAACCCAGGTTTGGTTCCTAGCACCCATGCCGGCTGCTTATAATAATCTCCTGTAACTCCAGTTGCAGGGAATCAATCTCCTCTTCTGGATTCTGCAGGCCCCTGTACTCACATGTGCACATACCCACCTCTAGCACTCATACACAGGTTGTTTTCTCCAACTGAGCCTCACTTAAACTCAGAGGTAGATCGCCAGCCCAAACCAAACTCAATGGTATTTTTGGAGGTTTTTTGTTGTTTTGTTTTTTGTTGTTGTGTTTTGGTTTGGGTTTTGTTTGGTTTTTTGTTTTTGTTTATTTGGTCTCACAATGCTTTTTCTAAAAATTAATTCATTTATTTATTTATGTATATTGCTGCCTGCACATGTATGTCAGTGTGAGGTGTCAGATCCCTTGGAACTGGAATTGACAGACAGTTGTGAGCTGCCACGAGGGTGCTGGGAATTGAACCCAGGTCTTTTGGAAGAACAGCCAATGCTCTGAACTGCTAAGTTGCTCCAGCCTGTCTCACAATGCTTTGTCTGGGCTTTTCTTGTTTTGCTTTGTTTATTTTACAGATCTTTTGTTTATATAATATGGTTTCCAGTTTGTTTTTATGTTTTCTGTGTGTTCAAACATATGTGCCTCAGTGTCTGTGTGTGCTTCTTGTGCTCTTTCTTTGGGCCCTTTGTTTCTATTTGTTTAGCCCTATTCTGGTTTGTTGTTGTTGTTGTTATTATTATTTATTAATATCTGCCAGTATTCTAACAACAATGAAAAAGGGAATGGATTTGGGTGAGTAGGGAAGATGTGGGAGGAGTTTTGCACTAGACCCCTTATACAACAGTCCTCCTTCCTCCTTTTCCTCCTCCTCCTCCTCTTCTCCTCCTCCTCTCTCCTCTTCCTCCCTCTTATCATCCTCCTTCTTCTTCTCTTCTTCCTCTCCCCAGACCCCTTGCAGTACTAGAGACTAAACCCAGGGCTTTGCAACTGGGATACACCCATAGCCCCAATTAATTGTGCCATTGATCTTGTTGCAAAACAATGACCAATGACATTTAAAGGACATTCAACTTGTCTGTGGAATAATCACAGATATACACTTTGGCTTTATAGCTTAATCATGTTGGAACCACACATTTTGTTTCACCTGACTTCCCCTGGTGCTGTCTTGGTATTCTTCTCATCCCACAGGTAAGTCAGGAAAACAGAGCAGAGCTGAAGCAACTCTGGCTTTGTAGATTTAGCTTGTGTTTAATGATGGACATAGGTGATATGTGCTCATGCAAATCCTGACAGGCAGGTGTCAGTTGCATGACATGGGTGCTGGGAGCTGAACTCTGGTCCTCTGCAAGAGTTGTATAAGCATTTTACCTGCTGAGTCATCACTCCAGGCCTCAAGCTTTGCCTTTCTCCGTGGAAGCATTTTCGGACTATGTGGTTGGCTAGCATAGGGGACAAGCATAAGTAAGGATGGTGTAGTGTTCTTTAGTCACTCACGCTTCTGGAAGAATCTGACACCTTTTTGCATTTCTGATCAGAAGGGACAGATGGCTTTAGGGACTTTAAAGCCTTGCTTGCTTACTCACAGACAAAACTCACTTCCTTTGTACTTACATTGGCTCTTGCTCAACACCACACATGTGAGTGCCTTATAGTTTTGTGACAGAGGGTCATTGCACCCATACATGGGTCCCCTGCATGGGATGGTTTGACTTAACCATATTCCAAAATTTACAACCATGTAGGAGCAATATACATTCCATAAAAACTGAACTTAAAATTTTGATTTTGGATCTTTCCTAGTGCTGATGATAGGTATTGGTTGGATCCCGTTTCATACTGCCATAGTGAACCAATGGCAAGGAGCCACTATATGCAGTTGTCATAAGGCAAAGCCACTGTCACTCTAGTGTGCTTAATGATGGTGTGTAGAGGGCTATCAGCATTGAGCATATTTCTCAACTGAGAACATGTTCAATTTATAATAAATTTATCTGGATGCAACCCCATTATAAGTTGAGTCCAGCCCTGTCACAACTTGAGAAGTGTCCAAACTCATTCAACAAGGAATGATGGTAAACACAAATCATTGATATCATTGTTACTCAAGAGATAATTCACTATCCTATAAGACTTCATCTAACAATGTAACCCCAAAGATTAAAGTATTAAAAATTTTAAGACAGAGATGGAGTATTGCTTGGCCTTAATGAAGGCAGGCTCTCATATAACTAAACCAGGGACCTTGCCTATGGCTCCCACTGAGTAGGATACCATGAGAATATAGGTCATGTTCTAGATAGAAGAAAAACTCCCATGTTTCACCCAAGCACACTCGAGTTGCTTCATGCTACCCACCCATCACAGCTCTGGATCTCCTTCACTTCTTTGTCCCTTTGGTCTTCTACCTGCTTCCTTTCCGTTTTGTTCCTTTGCTCTGAAATGTCTCACAAGATGGTCTCTTTGTATTTGACATCCTTTGCTGTTGTGGTTTTCACACGCACGCCACGCACACGCGCGCACACACACACACACACACACACACACACACACAAACACACAAAAGAGGAGATCCTGGGATCCTCATACCCAGTACCACAGCATGTGACCCTATTAGGAGAGCAGGTCTTTACAGAACTAATTGGGCCCTAATGAAGTCCTGACTTGGCTCCTCGCCCAGTGTGATAGGTATCTTTATAAAGGGAAGAAACCTGAACACTGAAACACACAAACCGACAAAGGGGTAGTGAAATTGTGTGAGGCAGGGTAGGCTGCCATCACAATATCATACACCAAGTAGCATAGTAAATTCCTTTTTTACATTTCCAGAAGCTGGCAAGGCCGTTACCAATGCCTCTGTTGGTCTGTTCCTTTGTGGGAGTTTCCTTCCTGACTTGCAATGAGCCTGCTTCTTTGTTCTCACATGTGGAAGGAGAGGGAGACAGAGAGGGGGACAAAAAGAGAAGGGAGAGGGAGACTGAAAGACAAATCCCATCATGAGGGTCTTACCTTCATGACTTTATCAAACACTAATTATCTCCCACTGGGCTTATCTTCAAATACCATTATAGAGATTCAACTAGAGATTCAACATAGGAATTTTGGAGGGACACCACTCAATCCATTGCAAATGTAAAGGCATAGGGAGAAGGTGACCATTACTGGCCAAAGACAGAGGTCAGGAAAACTTTTTCTTACTTTCCTTAGATGGAACCAACATCAGTCTCTGATGTTGTTTTATGGCACTTTCTCATAGCAATCTTGGAAATGAAGGCTTTGTTTAGCTTAGAAATGAAACATTTGCTTTACGTTTTGTGTGTGTGTCACATTCTACAGAACATTGGAAATGTCCTCCAAATATTTTGTTTCTTTCTGTGGTGAACTGTGGCTATAATTTCAATTCACCTACCACCTTCTACTGAACAGATATTACAAACTCCTCTGCTAAGTCTTTTTAATGGTAAAATACTGGTATCACCTGCTATTGAAAATGAAAAGAACATTCCTAAATGTGAGGTGAGCTCAGGAATGATAGCAATTAATAATTAATGCATTCCAGATGTGGTATAGGTTGGTAACACATTGATCTTTATATGAATTTAGTCATCACACACTTATGATTGTCATATATAGTATTATTTGTATTAACCCAGTAATGGAAGCAGTCTATCAGCTAGCAAATGTTTACACAAAATGTATGTTTATATTAATTCTATATGACTTTACAAACTTTGTACACAAAAGGGAATATTTATCCAATGGAATATTATGTAGCCAGACATAGGAACTAATTATTAGTATATGTTAACTCCATGGAGGAGTCTTGAAAATGTTCTACATTTTAAAAGCCAAATACAAAAACGTCACAGATCTTATAGCTGCCTTTAAATTAAATAGACTCATGAAAAAGAGTGGATAAGTGGCTGCCAGCATCTAAGAAGAAAGAGAATGTGGGGTGACTGTGAATGAGTCCAGGGTTTCTTGGACTGAGGGATGCTCTGAGACTGGAGGATGGTGATGGATATTCAATCTCACAATCACACTGAAAGCCACTGCACTGTATAGTTGAAAAGTGTGAACTGACTTGAGAATGGTGAGAGAGGAGAATGGACAAAGGGGGCAGGGGGAGGGGATGAGAGTGGTCAGTATACAAAGCACACATATGAGAAATGTAAACAAATAATAAAAATTCTTAGAAGTTTAGAAAGGGTGAACAGTATGATACGTGAGTGACACCCTTCCCCAGAGTTCAGGTCCCTTACATAAATGTTAGTCAAGGTGGAAGCAGAAAAAGGTATTTTTTCTTCGATTTCAGAAAGTGTGTTAAGGAGAATAGGTTCGTTCCTTGAGGATAATACGTGTGCCCACGGAGCCATTGCCCTTGCACTGAATCCATATTTAATGTGATTCCTTTATCTAAATGACACCTCCTGCTTTGGATCAATGGTCTCTCCCAAGTTCCCAAAATGTTGATGGCATTTTCACTCTTACACTAAATTTCACCAAGTTAAAAAACCTCCAGCATGTCTTCAATTTCAGAAGTACAAAACTCTCACAAGTGTTTCTAATTCCCCATTGTTAGAGGCATAAACCTGTGAAAATCAGCTTCGTCATGTTGGTGGAAATGATCTCCATTCATCCCGTCATGGCCTTCGCTCACTGATGTTTTCCAGGGAACCATGTCTTGGCTCAAACCATATGTATTACTGTGAATCCAGTGGCCAGTATAGTGTTTGGGGGCCAAATCAGTTTTAGACTGTGACACTGGGATGTTACAAGGAGACTGAACTTAAAGAATACTCTATGCTGCCCCAACCCTAGATTATAAATCATTATGAAATCTAAAATGAAAATCACCAGATAGGGTGAGAGCAGAGGGAAATGCAAGTTTCTGGCGTGTGGAACGCAGACATATAAAAGGCTTTCAAACTAGTCAGTTAATTCTCAAATGCACCAAGGTAATTAACTGAAAAAGAGAAAGAAAGAAAGAAAAAAATAAAGAAAGAAGAAAGAAAGAAAAAAATAAAGAAAGAAGAAAGAAAGGAAGGAAGAAATGAAGAAAGAAAAAGAAAAACAGACTATATTTTTGCTTCCTTCCAAAATACAAATTGGAATCTTTTGTTGGTACCAAGCAAAGCCGTTTATTGGTTTCAATGGCTTTACCTTCAAGTTCTGAAATCTGCAAAAAGTCAAGAAAACATCCAGGTTCAACCTCAGGGCAAACTCATTTACTGTGTATAAAATTAAGTTTCTGGAACCCTGAAGCTGGTTGCAATTCCAGGAAGATTTCTCAGGAGAAGCCAGCGAAGTAGATTAATGGGAGAGGCATCAGTAACTCACCACAGGGCCCGCCCAGACCCAGGCAGCCTTGGCCTGCCCCAGAGCAGGGGCATCTTGTGGGACAGGGTGATAATTGCCTGGATGTGAAGTCCTCTGCCAGCTTCCTCTCAGAGCCTGTTATTGACTTGTTGTCTGTATGTTGGTCTAGACCCTACAGCTGTTTACTTTCTCACTGGGTCAGCCACTTCTCTGTGTCCAATGTATACAGAAATAGAACTCTTCTTTAGTATGTTCCCAGAAAATGTTTTTTAAGCTTCAAAAAGATTCTGAAGTTGAGGAACAGGACTTTTCATGGGTCACACTTCTTTCATGGTCTGGTGGATGGTTATCAACCCCACCCCCACCCTGCAGGTTAAGTCTTTTATCACCTATGTTTTCATCCCTGAGCAGACCAAACAGAACAGCACCCTCTGGGAAAAAAGAACCCCAAAATGTTCAAGACTAGAAAATGACTTGGGTTCACTATTGGGAACTGACGGTAATGGAACATGGCTATTAAAATACACACGGAAATTTAAAGATCACAATTGACTGCTCCTGTTTCATACAGTACATATCCTAAATAAAGTCCACAAGGTACCATGTATAAGTATGCCTTCAACTGATTGGGGAATATATTCAACAAAACAAATCTTTGCACTCCAGGCCAGGAGCAACAGCAGTCTAGGGACATAAGAGAAGGTGCAAAGACTCAGATGTATGTGGACTCTGAGTGGGTTCATAATATTAATAACAGGGAGGAGTTGGTCTGGAGTGCCTTGAGCTCAAGAAAGGTGGGTGAACATGCTAGAGGAGCACCACATGCTAGGGGAGCACCACACGCTTTCTTCTCATCCATGAGAAGGTGACACCCAGATGTAGTGACTTTAGATGATTTTCTAAGCAGAGGAGCAAGTTTATTTTAAAAACCACCACCACACCACCACCACCACCACCACCACCACCTACACCACCACCATTATTACTTAGACAGGATCTTACTCTGTTCCAAGCTGACTTGAAACTCACTATGTAGCCTACGCTGGCCTCAAACTTACAGCCATCCTTCTACCTCAGCCTGCCAAGTGCTGGGATGACAGGCATGAAACAGCTGTCTGCTCTGAAGATGCAGTTTTAAAGCGTCCTTCTTGTTGCTGGAATCAGAAAGTGAATGCTAAGGAAACAACCAAGGAAGTGAGAAGTGAGCCAAGATGTTTCATTTAACTAAAGAGACCAGGGAGGGGGCTGAAGACATGGCGGTGTAAGCATAAGAACCCGAGTTCAGATCCCTAGCATTCATATTAAAAGCCAAGCATGGGGCATGTGAGCCTATAATCCCACCATTTGGAGGTGGTGACAGAAATATCCCTGGGGCCAGGAACTAATAAACTTCAGTCCATGTCTCAAAACATAAGGTTGAGAGCAATCAAGGAAGACACTGATGCCTACTCTAGTCCCCACACACATGGTCTCATCACAAGTGCAGATACATATGAAAATTTTTAAAATAAATTCTTTTAAAAGAGAAGTGAGAGGGGCACAGGGCCAGTGTAGGTGTGGAAACAGTAGCATCAAGAGGTAGCTAGACACTGGATGGATGCTCTCGAAAGTGGGGCAGACTATTTGGATTGCACGTGAGTAATAAAAGATGTGATCATGAGACCAAAGGTTTGGGCCTGATTGAAGGGAGATTGGAGTTGCCATTGGCTGATTGAAGGGAGAATGGAGTTGCCATTGGTCACGTTGAGAATAACCTCAGGGAGAAACAGGTCGGCGGAATGGGATCTGCCATGACTATCTCAGCCTGTTAGCCTTGAGAAACCTGTTGCTGGGGACACTGAAGCTCAGATACCTAGACTAGGGAAGCATCAGTAACGAGGTAGCATTTCAGCGGTGAAGCTGATGACCTCATCCATAAGTGAGTCACACCGTATCTGAAAGTCAACTAAAAATCCAGCGGTACCAATGATAAGAGATCATTTATTTATTTATTTCTTAAAATTTATTTATTTATTTAATTATTTAAATCACACCATAATTTACTTATTGACACAGGGGTTATAAACACAAAAAGGCAGGATGTGGGGAAGGGAATGACACTGGAGCATAGGTGTTCAGGGGGAGTACAGACACCATTCAGAACAGGGTATCAGCTGGGTGAAGGTTCAGGAGACAGGTCACTATGACTCTGCCTATGATTCACTTGTCTTATCTAAGTTGGTACTGTCCGCCGAGGCTGCCTATTTATAAGATCTATGACTACTCAGGCTGGTAAGTTTCCACAGAAGCTGCCTGTTTACATTAGCTTATAGCCTTCTGTTTCAGTGTTTTTCCACAGAGACCCAAGATTTTGTGTTAGCATGTATGTATGTCAGGCCTATTGCTGATTTTAGGCCTATGGCTGATTTTAGACCTTCAGTGTATAAGCAGGGCTGCCCCTGACATCTCCTCCCTTCTCTAAGTATAGAAGGGCCTTGGTGATTCTAATCTTGCAAAGGCGGGGATAGAGGCCTGACCTCCAATAATTGAAGGGGACCTTGTAATGGCCCTGTCCTCCTGTCATTGTCCAGTGAGGCATGAGGGCCATACCCATCCCGATGTCTTTTTCTTGGAGAGGGGATACTTTTGATATCAACCCCTATGCAGTCAGATCATTTATGTGGGGAGAAAGAAAAGCCATAACAGAGCTGGAAACTCAACAAGTGTTTATACCCAGATTCCGTTTTCACTAAGATATCTCAAATGGTTCAATAAAGAAATTCAACGTGAATGGATAGATAGTAAAGATAGTGTCCTCCTAAGACAGATCCCAGCTGGTTTAGAAGGGGCATCATGACAGCATTGATCACAGCTTGCTTGTCACACGGCCTCATCTACTCTACAGATTCCATGTAGACTGAAGATTTAGCAAGAACTGCATGCCAGCCTATGACATCCAGAAGCTTGGGCCTCCTGTGAGTTTAACTGTGTGTTTCATACAATTTAAACACACAGTTAAACTCACAGTTTCTAAATAAGCACTTGTACTTTTAATAAGACATGCCAAAAAAACATTAACATACACAGCATAGAACTTTAAAACAATAAGACCATCATTTTTTGTACAATAACGGTAGAAGAAACTAATTACTAAGAGACCAGCCTTGGGTGTCTAGCTATAACTATGGATTGGTGGCCCTGGTGCCCACACTCTCATACCTAGCTGCAGAAGTCCTAAAAGACCCTTAGAATAAGTCCCTGTAAGCATTCTGTCTAAACTCCACCCCACAGTTACCTGGCAACAGCCAGGTAGGCCTGACCCACTATAAACGGGGCTGCTTGTCCCCTCTTCCCCCCCCCCTTGATCTCTTGCCTCTTGCTTCTCTCTTGCTCTCCCTTTCCCTTTTCTTTCCCTTCCTCTCTTTCCATGTGCTCATGGCCAGCCTCTACTTCTCTATTCTCTCCCTCTCTTTGCCTTTCTCTGCCTCTACTACTCTCTTACCTCCCCTCCCCATGCCTGAATAAATTATTCTATACTATATCGTCCCATGCTGGTCCCTCAGAGGGAAGGGATGCCTCCGCATGGACCCGCTGAGACATTCCCTTTCCCTATACCTCACCACACCCCCATAGAACATACCCCCATCTCTCTATCTTTTTATAAACACATCAGTCCCCTCTATCACTTGAGAACCAAACATTCATTTGCAACTCCAGAGCCATGCAGAAAAGAAATTTTGTGCCTGGTTTCACCGAGTTCCTAGGTAGAGTTCTTCAGAGGGATCTTATGTTGGTGGTATGTTGGTCATGAGTTTTCCCTAGATTCTCTCCACTCTTGACCCAGAGATCCCACAGGCAGTGAAACCTGTTAAAATTAGACTAATGGTAACATTTTGTTTAATTTCATGACTTGTAAAGAAAGCTTCCCAGGAACCACTGATTGCTTTTGTTCCTTTCCTGGGGCAAAATGCTTTCATACTCTTTAAAGGGGAGGTCCATCTCTTCTTGGAATCAGCAAAACCAAAACAAATGCTGAGCAGTTTCTGTCATTGGTTAAACTCACTGATAGGATCCCCACCCCCACAGCTGGCCATGCAAATACAAGGACTGGGTGGCCTCTGCTTGGAGTTATTTATGTTGGCTGACGGAGTCTCCATGCAGAAACCTCTCCCAGACACCCAGAGCCCTGCTGCCCATGACCAGCAGTGAGCCATTTCTTCACTTTTAGCCCTAGGTGAAAAACATCCTTCCAAAGGGCTTCATGTTAAGTCAACTGTTAGCCAGGAAGGTGGGAAGCAGGCCCAGCATAAAGAGAGTAACAGAGAGGAGTTGACAGACAGGTGGTGGCATAAAACTGTGGGGGCCGCAGTTTTATTATGGGCTGTATTGCTGTCCTGGTGCAAACAGAGTAGGTAACAATTAAGAGGGAATGATTCCAGTATGGCTCAAACCCACAAGCTCATGTCTAATGTGGTCTTATTATTTGTTTATATGAAAGCTTAATAAATGAGTGCAGATTCAACCCGATCTGTAATTGGCTTTGCTAATTCAGTACAAATTATAGGTTGAAGACAGTGCTTTTCAGCTGTGGGAAATTTTGCCCTTCTCTCCCAGAGGCTATTAGAAATATCTGGAGATGCTTTGGGTTGTCATAACAAGGAACTTCAGGGGGAAGGTTCTGCTTGCATTGAGTGCTTAGAGGCCAGGAGTGCTATCAAACATCATACAACACATAGGACAACCTCTCTCCCTAAAGAGAGAGGTTATTCAGCCCCAAGTATCAACTCTGCCACAGTGGGCAAACCCTGTCCCAGGGCTACAAACAAGTGGTTAGGTTGGAAATATGTCCTAATTAGAGCACAATGATGTCCAGTCATGCTTGACTCAGGAATACCAGTGAATGCATTAAAATCATGGACATAAAATACGTCTCAACCAGTGATACCTCCAGAAATTCACCATTGTGTTTAACTTTGTAGTTGGCTATTGGGAGGATGAGAGTTTGGTCCATTTGATCCATTTAACCAACCACCTCAGTAGCCAAAAGACTAGAAGTCTTAGCCAATTCCCATGGAGCCCACTATAATGCCATCCTTCACCAGCAAGTCCTTCTGAAGAAGGTCCCCTATAAATAGATTGTTCAGGTGATGTATCCTATAAGTGTCAAAAACATCTTGATTCTCAGCTTCTAAGTGTCCCAGCTAATTGAATGTCAGACACTGGCCACAGAGAGCCATATTTTCTGCTGACACGTTCAGTATGTCATTTCCCTCTGAGGATGATAATTCTTTCTACATGCCCACTCCACAAGGCACAATCTTTAGCCATTGTCTGTCTTCCTTATCCTGACATTTTCACTCCAAATGGCACATTAAGTGATCAAGAGCTGGTCGAAAAGGGCCCCTCATTGGCTGCTTCTGTTTGTTGCTTAGTGCAAGTTAATGGCAAGTCACCCACCCTTACAGAGGGCTTGTGGGAGAAGGGCTTTCACTATTCCTTCCTTCCTCTAGTGTGACAAAGCCCTGCATACAAGAAGAGCTGAAAGAGATTATGTGTGAAGACAGACTGTCTGAAAATTTCCCTCTGTCTAGATTCTCCTCCTCTCCTCCTCCTCTTCCTCCTCTTCCCTTCCTCTCTTCCTCTTCCTCTTCTCTTCCTCTCCTCTTCTTCCTCTCCTCCTCTCCTCCTCCTCCTCCTCCTCCTCCTCCTCCTTCTCAGAGGCTCATGAAATCCAGTCTGGCCTCAAATTTGCTATGATCTTGATCTTCTACTCCTGTCTCATTTCCCCAGTGCTGGGATCTCAGGCATACATGCTCTGTCTACACGATGCTGGGGATTGAACCTAGGGCTCCATGCATGCTAGGCAAGCACTCTACCAACCGAGCCACATTCCCAGCTCTCTGCTTCATTCTTAAAAATTCATCTGCTCGACATCAAAGATGCTCAGAAGGGACCCAGAACAGCCAATTCTTCACTCAACCACACCTTGACTCAGGGAGAATCCACTAACTTGGTGAATTCACTAGAAATCTGAGCAGGGATTTAAGAAATGTCATCAGTCCCCACCCACCACAAGCATAATCTCAATTAGTAATCCTCTCCTCCCAGGCTCTGCTCTGGCTTCTGCTGGCCATCCGATTCATCCCCTTAGCAATATAACTTCCGGGTATGTATTTTGTATTTTTTCACAGGTATTACTGGAGTCTGTGTTAATGTTGGACAGCTTTGCCATTCATACCACGAAAACCTTTCTCCAATGTTCAGAAAGCTTTCGTAGTGGGATATAAGATCACTGGCTGGGATTCTAGACTTTTTGATAGTGTGAGCCCTGGAATGTGTCTCTTTGGCGAAACGGAAGCTTGACTAACTGCAGAGCATTGGAACCCAGCTGCTACCCACTGGATAAAAGAGCAGAATTGCTGAGCAGTGAAGAGAATATATCCAGGCCTCTGGGCTGAGGGAGAGAAGTAGAAGTGCTGGGTGGAGTGGAACTCATCTTCATCCTCCTGGCACAGGCTGGAGAAGGTCTCGTCCTTAACAATTCAGTCACTGCCCCCAACTTATACGCTCCTCTCCACAAGGCTCCGAGAGAAGGCAGAAAGCGGGCCTTCTTTTTTGCTAGCCTTTATTCCTTGAACCAAGTTGTGACAAGTCACTGATTTCTACCCTATAAATTATTCAGAATTCCACCTTCACATCGAGATTGGAAAATCAATCTCCCTGATTAAAAAGTGACCAGCTTCCCATTGCCAAATGTTTCTTTAATCTTTTAATTATGTCTAGTTACAGACAGCAGGAGTCTCAGAGAGGCAGGGAGCTGTGCAGTAACAACTCAAAAGATCTATAAGTCCATCAGCCTTTCTCTTTAGCCATCTGGCCTCGTTACTGTCAGGTAGAGCAGCCTTCAGAAACACTGCCGGACAACGATGCTCTTCTCTTTCCTTCTAGTTCAGGATCACAAAGAGAAAAGTTTGTTTCTAGATTCTGACTTAAAATGAGATCTTAGAAAGCCTAATAATCTGGACCTAGTGATCTCAGAAGCATCATTTATAATCCTGCTCTGGGGAAGCAGAGACACCAGGACATCCAGGACCTGTTGGCCAGCTAGTTTGACCAAATCAGAAAGCTTCAGACTTGGTCTCTGCACACATGCACAGACACATCCATACATTACATACATACTTCCATGGAGATATCGTAGCATTTACAGTATCAATGCCTATGATAGGAGGAGACTGAGAGCATGCCAAGGGTGCACAGGCATCCTACCCAAACCTGCCAGCATAAACAGAGCTCAGATAACCCAGGAATCTGCATTGGGTATATGGACTCCAGAAGCCAAGGTTTGTGGAAGAACTACAGTCACTTCCCACACCCAGTGCTTCTGAAAGGTGGCTCTTCTCCTGAGCCAGATGAAAGGCAGTCTCTAGCAGGCTTTCCAAAATAAGCAGCAGATTACTGAGTGCAAAACAAGAAGAGAAAGCTCCAGGTTAGCCTTGTAGCAGTGCTGGCAATGTCATCTATTATACACATCCTTTGAAAACGCAGAGCAATCTACGATAACAGGGCTCAAAGAAACCAAAGCATCTCAGTGGCCAAGGCACAGACATACAGTCAGCTCTCCCTAACTGGATAAGCAAGTGGAGGCTGTCAGCAGAAAGTCCTGCCGTCTATGGCTTTCTCAAATACCATCAGCCACTGTTTGAAAACACCCTTACCATGATATGAATCGAACTGTCCATTTCCCAGTCCCCCTTTCAAGTGTCTTCTGGAGAAACAGCACCATGATTGGAAATTTAAGGACCATTCTAAACAGAAAGCTAACCTGTGATTCCATCATGCAGAAGGTTTTGCACAGTGGGATGTCTGGGTCTATAAACCACTGGAAAACCCAAAGCATCAGGGTGAGGAATTGCAGGCAGAGGGGAGGGAGTGACTGGGAAGGTTCTAGAGTATCTATGACCTCTGCAGTGAACCCTGCCTCGCCCTGCAAGGCTGCCTCCTCACTTATCAGGCAGGGCACTGACAGCACCTGCTGGAGATGATGCATTCCACGGCCTTACCCACCAGGAGCTCACGATAACAGAAGGGCATGACTCCTGCTCTTAAAAGACAAATTCCTCGTTTATGCTGGAGTTTCAGTGGCCACACGGAAATCTCCAGCAAATACTGAAAATGGGAATTCCTTGTAACTGCTCTAAGGAAGGTAATTTAATTCACATTTCACAAATGTATAAAGTTTTTCTAATCTCAACACTAGATGGCTGAAAAAAAATAATCCAACCTTTAACTAATTTGACACCCTAGGAGGGCTGAGATAGTCACAGCAAGCTGATTATTTTCCTTATAAAATCTGCATTAAAATGTCATATACTTGTGTACTTCAAATGTCACTTGAAATTCCTTTTATCTGGAGCCTAGTAATTGCCTCTGGAGAACACAGACACACTTATACATGCACACACACGAATACACATATGCAAACATACACATAAAGTACTTGCTAGTTCTTATGGAGTAGAAAGAATCCTCACCTCCTACCCAAACTTATTTATATGTAAAGGCATGAACAGTGAATTAATATAGGTCATCAGACACTCAGTAGCATTTACATAGGTCAAATAAGGGGACTATAGGGATGGACATATAAAGAAATGTAAATATAGTGTGGTGGTTTGAATGCTAATGAGCCCCATAGACTCATATATTTGAATGTTTAGCTCCTACTTGGTAGACTGTGGAAGAAGGATTAGGAGGTGTGGCCTTGTTGGAGTGGGTGCGTCACTGGGTGCCTTTGAGGTTTTAAAAGCTTACACCAGGCCAATTCCCTTTCTGCCTCCGTTTTACAGATAAGGTATAAGCTCTCACCTATCTTTTTTTGTGTCACTTTGTGTGCATTCCTTGACCTTCTAAGAGGGATGCTATGTGGGTCAGTCTTGTGTGGGTCTCATGAGGGTAATCATGGCTTCTCTGTTGCCAACATAGCAGAGAGGACAGAGGACAGAGTTCCACAGGTGCACATGGTTTATATAGCCCGAGAGTAATTTTATAAAAAATTTTAAACGACTTTATAATCTAAAATGTTAAATAGTTTTGAAGTACAGTTTATCCATTTCTATAGTCACAAATGGAAGAGAGAGGGAGAGACAGCTTTATGTGTGACCTTTTTCTACTTGTGGTATTATGCCAGTGCTCAAAGTATTTTGGATCCTTGACATTACAGACTTAGGGTTTGCTTTTAAAATTATCTACACAAATGATGTGTGTGTGGTACGTGTGCCACAGCATATATGTAGAGGGCAGAGGACAACTTTGTGGAGACAGAGCTCTCCTTCTACTTTTACATAGGTTCTGGACTCTGGACTCAGGTCTCCAGGCAGTAAGTTCCTTTACTCACAGAGCCACCTCACCAGTCTCAATGTGAGGTTTTTGTATTAGAAACGTTCACCATGAATTCAAAGCCAAGAGATGACTGGACCTGGAGCTCAATAGTAGAGCCTGAGGTGATCCCTAGCAAAGAGAGGGAGAGGGAAGAGAGAGTAAAGAAGAAAGAGATAGAGACAGAGAGACAGAGACAGAGAGAGACACATATATAGAGAAAATAGAATAGTATAAATTTCAATAAAAAAGAGGAAAATTGGTTTAAGTCAAAAATAGGAAGTTTGTTGAGACCTGCATAAAGATCACATCAGTCTACATACTAATGAGGTTGGAAAAAAGCTCACTAGGCCCTATCCCTAGATAAATAAAGTTCTAAGCAATCAATGGCTGCTGAAGAAGGGAGGCCAGTCTTCTCCAAGGATAAGACTCTGATGGGTTATCTATTATGATGTGGTCAACCCTAGATGGACTTAGTAACAATAATAATTGTGTATGTAACAATAATAAGTATAAGAAAAGTCATAAGAGAGAGTGGGCAGAAGAATTGGGAAGGCAGAAAGAAGGGGTGGAAATTACGTAAATATAGTATACTCATGCATAGAATTCTTAGAAAATACAAACAGTCATTAAAAATTCAACATATATATATATTTTTTAGGTATTTTGATTCTGAATGGACTGGGAGATGGAAATAACTTATACAGATCATATAGAGGTATTTTAATCCAGCAACATGGCTGGTCTGGTGAGGGATCATATTCAAAGACTTTCTAGGTCTATATGCAGACACACCCTGGATTACAGTGTGATCTGGCTGAAAACAGACATGACCTCAACATACACCATTAATCCATAGCAATGAAGGCAAGGTTAGTTTGAAAGTCATGTGTAATTGAGGGTCAGACAAAGTGATGAATCAGAAAAAAGTTGACAGAATGAGTCAGAGATAGGATACAGCCAACTCTCATGAGAACAGACAGGAAAAAAGAGGCTACTTAAGAGTAGTGAGAGAGAGAAAAGGGTGGTGTGTATATGGTCATTTTACCCAAGCAGGTTGACAAGATAGATACAGGTGAAGACAAAACAAGTCAGAGAATGAGAAGAAGCCAGAAGATTAGAACATATTGCGAGAGTTAGTATGAGGCCAAGCAAAGCAATTCAGGCAGAAGCTGAGAGAAGCCAGATTGAATCAGTCAGCTTGGAAGATTAGATTGTACAGAGGCTAGAAGCATTCAGATCTAGGCCTAGGGATCATTAGAACAGAGAAGGAAATGCTTTGGGCTCAGCCCAAGTCATCTATTCCCACAACTTGGGTACAGTTCTCATCTCATCCCTTCATCTGAGGAAATAAAAGTGACATTTACAAGATTGATTGTCCATGAGCATAAAAGTAGTAAGCAGAGTCCTAGGAGGAGATGTGGAGATGTGAGTTTCCCCTGGAGGCAGTAAAACACTAGACAAAAGAAATGAACAAGGAATGATATTGGAGAAGGCAGAGGAGACTCAAATACATAAACTCAATGTAGTTCTCATCAGAGAGTTTAATTCAAAAAGGTATTTTAAACAGTCAAGTATTACATAGTGCTAAGTAAACTCTAACAGAGAAGTGTGGGTCCCTTCCAGGTACTACATGCCAAGCACAGCCTTGTAAACATAACTTCTTAAGCTAGATGATGATTGCCCTGGCTCAGTTTATGTCTACTTAATACAAGCTAGAGCCATCAGAGAGGAGGGACCCTCACCTCAACCGAAAAAAATTTCTCCATAATATTGGTCCATAGGGCATTTTCTTCATTAATGATTTATGTGAAAGGACTGAGCCTATTGTGGGTGGGGCCATCTTTGGCTGGTGGGTTCTATAAGAAAGCCGGCTGAGTCAGCCTTGTGGCACAAGCCAATAAACAGCGCTCCATGGCCTCTGCATCAGCTCCTTCAGGTTCCTACCTTACTTAAGTCTCTATCTTGACTTCTTTTGAGAATGAACAGTGACATGGAAGTGTAAGCCAAATAAGCCCTTTCCCCTCTGTCTTAATTAGGGTTTTATTGCTGTGAAGAGACACCGTGACCACAGCAACTCTTATAAAAGGGACCATTTAACTGAGGCTGCCTTATAGTTTAGAGGTTTAGTTCATTATCATCCTGGTGGGAAGCATGGCATCATGCAGGCAGATGAGATACTGGAAAAAGAGCTGAGAGTTCTACATCTTGATCCGCAGGCAGCAGGAGAAACACTGAGCTACACTAGGCCTAGCTTAAGCATAAATGAGACTTCAAGGCCCACCCCTACAGTGACACAGTTCCTTCAACAAGGCTACACCTACTCCAGCAAGGCCACACCTCTTAGTACTGCCACATCCTTTGGACCAAGAATTCAAACACACAAGTCAATGGGGGCCATTCCTATTCAAACCACCACACCCTCCAAGTTGCTTTGGTCACTGAGTTACATCATGGCAATAGTAACCCTAACTATGACAACAGAGAAGGATGGCTTAGCTGTTCATTATCTAGGCAACAGTGACTGAATGACAGGACTAGAAACCACCATGCTGAAGCTCTGTGGGTGAAAGTTAGCACACAGGTCAAAGCATATAGACAACATATAGGCTGTTTCCTCCCACATTTCAGTTTCTTTTCAGAGCCTCATAGCCAAAACCTCTCTTATCAAGGGAAATGATTGCCATATGGTCAACTACAAGGGACATACTCGTAGCTGGGTCTGAAGTACTTACAAAAATGTGCCAATGTTCCTTAGCTCTACGTACAGTGGCTTCCTTTTCTTACTTCTACGATCAAATACCCAATGATGACAACTTATAGAAGGAAGGCTTATTATGACTCATAGTGTAGGAGTTGAGTTTACTATGGTTGGGAAGGCATGACAGCAAGAACACAAGGTGGCTTGTCCCATTGCATCTGTAGTCAGGAAGCAGAGAGAGACGAATGCTTTGCCTGTGCTCAGCTAGCTTTCTTCCTTTTATTCAGTTTGGGATAAATGCTTGTGTCTTTATCAGGGGTCTTCTCAGGGTTGGGTCTTCTCTAGAGGGCATACAAAGAAAGCAACGTGTTCCTGCATCAGTTCTAAAGGACAAAAACTGGGGAGTCTCTTAGTGTCTCTTGGGAGAAATATGTGTAGTCAATGCCTCTCACAGTCTTTGATATCTATGTCATCTATGCCCTTTAGGAGATAGCACTGCTGAGATGTCACAGCTCCATCAACTTCTTTCTAACCTTCCCAGTAGTCAGAGCTTTGGTTACTTCTGCTTCCAACATGAGGACCACCAAGAGAAAATGACTTGCATTTTCACTGATACCTGCATTGCTTTAGGTAGACATTTCTACACTAAGATAAATTATGTTGCATAATTATTTGTTTTTTTTTTTTTAAAAGCAAGCTTCTTTGCTAGACTCCAAAGTTGTCAAGATTATCTTCTACCTTCCAGCACAAGCAGCAGCAGAAAAGCAAGTTGCTTTTCTAGTACTGTAATAAAACACCGTGACAAAGGCAACTTCTAGAAGGAAAGTTTTATTTGAAGCTTATGGTTTAGAAGGATGTGAGTCAGTTGCCATGGCAGTGGGAAGCAGGAGCATCAGGCCGGCAAGCATCCTGTTAGAGTAACAGCTGAGAGTCCACATCTCAGACCACAAGCAGGAAGCAGGTGGCTAATTTGAAATGCCTAGAGTCTTTTGAAGCCTTAAAGCCCACCCCAGTGACACATCTTCTCCAACAAGGTCACAACTCCTACTTTTACATGTTATTGCCTTCATTTGTAAAGGAAAACCCAGCCTTCCCAAGTTATAACACTGAAATAAATGATATGAAGACGGGGCATGTAACTTTGCACATCGACTTCATTTATCAATCTGTCGAGGTGTAACATTTACTAAAACCAGCCTGTATCTCAGAAATAGTCATCAACAAAATTATAGAACTTATAGGCTCTTAAATGTGGGATGCTGACCACACACACACATGTGCACCCACGCACCCACACTTGCTTTAACCTACATACATATTTATCTCTACTCCATCCTGGAAACACACTTAAGTGTCAGTAAAGACATGTAAAATAAAAATCCTTACGCCTGAACCAAGCAGCACAGGGAAGAAAGAACATCAGTGGCCAAAAATGTCAGCAATTATCTACTGGATGGAAAGCTATTAAAAGAGAGTGGGAACAACTTAAGCATAAAAGAGAAGGTTGCCACGAGCCACATAGGCTATCCAATCATAAATAGGACTCAGGAAAGGCAAGGGGACTTTAAGCATGGGTGTGGGGAGTGGAGAAAGCCTTCAGTGAGTGTGTATTGCTCACATATGCAGGGCCATGCCAGGGACCTCAGTGCCTCAGACCCATGGGAGTGGCAAAGCCTTCCTTCAGTTGAAGTTCAGACAGATGGCAAAGCCTCCTCTGGTTGGAGTGCAAATATTGAGAGTGTGTGCAAGTATGAATGCTTATGAACAATTGACCAGTGTCTGCAAAAACTAGCAACTGCAGCTTCCTCTTCCCAGATGTGTACAACCTGAGATTGCTTCCTACAGAGACTTCCTACTAGAGACTAGCTAATTCCTCCCCTTGTCCCTTGTATAACAAAAGCTATGAGCTTCCAGGATATGTTTCATAGTGGGTGTTTCTCCAGCAGAATGAACACAACGTACATGATTCTAGCTTTTAACTACACATGTCTGTCCTTTCTTCATTCTATTTCCACGTAGATTTCCAGGACCAAACTGTGTAAGTACATGGGATCTGAAGGAGGTACCAATATGAAGTGTAGGATGGAGTAAAGTCGATATGAGACACAATTCACTGGTTAGGTCCATTTGTCATCGTTACTTTACACTCCTGGGCATAGGTGGTTTATTCTTTCTAAATAGTGAAGCAGTCAGACTCAAATCAGGAATGGATCTGCACCCAAGGCATAGACGAAAGGGAAACTGGAGCCATTAGTCTGGTCATCAGAGTCTTACAGTCCTCTCCCTCTATCTGCCATCCTCAAAGCCCCCCTTTGCTTGTCAACCAAAGAGGATGTTTTAAACATTCTTCTGATAAGACTTTGAGGGGTTTAAAGGAAAAGACCTGAAGGAGTCAAGGATGCCAAGTGAGACCTGATGGCTCAGTGTACTTTCCATGAGCCTTATAGTCAACTGTCAATAAACCTCATGAAACATGTCATTCCTTCAGATTCATGGACTACCAGATCTGGGGACAGTATCTGAGATGAAAGATGGAGATAAAATAAGAAAACAGTGGACAAGGAAACCAGTAGGGAAAAATAAACAATGTAGGGATTACAGCCAATGGAGTGCAGTTAATTGCTATGAGATTTATAAATATTACATCCATAAAACAAGAAGAGGCACAATAAGGTAGACTAATCATAAAACATGAAAGATTTCCTAGAAATTAAAACTAAGCACCTTGGCAATAACAAATCCACATGTCGTCTCAGTACTGAGGAAGCTGAAGTCAGAATTAAGGATTTTAGGATTGCTAAAAACTTGAGGACACTTTCAGATACATAATTTCTGGCCTACATAGCACAATCCTGCCTTACAAAGCAAGCAAATAAGTAAACAAAAAAATTAATATATAAAGTTTAAGAAATAAAGAGGATGAACTCTTCCAGAAGGTAGAGCAAAACCACAGAGCAGCCGGGATTAGGAGAGAAAAGACAGAAATATGTGAGATCAATCCATAAAGGAGGATCAATAGCCAATAAAAATCTGATGAAAGAAATCATTTCCAGAGGGTTTGGGAGGTAGCCCAACTAGTAAAGTCCCTTTAAATTTCATTCATTCATTCATTCATCCATTCATTCACCCATTTGCTTACTTGCCTATCTATCTATCTATCTATCTATCTATCTATCTATCTATCTATCTATCTATCTATCTATCTATCTATTTAAAGCAGGAAGGCTTGAGGTTGGTTCCTAGAGCCCATATTTTAAAAACTAAAAAAAAAAAATGGGCATAACAGTGTGTGCACCTTTAATCTCCTTGGTGAGGGAGAGAGAGGAAGATCTCTGGGGCTTGCTGGCCAGCAAACCCAGTCTACTGGGTGAGGTCCGGGCCAGCCAGAGAATGTCTAAAAAAGTGGATGGTACCTGAGAAATAATATTCAAGGTTATCTTCTGACTCATGTGCACACATGTGCATGCAAACACATACAAACACATATACACACAAAGACAGCATGGAGCTGGTAAAGTGGTATACAATTATACCACTTAGGAAGTTGGGACACGAGTATTTGTTACTTTGAGACTAACTTAGGTTATATAGTAATGACTGTATTTCCAAAACTAAGCCAAACAAACAAAAACAAAAGGAAAAGTAAATATCAGGCAGGACAAGAGAAAAGAGATTACAGAAGAAATAGCAAAATAAAACTTCATAGTACACAGCCATTGTGCCCTACACGATATGGCAAAACCCAAGTCAAGCCTATCATTTTGAAACTTCAGAACAACAGAATAAACAGCTTATATGACCATTAAATGAATGACAGTGGATATGTCAAGAGAAGCATGGGAAGCTAGAAGATGAATATCTTTAAATTCAAAATAAGACTTATTTTTAATATTCAATTCATAACCAAACTAAAAAAACTAATGCTAAGGTAGAATAAAGATATTTTCAGGCAGGAAAGTTCCCAGAAAACTTACCTGACATGCACTCTTCCTCAGGAAGGGTGTGCCACTGAAATGAGGGCACAAATCTAAAGGAGGAACACAAAAGAACCATGCAAGAGAGGCTCCAACACTTGAAGGAAACGAAGAGATCTACTTAGACACAAGGACAGGGAGGACCGCAGCGCAGTTTTTACCCCTGCCCTGAAAACAATCATTCCAGGATGGAAAAGTTAAAAAGGGTACGGGGACTCGTCAAGGAGGTCTTGAGACATGGAAGGATTCTGTTATACATTACTGTGTGAAAAGGTTTTTGGGAAAATACTAGACATTTTGGCACTTGGAGATAGAAACATACAAAGTCAACCCGGTGAAAAAACAAGGCAGTCAATTATTAACTCCAAGAAAAACAAAAAGTTCAACAAGAAAGGAAAAAGTAATAATAGTGTAGTGTTAGCTCAGTGGAGAATGCTGTTTACAAAGTTATAATAATATAAACCCCGAATATTGATTCAACCCAAAAGAAGAACACAAGGAGAGGGTATTGTAGGGTTGGAGATTTAAATTGTCACCAACTATAGCAGGAGGTAAATAGAGAAATTACAGGATACATAGCATACATGCATTAGTCATAAATTCATAAATAAGCATAAGAAATAGCCAAAATATAGAACTGCAGGCTTCTGAGAAGCAGGAAGAGTGATGAAGGTAGTCATATTTCATTATTCATTTCCTCTTGTTTCTTAAATATTTGTTTGGTTTTGTGTGTGCACATGTGTGTGCACACATGTGTGCATGCATGGCATCTAAAGGTCAAATCATTTAGGACTTAGTTCTCCCCTGCCTTCCACCTTGCTGACACAGGGTGTCTGTTGTTCTGCTGTGCGTGTACTCAAGGCTGCTGGCCTGTGGGTGTCAGGGCAGGGCTGATGTCCACCTCCCCTCTCTCAGAGGGAGTGCTAGAATTACTGGTACACACCTCCACACCCAGCTCTTTATGTGCGCTGGAGGGACAGAACTTGGGTCATAAGACTTGCATGGCAAGTGCTTTTACCTGCAGAGCTTTCTCTCTGGTCCTCCTTTCATTTCTTAAAGACCTTTAACCATGCTTGGTTCTTAAAAATGTATACATTAAAATGTGTACATTTATTAAAACCTTAAACTACCATGCTCAGATTATTAGGAAGACTCATGATCAACAAATTAGATGCAGTTCTACCCTCAAGGGCCATACAACTTAAACACACATACAAGCAAATAATATAACTTTATAATATGACAGAGCCTTGGAGATCTCCAAACCATACCAAATCCATTTGCCATTCCAATTTGTAGACATATTTAAGCTATATAAACAGATACTCTTAGGTTTTTCTACGTTGCCTGAGAGACCAATTACACAACCTTCCCTATTGTCTGAGTGTATTTGCACCTGGTAGCACTTGCTAACCAGAACTCAAAAACAAACTGGTGTTGGAAGAACCTGATGTGTCTTTATCCAGGTCTCAGTTTTAACTGAGAAGGTACTGTGGGCAGGTCTGGGAAGGTGTCTAGCTAAGTCTTCAAGCACAGTTGGAAGCACAGCTGCTCTATTTTGGGGTCTTGATTTAGAAAGATCTCATGTAGTAGGACAAGCATAGAGTCAGTATGGCCCCCTTAGAGGTTCCCAGAAGTCTGCAATGCTTCAGTAAATAAATCAACAAGGAATCATAGAAAACGTGACCTGCTAATCCATCTCCAAACCATTATTTTTTCTTCACAGTAGAAATCCCTGTAGAACAATAAAGACTCTTTGCTTCAGGCAGCCTGACCATGACCAAGCAGTAGCAAGCTGCCTACGACAATAATAATGTGTTAATGACTTTGATGAGGGAGGATTCATACTATTATCACCTCTTAATTACCTTGTGGCTAACAGGAAAGCAGATGTACAATACACAAATCAAGGAACTGAGGGAGAAAGTGTCCCTTGAACTGGCCCTGTGATGATTAATTTTGTATTATTCTGCTTCTGTGAATTATGATTTACAACGCACACACACACATGCTCATACACATGCTTTCATGTATTTGTGCAGGTCACAGGAGGATGTAGTATGTCTTGCTCTATCATTAGCTGCCTTAGTCCTTTGAGATAGGGTCTTTCCTATGAGCCAAAGAAGCAAGTTCTGCAAATTTGACCTGAGGCTAATGAGGTAGAAGAGATGCAGTTTTACTCTCAAGTGTCCCCATAGGCTCGCCTATTAGGGTAGTTGGCACCCAGCTAGGGGTGCTGTTTTTGGAACCTGGAGAATGTTTTCGACATGGGGCCTAGCTAGTAGCTGTTAGGGCAGTAGCAGTGGGCCTTGAGTCTTAGGCTGCCCAGCTTCGGGATTCTGAGTGCTGGGCAGGGGAGACAGGTGGATCCCTGAAATGGATTGGCAAGCCAGTGTAACTGAATTGACAAGTTCCAGGTACAGCAAGAGACTGAGTCAAAAGATAAAGTGAAAGGCAAAAGAGAAGACACTTGGCATGGACCTCTGGCCTCCACATACACTAATGTGTGCACACAAGACACACACACACACACACACAGGAAGAAGACAATGTACTAGTGATGCAACATGTGAAACTCTCTCTTTCAATCTCTTTTTGTCTACACACAGTTCAACCTTGAAACTTTGTTTCCTGGCTGCAGCCTTGGGCAGCCATGAATAAAGGCCAGGCTATTCCTATTCCAGTATCAATAACATGGAGGAAATAAAGGGAGTAGCATCTCTAGCTCTGGTATGACAGAGTGAGAGGAGGCCAGAAAACCAAGGGGGAGGGGTCAGTGTTTAGCATATGCAAATTTTATAACCCTGTCATTTTCTGAACAACTCAGTTTACATAGGGCCAGAGTCTATGCTATTAACATTATACAGTGTTTAACTTGAAGTACAAAGTGGATATAAGAGGGTTCTATGTGTTACAAGACTAAGATCATAACAACCATGTAGAACACTGAATTAGAAAGGTGCTCCAGGCAGGCTAGAGAGATGTTTCAGCAGTTAAGAGTACTGACTGCTCTTCCAGAGGTCCTGAGTTTAATTTCCAGCAACCACATGGTGGCTTACAACCATCTGTAATGGGACCTAACAGTGTACTCACATTTTTTTAAAAAAAATTATTTCAGGGGAAAACTTCCTGAACAGAACACCAATGGTTGGGACTCTAAAATCAACAATTGATAAATGGACCTCTTGTAACTGAAAAGCTTTTGTAAGGCAAAGAACTCTGTCAATAGAACAAAACAGCAACCTACAGATTGGGAAAATAGCTTCACTAACTCTACATCCCATAGAGAGCTAATATCCAAAATATGTAAAGAACTTAAGAAGTTAGACTCCAAAAAAACCAAATAACCCAATTTAAAAACAGGGTACAGAGTTAAACAGAGAATTCTTAACAGAGTAATCTTGAATGGCCGAGAAGCACCTAAAGAAATGTTCAACATCCTTAGTCATTAGGGAAATGCAAATCAAAACAACCTTGATATTCTACCTTACACCAATTAGAATAACTAAGATAAAAAATTCAAGTAACAGCACATGCTGGCGAGGATGTAGAGAAAGAGGAATACTCCTCCACTGTTGGGGGGATTGCAAATTGGCAAACCATTCTGGGAATCAATTTGGCACTTCTTCAGAAAACTGGAAATAATTCTACCTGAAGACCCAGTGTATGTGTGTATGTGTGTGTATATACATGTATATATATATGTATGTATGCATGCATGTATGTACATGTATGTATGTATGTATGTATGTATGTTCCTGGACATGTACCTAAAAGATGCTCCATACCGCAATGACATGTGCCCCACTATGTTCGTAGCAGCCTTATTTATAATAGCCAGAAACTGGAAGCAACCCAGATGTCCCTCAACTGAAGAATGGATACAGAAAATGTGGTACATTTACACAATGGAATACTATTCAGCTATTAAAAGCGAGGGCATCATGAATTTTGCAAGCAAATGGATGGAACTAGAAAATATCATCTTGAGTTGAGGTAATCCCAAATGGTGATGCATCCAGGTCAGAAAACTCCATTGGTTCCCTGCATTCTGACTTCACAGAAGTCTAGAGAAAGGACTAGGGATAAGAGACATCTGGTACCAGCTCCTATTTGAGATGGTTTCCATGTGTCTGTTATTTTTCAGGTCAGAAAACCCAATCAGAGGATCGGGGGAGATAGTGTCGTTGGTAAAGTGTTTGCCATAAAAGTTTGAAGACATGAGTTCAGGCTTCAGCACCCATGCAAGAGCCGAGAGTGGTAACACATGCTTGTAATTCCAGCACTGGGATTGGTCAGCCTGATTTGGTTTTGCTCCAGGTTCAGTTCTGCCGCAAAAGTAAGGTAGAATCCAGGAATGGTGGCACATGCCTTTAATCCTGGCACTCAGAAGGCAGAGGTAGGTAGATCTCTGTGAATTTGAGACTAGCCTCGTCTACACAACACAGCTAATTTCAGGACAGCTGAAGCTACAGAGTAAGATCCTATCTAGAAAAAAATAAAGAAATGATACAGGAAGAAGATACCCACCATCGACCTCTGACTTCCATGCACACCTGCAAGGACACATGTACACACACACACACACACACACACACACACACACACACACACGGCAGTCAGTCATTGGTAGCCTCTGGATCTCCGAATTAATTCATGATTTTCCATCTCTCTAGATTTAGATTTTCTATAAATAGTTTAGTATGTGGTGTTTTTACTCTTTATCTCTGGAGTCAAAATAAATATGCTTGATGGATTATATAATAATGGCTATCCATGAAATAAATTTATCACCACATTCGGGCTGATTATCTCCAAATAATAACTGTTTAGCTTTTGTGATGGCTATAAAGTATTAGAGCTTTAGGAGAATGGAAAACACCATAAAGTAAATTTGTCTCAATTTTATGCAAATTACTCAATCTGAATAAAAACATTAAGTTTACATTTGCAGATGAATTCTAACTAGCCATGTTTTAATCCTTAGTTATTAACTACAATCTCTTTTAATTGGCCCTATCATTTAGAAAATATAACAAAAGAGTTAAGTGTTCTATATTTCTTTGTATTAGATATAAAATATTAGTATCTGAATAAAAAAGACATGAACATATACCAAGAAATAATGATACATTTATGGACTAATTTTATGTTAATTGGAGAGTTTAATGAGAATGAAGGGACAGTGAGTATTTGTGTGTCTCTCTACTTTATTTGTAATTATTTTGCAATGATATTTCCATCAAACTGAGTATTAGGATGATTCCTTGTAGAGACAACAGGAAGGGGCTTCTGTCAATGAATGAGCCTGTCCAAATATATTTGAGGAGAAATATTGAGGTGTTTGATCTTCTGTTTTATGTACCAGTGAATAATCATAACAGCTTTAATGAATGTGTTCTCTGCAGCCTAAATACATTTGAAATCACATTTCCCAAAGACACAAAGTAAGAGTTATTGCTTATAAAATCCGTTTTGCAGGTACAAAACTGATTGCCAGGATAAATGACTTGGCTAAAGACAGATCGCCAATAACAGACAGAATCAAATCTAACTGCCTTGACTTTCAGTTCAAAGTTCTTTTCCTTGAATCTTGTTTTTATGTCAGGGATGTCGCCAGGACTGGACATTTTCCTGATCTGGAGACAGACTCACAAGGAAAAAACAGAGAAAACCTCCTGTCTCCCCCACCACATACCCTCTTACATAAGACAGTAGGACACGAGCGCCCCCAAATCATAGATCATCAAACTTACTCTTGAGGTTTTAAGCATATGTGACAATTATGCCCAGTAATAGAACATATGACTATGTGGAGAAGGGCTCTTTTAGATGGATACAGACTCAGACATAGATATTTAGAAGTCAACCATCTGACACACTTCCATATTGCTTTGAGTTCCTGGTTGGAAGTATTCTGCTTCTCACAGCCCTTCATGAAGTTTTTGTTTGGTTTTATTTTCTCTATCTTCTCTCCATTTAGTCTTACAGAAGTCCCCCAAATTCCAAAGGAGCTTTATGGTCATGCAAGTTCAGGAAACAATAGAGAGGAATAGGTGATCCTAGTGTCCTGGTGGCAGAGGTTCAAAACATATATCCATATGCCTTTCAACGCCCAGGGCAGCCTTCCTCCATAGTCCCGAGGCAGCATAGTGCTGAAACTCAGAAACCCCAGTCTAGAGAAATCACCATTAAATCAGCATTAAAAGCTTCAGGCTGATGAGATAGTTCAGCAGGTAAGGCTACCTACCACCAAACCTGACAACCTGAATTCAATCCTGAGGACCCACCTGGTGAAAGGACAGAGCTGACTTCTGAAAATTGTCCTCTGACCTCTGCGTGAGCATTGTGGCACTCATGCCCACACACATACACACACAAAGTAAAAGTAAAAATAAGTTTTTAAAATGTTAAAAAAAAAAAAAAAGCGCTCAGCGTGGACAAGCCTTGAATTTTCTGCTTACGTGATGCGGTGTGTGTGTGTGATGTGATAGTCGGTACAGACACTGTTATTTGAAATACAAAGCGCTTGACATCCGATTCATCCCAGTTGTGGTGTGGGAAAAAGCAACATAGAAGCAAAGAAGAGCATACAGAGGAGCGTGGCTCAGACACTCTTTCCGTGTTGGTGGTGATGTGCCCTTAGCATGCTGGTGAGGGAGGGCTTGGGGTGTTCTCCGGGCCCCTAATAGACGGTTTGCAGTCTGAGACACATGCTTGTGGATCTGAAGAGCCACGACACATGTTCACGGCAAACCACATCAATCCTAGATGAAAGACTTTGCTATTTATAAACCAGATTGGTTGGTAAGTTCCATGATAAAGATTCTAGGGTTCAAAATGAAAAAAAAAAAAAAAAAAAAAAGATGGGTAAGTAGTTCATCGCAACAAAGTTTGTTTGAGACAAACAGTTGGTGAAGGGCTTGTCTTGGGGATCTGAATTCAAGCCCTAGAAACCATGTCAAAGGAGCAAAACAACATCTACGAACTTGGAAATTCAGTACTGCAGAGGCAGAGACAGGCCAACCCCTGGGACTTAACTGGTCTACTCTAATTGGTGAGTTCTAAGCCAATGAAAAATCCTGTTTCAAAGGAGGTGGCAGTGCCTTGAGGAAAACACCTAAAGGTATCCTCAGGTCTCCACCCATGCATACACCAAACACATGAGCACCCTGTGCAAGAGGACACACACACACACACACACACACACACACTCACACACTGCACACACTCCACACACTCCAATACATGAAGAAAAAAATACAAAGAAAACAATGGACAAAATTAGCCCTAACCCAGTAATTGCTTCTCCTTTGAAAATGTGCCTGGTTTCAGTGGGTTCACTTGCCATGAGCTTTGCCTTATTCCACAGTGACACAGTCCTGAGGAGCTCAACTTTCCTGGCTCTTCGGACTTTAGAGAGAGTGTAATAACTATATTTGGATGTGATACCCTGAGAAGTTAGGGTTGGTGGATGAGAGTTTGGGGACTCTGGATGAACATCTGGGGGTCTCTTCTGTTTGTGTCTACATGCAAATGGGGAATGAAGCTCTTGTCACTGAAGTCCCCTGCCAAGAACTCCTGGATTCAGTCCCCAACAGGTGGAAGCCTCCTGCCAAAATAGACCCATTTACATCTTTGTAAAAACCTAATTTTTAGGACTCCTAGATCTGAGCCAGGCTCTCTATGCCTTCTCCTGTTTAAGGTCTAACTGCTCATTTGGGATTCTGAAAAGAAAGCACCTGCACCCACTTTATTTCCAGGGCAGCTAGGGTCCCTGCTTCAACACCCAGAAGGTGGAGTCTCCCTAAACTCAATTTTCAAAATTCAGGCACACATCAGACCACTTGTAAGCAGAAATAAATTGGCTGGTGATTGGTGAATGAAAATGACCTTGTTATAGAAACCACTTAAGGAAAACCAGGATTGCTCTGCAAATACTGTGCTGTGCCGCTCAACCACAGGAGGAAAAAAACCCTCTGAAGCCACACACACTACTTTACATAACATTAGGACCTCATATAACCTCCCAGCCTCTCCCGCTCTACCCAGATTCACCCCTCGCCTTTAAAGTATAATACATTTGTGAGCTAAAACCTGTAGGAAAAGCTTACTCAGGGCAAAGATAAGTCTAAGAATGTTCTGTTTGAAGAACAGAGAGACTACTGAGTTAGATTATACTAGATTCCTTCTGAGTCTCTGGTCAGATAGCACCTCCCTACCCTTGTGAATTCAGACCAGGTTTCACTATTGAAGTACAAACAGAAAGGACACATGCCACCTTGAACCCCCTTTGAGAAAACTGGTAATGACAGCACAGAGCAGCCTGAATCCTTGAGGCACGTGGATAATTAAAAGTGCTTTGCAGGCCCACTGTATCCCAGGCCTGGGATTTCAAGTCCCAAAGGTTTTCGAGTTTTCCCTACAATGGAACACCCTAGTCTATTCTGACTAATAAGACAGTACCATGTTTTGTTTTCTGCACCATGTCCCAGATTCATTTCTCATCTAAGATGGGAGGAGGAACCTAAAATATAAGCAAGCAATCACTGAAAACTAATCATTTCAGAGAGAAAACACATTTACACTTAAAGCATAGAGAGTGGTACTGGGGACATGAGAGTGACGAGTGACAACAGTTATTTAATGAACTTTTAGTAGGTTTATTTATCGGCTCTGCATATATGTCGGCACACATGCTTGTAGCATGGAACAAGAGAAGTTGGTTTTCTTTCTCCACCATGTGGGGCATGGGATCGAACTTGGGTCCTCTAGCTTGGAGGCAGGTGTCTCTATCTGCTGAGCCATCTTATCAGCTCAGAGGATAGTTAGGTTGACTCTGTCTTTGTCATTCACTGTCTCTGTCCTCTCTCTTTCTGTCTCTCTTTCTCTCTCTCTCCTTCTCCCTCTCCCCCTTCCTCCCTCTCGTCTCCTCTCCTCTCTTCCCCCTCTCTCTTTCTCTCTCTCTGTGTTGTCTGTTTTGTCTTCCCAGTATCCTTCACTACTTTCAGTCTGCTGGTTTGCCCCACTTTTCTTCAATGCCAACTCAATAATGTTGCCACAGAATCATTTTTAATGACTGCTTTTTCCAATTCCTGATTGGGTGCAGCCAGCTTTCCATTACGGTTTTGGATGCCTGTGGTCCTCGCTGGACTGCTGAGTAGAGACTACCAACGTGCAGAGCACCTGCAGTGTCTGACCCTCTGCATCCAATTTTTCCATGCACCCCCTTTTCAGTTCCCCTCACTGTGCACTAACCACAAGCATGCAAGCGTGAAGTCTGAATACTAATCAAAAGGGAAATCTGGGTTAGTTGTGGCAATGTCTGAGCTGGAAATTCCTCTGGCCCTGGGGCATGTGTTGGCCACATGACTGCTCCTGGCAGTGTCATCTGCTGAGCACTGGCTTCCTATGATGGTTTGAGCATTTAGCTAGTTTTTCTTTTGATTTCTACTTAACTTTCTGCTATATCAAAATGAAACATGTCTGTTGGTTTTGTTTGTTTCCTTAATGGACCTCTACTCACAAAGAACAGTCCACAATTCTGTCCCTGCCAGCTCTGGGTTCATGACTCTTGGGATTATCCACTAGAAAATAGTGTCACTGTTTTGGCTTCTACCGTGTCACGTGTCTTCTGACTTAGATATAGTTTCCACTGCAAAACACAAGAGCTTAGCTTTACTAACACAGCAAACACAGCATCTACACACACACACACACACACACACACACACACACACACACACATACATTCAGTATCAATTGGTGTTTTCTGCGTAACAATCCACTTCAATACTTATTGGCTTAAGGGGACCATTTATTTACCCACAATCCTGCTGATCAGCAGTTTGAGCTTGGCTGGGCAGGACGATTTTTCTGGTCTTGGCTGAGCTCATTTGTGCAGCTGTGAGGTTACTGGGTTGGCTCAGGTCTGGCTGGCCTAAGTAGCTCCAGCTGGGGTGAATCATTCCTACCTCTTGTGTTCTTTCATCCTGCATGGACTCTGCTAGGCCTACTCTCTCACAGGATGGTAAGATTACAAGATGGAAGCGGAAATTTGTACAGGTTCTTGAGGGCTGGGCTCAGAAGCATCCCTTCTGTGGCCAAAAACAGGTATAAAAAACACTTTCCATCTCTTGACGGGAGAAGCTGTCAAGTATCATTTCGAAGAGCACAGAATCATGGCTGCTTTTGTAATCTTTCACACCACCATGGACACACAAACACGCACACACACACACACACAACACACACACACACACAAGCATAGTGTCCTTCAGGATCTAGGAGGGATTAGTTCCAGGTTGCTCCCAGGTCCCCAAATCAAAGCATGCCAAGTTTCTCATATAAAACTCATGCAATTTCCATGTAACCTATGCATACCATAATGGATAATTTACTTAATTTTTTTACAATTATATATTCTTTGTATATGTGCATGGGAACATGTGTACACTATATCAGGTATGTAAAGGTCAAAGGACAACTTGCAGGAGTTGGTTTTCTCCTTTTCACCACATGTAGGTTCTGAGAATTGAATTCAGGTCATCTGAGTCAAGTATTGGTCTCTGATGAATACATATGTCACCTTTCTACTCCTTAGATAACTAACATGTAAATGTTACTCAAAAGTTGTTATATAGAATAAACAGGGGGGAAGCAGTTGTAATCATTTAGCACAGATGTAATTAAATATTTTTGATCCAAAGTTCTTGACTGCAGTGTGGAGGGCCCGGGTGACTGACAACACACACCATACTTCCTACCACCATCCTGTCCACAGAGCTGGAGTACCTCATCACCAATGGGAGCCAAGTCAGTATTTTCCCTGCTACAGTCATAGATGTTAACTTATGACTTGGCTTCAAAATGACTACAATTGTTATTTTCTCCTGTATAAAGATTTCTGCTTCAATTACCAAAGTAAGTAATTGTTCTATGTTGCCTGTTTCTTGGCTTTTTGTAAAAGCCAAAGAGCTCCACACTCTGCAGTAAATACTGTGTGTGTATGTGTGTGAGTGTGTGTGTGTAGTAGAGAGAAATATAGACAGACAGACAGGAAAAAGGTAAGAAGAGGACACACACACACACACACACACACACACACACACGGGAGGTGGAAGGAGAGGGAGAGGGAGAGGGAGAGGGAGAGGGAGAGGGAGAGGGAGAGGGAGAGGGAGAGGGAGAGGGAGAGGGAGAGGGAGAGGGAGAGGGAGAGGGAGAGGGAGACGGAGAGAGGACCCTATCTGAGAGTATATGCAGACTTGAAGAAGATATCATGCATTCTGTTCTATCACTTTTCACCTTATTCTCTTGAGACAGGGTTTTCATTGACCTTGCTAATGGCCAGCAAGTCCCAACAACCCTCCTGTTCCCACCCGCCGACTACACTGGGGTCACAGGCATGCCTATAACCACACCTGGTTTTCTATACGGATCTAGGGATTTGAACTCAGGTCCTCATGCTTGTGCAGCCAGCGCTCAGGCCTACTGAGCCATTCTTAGCTCACTTAAGAGCATGCACATTTGGTGAGTCATAGTGTTCCTAACTACACCCAGCAGCTCCCTTAGACCATCCTGTCCTCACTGTGACCTGACTGCTTGGCCACCCCACACTGGCACTCTAAAGATGTCTTTTCTTGTTCTCATCTATGTGCGTGGTTCTGCTTCTTAGCTTACAGCACCCTTTCTTTCTCATGGTGGAAGAAGGCCCATTTTAGCAAATTTTGCAGAGGAAAGAATTTTTAGCCCTGTTCATTTGAGGGTGTCTACAGATGCTCATCCCATACTTGCTTGCTGGCTGGCCTGGGACTTCTTAGGTAGGAATGTCAGAGCTTTTGCAAAGCCTCTAGGGCCACCATGAGACCTGATCCTTTGCAAGGAATCAGATTATCTTCTCTAGATGTTTCAGAACTGCATAGTTATTACTGCACTTCTGAAGGGGAAACAGACACAACAGTGTTGTAATAAAGGTCTTCATGCTGTACTATACACATTCTCCCAATCTCTTAGGTTTCTACTCTGTTCTGAGACTCCACTTGAATATTCTTTATAGGTACTATGCTTTTATAACTATTCCTTAAAACTGTTTTTTGTTGTTTTGTTTTTAGGTTTTAAAACTTTGTTCTTCTACACCCCTGTTTAACACATATATACATCTAAATACAACATTTTATTAATTCTTTTAGAATTTCATGCATGCATATGGTATACTTGATAATATTTACCCTTAAGTACTTCTCCTGACTTCTCTATGATCCACTTCTACTGTTCCACTCCCTCACAACTTCGTATTCTCTCTTCTTCTCTCTGTTTCTGTCTCTGTCTCTGCCTCTCTCCCTCTCCCCACCTCTCTATACCTCTCATATCCTTTTTCTTTAAAAGGACTCTCCCTTCCCACAAAACCATTAACTATCAGTAGCTCCTAAAACAGGTGTGAGAATCCATGAGCCCCTCTCTTTCTGTGCTGGAATGTTGACTTGGCTTGATCTTGCTCAGGTCTTGTGCAGGCAGTCACAGCCGCTGTGAGTTCATGAGTGCACTGGTCCCTTCAAATCAGAAGATATTGTCTCGCTCTGGTCCTCCCTGACCTCTGGCTCTTACAATCTTTCTTCCTCACCCCTTTGGAGAGGGGTGTGATATTGATGTCCCATTTGTTACTAAACACTGCACTACAAAGGAAACTGTCAATCAAGTGAAGAGGCATACTATAGAATGGGCGGGGGGAACCCGTTACTAGCTGTATATCAGATGGAGGATTAGTATACTGACTGTACAAAGACCTAAAAACTGGCCACTAAGAATACAAACAATCCAGAGCTAAAATTGTATATGAAGTTCTCAAAAGAAGAAATACAAACCTTTAGCTGTCACACCTTCAGCTGTCAGGGAAATAGAATGTTTTAAAAAAAACATTTTCAAGTCCTAGAAGCTGTTGAATTCTTCATAATATTCCTGTGTTAGAGCATCTTATTCGTAAGAACATCTTATTCCTGCTTCATGCAGTATTCTTTTATTAGAACACTAAGAAAATTCCAGCTGCCATCTTAGTTATTCTTTCTATGTGACATAACACAGATTTCATTGATTGGGATGTAGACAGTAATCTCCTTGCTCATGTCACTGTAACAAAATACCTGACAGAAACCATTGAGGAGAATTTATTTTGGCTCATGGATTCTGACTGCTCAATCTATGATGGCAAGGAAAATGTGGTAGAACAGAGAAGTTCATAACACAGCAAGTCATGAAACAAAATGCCTATGTTTGCTGGCTTTGTCCCTTCTTGTCCTCCCTACCCCCATTATTCTTCATACCCCCCAGGCTGTAGAATGTGGGCATCTATCTTCAGTGTAGACTTTCCTCCTCATTGAACCCTTTCTGAAAACACCATCACAGCCATACTGGAAAGTGTATAGCACCACTCAAGTGGATTATAAAGATTAACCGTCACAAGTCTAACCCTTATCTATTTGACTGACCAACGCATCATTCTAAAGCAATAACATTACAGCCCTAAGGCGCCCCTCTATCTCATAATTAGTACTCCATTGAGACTGACATCTAGGATTCCCAAAGCCAACACTGTTCAAACATGCAAGTGCACCCATGAAATAAAGATAAGGAAAAATACTGCTCAAATGTAAAAGCACAAAGTATGTATTCTCATCTCTTAAGGAACAATTAGGAGAACAGCAAGGAATGGTTAATTCAAAGTAAGACAAATCCCAGCAGAGCAAATATTTAGTTCTGTAACTGCATATCCAGTGTCTGTGACATGTGGTATTGTGACATGAGCTCCAATTGAGTTGAATATCTCTACCTTTATGGGCTGGGTACTTGTAGCCTATGTTGCCTCTTAGTTGAGCTGACTGCATTCGTTGCCTGAAGCTCTCTTTTATTGGCAGACAATCCATGTTCCTAGTGTCTCCAGTTTCCTTTGATCTTTACTGTGTCTTAGGTTTCACTTTTCAGCATTTTTTTTTTTTTTTTTTTTTGGTTTTTTGAGGCAGGGTTTCTCTGTGTAGCCCTGGCTGTCCTGGAAGTCACTCTGTAGACCAGGCTGGCCTCGAACTTAGAAATCTGCCTGCCTCTGCCTCCCAAGTGCTGGGATTAAAAGTGTGCACCACCACCACCTGGCCACTTTTCAGCTTTTTAAATCTCCTAGTTACAGTTTCCCAGAGAAACACTGTCTCTTCTACAAATGTCATGGCCTCCAGGCCCTTCCTTAAAAATATGAGTGGAAACCTCCATAATCCTGTGACTCTTGCATTCCGAATGTCTGTAAAACCAGCACTCCATGGATTATGAATGCCAAAGTCTTCTACCAGCTTGAGCAGTAGTCAGAATCCCATGGACCATGGCTGTAGAGGATCTCTGTGTGGCTGGGTGTCTAAACTCAGGAAATATTTCCATAGGCAGATCTGTGCAACCAAGATATCCTCATGGCTGTCTCTTCTCACTGGCCATCTTTTGTGTAAATGTATAGTTTTATCCCCTGTGCCCTGCGATGGTTGGTATCTAGCCATTTTCTTACTCCCCCAGCAGAAAGTGCTTCACTTCTCTTCAGTGGCCCTAAAGTGTCTTCAACAATGACACTGAACTTGCTCACAGCTTCCAGTTCCCTTTTGTGGTCATTCTGTTTGTCTTCCTCCATCTTCTTTGCTTTGATTTTTTACTCCTCATTCTTACTGTAAACCTGGGTAGAAGCAGGCAGCAACAACCATGCTACAGCTTCAGTGCTGTCTTGAAATTCCCTCTGTTGCATTAATTAGTCCACCACTTTTAAACTCAGCTGGACACCAAGAAATATACAAAATGTAGGTAAATTCTTTGCCAAGGGGCAACATGAACAACCTCCTGTCCAATTCCCTGTAGAATTCTTGTTCCCACCTGAGCCTCTGCCATCATCTGAATCTCTCTCATCAGTCTTGCCTTCTAAGCACCCACTAGAATTTCCATTAATCTGAACTTCCAGACTTGTGGAGTTTTCTAGCCTGTATCACCAAACTCCTCCACCTTTCTGATTCTGGAGGCCTAAGAACCACCTGGTGGACTTTAGTCACAGCAATGACCCCCACTCCTTGGCTACTGGTTTTCTATATGTGCTACTTTTCATGCTTCTGTTACAAGATACCTAAAGGAAACCACATAAGATGGAAAGATTTATTTTAGTGACCACCTTCAGATGATTCATTTCATCATGGTGAGGAGGATGTTAGGCCTTTGGTGTCATGATAGCCAGAGAGCAGGAAGAAGAAGAAAGCTGGTACTCAATGGGCTTTCTCCTGCACCCTTTGTTTTGTCTGGATCCCTACACTATGGGATGGTGCCATCCATCATCAGCATGGAATCACTCCACACACTCCATCAACTGAATCCTCTCTAGAAACATCCTCAGGGGTATACTCACATATGTACCTCACTGTGAGTATGTGTTTACTCTGCATCGGTGTAACCAATCACCTGGTAAGAAGCAACTGAAGAAAGGAGGGTTTTATTTTGGCTTCAGTGTGAGAGTGTAGTCCACCACAATAAAGAAGACATGCAGTGAGATTTGCTGATAGGGATGGCAGTGGGAACAGAAAGCTGCTTGCTCACATCTCAGTGGGCCAGGAAGTACAGCCAGGCTGTAAGTGCCAAGACCTACCTCTTAGTGACCCACTTCATCCAGGGAGGTTCTACTTCCTAACGATCTCACAGTCTCTACAAACACAGCCATCATCTAGAGACAAAGTGTTTAAATACAGGAGTCTAAGGGAGACAGTTTACATGCATACAGTGGAACTCTCCAGGCACCCCTCTTCTCCCATGGTTGCATGCTTCATCCTAGCTGCTAGCATCCCAAAAGCAAGAGGAGATGGAGGCTCTTTGCTCTGCAACTGTTTCTTTAGAGCCCTTATTTTCAAATGCCCTAAGTTCTGTCCAGTGTTTCCCAGCTTGTGACTTTGCTGGTCAGTCAATCTCTTTTGAGAATAAGACTCCAGTCCTGTACCAAACAGGGAAGGGAGAGTCCCCAGTGTTGCCAGATATCATGGGGGTGAGGAGGGGGATGAATCTGAAGATCAAACTACTCCTAAGACAGCTTCTATCTTTTCATTTTCTCTTCTTCCCACACCTGCTAAGGAGTCTGGTGCCTCCACTGCTGCAGCGTTCCAGGGCTCAGTCATTTCATTTAGCTTGACTTTTGGCTTTTTTGGTTTTCAGACTCTTCCCATGTAGCCTTCCATCTACTAAGTCAGACATTGCCTATCTGCCTGGTATTTAGCCTTTGGTATGCTTTTGCTTCCTCTTTTTCCTGTAGTTTTGACTCGTGTGCTTTTCCACTTTCCTGCCGAGCCTTAGGATGCCACTGAGAGAATTGGAGGTGTAATCATTTTTTGAATTTGCTATGGTTAGTTAGAGGTCCCTCTGGTTTGTCTTTCAGGAGCACTGAGTAATCGCGGAACTAATTATATTCTTTGCATTCTGCATGACAATCAGTGTCCATTAGTTTCCATTAAACATGAGAGACAAGAGCTTAGACATTTCTCTATTGGAATAAAAGTGGTAGGCACCCAGGGGGCAATTTCTAAAGAGGAATGTAAGAAGGGCTTGATTTTCTTGGTCTAGAAAAGGTGCTCAGTAAAACATTTGTATAAACTGCCTGAGCCCTAAGCTGTACCCCAGGAATCACAGGCCCAAGCAGTAATCCCAACATCTCTAAGCACAAGCTTGTGCGTATTGAGCTGGAGCTAAATACTTGATTATTTCAACTCATCAAATTTCTTTTCCTCATTGAAATTGAAGCTAGGAAGCCAAGCTTATGTCCTATTCTAAATTTCCTAAATCTATATAGTTGAAAAATACTCTATCATAACCAATTTCAATGAAGATGAAACACAAATTTCCTGGGAAACCTCTCAAAAAGCATTGTGTTTATTTACATGTTATCCTGACACTGGCTGGATAGAAACATTAAGTACAGAAGACATGGATTTTAAAGCTGGCTGTAGTGGGGCCCATGGACAGTTGGAGCACATGAGAGGTGGGCCAGAACAATTAAGCTCATCCTTGGGTACACAGCAAGTCTGAGACCAACCTGAGCTATACAATATCCTGTCTCAAAAGAAAAAAATCAACCAATGAACTAATCAACTAAATCAAAACAAGAATACATGGATTTTATAATCTCTCTCTTTTATTAATCATGCTTTTGATATTTGCCTCCCCCCCCAAAAAAAAACAAACCATGCTATTTGGTAATTCCAAGGACTGAAAGTTTAACTATATATGATTTTAAGTGCCACAAGGTCAGCCTCTTTGTCTTAGCCCGCTGCTCTTTTTGCTGTCCTTTCAAAGGCCATCAGTTTGTCCCATGTAGGTATCCATAGAGGTATCCACTGAGTACCCAAGCACCTTCTGTGGTGTAGCTTGATCAGCCCCCACACCAACCCAGTAACTTGGCAGTCCTAGAGCACTGATGCTAGCTTCTTTTTCAGAACCCTTCTCCCAGTGCTCCCAATCATGTCTGGCTTCACCCCCCTGAGAGCAGCAGCGGCTTCCAACATGGCTGACGCACAGAGGCTTGGGTGCATTAGCAAGGCTAGCTTCTTGAAACTCTATTAATTAACTGTTAACACATGACATTTTCGCACACACCCACTGTAAAGAACAACCAGTTCACCCCAGGCACCAAAAGCCGACAGGAAAGGTGAGAAAAAATGAATAATGATGAGACAGGAAAGGAAAGAAAAAAAAAAAAAACAAAAAGCCAAAACCACTGTTTGATAAGTTGGATACGGCTGTACTTCTCCGTACCATGTTTGACACTAAAAGACGCCTCATCTGGAATAATCTGGGGACACGAGAGAGGGGAAAGAAAATCACTCTCTTTAATCTGCTCTGCTGACACATAAGTGGATTGAAGGTACTTCATAAAACCTCAGCTAGCCATGACCTTGGGCAACAGTCTTATCCTAAAACCTCAATTTTCTCATTTGTAAATGAGTGGATTGGATTACTTACATATCCAAATAAAAATCTGAGATTTTGAGATAGGTGATTTCCATAAACAGGTGAGAAAAGAGCCCTGGAGAAGGGGGGTGGTTGTCCACTCTGTTGTATAAGAGTCATAACTGCACACAGGAAAGAGGACACGGAAAGCTTTAATAGAAAGGAATGGAAGAACTCCATGCTTTGGGGAACCATCATTAGTACCACCAGGACGTTAGTTTGCAGCCCCATTCTATCTAGCAGGACAATGTAGATACACTGCTATGTATTTAAACAAAGAACCTCGTACACAATCTTGCCTTTCACAACCAGAGCCACACTTCCATGGAAGAAGTCTTGTTTCTGTTGTTTTCTTTGCTGAAAATTTGATAGTTTAATTTCTCCCACGAATTTCCTGTGAGTATCACAGAGCTCATGGTAAAGACAGATTATTCCATTCACAAGAGCCCACTTTCCACACACAACCAGCTTTTCTGCTAGAAAGTAAACTTGGTGGGCAGATAAAACAAGACACTGAAGAGAAAGAGTTGTCAAAGTGACTGCTTGGGTTGTTTGCACAAATCCCTGTCCTAGTTGGACTTCAGTCTTTCCACCAGTGTGCAATGCCCAGGTGATGCAGTTTAGAAAGAGTCTTCCTGGGTAGTTTGCTTTGTGAGGTAATGCCAAATTGGGATAGCTCAAATAAGGAGAGATTGTTGCCACAGTTATTTTAATGTAAAAGTAACTTTCATTCTCCTGATGTAATTGTCTCCTCTGAGGCTTACTGCCTCCATCTGCTAACCTAGGCCTAGTTCTGGAAGCTAGGACTTCCATAAAATCTTATCCAGGTCTAGAATGTTTTCAGCCTCTGAGACTTGATGCTGAATAAGCTCACCCCTTCCTAGTTCTTTCTGATCTCTTGCTGGCTGATTCAACTCACTGGTTCTGGCTCAAACTCCTGTTCAAGATGACTGATTCAATCTGGCTTCTCCCAGCCTCTGACTCTTTGCTCTGCTTTGCCTCAAACCGACTCTATTAATCTGTTCTAATGTTCTGACTCCCTCTCAATGTTTCACCTATTCTTTCTCTCTTTGCAACCTGTCTCTGTACAACTGTCCCAGTAAAACTGCTTCCTCTTCAGTGCTACTCTCTTAAGTAGCCCCTCTTTTCTCTGTTTTCCTGAGAGTTGGATGTATCCTATCCTGTCAAATCTTTCTCTGATTTGTCATTTTGTCTGCCACTCAATTAGACATCACTTTCAAACATGAATGCTTCCTTCTACAAACTAACTTTATCTTCATGATTTGGGATTAAACATGAGTACTAAGGATTGGTCTGTATTCTAGCTAGAGGGAATGTGCTAAGGCTGAGCCACACCACATACAGAAACAGGTTTTTCTGGTAAACAACACAATTGCAGGGTTCACAGTGTGATCAAGTATCCCACAACATTTAATATGTGCATTGCCATCAACAATTAATTCCTTGGTAGAGAAATCATGAGCCTTGGCTACCCAAGTCCACTTTTTATATGGTCTAAGTCTAGCTAGTCTGGATTCAGATTGCCTGTTTGTTACATTCTGCCTTCACTGATGCTTTTGTGGTCCTCCCGGCTCACCTTGCTGTTGGTGGTACTTTCCTGCTTGTCATAGCCTCCAGATGCATGGTGGTCTCATCTTCAGTCAACCTTTAGTGCCAACTTTGAAGCCACCAGTATCGAAGCTGTTGAGTAACCTACTTGATGAAGGAGAGGGGTTCTTAACGCCTCATCATTCAATTTTGACTACTTTGCCTCTCTTTTGACAGCAGCATGTGATGGCATGTGCACATATATGAACATGCAGACACATACATACACTCAATTGTGCCCATTTAGAGGCATACGTAGATGTTTTCATGAAGGTAAAAATACAATGTCATGTGACATTAACTGATTCTTGCATATTTTAGACAACTTGCCAACCTCCTAGAACCTTTTACAAATTAAATTAAAATAAAAATTTCTCATGAATTCCATAGATGCCTTAGAAATGACCTCTTGAAGAACCCTCAGGATTACAAAACAAAACAAAAAATTAGTGCATTTCTTTCTTCAAAGAGATCTTACTATGGTAGACCAAAGGCTTTGTACACCCTTTCCAAGAAAAATATACTCTGCTTTGAATCTGAAGTGTCTTTCCTAGGCTCCTGTTTTGAACACTTGCTCCCAAATGGATGTGCTATTCAGAAAAATGTGAAACTATTAGGAGTTGGGGGCCTAACTGATACACTTGGGGGATGCTTTTGAAGGCTACACTCACTGTGGTTGTGCTTTCTCTCTTCTTCCCACTCTCTGATTTCTGATCTGCTCTGATGTGAACAGTCCCCAACCTACGCCCCTGCCACCATGGACTGCTCTACCAGACCTGCCCTGCTGTGACAGATTAAGACCTTCTGAGACTGTGAGCCCAAATAAATCTCACCTCTTATGTTGTTCTGGTGGTAAGACCATGATTACAGTGACAGAGAAAATAAAATGTCAGTCTAATGTAGTTATCATTTAAAAATTTATGACGTATATGTCTTTTGACCCTGCAAATCAATCCTAGTAATGCATACATCTTCTACATATAGAATGCATATTTGCAGAACAACATGGATGTGTCTGGGCATATGGGTAAACACATACTGTTGCATGATCTGAATGAAGAATGTTACTCATTGGTTCATGTCATGTATTTGAACACTAATCCCAGATGGAAGTGCCTCGGCTAATTTTTGTCAACTTGACACAAGTTAGAGTTATCTGGGAAGAGGAATCTCAATAAAGAAAGTGTCACCATCAGATTGACACATAGAGAAATTTTTGTTGGCCATTTTCTTTGTTAGTGACTGATGAGGGAGGGCCCAGCCCATGGTGGATAGTTCCCTGCCTCGTCTCATGGTCCTGGATGGTATAAGTAGGCAGGCTTTGGAAGCCATGGGGAACAACAAGTAACTTTCCTTGGCTTCTGCTTTAGTTCCTGCCTCCAGGATACTGCCTAGACTTCCCTCAGTGGTGGATGTGACCTGAGAGTTGTAAGATGAAATAAATCCCTTCTTCCCCAAATTGCCTTTGGCTGTGGTATTTATGACAGCAAATAAAACCCCAAGAAAGGAAGGTTATGAAACCTTTAGCCTTGATGAAGGAAGTACACCATCGGGGACAGGCTTTGAGGGTTTCTAGTATGGCTCACTGTTCTCTGTCCTCTCCCCATCCCCTCCTTCCAGTATGGTGATGAGATGTGATCAGTCACTCCGGCCAGGGTCACGTTCTTTCTACCATGGTGGACTCTACCTCTCTGGAGCACTAAACCAAAATAGACCCTTTCTTCTCCAACTTGCTTTTGTCAGTTGCTGTGTCACAGAAACACACACACATGCACGCATGCACACATGCACCCATGTTTTTTCACAGTAAAAGACCAAAAGCAAACTAACAGCTGGTATACAAAGCTGGCTTCACAAGCAGGGCCGATGCACAGTGGAATATAACTCAACTATCAAAAAGAGGGAGAGTCTTTATGTCTTGATTTAGATGATGCTCGAGTTAAAGTGGGGTAGAATCATGGTCTAGAGTGTGTACTATCTTACCTTATGTATGACCAGTGGGAAGGGGGTGGTGGTTCTGAAAGTGGAAAACAATATTTACCTCCAAAGGAAGGAGAAATGGGGCAAAAGAGTTAAAAAATTAGTTAACTCAGATTTTCTGCTTCATATATATATGAAGTGTGTCTGCTAGTTTTTGTCATATTCATATATACACATATATATACATATATACACACACATATACATATATATACATATATACACACATATATATATACATATGTATATATATGTATATACATGCACACATGCACATATACACATACACACATATACACATCATACATGCATCATATATACATATACACATACACACATATACACATCATTTATACATATACACATATACATATATACATATATACACATACACACATATATACACACATACACATCATACATATATCATATACACATATACACATATACATATACACACATACACATCATATATACATCATATACACATATACATATACACATATACATATACATATATATGGTTAACTTTGGAAACATGATCATGATTTTTATATAATCACACTTTGGAATTTAAAATTGTAACTGCAAAATACACAAAGGAGACAAACATAGCTTCTTCACAGGTCAGAAAGCTTTGATCTTATCAGTGATGTCATGGAAGCCTTCCTGAAGGAAATGGCCCTAGGGATAAGAGCTGAAGAAAGAAGGAAGTTTATGTATTCAGAGAACAGAGCAGAGTGTCAAGTCATAGGCAGGAAATGGTGCTATTAAAGAACAGTAAAGAAATCGTGAGATAAGAACAGACCAGTCCATGGAGTTTTCCACACCATGGTGAGAAGTGTCTTTCTATGTGTTTTATTCTAAGGGTGTCAAGACTCAGGTGAAGGGTTTTAATGAGGCAGACAGGAGAGGCTGGAGCATGGGGAAATCCTGGCAGTCTCTGAGGACAGTAGGCAGGCTAGGTGTGGTCACTCCTCGTTCACACAGGGAGTGCCCATCTTCTAGGCTCACCTATAAAACACAGTGTGCTCACCCCACAGCATTCCAGATTTCAGTTATGATCCATCAGTTGCTATTTGCTAAAAACATTATCCAAATCACACACAGGATGAAGTTGTTAGAGTCTAATTTACGCTGGAACCTATCTCCGTTTCCAGGCAACGTCATCGCCCGGGAAGATGATGGCTCTGACCCTCAGCGTCTTCCACAATCTGGCTAGTGAAATGAACGGAGGGAACCATTTCTTTGTGTGCAGGCCAGTATCACAGCTATTACATCCATCCTGGGAATAAAACCCATTTTAAATGCACCATTTGATAAGAACACTTAACCTCAGTACGTACTGTAATTAGAGTGATAATTAGAACTGCACAGGAACCTCTTAAGACTCAGAAATGTTTGGAATTCACCTAGATGAAAATCACATTATCTAAGACCAACCCATGGTATTTCTTTTTCTTACCTCGATGTTGCTCCCTATCTCAAAGCCTTTGTGCTCTGGGGGGCGGGGGGGGGAGGAATAAGAATTTTGTCAGCAGGCAGCATATCACATAGAACTGACAGGCTTAGTTGAAATTTGCTTTAGTTATTTGAAGGGGTGGGAATCCTTAATTTTGAAATAAACTCTAAAGGCTGAGGGATGGAGGAGATGAAGTAAGCTACATTTGCAGAGAGGAGATTCTGTTCTTGTGTGAATCCACTCATGAAATGTTAAAATATGCATGGGAAAATTGTGTTCCTTAATCTCTGAAGAAACACTTATCACCAAGAATCCTTTAATTCTCTTCCTTTGCTTGATTTATTAGCTTATGAAATTATGTTAATAGCTTTCATGGTAATGGTTGGGGGGCTCAAATGACCTGATTTTAATAATGAAGTAATTTATGCAATAAATGCAATCAACATCTACGAGTCCCACTTAACAGAGCATGTTAGTGATTAGCCAGTGCTAAAACAAGGGTCTATCGGCATGGGGCAGCACAGAAGCTCCTCCAGAGAAATCAGCAAGCTTGCTGGACAGGAGGTGGAGCCCACCTAATGCAGTTAATCCCAGCTTCAAAAGCAATGCCAGGGAGGTGGAGCTTAATGGACACACTGTCCCATGAGATTGATCTGCCTATGAGGTACATTTTTGTCTTGTGTCAAGAGATGAAGTGAATTTTTTTTTTAATGGGTTGTCTAGAGAAACTAATTCTGGGAGGTAGGAGCCCATGGAAAAGAAATCCTCCTGGAAGGTGATGGAGAGGACCCTCTTAGGAGAAGTCATCAGGTCTGTGATTGTAAAATCAACATCTTAGAAATGGCATAGAGACTCATATAGCTAGCCAGTCTCATGGTCTTTGAGATGATATGGTCACAGTCTTTTGGCTAAGATGAAGTGAAGAGTATTATGTTGTGTTCCTTTCTCATTCTTCATCTCATGTGTGTGTGTATGTGTGTGTGTGTGTCTCTGTGTGTGTGTGTGTGTACATGTTCATGCAAGTGCAAGTGTGCTCATGTGAGACTTGGTTCAACTTCAGGTGTTGTTTCTTACATTATGTCCACCTGGGTTTTTTTTTTTTTAAGACAGTTGTCACTTGGCTTGGACCTGCCAATTAGGCTACAGTGGCTGATCAGTGAGACCCCAGGGATCCACCTGTCCCCACATCCCAGGCACTCAGATTAAAATTATACCACCATATCCAGTTGGACACAGATTGGTCTGCCATTATCCCTTTTAACTGGCCATACATCTCCCAAACTAAAAGCTATGGAGAGCCAATTGTACATGAGCAGGAGTTTCCAGGAGGGTCCTGATATACCACAGTACCATTGTCCTGATCCACCGTGGATGCCATCCTTTCGTAGATTTTAACGTTGTCATAGTTTGAATGTGACATATCCTTACAAAATCTTGTGTTTCATTCCTTGGTCCCTAGCTGGTGGTGCTGATTTGGCAAGGTTGTTGAATTTCTAAGGACTAAGGACCAGATGGAGGTCCTTGGGCAAGTTTATGGGTTAGAGCCTGGTGTGAGTTCTAGACTGAGCCTTGCTTCTTGATCCCAGGAAACCCAACTTGTTTTCATGATGCCGGAACCTAGCTGCCATGCCTTCCTGCAATGTGAAAATGCTAAGCAAAATAAATTCTTCCCCTAAGCTGCATATTGGCAGTTATTGATGACATTGGTGAGGAACATAATTCATATAATCTTTAGACACATTGCAGGCTGGGGAAATTTTGGGGATGCTATATGCCCTCCTAAAATATTAGACATTAAATCTGATAGGGCACAAGGGTAGTGTCACGTCCGCCTTGGCCAGCAAGTAAGACGCGACACGGTCGGATCCTTCTCAGTCAGCTTTATTCCAGGAACGGCTCTTGACTTAGGGACGGGGAACTGGACGGGGATGTATGGCCGGGGACCGAACCGGGAAGGCAAGGGAAGGGAAGGGAAGGAAAGGGAAGGGAAGGGAAGGCAAGCGAAGCGAAGGGCCAAAGGGCCGCAGCAGCAGAAGCGAGCTGCTTATCTAGCTGCCCTAGGCGCGCTGGGTGATGTGTCCTCTCAGGATAGGTTAAGCTGCCAATACCTCATTAGCATAAGCCCGCTCAGGAGGGGCACGAGGCCGACGCATGCTCAAAGGACTTGTTTACCAGTTTCTGAGCTGGCCACTCTGGAAGCCAGCTGCTTACATTGTAAACACGGCTGCCTACATCTCCCCCTTATTTATTTATTAAATTTGAAGTAGGTTACCTCTGGACCCTTCAGACCTTAGGCATCCCACACCCAAGCATGCTTGAACTCATTCATTAGGTGTTTGGAGTGAGGCGATTGAAAGCACACCTAGAAGGTCGCCGCTAGCGCAGCAAGTCAGCGGTGGAAAACAGAGGTCCGAGCCCTTGTCCAAAGTGAAGGCATTGTAATGGGAAAGTTTATATTTCTGCCATACCCGCCTTCGTGCCTTTTTTCAGGGAGAGGTACATTTGGCACAAAACCTCTATGCACTCGGACATGCTTTCAGAGAATCTATCTCAGGATTGAGAACATCTCTAGTCGAGGCGCTCCTCGTACTCCCCGCTTCAGAAACATTGAGGTGATGCTGTAGGAGCCTCATGAGTGTACACCTTTGGCAATGGTCAAGATGGTCAGGATCTAGGGATTATGCCTGGATGGCCATTACTGGGTCCAGAAAGCTCCCCACTATGCCTCCCTAAGGGAGGCCAGCCAAATACCTGGGGAGTGCCTTCCTCCATGGCAGTCAGCGCCTGGTAAACAACAACCTTATGTCCTGCATGGTCATGGCACAAATGACACAGAAATCAAACAGGCAGAAACCACATCCCAGGAGAACAGCAGCTCCCCAGATAAATACTCTCGCTCATTCTTTAAAGAAAATTAAGGGCACCCTTGACCCAAGTGGTGAGCCCCTCCAAAGTAAAGGGATCCAGGCGGGTGCCATTCAGGGTAGCGATCTGCAACAGGAGCCTCCTGGATAGGTCCTCGCCTTCCTTCGACCGATTTCGTTTCAGGTACTCAGACAGGAGGCGACTCTGATTGAGAGACTGAGAAGAGTTATATACCAAAGGAGTAATATACAGTCCCCTGAGAGAGGAGACGCAAGAGAGCTGAATAAGTTTATATCTAAACAGGTTAAAAATGGGAAAGGTATTAAGGTCAGCCTCCACCGTTACCGGTACAAAGGTAGGCAGTCTGACAATAAAGGCAGTGTCATTCCTGCCTTCCCAGCACTCTGCATTTAGTAGAGTTCTTTGGCAAAGATATGGTGGCATTGTAAATCATAAATAGCATGGTGATGTTTAGGGAGTCATCAGTCCGGTTCGAGGCGTCCCCCGAACCTTGTGACGATCCCAAACTTACCTGAACAAGCACGTTTCTCAAAACCTCTGCATCAACCTTACTATCTGCAAGGGGATCCAACCAAGCAGATACATTGGCTAATACAAGGCGCAGAGTTTTGATTTTGGCAAAGCATACAAACACAAAAGGTAGAGAAAAGGTAGGAAGGACCGGGGAGTTAGAATGGACCGGCATAGGCACTGGCCAGGTGCGTGTGACGGCCCACAAAGGTATAAAGTCACCCGGTATCCATAGCAGTAGTAGGGTCAAAAACAGGATCTATGCCCTCATTATCCTTTTCTCCGTCTGGGACTGCCGGGCTGGAGATCTTCCGAGTCAATCTCTCGGGTACCCAGATGGGGTTTTCTTGGTCCTCTGGAAAGACACAAACAGAACCTCGTGCCCTTAAGAGCACGGGATCGGGCCCTCGCCATATGTTTGTTATAATATCTTTCCATTTTACTTTCTCTGGCGGAGGGCGTAGGTGATTATGATGCCTGTCAGCAGCAGACTGACCCTGAGCATCCAAGTTTAGGAAATTTAAGGTAAATAGTGCTAAGGATAATCTATGCTTGGGGGTAAGGCCGTGGCCTATTCCCTCTTTTTGTTTTTGAAGGCATTCTTTGAGCGTGCGGTGTGCTCGTTCTACAATGCCCTGCCCCTGGGGGTTGTAGGGCAGTCCATGAGTGAGTGAGACTTCCATGCGTTGGCAAAAGGAAGAAAAGGCCTGTGCCGTGTAGGCTGGCCCATTGTCCGTCTTAAGCGTTTGGGGTTTTCCCCAAGCTGCCCATGCTTCCAAGCAGTGAGTAGTTACATTGGTAGTTCTTTCCCCAGTGAGGGGAGTAGCATGGATGATACCTGAACAAGTATCCACAGAGACATGAATATATTTTAATTTTCCAAATTCTGTAAAGTGAGTGACATCCATCTGCCAAACCCTGAGGGGTGAAATGCCTTGAGGGTTGATGCCCACATGCGATGGATGTAAGTGTATAATGCATTGGGGGCAATCGAGCACAATTTGGCGTGCTGCAGCCCGCGGCAGGTTGAATCTCTGCTGCAATGTCTTAGAATTTACATGAAACAACTGATGGAACTGTGTTGCACGATCCCAAGCAGTGCTCAGGAAGATGCATTCTTTCTTAGCCCATAGGTCTACCGTGTCATTTCCAGCGCTCAAGGGTCCTGGTAATCCTGTGTGAGCTCTAATGTGCTGGATAAAGAATTTGTTGGTGCGCTGTCTAATTACGTTTTGTAAATCTTTAAAGAGGGCGCACACTGTGCTACTAGCTCTGATGGGTCCTGCGACCTCTAGGACTCTGACACTGTTCACTACGTATGCAGAATCGGAGAGTAAGTTAAAAGCAAAATGACACGCTCTGAAAACTTCCAGAACTATCTGCAACTCAACAACCTGAGGTGAACCAGGCTGGAATTGGCACAGTACAGGCTGAGAGTTCCCTACTAGGTATGCTCCACAGCCATTTTTGGAGCCATCAGTGAAAATATTAGGTACATTTTTCAAGGGACTATGAGAGGTGACAGAAGGAAAAACTACAGGATGCTCCTTGAAAAAGGATAATAAAGGATGTTTGGGGTAATGATTATCTATAATGCCATCAAAACTACAGGTCAAAATGGCCCAGTCATCTATTGTACCACATAAGACCTTCACCTGGTAAGCAGAGTAGGGTGTTATGAGTGTATCAGGCGTTCGTCCAAAGTGCTGCACACATAGGCGAATGCCCTCCTGGGCCAGACGAGCTACTGTGGTGGGATAATGTTCAATGGATTTGCTTGGAGATATTTTTGGGTGGACCCACAAGAGTGGCTCATCCTGCCACAAAACCCCTGTAGGTTGATTACGTGTGGCAAGGACACATAGGATTATGGGTAGCTCCGGTTTTAGTCTTCCTAGGAAGGCTTCCCTCAAGCTCTTTTCTACCTTCTCAAGTGCAGCTCTGCCTTCCGGAGTCAGGAGACGGGGCGAGTCAAGAGCTGAATCACCCATCAGTATCTCATACAAAGGTTTTAATTCCTGGTTAGACAGATTGAATAAGGACGTATCCAATTAATGTCCCCTAGCAATTTTTGAAAATCATTTAGGGTTGTAAGGTGGTTCTTACGTAATTCAAATTTTTGAGGTACTATGTCCTTGATACTTATTTTTGCCCCAAGGTATTTCATTACCTTGCTTCGCTGAACCTTTTCTGGAGCTATTATCAGCTGTCTTTTGTCTAAATGTTTGATCAACTCTGCATAGACACGGTCCAACAAAGGTTCAGTTTTTGCTGCTATTAAAATGTCATCCATGTAATGAAGACAATGAACCTGGGGAAATTTTTCCCTGACAGGGGCTAAGGCCTCTGCCACATATAATTGACACATGGTGGGGCTATTGGCCATGCCTTGAGGCAGTACTGCCCACTGGTACCGCTGGTCAGGTTCCTCATGATTAATGGATGGAACTGTAAAGGCAAATCTCTCACTGTCCTTTTCACAAAGTGGAATAGAAAAGAAACAATCTTTAATGTCAATGACAATAATAGGCCAATCACGAGGTAGAGTAGATAGTAGAGGCAATCCTCTTTGAACCGGCCCCATGACCTGCATCTGACGGTTTATGGCTCGCAGGTCATGTAGCAGCCTCCAATTCCCTGATTTCTTTTTTATAACAAATATGGGAGTGTTCCAGGGAGAGATAGAAGGTTTAATATGTCCCAACTCTAATTGTTCTTTGACTAGTTGTCTAGTGGCTAGCAACTTTTCTGAGGAAAGAGGCCACTGGGGAACCCACACTGGCTCCTCAGTCTTCCAGATAATGGGTATACTAGGTCCAGTGGCCACTAGGAAAAACCCAGTCCCATGCGCAGCCCTTTAGACTGCAGTTGCACTGGTTCCCTTCTCTCTTGGAGATGTTTTCCAGTGCCATGAGATGGATGCCATCCCATGTCTGTCATCATGTTTGTTGCCTCTGTGGAATAATGTGTGTTTGTCAATCTCAATTTCATGGCTTTTAACAGGTCTCTGCCCCAAAGGCTAATAGGTAAAGATAACACAAAAGGTTGGAAGGTGCCTTCATTTCCTTCCTTGTCTTTCCAAGATAATGTACCTGCGCTTAAATCGGGCGATTTTGCATACCCGAGCCCTTGTAGGGTTTGGGTTGATGCTTGAATAGGCCAGTTTTTAGGCCAGTCTTTTTGGGCTATAATGCTACGGTCAGCTCCTGTGTCTAATAGGCCCAATATTTTTCTGCCGTTAATTTCCAATTCTATTATAGGTCTTTGGTCCAAATCTAAAGATAAGAAGGCGGCTTCAGTCCCGGAGGATCCGAGGCCTTTATTTCCCCTTATTACATTTTTACTGGGGAACACATTATGTAAGCTGGGTAGCATTACTATTTGAGCAATTCTGTCTCCTGGTGAAATGGCCACAATACCCTGCGGAGAGGAGGCAAGGATCTTAACTGCACCCTCAAAATCGGCATCTATAACACCAGGATGTACCATGAGACCTTTTAGGGTGGAAGAAGAGCATCCTATCAGTAGACCCACTGTGTCGGGAGGCAGTGGGCCCTGGAAGTCAGTCTCAATAGGTTGCACACCCCATTTGGGGTGTTAATACGAGTCTGGTGGTGCAGCGCAGGTCCAACCCTGCTGAGCCCGTGGTGGCTCTCCGAGGCTCCAACCCCGCTGAACCCGGAGTGGCTCTCCAAGGCTCGGGCGGTGTAGGTTGGGCTGACTCTGCCCCTCTACTGCTCCATATATTTAAGGGCCCTGGAAGCGTGGGCCCCGCTGCACGTTTTTTGACTGTGTACTACCATAACCAGAAGGCAGCGTTTGGCTCTCAGGGTTCCTTGTCGATCTGCATTCACTGGCCCAATGATTACCCTTGTGACATTTTGGGCATATTCCTGGCGGCCTCAGACGAGAGGTATTCCCTTGTTTTTCCCTGTCTCTTTGTCTTTCCCTGTCTCTTTGGGGGCACTGACTCTTAAAGTGTCCCTGGCGGCTGCAGTTGAAGCAAGCCCCTGCAGCAGGGGTCCTGCCTTTATCCTTAGACAACTGCATAACTGCAGCTGCCAAGCCAGAGTTGGACAATGGTCCACCAATCTCCCTACAAGCCTTCATCCAAGCCTGCAAGCCCTTTGCTTTCCAGGGGGTGATGGCCATCCTGCACTCTTTGGTGCACTGTTCAAACACCAATTGCTCTATCAATGGCATGGCTGTATCAGGATCGCCAAATATTCTCTCTGCGGCTTCCATCATGCGAGCCACGTAGTCGGAGAAAGGCTCAGTAGGAACCTGGAGGATTTTTGTTAAATTGCCAGAAACTTCTCCCCTATTGGGTAGAGCCTTCCAGGCTCTAACAGCCATGGCACTAATTTGGCCGTACACAGCTGGCGGGTATGCTGTCTGGTTACCTGCCCATTGTCCCTGACCTAGAAACATATCCAGGTTCCATAAGGGCTGTCCTGCGGTGGCATTGGCTTGAGCCTGTCCTTGAGCATAATCACTGTAAATAGATTTCCAATCAAGATATTGCCCCATAGTTAAGCAGGCTTTCACAGTACTTATCCAATCAGATGGTGTCATGGCCTGTGTCGCTATCCTTTCTATCAAGGATTGCGTGTAGGAAGCATTAACGCCGTAAGTCCTGACTGATTCTGCAAGATTTTTTAACATCTTGATATCCAAGTGCTCATGATATCTTTGTTGATTCGGATCTTCAAAAACTGGAAAGGCCATACGCGCTTCCTTCCAAGTCTCAGGGCAGAACGATTGAGTCCCTGGAGTCCCTGGGGGTGGACCGGCCCGAGGAACCTCCGCATATGGAGGTGGGCCTAGGGGCGGAGCTGTGGACATCTCCCGAGCAGGTGGTTTAAGCTTCTCCGCCCCATGTTTGCCTTTCCTCCGCCTAGGGAGGGTCACAGACTCCCTTTCAACTGATAGGTTCTCTAGATCCTCCTCCATCTTTTCTAAATTTTCTTCTTCCGCCATCTTGTCTAAATTCCCTCCTTCCTCCTCATCTGAGCTATCGGAGCTGGAGGAACTCTCTGTCTCTAAATCTTTTATGCTAGGATAAATGTTGGAGGCCCTTTTTCGTCCTTTGTCTTTTTACACTTAGTCCTGGACGATGACAATTTAAACAGAAACAAAGACTACATACTAGGAAAAACATAATTACGACACCCAGACCGACCCACACCTGGTCTACAACAAACACAAACATGATACTTCTAAGGTTTCTCGTGATTCAATTGCCACTTTACCATGGACTTATGACCATGGACCTTATGACGCCGCTTTACCGCGGACCTTGTGATGGCCCTATTCACCGGCACTTTCTGTGACGCCGCTTTACCACGGACTTTGTGACGGCCTATCCACCGGGCACTTTCTGTGAAGCCGCTTTACCGCGGACCTTGTGACGGCCCTATCCACCGGGCACTTTCTGTGACGCCGCTTTACCACGGACTTTGTGACGGCCCTATTCACCGGGCACTTTCTGTGACGCCGCTTTTCCGAGGACCTTGTGACGGCCCTATTCACCGGGCACTTTCTGTGACGCCGCTTTACCGCGGAACTTGTGATGGCCCTACTCACCGGGCACTTTCTGTAACAATAAACATACCTGTACCGCAGTTCCTAGCTGCTGAGTTCTGAATCCACGAAGGCGAAGTCCTCAGTTCCCCATACGGGCCACCATATGTCGCGTCCGCCTTGGCCAGCAAGTAAGACGCAACACGGTCGGATCCTTCTCAGTCAGCTTTATTCCAGGAACGGCTCTTGACTTAGGGATGGGGAACTGGACGGGGATGTATGGCCGGGGACCGAACCGGGAAGGCAAGGGAAGGGAAGGGAAGGGAAGGCAAGCGAAGCGAAGGGCCAAAGGGCCGCAGCAGCAGAAGTGAGCTGCTTATCTAGCTGCCCTAGGCGCGCTGGGTGATGTGTCCTCTCAGGATAGGTTAAGCTGCCAATACCTCATTAGCATAAGCCCGCTCAGGAGGGGCACGAGGCCTACGCATGCTCAAAGGACTTGTTTACCAGTTTCTGAGCTGGCCACTCTGGAAGCCAGCTGCTTACATTGTAAACACGGCTGCCTACAGGGTAGGTTAAAAAAAAAAAGCCAAAATACTTATATATCTAAATTCTAAACTGTGATATAAGAAACAAAGTACCACTCCATTTGCTTTGAAAACAGAGTCCTTGAGTTCTTAAAATGCTTCCACCTCTATTTGGCTATGGTGTCAGTCAAGATACTTGATTCTTGGAGAATGTTTCAAGTTTCTACTAATTTGTTTTTCTTCTACATTTCAGTGGATGGGTTCTTCAATGGTTAACTTGGAGTGTCCAGAGTAAATACGATTTCTGGGTGTTTCTGTGAAGGTGCCTCCTGATGAGATCCACATTAGAATTCATGAACCAGTGTAGATGGGCATCCTAACTCTGGGCAGCATGCAGACTGTGGAGAGCTAGACTAAGTCTAAAGAGAAGGAACACCGCTTTACTCCTCTCTGCTGTGCCTTCAGCTGGGGCATCAATCTCCCAAGAGTCCCTGGGTCTTTGGTTTTCAGACTTGTGCAGAAATGTCAAATCTACCTCTCCTGAGACTCCAATTATGCAAATGGCAGATTGTAGAGCTCCTTACCATGTGATCCAGCTGCTCACTATGAATGTCTCCCTCCTCTACAAGCATACACATGCATATGAGCACACACACACACATGCACGCACGAATGCACATACACACACACATGCACACACGCACCCCTAACATGAATAGCAACTTTTATGCTAAAATCATAAAGCTTTTAAAGTTTGGAAGATAGAGACAGAATATACTGTTTAAGAAAACCATACAAATCATGAGCAGAATCTCAATTGCCCAGTGCAAGTGTAATTGGCTTCATGGCTATATTAGGACTGTGGAAGTCTCATGTCTCAGGTGAAACCTGAGAAGATTTACACTCTTTCTTTGGAAGTGTATAAAGGTGCTCATACTTTCACATTACAGCATGAAGTAGAATGCCTTTGGGAAGCATCTTGTGCAGTCTGCAAGGGATGCTACACCTAATTACATAATGTCAGAGATCAGCAGTGATGCAATGCCTTGTATGCTATGGCACCTGCTAGCTGTTGCATCTGGCGCCGTGTAGGTGCTAAATGACTACTGAACACCATTCTCTCATTACTCCCCACTTCCAAAAAGCTTCTAGAAGTGTTGTCCCCATTTTATAAGCAGATAATAACTGTGAAGAGACTTTTGTTTCTGCTTTGCCTGTATTTTTAAGCATTAAATCTGAACTGTCTATTCATGGTCACCAAAGATGGCTTTAGCATATGATAAGACAAATATAATTAATGAAATTGCAAGGGCACCAATTCCTTGAGAAAGAAATAACTACCAATGTTATTTGAACTGTCTATTGTCACACATAATTTTCAGGATTTTTTTCCCCTGTAGCAAGAATATGTTATGAAAAGTAAGAAAATGCATACCATTTTTCTGTCATCAAAATGGAAAATAACAATCTAACCATGGACTTATGCTAAATAATAGTCCCAAGATGCATGGCTATTTCTATTAGGTTTATTAAATTTCATATATAGATATAAATATATAGATACATTGTTTTTATACACATATACATCTGGGTTCTCTTGGGAGGGGTAAGGCACACTGTTGAGTGTGTGCACATGTGCACATATACAGGTCAGAAGACACCCATATGCATTGTTCCTTAATCATTCTTCATTTTGTTTTTCAAGACAAGTTCTTTTTGTGCTAATTTTAACTGCCAACTTGCAAAAATCTAGAGCCACATGATAAGGGGGCCTCAATTGAGGAACTACCTAAATCAGTTTTGCCTGTGAGCAAGTCTGCGGGGGTTTGTCTTGCTTATTAATTTAGATGGGAAGACCCACTCTGAATATGGGCAGCACCATTCCCTAGGCTGGGCCTGGAATTATGAGTTAAAAAACCAGCAAGCAGGCAGCATAGGTCTACACACTCCTGTTCTGTGGCTCCTGGCAATTATGAACTATATCTGCAATTATAAGATGAATAAACCTTTCCTTTACTTTAAGTTGTTTTGAGTAGGATATTTTACCCCTGGAACATTCTCAAAGGCTTGGAACTCACTAAGTAGGGTAGGCTGACTGGCTAGCAAGCACCAGGGAATCTGCCTGTCTCCATCTTCCTAGAACTGAGATTACAAGCGCATGCCACCACACCCAGCTTTTTAAAACTGAGATCACTAGTACAGATTGGAATCAGGGATGGTGATACCTCTAGAAATTCTTTTATTATACAGGACTATATCCTGGGCTATTTATTTATTTATCTTTTATCTGCATTTATTTTATGCTGAATTTATTCTTTATTATGAGTTTTTGTTTCTTCTGGGATATCTTTTTCTTCTATGTAACCTCCTCTTCTGGCTTTGGAACAATCTATTCCTTCTCAGTGAGGATCGTCTCAACGTGGCAGGGGAGCTCATGTATGGCTCATCGGTGCATATAAATGCCTTGTTCACCTGGATGTGGTCAATGACTAGAGAATCTACATATAAACCTTTAAGTTCAGCATTACTCTCTGTGTTTTAAAGCATGTGTAGTAAAAATTCAGCACTCATTTTTGGCTATCATCCCTGTGTCCAGCCCCACTGTTTGGCCTCGGTGTACCTACCAACTCCACCATTACATTGCTGAACTGACACACATCACTTTTAAGTGACATCCTTCAGATACTTGGTGGCTTTGTGGCTATGCATACCCTTGATGTCCTGAGCAGTTTTCTGGGTGTTGATGATGTGAACGTGAAGGTTTGAACTTCTTGATTTGCATGATTTTGTGGGGTTTTCTGGGTCAAGAGAGTAGTGAACCATCTTCACAGGTCACCTCTGGCCACTTGCAGGAAGAGTGGGATTTTTATTTTTCCGTATGAAGTTGAGAATTGCTCTTTAAAGGTCTGTAAAGAATTGAGTTAGACTTTTGATGGGAAATGAATACTACTCAGCTATTAAAAGCAAAGACATCTTGCAATTTCGCAAGCAAATGGATGATGGAACTAGAAAATATTGTCCAGAGTGAGATCACCCAGACCCAGAAAGACACACATGGTATATACTCACTTATAAGTTGATATTAGCCATAACATACAGGATAACCATGCTGCAAACCACAGACCCAAAGAAGCTAAGTAACAGGGAGGGACCAAGAAAGGATGCATGAGTCTCACTCAGGAGGGGATATAAAATAGAGATTAGAGGTGCATGGAAAGAAGGAACTGGGTAGGAGAGGGGGTAGGAAGGGGAACAGGGTTAGGGATTAGGTATGGGGAGAAGTAGAGGAGGGCTGGGAGAGAGAACAGAAGGGGAGGTGTGCAAATCTTTGGCACTAGCCAGAGACCTGGGATTGGGGAAGCTCCCAGGAGTCTATAGGGGTGACCCCAGCTGAGACTTCTAGCAGCTGGAGATATGGAGACTGAAGTGGCCACCTCCTGTAGCCAGGTGGGACTTCCAGGGGAAGGAGGGGTCACTAACCTACCTACAAAATCTTCAACCTGAAATTTGTCCTGCCTACAAGATGTGCAGATAAAGATGGAGCAGAGATGGAGGGAACGGTCAACCAATGACTGGCCTAACTTGAGACCCACTCTATGGGAGAGAGCCAACCCCTGACACTATTAATGATACTCTGCTGTGATTGCAGACAGGAGTCTAGCATTAAACTGTCTCCTGAGAGGCTTCATCCAGCAGCCAATGGAAAGGATGCAGAGACACATAGCCAACCATTAGGCGGAGCTCAGGGAGACTTGTAGAAGAGTCTGGGGAAGGATTGAGGGAGCTGGAGGAGTCAAGGACACCACAGAAGACCTATAGAGTCAATTAACCTGGGTCATGGGGGATCACAGAGACCAAACCACCAACCAAAGAGTGAGCATCGGACTGGACCTAGGCCCCGTGCATGGTCTTCATGTGGGTCCTCTAACAATTGGAGTGGGGGGGCTGCCTTTGACTCAGTTGCCTTCCTTTGGATCTCCTGCCCCTAGCTAGGCTGCCTTGTCTGGCCTCAGTGGGAGATATGCTTAGTCCTGCTTCAATTTGATGTGCCAGGGTGGGTTGGTACCCATGGTGATGCTTCCTCTTCTCTGAGGGGAGGGGGTGTAACTCGGAGGAGAGGAAGGAACAGGGCTGCGATTGGAATGTAAAGTAAATAAATAAATAAAAATACCACTACCAACAACAAAAACCAAACAAATGAGTTACTTTGCTCTGTTTTCTGTTTTTGCTCTTTTGTTTTTTAACATGGAATTCTGATTGAACTCAGGTCCACCTGAGTAATCTCCCCAGTCCCCCAAGTGATGTTAAAAGGACTATCTTGAAGTCATTCCCTTTCAAGCCAGGGAGGTCACACAAAGGTGGCAAAGGTCATACACAGAGCCATCCTTTGGTTTGTCAGTTCACTCTTTACTCTTCAGTGTGGACAGCGTGATGACTCTAGCTTGTTGTGTATTTAAACTTGTCTTACAAAATGAATGGGTGGCTGGAAAAAGAAGAGTTACTCTTGCTAAAATAACCACTGCGTAGTCCGTGAATATATTTTTCCAGAAATGGACAGAAACAAGTTATTTTTAAAGCTTCCATGCCTATATCTAGTACAGAACCACAGCACTGTGGTTGGAAGTGTGGATTCTGTAGGCTGACTAGCCCAGTCACAAATCCGGCTCTCCCCAAAATACCTGTGTGACCTCGGGCAATGACCCAACCCTTCTCAAGCTCGGCACACCCATGTTTTAAGTGAGGCCACCATGTCTCTTTTCAATTTGAGCAAAGCTTAATTGGATTTAGACTAGAGAGCACAGAGAAGTCTCTGGTGTGGACTAAATGCTTATCTGATGTTTCCAGACTGAGTGGCATGCCATGTCTCTTCACATTCATAAAATGCGACTCTCCCACTGACCCAGACTCTCTGGGCCAGCTCAGAAAGGTAGAAAAGCTTGGGCATCTTGCTTTCTCCCTAAATACACTTTTCCTTTCACTATGCAAAAACTCTTCCCACTTGGCACAGCTTTGAAAAGATTATCATGGAAAGAGCCAATTGCTGTTTAACCTTAAAATGTGTTTAATTATTTTATTTATTATATGTGTTTCATGTATTTGTGTAAGTGTATGTTCGCATGTGTGTGTCTGCTTGGGGATCCTATAGGCCAATACTGGGTGCATTTCACAATTACTTTGAGAGACATTCACTCCACTCACTGAACCTGGAGCTTAGCAGGTCCACAAGACTAACTGGCCTCTGAGCCCCAGGGGCCCTCTTGTCTCTGCCTCCCTAACCCTGGAAAATCAGCATCCGTGGCTTTCCACATGAGTGCTAGGAATCAGAACGCAGGACTTTGTGTTGATTGACAGGGCAAGTACATTATGTACTGAGCTACCTCCCCAACCCCCTTGATTGAATTTTTTAAATATGATGCTAAGAGTCAGCTCTATAAGCTTGAGACTTGTGCTTAGCACTTTCAACTCTGTTTGAAGCCCTAGAGTCTAGGTAACAGGTCACAGTGGGTGGCTCTGTCAGCTTCTTCAAAGAACCAGTCCTGGGAGGCCAGAGGAAATGAAGGTATTTGCCTTTTCCTTGCAAGAAGTTTGCTTCCCACATGTAGAGGCAGACTGCTATCATTGCATCAAGCTTTGAGGAAATGACGATCCCATTTGTGGAAAGAATTAAAACGTATCTATCCAAAGCAGTATTGCAACATGGTATGTGGGAAGAGGGGAGGAAAGGTCAGCGTTTTTCTGACTTCTGCCTCGTCAGGATTCCTCTCCGACCTGACATGTCTTAATCTGAGTCTCTTTTCCAGGTCATTAATTTGAATTTCCCAATGTTTTCCAGCCTGTGACAGTCTCAGTTTAAAAACTCATCCTCAGCATCATCTTTCCTTCTTCCTTGTTTTTTTTTTTTTTTTTTTTTCCTCACGCCAGCTCAGTGCTTTGCTTTTCATTCCTTTTCCAACACTATTTTTGAGTTATGTATGATTATTTTACATCAAGCCACGCATGCAGAGAAGCAGGCCAACGTAGTTCAGAGACTAGGGGGGGGTGCGGGGCGGGGGGGGGTCGCAAGAACAGCAAAGCTGAGGCGTACTGATACATTTGCAGCTGTCTTCCTGGAAAAGCCACAAAGCAGGACACCAATGAAAGTTACAGCCTTAAAAAAGGAGAAAAGCACAGGCTGAAGAGATAGCTCGGTGGTTAAGAGCACTGACTACTCTTCCAGAGGATCCAGGTTCAATTCCCAGCACCTACATGTCAGCTCATAGCTGTCTATAAGTCCAAGTTCTGATACCCTCACAAATATATATTCAGGCAAAACACCAATGCACATAAAATACAATTTAAAAAAACCAAAAAGATGGGAAAAGCAGAGAGTACCCTAACTGCCCTACGTTTTGCTACTCACTACAACAGGGTTTTTTTTTTTGTCGTTTTGTTTTGTTTTGGCTTGGTTTTTTTTTGTTAATAAGGGGCTACCCTTTGCCTCTATTTCAGGCAAATCAGATCTTCCAGAATATGTAAAAACCTAGGTGAACAAGGCCCTAAGTTTAAAAAGAGAAAAGGAAGGTCTCACCGACTTGCATAGGTCCTTGCTAGTTCGATCACCCAGACCCTTGGATTGAGGCATGTACACACATGTGTTTGGTAACTATGTCTAGAAACATGAAAAATTGGGCTACTTAGTCAAGAACAGATTTAGCTGGATTCTCTCTGTTCCTGTAGGGTTTGTTTTATCTCTCTGTGTATATATGTATACAGAGGCGTGTGTGTGCGTGTGTGTGCGTGTGTGTGTGTGTGTGTATCAGCACGCATGCTGATGTACATAAACATGTATGCTCATTCATGTGGAGGCCAGAGGACAAACTCAACCAAAGCACCATGTTGTTGTTGGGGTTTTTTTTTTTTTTTTGCTTGTTTGTTTTGTTTTTTTTTTTTCTTTTTTTTTTTTTTGGAGACAAAGGCTGTCACTGACCTAGATCTTTCCTAGTAGGCTATACTGGTTGCCAGAGAACCCTAGGAATCCACATGTGTTTGCCTCCTCAGTGCTGGTATTCCAAAGTACACCACCGTTTAGACAAACAGATGTTTAGGTTTTTTCCCTTTCTCCCTGGAATTGAGAACATGCCACTTCTTTCCTTTCTTGTCTCCTCAAACATGCCCCTCTCAGGGAATAGGCCCTGAGAATGCAACAGTAGACAGTGATGCAAGGGTCAAAGAGGTCTTCCCATAATGCATTTCAACAGAGGGAATGACCTGTGTCATTGGCTGTGTAGTCCTCAGATATGACTGGTAACAGAGCATGACCATTGTCCAGGAACTAGCTATTTATAGAAAACATACCCATTCCCACATTTGATGCTCACAGGAAACTTGGAGTATGAATGCAATCTTTCTCTTCATCTTACAGACAACACAACTGAAATGCAAAGAATGCACAGACTGACCAAGGGCCCTGGATTCCCAGGCTGGCAGCTAGGATACTAAATTCTCTCCATTTCACAAATAGTAACTCAGTTTTGACTATGACTCATCTTGGAAGCATTGAGTAGAGAAATGTAGAATAAAATTCACATTAACTTACTTACTTTTGAAAGTTTAAGTACTACTATTTAAAGTACTCACTACTTTAAAGCCAATTATTATAGTCTTAGTTGCTTGAATATTAAGGAGGGCCTAAAATTTGAAAATTACAGCTAATAGTACATAAAAATATTATAAAACGCAAATATAACTAAGTTTTAGGAATTGTATCAATGTGTATTAGTAAACTAAAGAGTGGAAATGTAGAAATATACTAATATATGATAAAATCCAGTAGGAATTCACAGGAAAATCTTTAAGTCAAGCGAAAGAAGAAAATCTCTCTCTCCCTCTCTCCCACCTCTCTCTGTATGTGTGTGTGTGATATACACATGCACTCATACACACTCACTTGAATTCTGGAAACTGAACTCAGCCAAAGCTTTGCGCTATATCTCTAAGCTCTTCAGAAAGTCTTAAATAAGATAGAAAACAATTCCTCAGATTTGTAAACAACAACGAGTGATAAAGCACTGTAGAAATTTTCATCAAAATCAGAAACTAAATTGAACTGTCCAAGATCACTACTTGTAATGGTTTAAATATACTTGGCCCAAGGAGTAGCACTATTAAGAGATGTGGCCTTGTTGGAGTAGGTGTGTCACTATGGACATGGGCTTTAAGACCCTAGTCTTAACTGCCTGGAAGTCAGTCTTCTCCTAGCAGCCTTCAGATGAAGATGTAGAACTTTCAGTCCTCCTGCACCATGCCTGCCTAATGTTGCCATGCTCCTGCCTTAATGATACTAGACTGAACCTCTGAACCTGTAAGCCAGCTCTAATTAAATGTTGTCCTTACAAGAGCTGCCTTGATCATGGCGTCTGTTCACATCAGTAAAACCCTAAGACACTGTTACTTTAAAAAAAAAAAAAATAAGGCAGCTAGAATTGGTGATAACTTGGCAATGGATGGAGGAAACTGCACATTGCCACACAGAGTTCTACCATAAAGAACACAGAAGATTCCCCACAAATCCTGGGCCCAAACCAGAGAATTCCATATACAGAGATGCTAGGGACCATAGGGTTTAGAGATGTTGGGATAAAACCTAGCCAGAAAAAAAGCGTTGAAAAGATAATGTAGTAACCAGGTGGAAATATTCATAAAACTCCACCATATGAATATAAGCTTCATCAAGAACAAGGGGAAATATCTTAGGGCCAGCAGCAAGTTTCATAGAATCACATTTGGCCCAGGGTTCAAATGGAAAAATCCTTATTCTTATTTCTTGGGTGCAGTTCTAGTAGTTCCCTACCTTCCACAAAGCCTGAAGCAAAGGCTAGATGATCAAGAGCATAGGCTGATTATTCAACAACCAGCCAGAGGAAAACTCAGCATACTTTAAGGAAGACAATGTAATTGATTCTTCCTATGACAAGTCATCTACAATATCTAGCATGTGATAAAAGATTCACTATAAAAAATAGATACTTAGATTCATATTGAATGGAAGACAAAAGAAACCAATGCTGAGAAAATCCAGGGGTTCAGATTAGAAACTAAGATTTTAAAGCACCTGCTAAAAACATGCTTCAGAATGGGAAACATACAAAGCAAGAGAAACCTCAGTGAAATGTCAAGAATATATGTAGCTCACGTCTAGATCTATCACCTATCTCTATCATTGGTATCTATGTGATTGGTATGTATCTATTATCTAATCTACAATTTATCATCTATCTATCATCTAAAATATACCTCTCTATATATATTTATAGTTTCTCTATATATTTATAGCTATTTATCATCTATTTCTATGTAGGTATCTATTTGTATCTATCACCTATTTCTATGTAAGAATGTATTTGAATCAATCTATATATCTATTGTCTATATTAAACTCTCTCTATTTCTCTACCTACCCACTTACTTATCTACCTACATACTATCTACTACTACTACAAAGCAAAAAAATACTGCATCTGAAAAAACAATCTAGACCCAAAGATTCCTGAATAGGCTTACTAACAGCTGACTAGCATGATGTGATGAAATACATCAGTGACCTTGAGCACACCTTCCAAACTGTCACAGAGAGAGAGAAGACTACACTAGACACTTGCAAACCAGAGAGCACTGCCACCTGCAGTTTGTCAGCTATTGAAATTATTATTCAATAAAGTAAGACTGGAGAAAACTTCTGGACCTTAGAAACTAAGAGAAAGCCACACTACTATATCCAGGAAAAATTTCAATCACAATAGATGGATAAACAAAGACATTCCATAATAAGACCAAATTTAACTAATATTTATCTACAAATTGAGCACTGCAGTGGCCCTAGAAGGAAAAAGTCAACCACACCCATGAAAACACACAAAATAATATCAGACCAGCAAACGAAATGAAGGGGGTGGAGAATATCTATACTACAACAAAAACATGAATGATCTCAATTCACCAATAAAAATACACAGACTAACAGAATGGATGCAAAACCTGGATTCATCCTTTAGCTGCATCCAAGGAACACACCTCACCATCCAGGCAAAACCATAGAAAAATATTCCAAGCAAATGGAACTAAAAAGCCAGCTAGTATAGCCATTTTTATATCTGACCAAATAGATTTTAAGCTAACTAACCAGAAGAGATAGAGAAGGATACTACATATTCATCAAAAGAAAAACCCACTAAGAGTATATTGCAATTCTTAATATGTATGAATCAAACACAAGGTTACCCAAGTTTGTAAAAACAAACAAAATACTACTACAGCTAAAATCACATATTTGACCCTCACACACTGGCATTAGGAGACTTCAATTACCCACTCTAGTCAGTACACAGGAAATTACAGACAAAAACCAAAGAAGTGCTGGAGCTAAATGATTTAATAAACCAAATGGGGCTAAAAAATATTTACAGAACATTTTACCCAAACACCAAAGAAAATGCCTTCTTCTCAGCACCTCATGGAACTTTGTTCAAGATTAACACATACTTGGACTCTAAGAAAATATCAACAGATACAAGAAACTTGAAATAACACCTGTCTTAGTTAGGGTTTCTGTTGCTGTGAGCAAATACCATGACCAAAAAAGCTAGTTGGGTGGTCTAACAGGATGTCTGCATGTAGAAGAATGCAAATAGATTCATATTTATCATCCTGCACAAAATTCAAGTCCAAGTGGATCAAAGACCTTAACATAAAACTGGAAACACTAAATCTAGCAGAAGAGAAAGTGATGAATAACCTTGAATGTATTGGCACAGGAGACAACTTACTGAACAAAACACCAATGAATTAGACATTAAGATCAACAATTACTAAATGAAACTTACGAAACTGAAAAGCTTCTGTAAGGCAAAGGACAAAATGGCAGCCTACAGATTAGGAAAACATCTTCACCAACCTTACATCTGACAGAGGGCTAATATTCAAAATACATAAACAAGTCAAACAACTAGACCTCAACAAACCAAATAATCCAATTAAAAATTGGAGTATGAATCTAAACAGAGACTTCTCAACAGAGCAATCTCAAATGGCTGAGAAGCACTTAAAGAAATGTTCAACATCCTTAGCCATTAGGGAAATGAAAATCAAAAAAAAAAAAAAAACTTTGAGATTCCATCTTACACCTATCAGAATGGCTAAGATAAAAAACACAAGTGACAGCTCATGTTGGCAAGGAAGTGGAACAAGGGGAATACTCCTCCATTGGTGGTGGGAGTGCAACTTTGTAAAGCCACTTTGGAAATCAATCTGGTGCTTTCTCAGAAAATTGGGAATTGGTCTACCCCAAGACCCAGCTTATACCACTCCTGGGCATATACCCAAAAGATGCTCCAGCAAACTACACAGAAACATGTTCCACTATGTTCATGGCAGTCTTATTCATAATAGCTGGAAACGGGGAACAACCCAGATGTCTCTCAACATTGGAAAGAGCTCATTGTGGAAGAGTTGGGGAAGGATTGAAGGACTGAGAGTGGACAGAGAGGATAGTAACTCCACAGGAAGACCAACAGAGTCAACTAACCTGTACCCTTGGAGACTCCAAGAGAATGAACCACCAACCAAAGAACATACATGGGCTAAACAAATTATGTAGCAGATGTGCAGCAGGTCTTTATGCAGATCCCTCAACAACTGGAGTGGGGCAGGGTAGTGGGGCTGTCCCTGAATCTGTTGCCTGCCTATAAGTCCTGTTCTCCTAACTGGGCTGCCTTGTCTGGCCTCAATGAGAAAGGATGTGCCAGGGTGGGCTGGGGTAGGTGGGGAGGACTCCCCCTTCTTGGAGGAGAAAGAGAAGGAATGGGAGAGGAGGCTGGAAGGAGAGGAGTGGCTGAAATCTGGATGTAAACTGGATAAATAATGGAGAAAAAAACAAAAGACACATTAAAAACAATAAAAGCAAGTTGGGGAGGAAAGGGTTTATTCTGCAGCTTACGCATTGTTCATCTTTGCAGGAAGTCAGGACAGGAACTCAAGCAGGGCAGGAACCTGGAGGTAGGAGCTGATGCAGTGGGGCCAAGGAGGGTGCTGCTTCCTGGCTTGCTCAGTTTGCCTTCTTATAGGACCCAGTACTACCTCCCTGGGCATGGCACCACCCACAATGGGCTGGGCTCTCCCCCAAATTGATCACTAATTGAGAAAATGCCCTAGAGCTGGATCTCATGGAGGCATTTCCCCAGCTGACACTCTCTCTGTGATGACTCTAGCTTGTGTCAAGTTGACACATAAAATCTAGCCAGTACAACTGACCCCTTATCAACTTGACACACAAACATATCACTAATAAGCCACAACCCTTACTTTCTTATTTATCCCCAAGGTCTAAATAACTTTAAAAGTCCCACAGTTTTTACAAATTCAAACACATTAAAATTTTAGTCTCTTTAAAATAATCTTTTTTAAAATCCAAAACATTTTTTTTATTATTATTCCAAGCCTCTTAACTGTGGGCTCCAGTAAAATACTTCAAGAGCGGGGAAAAAAAATCAGGGCACAGTCACAATCACTTATCTAGCTCTGCCCTCTGTGGCACACACAGCTTGTCTTCTAGGCTGGCTCCACTCCACTGCGCTGCTGTTCTTGGTGGTCATCCCATGGTAGTGGCATCTCCAAAATGCTTTTATTTTGATGCAACTGGGCTATACTTTCACTGATAGCCTCTTTAAGGCTTTTTTCTTGGTGCCAAGCCTCAATTTCTTTGCATGACTCCTTTAGTCCTAGACTGTCCAATGAGGCTAAACTTTACAGGTGACCCCTCCTGGTCTCTCACATTGCCAAGCCCCAGATGATCTCCATGAACCTCTTAATGCCTTCAAAACCAGTATCATCTGGGTGACTCTTATATACTACCAAGTCCATCTGCGAGCCTAAGCACAACCTTGGCTGCCTCTGGAACACAACTTCATTGTGCTCTCAGAAAACACTTCACAGAAGATTTCACCTCAGTGATGCTGGTCTCTTAATCACCACTAATTTCTTAGCTCTAGCTAGCCACATCAATTGTCCCCAAAATGTAAAGTTTTTGCTTTAGTAGTTCTGGTATCTTGTTAACCACAGCTGATTCTTCAGCCCTAGCTGACCAGAACCACAGAATCTTAAATCAATATAGCAAATGGCTAGATAGAATCTTTAATCTTTCATCTGAAATGTCACAAGCCAGGCCTCCATCTTCTGCACTGCTCCTAACAGTCTTACCTTCCAAACTCCTACAGAACATCCCACAGAGCTCTTTAACACCCAATGACTCTTCTAGCCCAAAGTTCCAAAGCCCTTCCACAGTCGTCCCCAAAACATGGTCAGGGCTGTCGCAGCAATATCCCATTTGTTGGTACCAATTTGTCCTAGTTAGGGTTTCTATTGCTTTGATGAAAGCTATGACCAAAGAGCAAGTTGAGAAGTAAAGGGTTTTATTTGGTAGCTTACCTTTCAAGATCCTAGTTCATCACTGGAGGGAGTCAGGACAGGAACTCAAGCAGGGTTAGAATCTGGAGGCAGGACTGATTCAGTGGCCATAGAGTATTACCTCTTTCTGGCTTGTTCCTGGCTTGCTCATCCAGCCTTCTTATAGAACCAGTACTACCAGCACAGAGTTGACACCACCCACAAATGGGACTGAGCCTCCCCATGATCACTCATTGAGAAATGAACTACAGCTAGATCTCATGGGGGCATTTCCTCAACGCAGTAAGGATGGAGCATCTTTTGGGTATATGCCCAGGAGTGGTATAGCTGGGTCTTGGGGTAGATCAATTCCCAATTTTCTGAGAAAGCACCAAATTGATTTCCAAAGTGGCTATACAAGGTTGCACTCCTACCAGCAATGGAGGAGTTTCCCCTTGTTCCACTTCCTGGCCAACATGAGCTGTCACTTGTGGTTTTGATCTTAGCCATTCTGAAGGTGTAAGATGGAATCTCAAAGTTTTTTTGATTTGCATTTCCCTAATGGCTAAGGATGTTGAACATTTCCTTAACTGTTTTTCAGCCATTTGAGATTGCTCTGTTGAGAAGTCTCTGTTTAGATTCATACCCCAGTTTTTAATTGGATTATTTGGTTTGTTGAGGTCTAGTTGTTTGAGTATATTTTGGATATTATCCCTCTGTCAGAGGTGGAGTTTGCAAACATCTTTTCCCAATCTGTGGGCTGCTTTTTTGTCCTATTGGTCTTTGCTCTTTTCTAAGGGGAGAAGGGGAGGATGGATCTGGGGAAGAGAGGAGGTGGGGAGGAGAGACTTGGGGGATGGGAACTGGAGGGGTCAGGTGGGAGAGAATACTAGGAATGAGGACTGAAATTGGGGTGGTGGGTAACTGGAAAACTGGAATTTCAGGGGTGAGGTAGAACCCTAGTGCAATGGAAACTCCATGGAATCTACAAAAGTAATCCTAGCAAAAACTCCTAGTAATGAGGAACACAGAGCCTGAAAAACCATCTTTTCTAACCAGGGAAGGCCTCAAGTGGAGGGACTGGGAAACCAACCTAGCTACAGTTTGTCCTGCCTGCAGAGTGTTCTTGGATGAGAGCCTAACATAATCATCATCAGAGACCAGAGAGACTTCATCTAGCAACTGATGGGAGCAGATGCAGAGTCCCACAAACATTACGCGGAGCTCAGGGAGTACTGCAGAAGAAGGGAAGGAAGGATGAGAGGAACCAGAGGAGTTTGGGACACCATGGGAACACCACCCTCAGTATCAAATGTCTGGGACTCCCAGGGGCTTGCAGAGATCAAAGAGCCTGTAGGGGTCTGACCTAGGTCTTCTGCATTTATGTGATAGCTGTATAGCTTGGTGTTCTTATAGGATTCCTAACAGTGAGAGCTGGAGGGCTGTCTCTGACTCTTTTGCCTCCTGTGGGTTCCTTTTCCTCCTATTGGTTTGTCTTGTTCAGTCCTGATGTAGAAGAATACAAACAGGTCCATACTTACCACCCAACACAAAACCCAAGTCCAAATGGATCAAAGATCTCAACATAAAACCAGATACAGTGAGTCTGCTATAAGCAAAAGTGGGGAATAGTCTTGAGCTCACCGGCACAGGAAGTGACATCTTGAACAGAAGACCTGTAGCACAGACACTATGAATAATGATTAATAAATGGGACCCATGAAACTGGAAACTTCTCTACCATAAAGGACACCACATTTCAGACAAAGCAGTAAGTTACAGAATGGGAAAAGATTTCTACCAACTATATATTAGATAGAGGGATAATATCCAAAATATATAAAGAATTAAGACAAACTAAACAAAGAAACAACAATCAACAAACAACCAAAACACCCAAAGATCAAGACAACCTAATTAAAATGGATACAGATCTAAACAGAGAATTCTCAAAAGAGGAAATTCTAATGGCTAAGATCACTTAGAAAAATATTCAGCACCCTTAGTCATCAGGAAAATGCAAGTCAAAACTACTTTGAGATTTCATCTTACACCCATCAGAATTGCTAAGATCAATAAAACAGAAGAGAGCTCATGTTGGTGAAGATGTGGAGTAAGGTGAGGACTCATTCATTGCTGGTTGGCATACATATCTATGTTTACATAGCCACTATGGAAATCAGGGTGTCAGTTCATCAGAAAAACGGGAATCGATCTATCTCACCATCTGGTTATATAGCTTTTGGGTATGTACTCAAAGGATTCTTCATCCTACTACAGAGACTTTTGCTCAACCATGTTCATTGCTGCTCTCTACTCAAATGGTCAGAAGCTGAAAACAACCTAGATGTCTGATCAGTGGATGGATGGATAAAGAAAATGTGGGTACATTTATACAATGAAATATTACTTGTCATTAAAAAAATGAAATCGTGAAATTTGCATGTAAATGGATAGAACTGTAAAAAATCATCCTGAGTGAGGTAACTCAGACCCAGAAAGATAGATATGGTGGGCATTCACTTCTATGTGGATGTCAGTTTTTAAGTCATTGACAAGCAAGCTACCATCCATACAACCACAGATGTTAAGAGACTGATCAAGAGACTGGGGTGTAGAGATGGCTCTCCCTAGGAAGGAGAAATAGAATAAATAGTTATGGATCAACAGGGTAGGGGCTGGAATCAGAGGATCAAAGGAGAGAATGAGGGAAGAAAATGAGGGGGTAATATGGAAAAGGACAGTGAAAATTAAGGGCCATTGGAGGGGTCACATGTAAACTTAATATAGTAGAATTCATAACATACAAACACACACGCACACATATATGAAGGTGATCTAGATGAAATATTGGGGGAGATAGAGCACCAGTTGGACATCTCTTGTCACCAAGTCAAGCTTCTAGTACTGGGGATGAGTTATATCTAGTAAAGTTGTTGGATATTGCAAAGGCAATCATCAGTAGCTCTCCACAAACTAACCTAATGCTCTGTTGCTGAAGACAATACCTATACAACCCATTGCACATAGAAAAGTTGAGCAGGTGCCTACTCCTCTATAGAAGCTTAACCTCTTGGACCAGTATTCGTTATATTGGAAGGTGCTCAGCATGCTACCAAAGGAGAAACATAAACAACAACCCAGCTATAAGCCCTTCGATGACTAAGAGCCCTAAGAGTGACCTGCCTGCAAGATTACACAAATCTTGTGGGAATAATCAACCAATATCTGATCTGAGTTAAGGCCCAATCCATGAGATGGACCCATACCGCCAGGGACCTAGGGAAAAAACCAAAAACTAGTTTTCTGCTAAAGGAGCATCACAATAAAATGACTCCTAACAACATTCTGCTATACTCATAGATCCAGGTCTCTCTCAGCCATCATCAGAGACATCCTGCAGCAATGGGAACAAATACAAAAACCCACTGCTAGACCATGTCATAGAGTAGTAGACCTTGGAACACTCAGTCCTGAATGGGATGTCTCCACCAAATCCCTCCCCTCAGGGCTCAGGGAACTTGCACAAGAGGAGTCAGAAAGAGTATAAGAGCCAGAGGGACTGGAAGACACCAAAGAAGGCTTTCTAACTGCAACAGGGCTGACACATATATGAACTCACAGACTGAGGTAGCAAAACAGGGCCGTCATGGGTCCAGGAGGCCCTGGATCCAGACAGGCGGATTCTAGAGCTAAAAGTGGAAATGGCACACACTTCCTCATCCCTAACTCAGAGGCTATCACCATTAGCATATGAAAAATTAGTTTTCTCCAAGGGAGTCTCACTGGGGAAACAAGCCACTCTTAGGTAGGCCTCATTCCCAGCAGTAGGTAGCCAACATAGAACTCACTCAAGGCATCTTGGGAGATTCTTTATCTCAATGTTGACTCAAGGAGAGTTTTTAGGTTTTATTGTTGTTTGTTTTTTCTTCCTTTGCGTATACATTAGGGTTTTGAGTTTGGGATTTTTATGGGTTTCCTGATTGTGCAAACATGTGTGTCTCTATGTATTCTTTTTTTCTTGTTTTGTTGTTCTGTCATGTTCTGATTTGCTTGTTTTTTCATTCATCTTATTTTCTTTTTTTTTTTTTAAGATTTATTTATTTATTTATTATACAGCGTCTCCTGCACATATGACTGAAGACCAGAAGAGGGCACCAGATGTTGTTAAAGATGGTTATGAGCTACTATATGGTTGCTGGGAATTGAACTCAGGACCTCTGGAAGAGCAGCCAGTACTCTTAACCTCTGAGCCATCTCTCCAGCCCACCTATTTGTTTTCTAACCAGAGACAGAATGGGAGTGGATCTGGAGGGGAGGAAAGTGGGGAGGACTGGAGGAGCAGAAGGAGAGGAAGTGTAATCAGAATATACTGTATGAAAAAAATCTATTTTCCATTTAAAAAAATGCCACCTGCTTTGAGGGTCATATGAGGGCATCCGATCCCCAGGACTTGAAATTACAAATGGTTGTTAGCCACCAGGTAGGTGCTGGGAATTGGAACCAGATCTTCTAGAAGAGCAGCCAGTGTTCTTAACTACCAACCATCTGTTCTTTCTAGCCCCTTGTTCTATTTTTTAATAGCTAAGATTCAGAAGTCTGGAAATCTGTATAAAGTATGGCAGCATTCAAAACATAATGCACTAAAAAGTAATTAAAAACAAAACAACAACAAAAAACCAGATCCATATGTGCTTGTGTGGATAAGTCTCGTGCGATACAGTCGTGAAGGCAGGATGATGCCCTGTGTGCTGGGAACCCCATGGCCCCATCAGCATCCCAGCAATTCCTCATTGGTTTCTTTGCAGGCACTAGACAGAACTGAGTATTTTCTTTATTTTATCTTAAATTGTGAAAATTCAGGAGTGAAGTTTTATTACTATAATTTTATGACTGAGGAAACAGGTTTAGAAAGCTCAGATAATTTGGGCTCTGATGAGTAATGGCTGAGAGTATGAACCTAGGCCAGGGCTACACACTCTGACAACTCCACAAAGTTATGCCGTATATTCTTTACAGAGTCGTCTTTCCTAACATGGTAGGAAAGCACAGACAGAAAGACACACTAATTTCAGGGGAGTGGTTCCCTCTGAGGGGGAGGGAGGGGAAAGGATGAAGGAAAGCAAGCATTCTGTCTGGAATGTTATCTCATTGAAAGCTTTGGATAACAGCAAGTGGCAAATGACCATACAGCATCAGAATGCAGCTGATGGTGCATCTGTGATATTAGTCTCTGTAGTTTTCTGCATAGTGAAATATTTTAAATCAAAATAAATAAGCAAGACATGACATAAACAAGGCATAAATAAATAAGATATGACGAAGATTCAATGGTTCTCTATTCTTGATGAGGCATGGGTGAGAGACCAGTGGATGATGTCATTGCTTTGAAAAAGACTCTATGAAAGGATGGTGAGATGGCCCAGCAGCCAAGGGCATTTTTGATAGTCGTGATTATTTGAAATCAATTCCTAGGACTCCATGCTAGAAGAAGAGATGTGAGTCCTGTAGGTTGCCGTCTAATTTCCATATATATACATATATATGTATATACATATATATTGCTTCATTACTATAAAATATACACACATTCTATCTATCTATCTATCTATCTATCTATCTATCTATCTATCTATCTATCTATCTATTATCTATCATCTCCAAGGCAATTAACACATAAAGAGAAAAGGTTTAGAATTTAGGCAACCCCATTGCTTTGGGCCTTATGGGAGCCCCAGACAGCAATGGCAGGGACTCAATGGCAAAGGGAACCACTTAGATAGTGAGCCACAAAAGAGACAGAAAGGAAAAAGCAGAGAGAGTGGGGAATGCCCAGACATTACCCTGTAAGCCATGCTGCTAAGTGTTCCCTTGCTTTCCTTTCTCTTTATTTCTTATAGAGTCCTCTTCTGTCCTTGTCTCTGATACTTGGTGAAGTCAACCAAACTGGACATCATTCAGAGCAAACTGAGGTTTAAATCAGGAAAGCGGACCTCGGTCACAAACAGCACCTTGTATTAGTTCTTTTTCTTGACACTGACTGAGAAGGAACTTAAGAGAGGAGTTCATTGTGGCTAATGGTTTCAGGGTTTAGTTCATCATGGTGGGAAGGCATGATAGCAGAGCCATGAGGATGCTTGCTCAGAGTTAGGTGGATGACAAGGCAGAAACTGGATGGGAACAGGGTCAGAACAGAAGCATAAGGTCCTTGCCACAGAGACTCATTTCCTCCAGATTGAACTACCTCTAGTAGTTCTAAAACCTACCAAAGCAACTGACAACCAAGTGTTCAAACTCGAAGCCTGAGGGTGATGCTTCACCCTCCAGTACACTGCATGCTACGGAGCCTGACCCAAGTTAATAAAAGTCAGTGCCACTTTCTGTGACTCTGTCCTGGAATATTGGTCTTGGATTGTGTTTTGATCTAGTGTTTGTTTGTTGTTTTTCGTTTCTTTGACTGAGCATTGTGGCTCATATTTGTCTTTTTCAAGCTATTTATTTATTTAGGACACGAGTCTCTTTAAAAAGCCCTAGCTGTCCTGCTACTCACTCTGAAGACTAAGCTGGGCGCTAACTCACAGAGATCAGCCTGCCTCTGCCTCCTGAGAGGTGTGTGCTACACACCCACCTAATTTATTTCTAGATACACCTAGTTTCTGCAAAATGAGATTTCATGGTTTTTTTCCCCTAACCTCTCTAAGCCTAGCTAGTGCCTCCAGCTTGGTTTGTATCATCTCCTTTTATGTTATTCCTATTCAGTTATCCCCAAGTGTGTCCTAAGATTCTTCCTGGGAACATACAAGGTCTCCCTCCTCTTCATTCACTTGTAGGCTTTTCAATACACCATCTAGACCCTTCATCCTTGTACCTATGAACTAGAAGAGATAACCATTCTAACTTACAATAAGCTCTTCAATTACAGCAGCCTTTCGTCCTCCAGAGACAGATATCTTCCCTTTGGCTTTGCCCTTGATCAACCACTAACAACTGGAAATGAACCACGGTGCCCTCATGGAGGAAGCAGGGAGGGTACAGGCCTGCTCCCACTGTGGTGAGCCTTCTGTCTCATTCTCAACCATTTCTCCAGGCCTGGTATGTTTGTCTACAGCATTAGGAAGGGTTTATGGTGGTCCCAAGAGAGACCAACCCTGCAGGGACATGACTGAGCAATGGCTGGGGGTTGGGGGGTGTGAAGGGGGAGAATCAGGGAAGACCAAGGTCAAAGGCAGTGAATGAAATACAGGGAAGGCCAAAGTTAAAGGGAGTGAAATAAAGCTTAGCTAGGTCCTTTTTGCTCCGGGCCCTGTGTAAGCAGGACAACTCCAACTCTGTGTCTTCTCGGCTCTTGTCACCCATAGCCCAGATTTCTAGTGATGGATGGAATTCAATATCACTCAGCACACCCACTGGGGAGGAAGCAGCTCAGGGGTGATGGCCAGGGGAAAGATCAGCTGCGTGAGCTCCCAAGGCTAGACGGTATAGACAGTCTTAAAATGGAACCCCAAAGAGTCAGACTCCGTTCCTGTCACATAGCACACTATTTACAGGTCTAGGATTCAGTATCTCCAATCCTGAGCCAGATATCTTTTATAATCACTCTATGCCCAGTCAACTGAATTTTTCAGAGCACATCTGAGGACCCAGATAGCTCTTCTCACGTAGTTATAGTAAAGGAAAAGGCACATGATGTTTCAGGTCATCAGCGCTGTGGCAGTGATCGGGACACCCTGTACTCGACTTTGAGATTCCTTCGTCAGCCTTTTCCCCTAAATGCCTCCAGCATGTCTTTCTCAGTATCGAACAAACAGCGATTCTGCCGATGTCGTGGATTTTGTCAATAGGAACTGAGAATGATCCAGCTTTTTTTCTCATCGCTAACAGCTTTCTTAATTAACCTACTGATAGAGTCAACAGCACAGTTCACTGTTCACTGTTTGCTCTCCAGCCTCAGCAGAGTCACCATGCTCTTCGTGAAGTACAGAATACTCGCCTGAGGTTGTTTTCCAAAAGGAACCAGGGTGGGCAGGGAGGGGGGGGGAACCCTCACCACCACAGTGTATTTGACTTAATTGCTAAAACTTCCTTCTGATTGTTTTGCCGGGAGTAATAGCCCTTCCTTAACTAATAACATTAATTATAGCAACCACAAGTTATAAAAATGTACCCTTTCTCTTCACTTGGCTTGTTCCAGTAAACTTCTAATGATGAAACCAAGAATCAGCAAGTCAGCCTCCAGGATTGACAGTAGATGGAGGTAGGTCCTGAACCACCAGTTGTAAGCATCATGCTTTTTCAGCCTGAGGGCTTGAAATCTTTCTCCTGGAAATTATTTCTATAATTGCCCGGCACGCCGGATGATCAAAAGCAAAATCAGACTCCTGATAGCCAAAGAACTCACTTTTAGAAAGTGACAAGGTTTATTTGGGAGGCTGAGGCAGGTGGATTTCCCATGAGTTTGAGCTCACCTCGGGCTGCATATTGAGTGAGGTCTACACAGTCAAACCCACTCTCAAAATAAAAAGAAAAACAAACCCAAAAATGAATCAAAAGACAGAACAAGGTGGAAGATACTTCCTTTCCAGCTTTAATACAAAATGTAGGTTTCTTAGTAAAACCTAAATACTTCTGTTTCCAAGGATGACCAGAGCTGCATAGCAATTGTAATACATCTATCAATCTATCTACACACAGAGAGAGAGAGAGAGAGAGGGAGAGAGAAAGAGAGAGAACAAGAGAGAGAGAGAGAGAGAGAGAGCAGAGAGAGAGACAGAGAGACAGAGAGACACAGAGAGAGATCAGTTGGTCAAGTGGCTGGCATACAAGCACAGAGACAGGCTTGGATCCCTGGCTAGATGTGGTGGCACCCACTTGGAACCTCAGTGCTAAAGATTCAGAGACAGGCAGATCCCTGCGACTCACTGGCCAGACAGCTGAGCCTAATTGGTGAGTTCCAGTCCAGTCAAAAATCTTTGTCATAGAAAACAATGTCTGTGTCTCCTGAAGAATAACACCTGGATTGTCCCCATGCATGCACACAGATGCAGGTGCACTGCCACCTTCACATACATTCCCCTAAGTATCAGAATTTATCCAGATCTGGACTATCCTCCAGCTCCATCCCCACAACATTTCCACTCAGTTATGAAGAGAAGAAAATGTCCTTGAATTTCACACTATTGCATCGGTATTTCTGTTAAGGGATGAATACTGGTTAACATTCACAGTGAACTCAGTGAGAGCAAGAAACGACGTCTGTGCCCTACGTCAACCACATAACCGGCAGTCAGTGAGGCTCCTTCTTATCTGTTCCCCGGGCTTGTTTTCACACTGCTGCCTTGCAAAGGCTACTTTCTCTTTGAAATTCTGGATCACTCCAGTGATGTTGTGGGATCAACTATCTCCCAGTCCTCCTTGACAGTAGCCGATAGATGACCTCTTTATCACTCAGGACAGAGAAACAGGAAGGATTCTTCACTGAGTGTGGTGATCATATGTGGATGGAGGTCACTGAGTAGTCAGTAGTGACCGATACTAATCCCTTGGGTCTTAAAGACAGAAAGAAGCCTTCCCTCTCCACAGACAACAGAAAATGCACCCAGATCATCTGAATCACCACATCCTGAATATTACATCTGGCCAGAGACTGTATCTGTCTAATGGAACGAAGACAGATGGAGGATTCATCTCTGAGAGCAACAGTTCCTCATTTCTGCTTCTTTGTCTTCCCATCTCCTATTTGTAATCAGAATTTGATAATTTATTGTTTTTAATGAACATAGTTTGAATAAAACTACTCACCCTGGAGACAAAAACTGTTGAAAGCCTCATCTGGACTACTCAGTGGAGGACTTGAGTGGACTGACTGTAGTAGTCTGTTCTCTATCGTGATAACAAAATATCTGAGGCTGGGTGTTTATTCATTGATTGAAAAAGAATTTTCATATAACAGATATTATGCAATATATAGTTTCCCCTTCCTCATCTCTTCCCAGATCTTCCCCACATCCCCACCCTTCCAACTCCATGCCTTCTTTCTCTCTCTCTCTTTAAAAAACAGACAGATTAAAAAACAAACAAGGCAGAATAAAACAAGCAAATAAAAAAAAAAGAAAAAACATAAGAAACATATACATTCTCAGAAATAGACTCTGTGTGTGTGTGTCTCTCTCTCTCTTACACACACACACACACACACACATACACACAATCCATAAAAACACAAAATGGGAAACCATAATACATAAGCCTTAAGGTAAAAATGCCCAAATAAAGCATCATGAAACTAAAACTCTCCCAAAGTACCATTCAGTCCACTTGAGTTGGCCACCTACTGCTGGGCATGGGGTCTGTCCTTAATTGTGGTTTGTGTCTCCTGTAAGACTCCACTGGAGAAAGCTAATTTTTCCTTTGTGAGTAGTTGACACTTGGTGATAGCTTCTGGGTTAAGGATGAGACCTTATGTCTGCCTTCCGTTTTAGTACTGGGACTTTTCATCTGAAATGGATGGCTTGGACCTCTGCAGGCCCTGTGCGTGCTGTGAGTTCATATGCCTGTCAGTCCTGCTGTATTTAGAAGGCCCTTAGTGTCCTGAATATCATCACACCCCTCTGGCTCTTACACTCTTTCTGCCTCCTTTTCCGAATAACTCCTTGAACCCTGAAGGAAGGGATTTGATGAAGACATTCCACTTAGGACTGAGTGTTCCAAAGTCTTTCCCTCTCAGCACATTGTCCTGTTGTGGGTCTCTGTATTAGATCTCATCTACTGCAGGAGGCTTCTCTGATGATAGAGATAGATGAGTTCAGCAGAATGTTGTTTGGAGTCATTTCATTGCTACATTCCCTTAAAATAGATCCCCTCCCTGACCCCCTGGTTAGGTCCATGGCCTATCTAGACTCAAGGACCTTCTTGGCTACCCAAGTTGTATCAAGCATGAGTTCCATCTCATGCACTGAGCCTTAAATTCAATCAGATATTGGTTGGTTACACCCATAAGCTTTGTGCCACTATTATAACAGCAGAGGTTGGGTATTTAAAGGGGAGAGATTTCTTTACCTTAACATTTTGAAAATGCCAGGAGTTGGCACCAGAATCATTTCAGCTCTGAAAAGGACCACATGGCAGATGACATCAGCATGATAGGAGCATAGTGAAGTGGAACAAATCATGTGATAAGACAGGAAAGCGAGGCAAAGGGACATTGTTGTTGTTATTAAATCGCGCAGCAGCTTGGAACAGAAGATGCCAGGCCAAAGGGTTTCACGAAGGGAGTTTATTTAGGGCAGAGGGAGAGAGAGAGAGAGGTGGCCGGCCATGACCACGTGGAGAGGGGGAAGGGAAAAGGAAAGGGAAGGGGAGAGGGTGGGGTACAACCTGCAGGCAAGCGGGTCAAGGGGCAAGAGAGAGAGGAGGGGCCAGACAGCCATTTTTATAATAGTGGGCAGGGCTACCTGGCTGTTGCCAGGTAGCTGCAGGGAGGAGCATACCTGGCTGTTGCCAGGTAACTATGGAGGTGGAGCTTGACAGATGCTAACAGACATGACTAGCTTGTTCAACTCCACACGTGCCGAGTGACAACAGTCTCATCCCAGCCTTCCTCTGAGATGGCTGACTGGATAGAAAGATGGGAGGGCAAATTACTAGGTGATAGATAGATCATAGATAGATCCTCTCTCAAGAACTAACTCAGCTCCCCGCTAAAACTGCCTTAATCGAGTCTGAGCACAGCAACCTCAGAGATCTTTAGAGGAAGTCTGTGAATACAACACTAGCGCCACTTAGGACAGAGAAAGACTATGGTAAAAGATGTGGTCAAACCTACAAATCTCCCAGACAGAGGATAGGACAGGCCTGGGAGGATGGAGAGAATGGAGGAGTGAGAACTGAAAAGCAAGAACTGTAGGTAGGCCTGGAAGACGCGTCAGCACCCTCCTCTGAAGGCCCACTGAGTCCAGAGATTTGGGCAGTAATGGCTTCATCCCAGAAGAGGAGTGTTCTGAACTGGATGTGAGTGGGCAGGAAGGCAGTGGTAAGGGTGCTAGCTGTCACTCAGGAGTTAGTACACTCATCAAAAGAGCAAGGGTTTTCTTCAATGGTGTTTATTGACAGCTCTAATAATCTAGATAATTTATAGAGGAATTTGATACTCTGTCAATCTCTGGATGCTCAGACAAAACAAACAAACAATAATAACAACAACACCCCAAAACAAACCATAGCTTTTCATTTGTATCCAGTATAGGACACTAATCACTTGGAGAAGTAGAAACTAGAAGACATCACAGAGATCATTTCATCCTGATTTTTCAGAGAGGAAACTATCAAGTCCATAGTCACTTGCTCCTTTCAGAAAGCCAGCATAATGGGGGATTACACAGAAGAAGGCAGGGCTGAGAGCCAATCCAGTACCCTTCCCACTGTCAAAACTTACAACTTCCCCCAAATGTCATTTTCCTCCCAACATTAAAGAGTTTAAGGTATAGGAATAGTGTGGGACGTAGCTCTGTTGGTAGAATGCTTGTTTAGCAAGAATGAAACCCTGAGTTATCAGCACAGGGTAAACCGCGTGTGGTAGCATGTACCTATAGTCCCAGCACTCAGCAGTGGAGGCAGGAACCTTACAAGTTCAAGATCACTCATACCTACATAGTGTATTTGAGGCCAGTATGGGCTGCAAGAGACACTGTCTCAAGGGGGAAAAAATTGAAGTAGGGGGCAGACTAGTCCCTAAATGGAAATTCAAAGACTAGAGCCTGAATTTCTGTGTCACATGTTATTAGGACATATGTTATTAGGCCTCTTTGAATTGCTATGGGGAGTCTAAGAGGTTTTTGCTAAGGTCCCTCACTCCACAAGTAAATCTCTAGTATTTTTTTTATTAATAAGTATCTTCCGTATTTCACACAGTCCCGTTCAGAGGTTCAAACAAATCTGCAGCTGTAATTTCTTTTCTTCTTTCCATGGGATAGCTTGTATACATTAAAATGAGACAGACAAAAAGAAGCAAAAGAGATGGGGGTAAATATGTTATTGCACAGGCTAAGAAATGTTGGGAATGGCCTTCTCTGTGCATCAAGAAGAAACGAGGCCACCAAGCTACACAGGACTTCGCATCCCCCCAGCCTCTAGAACAAATACAACCTCATGCTGGTCTTCCAGGCTAGGTCAGCAGGGAGCCACCCTAATTCAGAGCTGGGAGATGCAGATAGGCTGGCTCCATTTCCAGGAGGCCATAGGAGATGAGGACCAGTATTTCACTCCCTTATGGTTGGGAAACTAACATGTCACATCCTGTCTGTTTGAGGCAACAGACCTAAAAACCATGAGAAATTCTGTGTCACACAGCGACTGACACCAAATGGCTTGGCTGCAGATACAAGCCCCAGTACTCTTGTGCTTTTGAAGCTGAGAACGTTGTCTTAAGGGATGCTAAGAATAAGTCTGAGGCTCCTTACAGCTGTAAACAGGATCTTACAGACACACAAACAGCTTTTCTGGCTCTCAGGAAAACCAAATAAGGTTCTATGTTAAGTTGTGCAATGAGTTCTGTGTTTTTTAGCAAATAAATAAATAAATAAATCACACCTGGGGTACAATTTGACTTGGTGACAAAGCCAACCACTCAGGTTTGACAGTCTTCACTGGGTCTTCTTATAGCCAACAGGTACATGGAAAATCTGGGCAACCAAAACCAACTCTACTACCTTTCGACAGATCGATACCTTTCCTATTTGTATCAAAGGACTTACATAAAAAAACCCACAGCGTGATGCATGCCAGCTCATACCCGGGAGGCATGCATTTGCAAGTATAAGAGATGAGTACGAGGGCCGAATTTCTTTTTTTATTCCTCAAAACCAATAAATGATACTGAAGAGAGGGCTCAGTGGGCAAAGTCCTGTGGCAAAAATGTGAGGGCTGGACTTTGGATCTTCAGCACCCACATAAATGCCTAGTCTAAATGAGGAGACATGGCTGTTCACCTGTAATCCCAGCACATGGGAGGCAGAGACAGGGGATCTGTGGAGCAAGTTGAGTGACGAGACAATCCTGTATCAGGTTCAACTGAGACTCTTGTCTCAGGGAATAAGGTAGAAAGCAACCAAACAAGACTCTAGACTAGCCATCAACCTCGGGCCTCTACATCCACACACATGCGCACATGCAAACAGTCATACACACAAGTATATACACATACACATAGAAAGGGAAAACATGACAAATGAGGTCAACTGAATCTACATAAAAGGGGTTTTCCTCCAGGAGACTTGAAGTCTTTCAAGTCCTAAGGCAAACTTGATTCCCCTCAGCGGAAGGCACAGGGGCTTTTTCCAGGGCACGCCTCCCTAGTCCTCTACCCCTTCCAGGTGTCCAGAATAAAGAAGAAACACGGGAGAAGGGAGGGAGCCTCTCAAAGCTCTAATTGCAACTCTGACAAGCATCAGATCAAAGGCCTTTCCTGGGCTCTTTGATCTCTTGATAACCACATTTAGCACCCTCTCCTGGCTGTGCCTGGGGCCAGCAGCCCTCCCTTCTAACTCCCTCATCTCTTTCTGGTTTAAATAATTCAGCTGCTAAACAGTTTCAAAGGGGTGAAAGTAAGCAAATACTCTAAAGAGCCAACTTGCTTGCTACATTAAGCAAAGCTTCCTTGCTCTACAAATCCCTGGTGAGGACAAGAAGAATCAAGAACCTTAAAGGGCATGGTCGTTGTTTTGAATACCTTACCAGAGTTCAACTTCTGCAGCTAGTTCATGGAAATGGGACAACGACCAAAACTCCACTTCCAGGGAGACCTGGGTGGGAAGCAAGGCTTCTCTGCTTCCTGCTTATATGGAAGCATCAACCATAATGAAGGGCCCCCCTCTTTCTTACCCCCACTGCCTCCAGTCTCCAAGACAATTAAATGACTTCTCAGTGCAGCAGTGCTGAGACCCTCTGCCAAGTGTGCTTGGTGTGCTCTGATCAGAAAAGATCATGATTCAACTCTAAGGGAGATCTTGGGGCTTGGGGGTTGGGGGGAGCTCAGTCTGAAAAGTGCTTGCTTTGCAACCACGGGGACCTGAGTTCCAGCCCCAGAACACATGTTTACAAAACAAAAACAAACAAAACTAAACTAAACCCTGTGTGTCTGTAATGTAAACAGCCAGCGCTGAGGAAGTGGAGACTGGCTAGTCCTTGGGGCTCACTGGGCAGCCAGTTTAGTGTTGGTGAGGCTCAAGGTCAGTGAGAGGCCATCGTGCCTCAGACAACATTGACAACAAAAACCCAACAACAACAACAAATGAGGCAGCACCTGAAGAACACCATCAGAGGTTATTCTCTGACCTCCACACAGCACACATGTGCACATGCACACACAAGCACACACACCACACACACACACACACACACACACACACACACACCACACCACACATACAAATTTGCTTCTACTCCAGGCTTTGCTAAACTGTAGATCACAGACAAATAAGGTTTAAATCCAACTTTGTTTTATGCAATCGTTGAACTTCCCTGACTTCAAGGTAATCTCTCCAGTCTTGGCCACCGTCTTCTTCCTCTCTCTAGCAGAGACAGAAAAGCTCCGGTATGTAGCTTCATTCTAACACAAACTGGATCTTTTTTTTTGTTCCACGAGACTCTTCACAGTCATCTAAGCTCTAGATCTTGTCCTCTAGAACTGGCTATTTGGCCATAAGCAGAGTGTGGAAAGTCAGTCTGAGGAAAGAGTCAGTTGACAGGAAGAGGTACGGGTCTAAGATACTAAAGGAAACCAAGTCAGCCTCTCTAAGGGATGTCTTCTTGCAGATGAGCTTGTATAAACTCATCCACCTGCACGCAGCTCAAGCCAGGACAGAGCACATTATCAAATCCTGACTTCCTTGTCCCCAGGGCCCAGCTTCCAAATTGGAGCTGCCTCTGAATCTCTGCCAGGTTTCTTCAAACACAGCTTGCTGCCCAACCCCCAAACCTCCAAAACCAGGAGCTCTACCTGGGTGGGTTTGGAATAAAACTGGAGAATTCACAGTTCTGGAAATTTCCTAAGTGACAGTGATATAGCTGGTCTGGAGAGTCTACTCACAGACCCACCACTGTAAGGTTGGAAAAAGATAAATGATGCTTGGAACTTAAGCCCACATACACTTCCCAACCCAAGGCCATTCTACAGCCCTCACCCCCCCCCTCCTGGTGTCTCAGGTCTGCTTCTCTGTGGAGCAGGCAGGCAGGCCTGTTTTGTAGTGGGTGCTTAGCTGGTTGCTGGTGGATGCAGGCAGGATCTTGCTCAGCAGTGAGTGCACTGGCAAAGGACACCCACCTGGGAACAGCTTTGGAGAACTGGAGTTTATTGGAGGGGAAGCTATTTAAACCTTTTGGGAGGTGGGTAGGGGCTATGGGGATGAGTATAAGTCATTGGTGGGGGCCAGAGAGCTGGGGATGCCTCATTTGCCTGAGGAGGAATTCCAGGTGTTGTTGGACATGACCTTATAAGGGGAAAGGAAGTCCCTAGAGTGGGGCAAAGGTGGGGGACATGGCTACATGGGTTCATGCAGGCCTGAGGCAGGGGGCAACCATCCTATTCCTGATGTTCTCAGGATGAGATTTTCAGGGTTTGGACACCCCTCGACCTCATGCTGCTTGCTCCAGGCCTACTTCCTCCATCCCATGACTCCCTGACCCCACATCCCCGCAGCTGAAAATGCCTTACAATCCTCTCTCCTCACTAAAGTATACATTAATTCCTTCACACACTCCTTCCCGTGGACACAGATTAGGCATCTAATCCATAGTACCACGTAGTGCTAGGATCCTGAAGGCACAGGAATGAACTAGACCCTCTTCCTCCCTGAGTAGTCCTGTGAAGGAAAGATTAGCACTAGAGGAAGAGAGGTTATAACAGAGGCAGGCCATGTTCAGTCACAAAGCAGGAAAGAAAGGGGAGGGAGGATCCTCTAGAGATTTAACACTGAGTTGGGTTTAGAAGGCTAGGGAAGGGGTTTCCAGGACAACAAAGAGAGAAGAGAGCTCACAGGGAGCCCATGGACCAACAGGGCAAGTTCAAGGACCATAGATTTACATCCTGGGTTTGGTGATGGGGGAATTCAGCCAGTGGGTTGAGATGTTTGGCTTTTTTCTTCTTTCAAGACAATGGTGAAGCATTGGATAGTTTGTCATGATGGATGACACCATCAGACTTGGCATCATAATGAGGGAAAGCCCTGTCATTTGGAAAGTTATGTGAGGGGAAGGGTTAGAGTCTTAGTTCATTCACCACGATTGTTTAACTGAATATCATCAACTGGGCATCTTAGAAATGAACAGAATTCTCTCTCCAAATTCTGGAGATGGAGAAGTTCAATTTCAAGGTAGATGCGGTATCTGGTGAGGGCCACTTTCTGTCTAATGGAAGACTTCTGTGTCTTCGTGTGATGGAGAACATTCGAGAATTCACTAGGATCCAGGTATGTGTTCCTTAGGAGTGTGTGTGTGGAGTGAACATTTGCATATGAATTGCCTTTCTATGAGCACAATGGCCAGAGATGAACATCAAGTGTCCTGCTCTATCAGTTTCCACCTCACACCTTTGAGACAGAGTCTCTGCTGAGCCTGGAGCTAGAGCGACAGCCAGCAAAGGTCAGGCAGGGATCCTCCTCGGATCACTCATGCAGACCCTTTCAGCACTTGACTTGGGTACTGGAGATTGGTACTCAGGGCCCCAGGCTTACACAGTAAGTACCCTTACCTACTGAGCCATGTCTCCAATTCTTCAAGGATCCCTTTCACAGGGGCACATATCCTGTTTTTGAGAGCTCTCATCGTGATCTAATCCTCCTCACACCATACGCTCCAAGGTCTTCATATGAATCAGAAGTTTGGAGGACAGTACTATTTGGTCTTCAGAGATATCCAAGTAGGAGCTGGAACCATGGAGTCCACTGAGCAATGGTAGACACACCTCTCTGAGCTGAATAGAGGTGCAGATACTGATGCTCTGAAAGGGAGGTTCTCATGCACATTCTCACTGTCTTCTCCTACCAAAGGGAGGACAGCCAGGCCCAGCCACTCTGTCTGTCTCCTATCATGTGTTCTTTGCCTGTGTCTCAGCATTTCTGATCTAATCATGCCCTGGAGACTGTCTCAACACATGACTATGCTCACTTGCACTTCCTTCTCCACTCCCAGAGATCCAAAATAATTTTGTGCCTTACTAGTTACTAGAAGAGACAAATGGGTAGTTTAAATTCACAGTAGTGCCTACTGTATCTTTTGGTGGCATCTCCAAAAGCCTCTGAGATTACAGAGGAAGGAAAGAAAAATGTAGAAACAGCCAAGGCTACATGGAAATTTTAAATTACTTTCAATTTATTTATTAACTTATTGCCTAGATTGGAAATTACTTCCAGGAGTGGTGTCTTAGTTAGGGATTGGCTGCTGTGAACAGACATCATGGCCAAGGCAACTCTTATAAGGACAACATTTAATTGGGACTGGCTTACAGGTTCAGAGGTTCAGTCCATTATCATCAAGGCAGGAACATGGCAGCATCCAGGCTGGTATGGATCAGGAGGAGCTGAGAGTTCTACATCTTCATCTGAAAGCTGCTAGCAGAATACAGACATCCAGGCAGCTAGAGTAAAGGCCTTAAGCCCACAGTGACACACCTACTCCAACAAGGCCACACCTCCCGATAGTGCTACTCCCCAGACCAAGCATATACAAACCATCACGGACAGTGAGATGGCACAGCAAATAAAGGTACTTGTCATGCCCCCCCCCCGTTGACCTGAATCTGACCCTTGAGAGAACCCACTCCCTTCAGATGCCCTCTGAACTTCATACATACATATATAAGCAAATAAATGGTAAAAAAAAAAAAAAAATAGAAAACTATTTCCAAGAAAATCAAGAATTTTTTCCTTAAAGAAAAGCATAACATAGCATTCTGTCATTGGGGCTTCATGAAACACATTTTGGCAATTAAGAAAACTAATTAAGGTAATTTTGTATATCAATCTCATTTCAATACCTGAGTTCTAAAGTAACAGGAAGTCCCTATTATTCCACTTTCTCCATATAAGAATAGATTTGGACTTCAAAACATATTAGGAATCTGGTTGTGGTGAGGCAGGAGGATTGCTGTAAGTTCAAGACCACCCTGAGCAACAGGGAGTTCCAGAACAACCTTCGCTATAAAGTAGATCCTGTATCAAAGAGAATAAAACTAGTAAGGAAGTGGACTAGAGCTTGGTGGCAGACAGTTTACCCAGCATGTGCGAGGCCTTGGTTTCAGTATGCAGCACCACACACTGGTAAGGAAAGGGAAACTGCTTCTCTTGTGCCTCTTTAGGTGTGGGAGGGCTGTGCTACCAAGCTATCAGGTACAAAAACCCACCATCAAGAGAGAAGCTTCATGTTAAAGGAGGCAACAGGTTAGTTCATGTAAACAGATTTTATTATGAAGCGATTTTGTTGAAGATACAAACCAATACTGTATCCAGGGTCATGAGTTGCAGCTTCAGACGGCAGTAGCATTTTCATAAATCTTTCCCATTGCACATGGGGAACCGGCAGCAATAACACTAGCCGGTGAAAGCAATGGGTCTCCTTAAATAAGGTAAGGTTTTCAAAGCATCTTCAGCGGTTCCGTGCCTGGTTCTGGGGCTGGAAGTGCATAAGCTGTGCTAAAAGACGTGACCCTCCCCTGCGCCCCTGGGAACACAAGGCCACCAGAGGGTGGTTACTGTTCCCAGCTCCATCCAGGACCTTTGTCCAGTCACAGGAGAGAACGTCTCCCATTTGGTGTCCACAAAGACTCTCTCAGCTGTCCTAGCTGCCAGCAGCTCTTCCCATCTAGAGAACCACAACCGTAACGGATCCTCTGAAGTCCCAAGTCCTGACCTCACCGTGGGAAAATCTCATTCCTTCACAGCCAAAAACAACCTTCGAAAATGAAATTAAAGCAAAATGAAATGGGGAAAAAAAATAAGAGGGCAGAAATGAGATGGGATGACTCATGACCTCCTTCCTTCATGTCAGCTCTTTCTGCTAAGCTAACTCATGACTTGCTTTTGCTTTTCTAAATTCAGGACCGGCCCTGGTCATCTGGAGGTCAGGGAAGGCAGCTTCTAGGATATCACCCAGCTCACCCCTCTAAAGCCACACAGCTCAAACGACAGCCAGGATGACTCCCAGGGGCCACCATGACCTCAACCAGGAGGGCCTGTTCCCAAGGCCCTTCCACCTGCAGCCTTGGCAGGACTGTGACTGCTACTGGTCTGCTTCGTCTCTTGGAAGGCATCCCAAGAGCAATGTTTTTACGGCAAGTCTCTGTGGAGGTTGAGGGGGAAAACAGTATTGGGAATCTTTTGTGATTGGTACACAGGAGAAGCTGCTAATGCTGGGGAGAGGACACAGTGAACCAGGTCTTTGTTTCTGTCACGTGTTTCTGCTCTCGGTGTTCCTGGCTTAGGCCTGGCTCTGCCTCACCTGGCCCCTGCAGCTGCCAGGCTAATTTCTGTTTGCACAATGATCATGCACTTTGGACTCTGCACAAGCCTGTTTCCTTGAAGCACAGCAGACATGGAGATGGTCCCACTCCTCACTCTCCTCTGTCCTACATTCCCATTTAAACATCCTCCGCTGCAGCATCCCTGACTTAGGTGAGAAGCAATCTTTCCAGCCACTTAACTGGGGCATGGATAAAGGTGATAGCTGCACAGATGCTGCTCCTGGATTGGTGGCTTCCTTGCCCATTCTCGTCTTTCTCCCAGATGACTAGCTTGTTTGCCCAGCCTCCCTTTTAGCCTTGGGTGGCTATGACTCATAATTCTGGCCAAAGAGACATAAGCACAAGGCAGCACGTCCTTGAGAGTGTTTGCCCTATAAAGGGAACAACATACCTAGTATTGTTGTCTTTCTTGGAAACAGCCACAATAACTGAGAGTAGAAACTACGGTGGCTCCCAGAGACAGCTAACAAATGAGGGGGCTGACCCCATTCCATACAGCAAGCCCTTCGTCCCTCTTCTCCTGCCTCTGGGTTGCCCATCCCTACAGCTGCTTCTCTGTCCTGCTCCTCCTTCTTCTGACACTCGCTGATCAGCCCACGTCTACAGTGCCATCTGACCTGCGGCTTTCCATGCCCCTCCCAGCTATCCAATTGCTGCAAGATAGATGCCCCTTGTCTTCTCAGTTGTCTCTGATATACTTAACACTTGAGGACCGTTCTGATACTGTGGTAGAATTCTTAAAGAGTTAATATAGTAGGGACACAATGCTAAACAGAGCAGTCACCTCCCTGTGTCCCCTCCCCTCAGCATCTCAGGTAATCACCATTCTGCTTCCTGTTTCTAGGAATCTGACTAGATTAGATTCCTCAGTAAATGGAATCATGTAGTTTTTTTGTCTTACAGTGACAGGATTTTATCACTGAACACACTGTCCTCAAAGCTCATTTGAGCCACTATAGACAGGAGGACCTCCTCTCTTCTGATGGTTGAGTGGTATTTCATTTTATGCACATATTTGAAGTATTATCCTCACCCTTTCTGGGTTTCATCTACAGCCAGACTCACACATGTCCTTGACGTGGCAAATACTGGAACTTGGTGGGTACCTCCACCTCCAGCATCCTACACAAATCTACTCACTAAAGATTTAAGCTTCTTTCTTCTCCAGATATTTCTGCCATTATTTCAGGTACATGGGCATGGTTAATGTTTGGAGAATCCTAGCTTCCCATACCAACTCTGCCAAACTTGCCCAGTCATGGTGCTGAGTTACTCCACCCCTTTATACACTCTACTCTCCCTTGTCAAATGAGGCCATTTTGTTTGGAGTTGTTATAAAATACTGAAGAGGTCCATGATAACTGCAAAATAAATCTTAGCCATTGTCTTCAGAAGCATCCATACCATCAGAGAGTGCTGACACCCTTAGGGCCATCTTAACAGACACCATCAGGGTGTCTCCAACAAAACAGAGATTGACCCATTGCCGAAGCTGCTCTTCACTTTTGGTAGAGGCAAGTGCATTGTTAGCCAGACATTATGACTGCTCCGAAAGAAATGGGAATGCTAAAAAGCCAGTAGTGGTGGTACACACTTACAACCCTGCACCAAGGAGGAAGCCACCAGAACATCAGGCATTGCAGGCCAGGAACACATAGTGAGAAATTGTCTTGATCCTTCTCACCTGCCACCCCATAGAAGGAATTATAAAATTGGAGCTCAGTGGAAAACAAGAGAGGATCCGGAAGGCTGTGGGATGAAGGAAACCCTGGAGAAGGCACTTTTGTCCCCGTCCCCTGTCCCCTGCTTCCCATGCCCCAGAGATACTAAGTAGATCATTTTCTTCTCTCTTGCTTTTGCTTCCTCAGGTTTAAAAATAAAGTGTCCTGTTTTAGATCTAATTATGCCTTTTATTTTCATATTTATAAGATTAAGATTGCATAACCTGCTGGGGACAAGCTGAGATCTTAGGTACTTGATTGTGTATGTTTGAGAAGGAAAAGGGCCCAGAGCCCAACTGGAGGACGCAAAATGCTTATGTAGTGTGAGAACTCTGTTGACTTAAGTCTCAGGATTGTTCTCCCAGGCAAGGAAAACCATCTTTAAAAACAAACAAACTGTATTCTGGGGTAATTCCCAGAAAAGACGCAGGTATGGTTAGTGAGATGGGATTTGGTTTTGTTTTTCAAGCTGCAGCAGAGTGGCGAAAGGTCAGCTCTGTGTTGTAACCCACGCTGGTGCCTCTCTCCCGTAATCCAAACCGCAGCCCTCGGAAAGAAGAAACCAGGCAGTGTGGCAATTAGTAAAACGAAATTTCATTTTCTAAACGCCTGCCCCTGGATACCTTAGGAAGTGAACTGCTGAGTTTTTAGAATGTTCTGGAAAAACTCTGGTGGTCGGAATTTCAGAATAGTTTCCCTAGGAGAAAGCTGTTAAAACTATTTCCATAAAAGAAGTTCATGAGATGAAAACTGAACAGGAGACAGGATCTCAGGAGTGAGATCTTGGGGGTGTGTTAGAAGGGGAAATGAAGGGCTGATGGACTGGAAGGAGTTACTTATGGAGACCTAGTTCATCTGCCAGGAGTGTTTGTGTGCTGAGTGCTTTGCTCTGTACCCAGACCAGACAGCACATTAATACTAGCCTGCACTATACACCTCTAGATAGGAATGGGATGTCACCTCCCTGAGGTCCCCATTTCTCTAATCTCACAGTCAACGAAAGAACCAGTCCACCACACACAAGCTGTGAGACTGTCAACAGACCAAATCACATGACAACATGAGCCTGGTCTGTAGATTAAGACCCTGTCTCAACTCCCTAAACAGGGACTTCCTAGATGGTTCAACAGTTAGGATGTAGCTACTGCTCCAGAACCCCCTTCAAAAGATAGCAGTGAAGGTATGAGCTTTTAATTCCACAGCCCTGTTGTGGGATAGGAGGGGAGGCTGAGGCAGAAGTTCTTGCAAGTTTGACTGCCATCCAGCCTGGAATGTGAAGTGCAGCAGAAATCATTAGAGAGACATAGCCTCAACAAGGTAAAAGGAGAAAATAAACTGCTGAAAGTTGTCCTCTGACCTCTACAACGTACCATGGCCCTGCATGTGCCCACAACTCCCCTACCTGACACACACAATAGTAATAGTAATAATAATGATAATGATAATAATAATAATAAACAACTAAGTAAGAATCAGGGAGGGGGAGAAAGGAAGGGAAGCCTCCGAGTTATATTCCACCTTCCTCAATGTTAGTCCTCACTAGACTTAACTTGGCAATTCACCCAGTCTCTGGTTGTGGTAAGAAGCCATTTTGATACACCATGAACTGAAAGCCTTAGGTTGACACCACAACCACTACCACAGCCTGATACTAAAACGTATAAGGATGAAGTAAATAGCCTAGAACTTCACTTACCCCTGCTTACTTGACTCCTGTCCTAACAAGATGAGTAGTAATAGATTGTAGAAAGGGTCAGAGTCTATCTAATCAATAAGCAAGTTTCATTTTTAGAGGCTACATTGTGTGACCACACCATCAACCAAATCTATCCTTTGAAGCTCTAAGCCCAAATCCCTCAGAATCTCACCTTATTTGGAGTTCATTTGAAAAGATTCTAGGTTTTACAAGGGGTCATTAGAGCAATCCCTAATGCAACCTGACTGGTATCCTCACAAAGAGAGAGAGCAGAGACACGGGCATGCCCGGAGAATGCAGTGATGATGAAGGCAGAGATCAAGCGGTGCTCCCCCAGTCAAACACTGAAGGCTGGCAGCAAGCCATCAGAGCAAGGGCTGAGGTATGTACCAGCCTTTTCCACACACTCAGCAGGAACCAACCCTGTGATGCTCAAATCTCAGCCCTCTCTCCTCCAGAACTATGAGACAACAATTTAGCCACATGGTGTGCGGTATTTGTTACTGCAGCCTCAGGAAGCTAATGTTTCTTAAAAACTCAATGGTCAGGCCAGCAAGATGGCTCAGCAGGTAAAGACACTTGGCACCAAGGCTGATGAGCCAGGTTCAATTAATCCCTGGGCAGAAGAAGATCCACGGTGCAAGGAGAGAACCAACTCCCACAAGGTTTCCTCTGATCTACATACATACACACATGGTATATTCGTGCCCTCACACATACATAGAATAAACAAATACATGTAATAAAAGTCCTGTATGTTACTCTTTCCTCTGTCACTCTTTTAGACCTCCTCCTCCCTTAGAATAATCCCCTTTCTAATATATACATGTACATGCACACATGTAACTTTAAATCTAGATTCTGCATATAAGAGAAAACAGACATTTGGCTTTCTGACTCTGGCTTATCTTGTTTAACACGATGAACTACAGATCCCTCCATCTTCTCTGAAGATGTCCTCATCTTATTCTTATACATATGTGTCACTCAAACAAAAGGAAGGATCTGGTAAGAGGGTAAGGAGTGAGTCTGAGGAGGAGGGGGATTAGGGGAAGACAGGAGGGAGTACACAAGAACAAAGGGCACTGGTGTATATATATGAAAGTGTCAGAGTGAAACGTCTTCTTGAATGCTAACTAAAGGAAGACATAGTGAAGAAGAAGAAGGAGAAGGAGGAGGAGAAGGAGGAGAAGGAGGAGGAGGAGGAGGAGGAGGAGGAGGAGGAGGAGGAGAGAAGGAAAGGAGAAGGAGAAGGAGAAGGAGAAGGAGAAGGAGAAGGAGAAGGAGAAGGAGAAGGAGAAGGAGAAGGAGAAGGAGAAGGAGAAGGAGGAGAGACTCTTAGGATCTGTAAACAGGGCACGCTCATCATGAACAGGAGAGCTGGCCACTTGAAGGTTGGTTTTCTACAGTTCTCATGACAGCTTTGTTCATTCAGACAGATGTGTGAGATTTTCTTAGGATAAATAGCAATATGGATTGTTTTCCTTTCGTTTCCTGCCAGAGAAGCTCTGTCCACCTCCTGTTACTGGCACCAGGCTAGCTCATTTCTCACACAGTTCAGGTCTAAGGAAGAGGAGAGTTGGGTGCATTGCGCCTGTCAGAACCATCTTCCTGTATTCATGACATTTTTGAATCTGGAATCCATGTTCCTGCCTAAGAGTCCTACGGAGACAGGCAAAAGTACTAGTAATGCTCTCAGAACTGAAACTTCAACATCTGCCAGCCAAGAACAGCTAGTCTGCATTGAACCCATAAAGACCAACATCTTACCCCTCCTCTCCTTCTGTGTGTATGTTCGTGTGAGCAGAAGTACACATGTGTGTGCTTGTGAAGTCCAGACAACACCCTCAGTTGTCGTCCCTCAGGGGCCATCCGTCTGTGTTGTTGTATTGAGACAGGTTCTCTCAGTGGCGAAGAGCTGCTAAGTAGGCTGGGCTTACTGCTCCTGTCTCTGCCCAACCACCACTAGGACTGCAAGAGTGTTGCTCACACACCTAGCTTATTATGCGGGTTCTAGGAAGTGAACTCAGTCCCTTGTGTTTGCAAGGCAAGTCCTTTTCCAGCTCAGGTACCTCCCTCATCCCAGTATGTCAATATTTTTGTTGCTGATTGCTAGGGACTCAGAAAAAGCCAGGGAGGAAAAAAAAAAAAAAGCAAAAAGGCTCCAGAACATCACTGAATTTCTTTTGGGCCCGTGATATATGTTTTTGGAGATTAAAACATACCCTAGCATTTTTTTAATGGAACCATATTTCCTTAGCCTAAATGAAATTGATTTTGAACAGTTTCCTGGCCAGAGATGCATCAGAAGTGTCCTGGATTATGCTGGGAGACAGACATGAATAGGAAAGCAAAGCAAGTGGAATTGAATATTAGCAAGAGATTTTTTTTTTTTTCTGAACTCAGCTTTTGCAAAAATAATCCATTTGCTTGACTATTTACATGGAGCAGGTCATGAAAATCCCAGCTATCTACAGCTCTGCCACCAGCCGCTGGCCACCAGTCCCAACATTTACATTTCCTCACACTGCTTCTCTTTGATCTGACTTTTTCCTTCCCAGCTCCCAAGCCCAAACTGCTAACAAAACTCCACCCAAAGGCTGCACCCTACCGGTTCTAATACAAAAACAGAAACTAAAATTGGGTATAGCAGGGGAAAAAATTATAGCTCTCACTTTAATGGCTCGGAGGGCAACACCTTGCGTCCAGTTTGCAAGATGCCATCACCAGCATTTGCGAACAGAATGACAGAATGACGTGGGGGCTCAGTTTGTGGTTTGCTTGTGGGAGTTTCCAGTTGACTAACCAAGTGTCTTCATGGTTTGAATGGGAAATGTCCCTCATAGGCTGGTGTGTTTCAATACCACCCCAAATAGTGGTGCTATTTTGGAAGGCTGTGGAGTCTTCTGGAGGTGGAGCCTTGCAGAGGAAGTTGGTCATTGAGGGAGGCCTTTAAGGTTTTACAACCTGGCCCACTTCCTGTCTGCTCTCTGCTTCCTGTGAGGGGATTGAACGTGATAAGCTACCTCAAACTCAAACCGCTGTGTCTTCGTCACAATGATGGACGGTATCCACCCCTTTCTTACAGTGCCTTTTTCACAACAAGAAGGAAGGAAACCAATATAGATATGTTTCACAAGGTCTTTTAAAAAAATTACATGAGAAAAGATTTTGAGTAGAATTCAAATAGTCAGGAGACAATTATTGATGATGGACCAACAAGCTATCTCCTGTGAACACACAGACATAGCTCCTGAGAACCTAAGGGGTTGCCTGCATTTTGAGATCTCTCTACAATAACTTCAGGGTTATTGCCCTTTTAATAGCAGTGATTTTAAATGCAGAAGCCTATGCACTCAGTAACAATTTATTGAAGTGGAAAGAGTCAGGTCTGAAGAAGAGACCAGGGCTGTGTGGCTGCTCTTGCCACTTGGCTTGCTGTCCAAACCTCAGAGACATTCTTACCATGAGGGCTACTGTGAGGAATAGTGAGAACACGTACAGTGTTCAGGGGCTGATTCTGAGCAGGTACTCAATATCTACTTCTGTCCACAGTGGGATGTCGTGAGTTCTTTGTCCTGATAACTCTCAATTGCTGAGAGAATACACATAAAAGATAAACACAGTTACTTTTCTTATTGCTGTGACTAAATAGCATGTAAAAGCCACTTTAAGGAGGAAGGGTTTATTCTAGCTTACAGTTTGATGGGATTCCGTCCATCCATACCCACATACATATACACAAATCTCTGGAGTGTATTGCCTAGCCAATCTAGCCAACTGGTAAGCCAGGTTTAGAGAGATCCTGCTTCAAAAACCAAGGTAACAAAATAACAGAGGAAAAGACCTGATGTTGTCTTTTGGCCTCCATATGCATGCACATATGTTTACATGCACACACATACACACACAATAGATAAATAGATAGGTGATAGATAGATAGATAGATAGATAGATAGATAGATAGATAGATAGATAGGTAGATAGATAGATAGACAGATGATATCAACCATCCCAATCATTCTCTGTATCTCTTTTCTTTGGGTGTTTGTTTGTTTGTTTGTTAAAGCAGGTCTTCTGTCTGTAGCCTAGGCTGGTTTCAAACCCACAGCATTCTTCCTACCTCAACCTCCCTAATATAAGCATTGTGGGATGAGCCCACACTTAGCTGATGTTTGAGTACTTTTATATTAGTCAGTACATTTATAATTATGGTGAGTTTATGTATGTACTTAGAGTTAATAAAATTCTCCATTCTTTATTGTGAAAGCGATTCAACTCACAATTTTCTTGCTCAGAATATCCATCCCTCCAGTCCCTGTAAGGACCTCCCTGGCTGTGTTTCTGTCACTTCCAACTTGATCTGTTTTCCTAATAGTCTTTATCTACCTCAATTCTCTTATCCTATGCAATCAACGCTTCTCCTTTCCCATGCCCAGATGGCTGTTTCAAATTATTCAGTCCATGGAAAATTTGCAGGCTCCTCCTATATGTGGAGAGACATATCACATACTGGGGTTTGAGATAGGCTAAGTACAGTGGCTCAATGCCTGCTACACTCACCACCTAGTAAGGAAATATCTCATCAGCAAAACAACATGAACATACAACATTACAGCATGTGACCTGTGTCACAGAGGGAAAACACCAAGGACACTGTGATGGAGGGAAGAGAAAGAACCCCTTAGTGTTCTTCACTCTTCCATTCTTACTTTGCATGGGTCCATCTTCTCTGCTGCTTCCAGATCCATCTCCAGAAAACACAAGCTTGATCACAGCACAGCAGTTCCCTCTTACCTGTGGGTGCCAAGATCCCCTGTAGCAGCTAAAACCATACATAGTACTGAATCCTACACAGACTTACATTTCTTTTCCCTATGTGTCTTCCACACTGCACCAGAGTTTCTTCACCTTTCCAAGTTTTCTACGCTAGTGCCTGCTTTGAACCACTATAATTTGAGCTAATATCCAGTTGAGAAAGAGTCCTTTGCACAAGGACCGAGGTATTGTGATGGTGGATTGTGATGGTGGATATAATAACTGAGGTGGTTACAGGGTGGGGTCGTGTATATACTGCCTACACACTGATTGAAGAAACAGTTTGTTTCCATCCCAGTAGAGACAGAACCAGGTGGAGTTAGACTTCTTCACAGTTATCAGAACAGTGCTGCTTACCACTGAAAACTGACAATTTTGTTATTTCTTGAGTTTTTCCATATGATTGAACAAAAATAACTGACACTTCAGAAAAGGAATAAGATCAGGGAAAACTAGTTTATTTACCTTTTCAAATTTATCCACAACACATAGTGGGGCACTTTTAGCCCTGTGCCTGGGCCTTGCCTGTCTCAGGATTTATCTTCAATAACGAGTGATCAGAAACACCTTCAGCACTCCTATAGCATTTAGGGGATACTTTTAGTGCCTTCCTATGCTTCCTATTTGACATTCATGTCTCTTTTATTCTAGGTCACTCAGCAGACAATGCTAATTCCAAACTCTCTGTGTAGCCAAGGATGACCTTTAATTACTGATCCGTCTGCCTCTATCTCCCAAGTACTGGGATTATAGGCATTGCCACAGTGTCCACTTTCTGCAGAGTTGTATGTGGGACTTTGTGTGCATGCTTGGGATGTACTCTACCAACTGAGCTATGTCCCATGCCCCAGCACATGACTTCCTCTCCAACACAGCTGCTTCCTAGTACATAGCCACAAGTTCCCTGCTGAAACTGACCTTGTTCATAGTTGTTCCAGCTGATGGCAAGTCCTTCTTCTTTCAAACATTCTTCAACCCATGTTCCTTTGTCTATTGAAGTATAGTGGCCTGGGCATCCTGTCTCATGTCTTCCCCACCTCCCATTTCTAAGCCTCTGGCTTTGGCTTAGTGAAGACAGATATAGTTGATGGAGCAGTGGGCCAGGGCCAGGGCCAGGGCCAGGGGCAGTTCTGACTTACAGACTACTTCTCTACATCAGCGTGGTCCTCCTTCATCTACAAAACTCATGGCTGAGATTTGAAAATCTCTCCAATCTTCCATTGAAGACTTTAAGTCTCCTCAAGTCTCCAACTTTCTAAGATTCAACCTTGTAATTCCTTCAACACTGAGACAATGCAAGTCAACTTTATTTATCATGGTGATTATTTCAGTGAACAAGAGAAGTGCATTTCCAGAACATGATAATCTTTATCAAAAGATAAGTTTTTTTTTTTCCCATTTTTTCTTATTTGGCAACTAACTTTGATTACAAGCATATAATCAAATGTCTTCTTAAGTAAGCTGTGTACAGATAGACATTGTGCATGCAGACTAAGCTACCCTGGGCTTATTGGCTAGCCCAATCACCAATGGCTTTAAGTGGTAGGAGTAACAGCATCGCCCTTGGGCTTGGTTTGACTACTGATCAGCTACTCAAGGCTTGGGACTATCTATCCATGTCCCACAGAGATGCTAGCAAAGTGAAGGACTCCCAGAGCCTGATGGGAGTCCCCCACTTCTGCTCCTGCAGAAATTCCCCCTCCCTTTTTCTCAAAAAGCATCGAGCATCTTCTCCTGGGTGGCCCTTTTCTTCCCTCTGTTCCTCTTGAGACTTAATCTTTACCAGCAAGGTGCAACCTTCCAACCCCAAAACAGCCCAAATCCATCCACCCCACTTCCACCTCACAGCTTCTGGAAGGCCTACTGAAGATAAACTTCATGCCAAGCATTTTTCTCAACAGATGTTCAGTTTGCCATCTTCTTCTTGATGAGCTTCAAGCATGCACACACCCTTGGTGAAGAATGAGAGAAAACAGGGGTGAGCTCTGGTAGTCCTTGGAGGTGTGGTCTCTGGGCATGCTCCATTCACCAGAGCACCAGATGCTGCTATCATCCACAGGTCTTGTTCTTCCTAAGAAGCAATCTGAGCCCATGATCTTATCCATGGCTGGACTTTAGAGAAAGTGAAGATGCTTTCAAAATTTCATGCTTGGGATCCAACCAGGGTCTGAGGCATGCTTATCACTCACTCTACCATTCATTGACTTATGCCCCACCCCTCAAGTCTTGTTTCTACTTTTTTAGGCTTGTGCCTAATGCAGAGGGTTATTGAAGGATAATCTTGAGGGAAATGATAAGGAAATGGCCTTATGTTCCAAGCTTAATATCCTTACCCTTCTCCAGGACCCATGGGCCTCCTCTGCAGAGTTCTCTCTTCTCTGGAAAGCTTCCAACCTCAGGCATGCAGATGTTCAGATAGAATGGTCTTGGTCTATACTGGACTATTTCTTCATCAGAACCCCTTGGGAGCTTGAGAATCCTGGCTTTACTCAGCCCCAGGGAATGAGATTATCAGGGAAAGCTTTCTTGCTTATTGCAAATTCTAATTTAAGTCCACTGGCTGAACGCTCAGGAGTTTTAGAGGAAGATGCTGCCTTCTAAGGAGATTGTGACTTCTGACAACTGTGTAGGGATCATGGGAAGAGGGGGTGATGTGGGGACCTCTTGAAAAGCAGGGATTTCATTCATTCTGTGCACAAAGCCATATTCCATTTGAGTTATGCTACCAGGTTCTAGTCACAGATCTCATCTCTAGTTATCCCCTCAAACCTATGTCACTTTAAAAATTCTGAACAAAGGAGTTTGAGTAAGCATTCAAGATGGGATGCTGATGGCCTGTTTCTCTTAGGAGTTTAAACTTCCTCCCACATTTAAGTCTAGGGATCCCACCACGCCTGGATGGAGGAGTCAAGGACTCCACAGAGCTCCTTCTCCACTTCCTTACATGCATTCAATAGACATACTGTGCCATGCATAGAACTTCCTTATGGATTTGTGACAGAGGGATTATATATGCAAGTGTGCATATGTGCATGTGTGCATGTGTGCATGTGTGTATGGGGGAAGTAGTGGAGGTAGAGGCCAGAGGTTAGTGTCAGGTGATTTTTTGAGACAGGGTCTCTCATTGCACCTGGAGTTCACTGTCAGCTATGCCCGCATAGCTGACCCGGTTCTTTGGATCGGCGGAGGGCTGAGGGCAAGAGAAAGAAAACGTGAGTCATTTGGTAAAGGCCAAATGCTGTATTTTCAACTGCAGAGCTCCTTTTTATACTCTCCACAAAACAGGAACAAAACAGGAACAAAGACAGGAACAAAAACAGGAACAAGGAGATACATTTGGCAGTCTATCACCTAAGTTTGGATTTCTTCTCCAGCAGTCCTTTAAGGGGAAATGCATAGGGGGAGTGGGCACAACAGCAGGTGCAGATGATGGTGACTCACAGTTCACTGAATGGCTAGACTTGCTAGCCAGTGAGTTCTGAGAATTTCCATGTCCCCACCCTTTCACATTAGAGTGGCAGACACCCATAGTGGTACTCAGATTTTTGCTTTGTCATTAAGTTCTAAACTCAAGTCCCTATGCTCTGCAGCAAGCAATTTTACCCACTGAGCCATCACCCGAGGCTCCAGAAAGATTTCTGACACAAGAAGTCTTCAGACAGATTTGAGTAATTTTCTTAGAACCCAGCTAGTGGAGTTTAAGAAGCTGACCCTTCATATTTCCCCAAGAGTGATTTGCACATGGCAATTTCCCAAAAGGTGTTAATATTTTCCAACTTTCATTTATACAGATGCTGCTTAAGTTAGGACAGGGTTACATCCCAATACAACAACTACAGATGAGAAATACTGTAAGTGTATAGTGCATTGAATACACCCAGTCTACCAAACGCCTCAGCTTAGCCTGGCCTATTCCAGACTCCCTTAGAGCACAGCCTATGCTATCCACTGACTGACTCACTCAAAGTCTGTTTTATAATCAAGTGTTCAATATATCAGGTAATTTATGAATACCATAGAGAAACCGAAAAGAATCTGCATTTCCACAGAGACCCATGGTCCATAGTGGCCCAGATACAGCTGCATCATCTTGAAGACAAAAGTTATCAGTCAAGGTGTCATGACTAACATCCTTATGTCTGTGCATAGGCACACACTCATGTTCACACTCACAGACACATAATTTTACACACACACACACATACACACACACTTAAGCCCATTAGACTCTCAAAGGTTATTCCTCAGGCATTTTTTTCTAAGCAAATCTTAGCTTGTCTTTCCTGCCTAGCACTTTCCTTTTATATTACTTGGAGTTGTCACACACATGTGCCATGGCATGGGTGTGCAAATCAGAGGACAACCTCCTGCAGGAGTCAGTTCTTTCCTTTCATCATCAGCGTCCTAGTGATCTAACTCAAGTCACTTATCTTGGCACCAAATGCCCTTACTCACTAAGCCATCTTGCTGCCTCCCTTTTACATATATTTATATTGATGTCTACTTATTTGCATGTACCCACTCTTTTAAATCTTTTTTTTGCAAGTGCATGTGTGATGTGCATGTTTGTGTGTGTGTGTGTGCACACGCGTGTTTGTGTGGAGACCAGAGGTTAATGTTGGATGTCTCTTTTGATTGTTCTCCATCATATATATTGAGGCAGAGTCTCTCATTTAAACCCAAATCTCACTTATTTGGTTAGTCTAACTACCAAGTTTGCTCTGGGGTCCTCTGCCTGCCCCACTGCCAAGCACTGGGATTATAGGAAAGTTCGAAGTCTTTGGCATTTATTTGGGTGTTGGAGATCCAAACTCCAGTGCCCATGCTTGTGTGGTCAGCACCGTATCCATTCGGTCATCTCCTCAGCTTCTAGAATTTTCTTTAAGAGGAAGGTTCAGTTGTATCTATGGACCATGGGTCTCTGTGGAAATGCAGATTCCTGGGTCCAAGTCATAGTAATTAACTCAGAGTCTTCAAGGTCATTTGCAGGTGGTCCTCAGGAGATTGTGATCGTTGTGATGGAAATGTGTGCTGACTGATCCTACTAAAAGATGAAAATCTCTTGGCTAGAATCTGAGTTCCAGTGTCCAGCAAAGATGGGCAGCAAGGCAAAGGCCCAGTCTTCCTTTTCTTGAAGCATGTTACTTCAAGTATAACTATTCATCATACATGCTTATTTAATTGTTTCTCTTGTTTTATTTAGATGGAGCAAAAACTGATTCTAAAGCCCAGTGTGTGAGTTAATAGCATTCTGTTTTCTGTCCTTCATTTTATTTGATTAGCTACTTGATGTGATTTCTACTGCATATTCTAGAACCCCACAGGCAATGGAACTGGACACACAGTCCAATCTGCTCCTTCATGGGATGGATCCATGATCTCGTGTGATCATGACCTAGGGTCTACATTGAACCTCCACAGATTTCTTTTCTGTATATATTGGTTAAAGACACTTTGACCTCAAACTGATATGTAAATTCTCTTGCAGGTACCAAATAACACTTGGATATATAAGTAGAGTGGTAAGGCTTAATATTGTTCAAAAAGGGAGAAAAAAAATCCTTTTTTTTTTTTATAGTACTTGGAATCATGCCATCTTAATAAACCTCCCTAGCCTGTGAAATTAAAGCTGAGGAAAGCAATATCACAATGTGTTTGGTGGCTGAGAATGTCGTTCAGAATCAAGAACACGAGTATGCAGGAGAAGGAATGGCTAAATAATTCATGAGGCAGCTTTTAATATTAGTATTATCACAAGCCCTATTAATTCTTATAAAATGGTAGGATTTAAAGTTAGGATCAGTGGCCTATGAGAAAACATGAATTTTCATCATTTTAATATGTTTTTGTAGCCCAATCCCAGATACCATCCAAAACTACATTTTAAAACAATAACTCTGGAAACAATTATTTCTGAACAAAGACATTATTTTAAATGTTCATGTTGAGTAAACAACTGGACAGTGACTTACTCCAATTAAAATCTCATTACAGCTTCCCTGTGTGGAAGGATTGGAGGGCTGGCTGGAGCTGGAGTTTTCCTTTACGAAGAGGGTGGAATTTCCATGAAGGTCAGGGTTTATCCCTCCAGCAGAGGTTAGGCAGAGCAATGTTTTGGCAGTAGAATAAAGAGGCCAGGGAGGATGGAAAAGTGAGATTACAGAGAATATTAAAATACACTTGGTACTTCCCTAACTGTGAAACAACTTAGCATGATACACGTATGCTGCTGCTGAATACACATGCTTAGAAGCCAGAAGAAGAATTGTTTTCTTTTGCTCGTTCTGCCGCCCCTCACCAAACCAGCCTCTCTGTATAGACACACCCAAGACATTTGGCTTCTACCCAGAACTCCAGAATCTAGTGCTGCTATAAAAATAGCTATGAGCTACACAAAATGAAGGGTGGGAAAGTCTGCACTTCTGAAAGGGGCCTTGTTTCTCCTCAGTCTGTTAGACTTTTACATGTACAAACCCATCTGAGCACACAGGCGTCCACATGTACAGGGCTGAAAATTCTCGATAGGGTTATGATCTCTCTCTCTCTCTCTCTCTCTCTCTCTCTCTCTCTCTCTCTCTCTCTCTCTCTTTTGTGTGTGTGTGTGTGTGTGTGTGTGTGAGAGAGAGAGAGAGAGAGAGAGAGAGAGAGAGGAGAGAGGGAGAGAGTCATTCCAGATGTCACTAGATAACAGTAAACTGTTTCCATGAAAAGCTGTAGAAACAGTCTTAGCTCATATGGAAATAATGTTTTAACTAGCTGGGAGTGGTTCCTGGGGTTTGCCCTGATTCTGCCTGGATCCAAGCCCTCCCCTGGACCACTGCAGAATCTAGACTCAGGTACTGAACTAGTTAGCAGAATTATGGTAAAATTAATGTCAAATTAAAAAGGACAAGCAATTAACAGCCACTGGCCTCAGTCAGGGAAAAATTATCCTTCAGACTAGAATAGAATATTGAGGACTTCAGATTGCCAATCAACCACCCGAACAAACAAGTAAATAAGTAGATAGATAGATGATAGATTAATAGACAGATGATAGATGGTAGATTAATAGATGATAGAGTAATAAATAGATGATAGGTTAATTGATAGATAGATGATAGATGATAGATAGATAGATAGATAGATAGATAGATAGATAGATGCTGCAATGAAACCACAGAGATGCACAAAAAGAAATGAACCAGGAGTCATGTATATCATATCAAGAAAGGGAATCTTCCACAGGATTAAACCTGCCACTGATGGATCATGGTTTTTTATTGCTTGTCTGTAATGAACCATCTTGGTTGCCTAAATTGATTTCACATAATTTAAAATCTAGTGAAATGTCAGCATTGTTTCCTGAAATTAAAATCTCTTTATTATTTCAGGGGAATAAATATGAGCATGTTCTTCAGACCTATGCTTTGAACATCCATTGACAATTCCTAAGAAAACTGTGCCATTCCAGTCCCAATCTAGTGTGTGTGTGTGTGTGTGTGTGTGTGTGTGTGTGTATACACACACAAATGTTGGGAGGCGACTCCTAGCAGAAAGTGGCTATCATCTTTGCAGCCATCTCAGGCCATATACCCTGACAAGAGACTTGTTTTCAACAGCCCACAACAGCTGAGCACACTCTGATAAACATCTTGTTTTTCTCACATATCTTGTTTTGCTGCTTAGTGCCCCCAGCTGCAAGGCGCACGTGGTAGCCACACTGCTAGCTAGGCACACGTGATATCCACGCTAGGCGCATGTGGTCTCCACGCTGCAAGGCACATGACATAATGCCTTCAGCTGTGCTTGTCCACGAGGGCAAGGCACGTGGTAAAGGGTATAAATACCCAGGATTTCCTTTCAATAAATGGGAGAGACTTGATCAAACCCTCTGTCTTGTCTCCATTCTTCGCATCTCTTGCCCTGCTATCCCCACTCTCTCTTGCTAGACCCTGACCCTCAGACCGGAGCAGCAGAACAGGTCAAAACACACACAAGTGTGTGATATGTATAAAATATATATTATATATACATACACATATATGTGTGTGTGCACGTGCATGTGTGTGTGTGCTTATATGTGTGTACAAATGTATGCATGTGTGCACAGGTATAGAGGCCAGAGTCCAATTCCTTGTGTCTTTTTCAATTGTTCTCCATCGTAATTTTTGAGATATTGGTCTCTTGGTGAATCTGCAGTTCATTGATTCAGCTATACTGCCAAGTCAGCAAGTTCCAGGGATCCTCCTGTCTCTGCTCCTCAATGCTGAGGCGACATGTACCTGCTGCCATGTTTAACATTTACATGAGTACCGGGCAGAAATTCAGGTCCTCATGAGTATGTAAGCATAGCAAGCTCATTACCTACTTAACTACTTCTCCAGCTCCACGCAGTGGGTACCGATACATGCTTCCAGCCTGTTTCTTAATATCTGGGAAGTAGGGAAGGAATATCTTTTCACTAGCAAGGCTTAGGAAATAACCACTGAAAGCTTGGATCCCACCATCCACACAGCATGTGTCTTGTGAACCACAAACACCCCAATTGTGTGATGGTGGCCCCTTGCTGTTTCTAGACCACACTTCTAAGTCTTCGTTTCTCTTATGCAGTTGCTCTAGCTACAGTTGTTAAGAACAGAGTCTATACATCTTTATAGATTAAGTGCTCCAGAAGGCTTCCTTTGCCTCCAAAACACTCTTCTAAAGGCTCTGTGATCTCTATTGCTCGTTAACTTGGGAAAGCTATGCAGAAGGTACCACATCGTTTTTTTCTTCTGTGCATCCTGGCATGGTGTGATTCACGTTCTCTCTCCGACCCCCTCCATGAAATCTGTCCACATCTTCCTAAGTCTTTGGGATGGAAATGTGTTGTTCTCACTCTCTACATCCTTAATGACACTCTCACCCTCTGCTAAGAGTTGAGCTAACAGCTCCATTCTGCACAAATATGATGACTCAAGTTGCCTGCCCACTCCCCTTACCATATATGCACATCATATGCACACAGAATAATAATAAATACTGTCTTAAAATTAGCAGAGTACGGTGCTACTCACCTTCACTCCCAGCACTGAGGAATCAGAGACAGGCAGACGTCTGGGGCTCACTGGCCAGCCAGCCTACTCTAATCTACAAGAAGTCTTACATCCCAGTGAGAGATGAGTGACACTCCCTCAAAAGTCAAGGAGGATGGTACCTGAGAAACAGTACCTGAGGTTGCCCTCTGGCTTCTGTACCCACACATGTACACATGCACCTGGACGCATGCAGGCGTACGCGCACACGCGCGCACGCGCACACACACACACACACACACACACACACACACACACACACCAGGAAGACAAAATATACCTACAGATTGCAGAACGTCCCTTTAAAAAAACCTGGTTAGAGGTGGTACCCCAAAACCACAGGGAGTCCTATTCTGATAGACGTTCTGATGGTCAGTTTTCATTGCCAAACCTACTAAATTAAGAAATCACCTAGGAGATGGGTGAGGCATACCTCTGTACAGGGCATAATAGAGTGTTTCCAGAGAGTCTTACCTGAGGGGAGAAGACGTGCCCTGGATCTGGGCAGCACCATCTCATGGCCCAGCAGCCTACATGAAATAAAAATGCAAAAAACAGAGAATGCCAGCAGGGTGGTAGAGCATTTTCTTTCCACTTCCTTACTTCCTCCAGATATTTCTTCAGATATTTTGATCAAAACTGTACAAAGGTAATTAGTGCAATGTTTCCTTTCTCTGCAGACCTTGGTGCCATGCAAGAAAGGAGCTATGGTGCCATGCAAGAAAGTCCTACCAGGAAGGGTAAATGCAGGGAAAACTCACCCACTTTCTGAGGCAAAAGAATCAAAGAAAACTCTAACCATGGATCTGTATTACACATGTATTTGTATACTTGTGTATATCATATACATATATGCACATATTACCTTTTACCTTATATTTATATTTAGGTAGAAAACTGTAGTTCGGTGTGGAGATACTTGGTCAGTACATACACTGTAATGAAAACAGCCAGGGAGTGTCTTTATGATTCAAAGAAAGAACTGCCCGAGGCTTGATGTCAGGGCCCAAGTAAAGAGAGAGAAGCAGGTCTGTGAGTCTGCGCCTAAATAAAGCTTTGTGGCTCAGGAGGATAAGCCCTCATCTGCTTTTACCTGAGTTTAGATTACTTTGCTAGTTTGTTTTGTATTTTTCCCCTTCCTACAAAGTCTTCTGGAGCCCAACATTACTTGGACCACTCCAATGAGTTTGATAGTATCCTCGTAAAAAAAAAAAAAAACAACAGTGAGTGCATTTTTGCCAATACTTTCATCTACCAGGACAGGTGGTGGTAAAGCCTAAAACAGATTAGCCACCTCCATGCGGTGACATCTAAAAGGGAAGGCTTGGTCAGTGCAGTGAGCTGTTCGTAAGCTTACAGCATCAAATGAGATTATTGATTAGGTTAATTTTCCGTGGGATATTGGACTTGGTTTGCAATTCCACCTCGGAGTTCATTAAATTTGCATTGCGGTTGATCATCTTCCATTAAGAAGCACACTGTGAAGTTTCATTACTGGGAAATATATGTATGTGGGCACTCCCTTAGTGTCAGTGCTAAGTATGCAGAGCTCGGAGCCTCCCATTGATTCCATTGAATTCTGCTAGACAGCCTAACTCCATATCGCTAATTTCTTGAGAAATTAGCACCACTACCAGTAAATAGAAAGGCACCAAGACTAGAAAACTATTGTTAAGTCTTACATGTCCTTCACACAATGAACAGAGGGTCATTTACTAACGAACACTGATTTAGAGCTAGGGTGTAGCTCACTATATGGCAATTGTCTAGCATCCCCAAGGCTCTGGGGTCTGTGTTTGGAACAAAACAAACAGAATAAAAGAAAAAAGGAAGGAAGGAATGAAGGAAGGAAGAGAAAGAAAGTAAGTAAGAAAGGCAAAAGTAAAACCTTAAACAATATTTTTATTTAACTTCAAAAGTACTTGACTTGGTAGCTGTTAAAGATGACTTCATTTAGTTTATTTGAGAGTTGGGTATGTTTGGTTGTTTTTTGTCTTCATAGCTATCTGGATTTTAAAGGCTGTATTTCTAAGGCTGAGTAGACAGCACAAGACACTTTATCTTACAAGCACAGGGACCTGAGTTCAATTCCCAGAAACATCAGGAAGAAAAGCCACCATGGTGGTGCTTGCACTCCTACTGCTGGAGAGGCAGAGACAGACAGATCCCAAGGGCTCAGTCTAGTCAAACCCAGTCTAGTCAAAAGGTCTCAGGGCCCAAGAAGAGATCTTGTCTCAAAAACCAAGATAAATGTCTTCTAAGGAATGACATCCAAGGTTGTCCTCTGGCTTCCATATGCACATGTACAACTATGCACACAAGCACACACGCACACACACACACATGTACGTGCGTATACAGAGCATGTTAGGTGTATAATCCAGAAGTGATACATCTGACCACTGGAATCTGAGCTCTGGAAGCCATCATTCTAATCAGAAAACTGTTTATGGAAGAAGAGGAAGTCATCCTTGGAAAGGATGATGACAGATTGCTTTATAGATCTGATCACCTTTCCTGTCTGTCTTGGTTTTAGAAGAAAGGGCACAGTGGTCTTTGTGAAGGCAAAGAAATATGTTCAAAGGCAAATTAGAATTTCAAAGGAGGAGTTCTCAACTCCTAAACTACTTTTTAAAACTCTCACTTATGAGAGACCAGGATCCCCAGGGGTTTTTATCAAAGCTGTTGAGATGTGGAAAGTTCTCACATTTATTTTTTGACTGCCACCCTACAGAGCCTGGGCCTCGGAATAATAGACACAGCACGGGAAAGGTATTTATGAGTCTGAGAGCACCACCTCATTTCTAGATGTGGTTTCCAGAAACCACATACTGTCTTTTTATCCTCAATCAAGACATGACAGGGAAGGGCAGACAGCACACAGGAGCCACTACACCCTTAGGCACAGTGTGGACATTGGCCACCCCATCTGTCAATCCTTGTGAGATACCTAACAAGTGTTAAAAGCCATGCCAAGGTTGAGCTGATGAAGCCAAAGAGAGCTCTCTCTCTCTCTCTCTCTCTCTCTCTCTCTCTCTTCTCTCACACACACACACACACACACACACACACACACACACACTCCTTCTGACTCCTACTTCAGTCTAGAGCTGTGATAACAAGAAACCCAGGACTTGTCACCATATCCTTGAGGATGTGATCCAGTTGAGCACAGAGCTCAATGTTTCATCGGCAGATAGCCGATGGACCCAGAAAATCAACTTCCAGTCACTAGACATAAAGTGTACACTAAAATGTTTTTTACTATGAAGTTTGCTCCAGGGAAACCTATAATAGAATATTGAAGAGAAATGCAGACTTCAGAGGGCGAGCAAGGAGTAGAATGGGAATCTGTAGGCAAGACAATTTTTAAAGGTCAGAACCCAAGCCTAGGGAGTCAACTCAAGGCAAGCCCAACAGAAGTCAATTAAAGAGAAGTACAGGTTAAACTCAAACAGGACCCAGGCACATAGTCTAGTAAACAGTGGTTCTCAGCTTCGACTACACATTGGCATCACCTGGCCTCAAACTCCGACCCATCCCATTGATTTCCAATCTGAAGTGGGGAGGAAATAAGAATCATTATGTTAAAAATCCTCCTCCCTTGACTTTAACTTGAAAAGTCAGTTTAGAACAAGCTGAGCTAAAGATTTTGAGACACATACTTCCATGTAGGGCAGGCACTACACAGAAAGCAGGAACTTGGCACTAAGGTACAGATAGGAAATTATGGCGGTTTGAATAGGAATGGTCCCCAGCGATTCATGTGTTAGAATGGTTAGATTAGCCATAGGGAGTGGTACTTAGGAGGTGTGTCCTTATGGAGGAGGCGTGGCCTTGTTAGAGGAAGTACGTCACTGTGGAGGTTTGACTTTGAGGTCATGTATATGCTTAAGCTGTGTCTATTGTAAAGCACATTGAATCTCCTCCTCGCTGCCTGCTGTTCAAGATGTAGATCTCTGGGCTCCTCCAGCACCATGTCTGCCTACACGCTGCCATGCTTCCCACCATGATGATAATGGACTAAACCTCTGAAACTGTAAGTCAGCACCAATTAAATTTTTGCCTTCATAAGAGTTGCCTTGGTCATGGTGTCTCTTTGCAGCAATGAAACCCTAAGACAGGAATGGATTACACGCGGTTAACGAACTTGTGAAAGAATCAGACACAGGTAGGTAGGTCATAGTGAAGGCAGATGGTGTAACAACTTCATCAAACTTTGTTATAAAACCTGGGTTTGGCTCCAGGAAAAAGGAAGGAGTTTTATCTTCAATTGGGGGCAGTCTTTGTTACCAACCCCTGTCATGGTCCCTGCAAAGTCAGGTGGCTTTGTTGTTGGCTCCATAACCTCAGTGCTCTGTTTAGGGAATCCCAGGACTGTACTCTCCCACTACCCCCACCAGCTCCTGCTATCTAAGAGACCCTTAATGCATGCAGTTACAACCCATGAAGTACCGTCACTGTGTCACCATCAATCCAGTCTCCATAGGTCACCACCAAATTATTCCTCAAACCAGTTTCGTGTTTCACAGAAGGCCAAGTTAGTACACATGTTTCACCTAAAAGCATCTTTGAGCATTTAAAAAGTGGCCACCTTTCTCTGTGATTATGAATAGTTTGAATGGCAGAATTTCCTCTCAAAGCTACCTTGCAGAGGTCAGTTACCCAGAAGAGACACAGGCTGTCTGGCCATCTTCAAAGTACTCAGCAGATATGAGGACATCCTCCCAGCGTGGCTTAATCTATCTTCAAACATTAAGTCAACAGTCTACGCCCAGGTAATTTCCCAGGTTCTACCGCTACCTTCCAGGATACATAGCTCATGAGGACTTTCCCAAATGACTGGTCTGTCACCCTTGTGCTTCCCGAGGACTGTCTAGGATTAAACTTGCCTGGGAGTAAAAGTTCTTCAGTGACAACTCTGGATTTGATTATTAAAGCAGCTCTAGAAAGCACCATCTGTTTTGCATGTGGCTGTCAGCATTTTCTAGGTTAAGAGTATAGTCTATCCACCAGAGCCTTACAGTGCTCCCACAGAGTGACCACTGCAGTTAGGAAAACTAGCACAAAAAAAAAAAAAAAAAAAAAAACAAAAAAAACAAAACCCAAAACCTCTTTTGGCAGTCATGCTGTCTGTCCTGCTTTGTTTCACTCTGACAAGCCTGCAGGAATTGTGGGTGTTACACCTAGAGACACCTAACACACAAAGCTTAGTCTCTTCTTCATTGTCTTCAGTCAAGCTCCTCGGCTCAGGCATCTGGTGACATTTTATCTCTTTTCTAGGTTTCTAGGAAGGAGTCACTTTGGAGACCATAAGGCTCCAACCGCCTCACTCTCCCACCTTATTCTTCAATGCACCACAACGAAGAAAGAACAACTCAGATTTCAGAAAGTAGCATTCTCCACGAATACCTAATACCTCTCTTGTCAATCGGATTGTCACATTTGTTAGAAGCAAGGCTTCTAAATGATTCCTCTCTCCCTCCACCCCTCCTTTCTTTCCCTTTCTTTTCCCCAAAACTCTAGTTTCTAATGATTCAATGTCAGAGTACCCCTAAACCCTACCAAAGTGTGACAACTCAATCTCCACTATGCCACCCTAGCAATGGTTTCTCTGGAAGACGGAAACTTTTAAAAACAGATTTTATTTTATAGAGCGTGTCTGTGTTCACATGAACTTGAGGGAATGGTACCGGGGCTTCTTGATCATCTATGTTGTGCAGCTACTTTCTCTAAAGTGAAGCATTCTCCGACAGGGGGAAGGGAGACTCCTAAGACTCAAGACGAGACTTAGCAAAGCTACAAGATTCACAGGCCCCTCCCCGCACCAGCTTGTGCATATGAGCAGCAAGGACTGCTGGGGAAAGATTCTGAGCCACAGAACTGCCTGCATGTTTGAAAAGAAGCCTTAGAGGTGCAACTCTCAGGAGTTGTCAACACATGGGTGTGGGCTTTTCAGTTGCCTTGGAGTCCCCTGATACTCTGTGACTCCAGTATAGCCGTTAGCTCATGAAGCCACATTTGGGTGGAATTGTTTTTCTTTTGTGTGTATATGTACGTGTATGTCGATGCAAACTTAAGTGAATGCATGTATGTGCGGGTGTGCACACATATAGAAGCCAGAGGTCAACCTTATATATTGTTCCTTTAAAGCCATCCACCATTTCCCCTGAGACAAGGGGCTCTCATTGGTCTGCAATTTCCCAGTTTGCCTAGATTGGCTGGCCAGCAAGCTCTAGGAATCTGCCTGCCTTTTTCTTCTTCAGAGCTAAGATTCTAAGATTACAAACATACTACACCATGCCTGGCTTTAAAAACAACAACAACAACAACAACAAAAAAAAACCTTTTTATTCTTTTAGTGTGTGTGTGTGTAAATATCACAGCATGTACCCAATTGCACTCATTTCCCCATACCCCTGTCCCCACCCTCCACGCTTGCAACCTCCCTGCAAAAACGAAAATAAAATCTCCTTGTGGAAGCCATAGTATGTCACAGTGTGGACACACTTTTGTCCACACTTCTTTGCTTGGAAATGTTCATTGCAATGAGTCTTTGGTCTGGTTTGAGGCCTCTGGTTTCTGCTACACCATCAATACTGGGTCCTCACTGGGGCTCCTCCCAGATAGCCTGCTGTTACCCTGTGTCATCAAGATCCTGCAGTTCTGGATCTGTAGGCCGGCCCCTTCACACATTCCAGCAGTTCACAGATGGGGTAGATGTTGGGGTGGGCAATTCAATGTCCTGGATCTGGGACTGGGTGGGAGCTGAGTTGGTTAGTCTGCCAGGTCTCCTGCACCCACACCATCACCCCTAAATCACCAAGGTGAGCTTTCCAGCCCTAGCTAGTTCATTCAATGCTGCAGCCAGCGGTCTTAACCTTAGACAAACCATCAGGGCCACTCCTATGACATGATGTAGGTGATTGGCTTGTGTATAAAAGGTAACCAGCAACGTCTACTGATAATGTGTCTGCAGCACCTGGAGCCAGGTGTCTGGCACCACATGCACTTTTACATTTTGATAGCATCAAAATGGAAGGCAATGAGTTACAAGTATTATTTTAAAAGAGAAGCATCTCCCTGCTTCTTTTTATTATTTTTGGATCCTCGGTATTCTTTTAAAATAATCTCAGTTCCAAAGCAAACCAACCCAGCTGATATGTACTTTGGGACTGACCAAGTCGGGACAGCCACACCAGGAACACTTGAGCCCAGCAGCTATTGCTGGCTTCCTTACTGAGCAACTGGAAGAGGTCTTCGTTCTTAAATGCTTCCAAAGATGGAACTCTTTTTCTAAAGCATGTTCTCAGGGAGATCATATGTAGCAGGCTGTAGTAATTTTGAGGAGAGCACAGCTATTTATTTCATACCCCCTCCCCCAAATCCTACTGACAACATTGAAGTCAGAAAATAGGATATTTTTTTGGGTATGGTATCCGAAAGACACCAAGTACTGTTGGCACTTAAGTTCGTGGAGAGGCAGGTTTTCCTTTTTAGGATAATGCCTAACTTAAGTGATCATGGAAGACAGAAAATTCATCTTTCCAACTGTCTTTCCATAAGGAGTTTTAGCAGACTTAAGGCTATGATTCTTCCCTATTTTCGCTTTCTGTCTCAAAAATAAAGCTCAGTTGAACTATTTAACTTTGTGGAGTTCTATTTCAAAACCTGTTATGTTTGGCTGGAGCAACATGAAGTTTCTCAGCTCCTTTTTCTATTATGCATTGTACGAATAGCCGGTAATAGTCTAACGTGTTGCATTTATAATATTTGAACCTTGCTTGCTAATCCCAGTGAGCTGAAAAGCCCCACAGCTCTCAAGAGACAAATTGAAAACTTTTTCAGAGCATCAGAAGAATCAGAATAAGCAGGTTATTTAGGGATGTATATTGCAAACTGTCCTAAACTACTGCACACTGACAGCTAGCCTCTGATGGTAAGGAGGCGTGATATGAAGTCACTTAACAACCATCTTTTGCACCTTTCCCCTGTGCGTTATTTTATTTTGCTTTTGGGGGTGGAGTGTGTGTGTGCCATTGCATGCTTTTGTGGTCAGAGGATCACTTGTCAGAGTTCTAACATGTTGGTCTCAGGGAACAAATTCAGATCCTCAGGTGCTTTCACTCAATGAGCTATCTCACTGGTCCTCCTTTACCTGTCTCTGTGAATTATTTCAAGACACTCATGGAGGCCTGAGGATGTGGCATGGTCATAAAGCGTTCCCTCCTGCTGGATATGTGTCAAGCCGCCGCTTTTTCTCCCCCAACACAATTAAAATGGGTTGCAGAATGAAGAACTACACATGTGTCTTAGTTGTGGTTACTACTTCCGTGATGACACATCATGACCAAAGCAACTTGGGAAGGAAAGGGTTCATTCTGCTTATGCTTCCACATCACAGATGAACATCAAAGGACATCAGGATAGGAGCTCAACAGGGCAGGAACCTGGACCCAGGAGCTGATGCCGAGGCTGTGGTGGAGTGCTGCTTACTGGCTTGCTCCATGTGGCTTGCTCAGCCTGCTTTCTTATAGAATCCATGGCCATCAGCCCAGGGATCATACCACCCATAATGGGCTGGGCCCTCCCCCATCAATTACTAATTAAGAAAAAGCCCTACAGGCATGCCTAGAGCCTAAATCTTATGGAGGCATTTTCTGGATTAAGGCTCCTCCTCTCTGATGATTCTAGTTTGTGTCAAGTAGACAGAAAACTAGCCAGTACAGCAGGCTAACAGGCCTCTCAGGTGCTCCACTGTAGAGATTGCATCTAGTGTTTGCATGCCCCACAGGCTGTCCTGGCTCAACACATAAGATCTTGGGCTAAGCAAAGCTGGGTGCCACCCTGTACCCTCACATTCCTGTAATTGGCCACCAAAGCATAGCAGAAGGGCCAAGACCAAGGAAGACACTGAGTCTACTGCACAGACTGGTCCAGCCAGCATCTAGTTTGCTGGTCTCCAGATTTCCATAGGACTTGCTGTCTGTTGAGGCCATGCCAAGGGCTCCAGCACACAACCAAGAATTTGAAACCACCGAATATCCTTGGGTCAGAGTCAATTGATAGGGAACAGCTGAGGAGCCCAGGAATATGGAAGACACTTGCATTTCTGCCAGCTCTCTGCATAGTGACGTTGCCAGCCTCCACTGTCCTCTTTGTTGGGCTGAGTCTTTGAGTCTCATGTTCCTCATCTATAAAACAGAGAGTGCTAACGCCTCTCCCAGGGAGAAGGTGTGATTAATTGATGGTTAATGAGACAGAGCCTCCAGCATGCTGTCGTGTACATTATCAGGCTACTCAGAGTTGATATTATTATTAATTGTGACTAGCCCATATTAGGCTAAAGTTAGAGCCAATGTCACATAGCAAGGAGTTCTATAAGACTGGGAAGTGTGCTTTTATTTCCTCAGAGTTTGCTTCTTCCTTACCCCAGAGCCTATCACTTAATTTATCCATTTTATTGGGTCAATTATCCCCATCCATCCTGACTCTTTTACTAATACATTAGATTTGAATACAAAAAACTCTGGGCAAATTATGGATCAAAGGTCATATTAAAAGAATTCTATACATACATAATGCATATATAGTATATATATATATAATATATATATATATATAGAGAGAGAGAGAGAGAGAGACAGAGAGACAGAGAGACAGAGAGACAGAGAGGACAGAGAGACGAGAGAAGAGACAGATGAGACAGAGAGAGACAGAGGGGAGAGAGAGAGAGAGAGAGAGAGAGAGAGTATGAACTAAAAATAATAGTTCATTGACCACCCAGGAATGGGAAACTATCTATATTTGACAACCTCCAACTGTCATTTATTTCTGGTAGACAATCATGCCTCCTACTGTTTTAACCCAGTTTTAAAAAATTTATTTTACACACTTCAGTGGCAGCTTGCCTGTCACAACCCACTTTTATTGCCATGATATATTTTATGCTGGGAGATTTGTGGCTGCTGGGGACATCTTTAGGGGATAACATGGCTTAATGATTAAGTCTCAGTAAATAACTATGTCATTAATACCCACACAGCATCTGTGGACATTCAGTTCCTGTGTGGGTACATATGCACACATATATGTATAGAGGTCAGGAGTCTGGGTGTTCTTCCTCGGGTGACACTCTCTTGTTTTTAAAGACAGAGTCTCTCACTGGTATGTCACTTGGCCAGTAGGTTAGGGTGGCTGACCAGTAAGCTCCAAGGAACTACTCACCTCTGCCTCTCCAGTGCTGACAGTACACACATGCCCCACCATGTGTGTGTACCCACTGGCTTCTTACGTGAATTCTGGCTTAGGTGCTTATGATTGGATGGCAAGCACTTTACCTTCTAAGTGTCTTCCTAGACCTGAACAGAGACTTGTCAGCTCCTAAAGAATTCAGGCCAACTTTCAACATTTTCTTTGTTCCTTCATAGTGTTGTGTTCCCTCAGAAGCCTCGATGATATACCTGCAAAAGTGGGGCACATTAGTTACTTTTCTCAAGCTCAGAGAGAAGGCTTTGCGATATCAGGAATGTTCATGACATTGGTCTTGCGGGGATACTTGGAAGCACAGGATGAGTCCGATAAGGGGGACATGGACTCAATGCATGGAGGACAGTATAGTACATGTATGTGAAACGTTGGAAAAGCTTGAAATCCATGCAGAAGACCAGGCCATTTGCCTCTACATTGATACGGGATGTCTGCAGCTCTGCAGGATTGAATAGGCAGAGTGTCAATTAGCTAGTCTGATCCCAAGTCATGATCTTTACTCTCTTGTTTCTATGAGTTTCTAAACTTTTGTAGGCCAAGAGGTAAGTTTTCACTTGCAAGAACAATTCTTAGGAGAGAAAGGACACTGAAATGTCATTGTGACTGAAGCACGTCAGCCTTCACTGTTATAAACATAATCACAGTCTTCACACCCAAGCCAAGTGGGGAGAAGCCTAGAAAAGCATGAGGTGTCTTAAGTGCTCACTTAGAGATGCACTCTACAAATAGCTCGGCAAGCATTCCTCAGTGGAGAGCTATATGGACACCAGATGCTGTTAGCAGCTCGTGACCTGAGAACCAGGAATAGGCACCATAGCAACACACATTAATCCAGCTAGAGCTTCCAGGTCTTATCCCAAGCCCCATCAAAGTCTCGGTGGGAGCATCCTCTCTCCAGGACGGATGCCTTCTGGTTCTTGCTGTCTGCATTCTTAGGCTGTGAGTGTGAAGCAAGCCAGTTGAGTTGATGCTACTAAGCTCTAGAAAATTAGTAAAATGAATGTTGAAATCCTGATCCTCTGGATAGTTTGACTATTGTGACCCCCTAGTAGAAAACCTAAGGGTGACATGTTTGGAAATGTCACTGTGATTTTCTGTATTTTTTTCATCTTTCAACAATTGGCTTGGTATATGATTATCTGTTTCTGGTTCCTAGAGTGTTTGTTCTCTCTTTCTCTCTCTCTCTTTCTCTCTCTCTCTTTTTCTCTCTCTCTCTCTCTCTTTCTCTTTCTCCCTCTCTCTCTCGGTTGGGAGTCACAGAATAACTATTGGGGGTCCTGGGAATTGAACTCAGGTTATTAGGCTCAGTGGCAATCACCTCTACCCACTGAGCCACCTCACCAGCCTGGTCCCTAACATTTTCAAGAAACTCATAGAGATTTGAGCCTTTCAGCTGTAACTTGCAATGGTGCATTTACATTAAACTGCCACAAAGCTCCTTCTAAGCACCTGGAGTTGCATGTTCTTTGACTCCTCTTAATTATGGTGGACTGGAAAACCTTCCAGAATTTGTGACAAGTACCCAGGCATGTTAATCATCCAAGTTATCATCTGGAGAAAGTATGTGCAGCAGCCTCACCACTTTCCTGCTACTCTCCTGGGTGAGCAGAATGGAGCCACCTAGTTATTCCCAGTCAAAGATCAGGCCAGGGCTGCATCCATTGGTACAACACGACTTTGCACTTGTGTTACAGAGTCATCGCTGTCACTCTTCCTTCCATCCATACAACATGTCCCTGAATATATATTGGGGTCAGCACATTTTTGCTATCCTTTCTGTTTCCAGTGAAGAGTCAAATAGCAAACACTTGGGGGTCTCTGAAAGCCACACAGGAAGAAGCACATTTTGTTCCTTGCGAGTTGCAACTGCCTTTGTTTTTCACTTTCCTGGGAGGAGTTGTTCCTCTGCCTCAATTGTTCAATTCTGCTACTGCAGCACATCCTCAGGCATAGATGATGTGTAAATAAATGAGCATGGCTATGTTCTAATAAAACTTTACTTATAAAACAAAGTCTTGGAACAGATTTACTGAATAGGCTGTAGTCAGCTGGCTCCTGATATCTATGGTGTAGACATATACAGATTAATATTTTAATAGCCCATTACTTTGTTTATTATTATTAATATTATTGTGTGTATGATGTGTGATTTGAGACTAGACACACATGTGTGGATGGTGGAGGACAGCTCGAAAGAGTCAGTTTTCTTTAGGCCTCATGGATCAAGCTCAGATCATTAGTCTTGTGTGGCAAGAGTTTATGTGCTGTGCCATCTCACTGGCCCCAGTCATTATCTTAGAGCCATTGGCATTGGCGTTTATTTCCCACTGCATGGCAGACGGATAGGGCCAGTGTTTATAGACTCATTCTATATGTAGATAATGGAGACCCATTGATGTCTTCCTGATAGGATCAGTCAGAAAGTCATAGTGGAGACACAGACACAGTCTCTTTGGATCCAGTGTTTGCTGTTATGCCAGTGTTTTCCAGAACACATCTCTTTCCATGTAGTTGGTATGAAGAAGACATTCTGGAGTCACATGTGTTTGAGAAACTCCACATGACCCGAGCTTAAGAAGGCCTTCTGTGTTTGTTATGAATCCCCAAGTAGGGATTAAAGTCCGATAAGTTTTCCAAACATTTTGGATGCCAGCTCATTTTAAGGTTCTCATCAAAGAGGCTCTTAGAACTCATGCTTCTCCGATTGGCTTCTGGAAAACCCTTCACTGAGCAAAACCACAAACTACAGAGAGGTCATTCAGGGAAGAAATACCAACCTGAAGCCCTGGATTAGACAGAGCATGGGTTCTGACCAGGCCTCGACCCAGTGAAGTGACAAATGACAGGACCTGTCACATCCCAGGCCTGAGTTCAGACAAACTCTCCGCACATAACTGCCTCTGCTTTTTGCCTTCTAAGAAGAATTGCTAATCTGATTGGTCACAGTCCAAATGGAAGATTGGCCTTTTTCTCTAATAACTTCTTCAGTGGAGGACATAGTTTCTGGCTGCAATGCAACATACAGTTTGGTTGAAGTTCATATTTCATGAAGAAACACTTCTTTTTATGATGTCAAGTGCAGGCTATTATATTGGAGTCAATCAAAGAGCTTCTGGAGAGACATTTTGGAAATGTTTTGGAGGCATTACAACTGGGAGTCCAGGGATGTCTATGCCCTAACTATGAACATTTCACATCCCTACAGGACTTTGCAGTGAGGATGCTCAGGAAACAGTACCATCATCTGCTTGTCAATTAAAATTCATATTACTGGTGGTGACACAAGTGTTCCCAAACTCTAACAATGGCTTCTTTGACAAACCAGATTGGAGGCCACAGTTGAGGCCCACAGACTAAGGGAGGCCTTCACCTCACCCTCATCACCAAACCCCGAGCACCGCCCACGAACTCATGGGCTTGTGAGAATCTAGAGCCTAATACTGTGACTGACCCCCAAGGGATTCTGATTCAATTTAATGAAGAAGTCTTGAGCTTCTGCAGTTCCGTACCTTAAGTATGAAGCCCTTCCTCCAGACCCACCACTGAGACCTGTGTTCTGGTTCTGGAGGTGTGTCTCCAGGGTCGTGATGGAGAACTGTTGGGTAGGAAGGAAGAATGAGTGAAGAGGAAAGGAGTCCTACCCAGCAGCTGGAGTACATGGAGAAGTCAGTTGTGTTCGTTACTTTCATGTTGCTATGACAAAACGCCTGACAAAAGTGACTTGATTAAGAAATGTTTATTCTGTCTCAACAGTGTAGGGTCACAGTCAGTCATGGCAGATCAGGCATGGGGGCAGGATCTTGTGGCAGCTGGTGACACTGTGTCCACAATCAAGAAACAGAGAGAGTTGGCCGATGCTGGTGTCCATTTCTCCCTTTTGTTTGGTCAGGAACCCCCATGGAATGGTGCTACCCACACTCAGGGTGGGTCTTCCCTACTATGTTAAAGTTCCCTGGAAAAACTCTCACTGACACAGCCAGAGGTGTGTTTCCATGGTGATGCTAAATCCATGTGAGTTGACAATAAAGATTCACTAGCATGCCACGGGGCCTCTTACTTTTTTTATTGGGAACTTGTGTTTCACAGAGAAAAATTGCCACTCTGTCCCCTTATGATGCTCAAGATGGTGGAAACGCTCATGATGACAGAGTCTGAGCTACTGAAATGGCATCCCAGGTTGCATTCTAATGTGCACCTGCCTTCTTCCCACTTCCTCCGGAGCAACACTGAGGTGTTATCTCAGTTTCATTCCCTGCTGTTTCCTTTCAGCATCCACAAGCTCAGGGTGGGGTTCTGGGTTCCCGGCTCCCACAATTACATACAGGGCTTTTCCTGGTTTTCTTTTTTCTTTTTTTTTTTTTTCCGTTTTTTAAGCAACTGGGTCAGAAAGCATAGCAGATTTTGAAGGGATGGAATGACCAAAAGACACTTCTCCTGGGATTTGAACAAGCCTTGCTTAATTAAGATTGCTACAGGGAGGCTCTTGATTTTTCTAACAAACGCGTATCTCGCAAGACGCTAAGCAGTAAACAAGTTCTAATAAGCAATCAACAGGCAGCGTTCCCAGCAGTCACTTTTGGAAGGTCAGGGTCTTGGGCTTATTTTTCCATTATTAAATTGGGCAGGGGTTGGGGTGTTGGTGCAGGGAGAAGCTGGAAATTACTGCCAGGGCCAATCGGTTCCACTCAAAATGCCCCAAACAGCACTCTTTTTCCCTGCCCTGGAAATTATGTGGCTCACTCCACCCTTCTAAATTACACTGCCCTGATATACTTTATTTTCCAACTAAATATACAGAATGGAGATATTACCTGATAGTGTGACCTGAGCTGCTTTTGGCCAGTCTCATGGTTTTTTCCACTAACAGAACAAGATTCTGGATGATGGGGCTTTTAGAATCAACAGCCAGCATGGCTTTGTCCTGTGTGAAAAGTGTGTTGCCAGCTTCTTGTACCTCATACCAGAGATGAGCCCCAGGGGCTGTGGCTGTAGCCTGGACGTAGCTTTGCACAAATCACAGCCAAAGAAGGGGCGTATACATGGATCACATTTGAATTTTGTCCAATTGTGTGTCTCTCTCCCTCTGTGCCTTCATAAATAATCCAGAGCCTGCAACAGAGGAAAAAGAGATGGAGAAGTCAGTTCCCAAGCTTAAAGTAATCACCACCTGGGTGTGGAAACAGCAGCCAATGGCCTTGAGAGCTGGCTATGATTTGGGTCTGGGTGGGCTTCCTAAGAAACCCACCCTCAAAGAGCCCTAACTGGCCCTACTCGATGAAATGAAAACATCCAATTCTGAAAGGAAGTCTCAAGAAAGGCAATCATTTGTTTCCAGCTGGTACAATTGTTTAATAAAATGCCTGCTGGGTTTCCAGAAGTAATATTTTGCCTCTCTTCAGCAGCAATGAAAATTACCCCAATGTGGAGGTGACGGTGGGGTAACTCTGTATGTAACACAGTATTCTGTTACTGTATGTATGTATCTAACATAGTATTCTCAACTTGAAGTGTAAGATGCTCAGAGACAGTTATTTGTTCTGTGACGGTTTGAGGGAAAAGTTTCAGAGACACATAGTAAACGGGAGAAGAAAAAAAAGAATCCCAGCAGAAGGCCGAAGCCATTCTGCTATTGTAATAATTATTCTTCTAATGTTTTAATCAAAGGCAGCAGCCTGTCTCTCCCCTCATCTATATTCAAGCCACCACACTTTGTAGGTGTTAATCTCCACGCCTCCAGGCTGTTAGGAGGGAGAGGAAATTGGCAGTCCCTGAACTACAGAAGCCGGAGGAGAACAGTACCTGGCACTGCCCTTAATTATCTCGATTATGCTAATACATGTTGTTTGTCTACAGCTAGGAGAAGACAGCAACCGGGAGGCAAGCTGAGGGGTTGCTTTTTAGGAAGGTTTGGCCAATGAAGGTTTAATAATTAAGAAAAAATAAAAGTAAAGATGGATTTCATCTTTAGCAGAATGAAAGAACGAACTAAAGACTCTATCTTGATAACCGCAGCCAGCATGTGCTTTCTTAATCGCTTGCCCAACATCACTGAGCAAACAGATACTTCCAGTATAAATGAAACATACACATATTAGACACAACAGGCAATACAGGCGGGTGCAAAGTATTTACTTTCCAGGAGCTCAATAATTACATAAAAATTAAACTAGATAAGATGAAAAATTGGTGTCACATTTATTCAAATTCAATGGAAATACATTTTGAGCTATCTATCCATGCAAAAGATAATGATGCTATTTAGCATTCACAGCCCCAACACGAATCATTTTCAGAACGGAATGCAAATATGTGAGTCTCTATTTGGTTTTGCTGTTGTTGTTGTTATTGTTTTCATTTCAATGTCAAAGTAATTAACCCTCTAACAAACAAACAAACAAACACACCCCCTCCCAAACAACAAAACAAAATCCTTAAAGGGTGTATTTGAGCTCATAGTTTGAGGGGTATAGCGCTCACGGACGTGAGAGGTAAGTAAACACATTATATCCACAGCTCTGCTTCCTTTCTCGGTTTGAATCCGCCCAGAACTCCTCGTTATCCACATTCCGGGTAAGTCTTCCTCCTTCCCTTAAACCTTTCTACAAACATCCAGGTAGACATGCCCGGAAGTGTCTCTCCTTGGTGCTTCAGTGAAGCTTGCAAAGATGAATAAGGATCAGAGTTGGGCCAGTTTTCTAGTTCCAGCTCAAACAATCCAGGCTTGATCCAGCCTAAGCTACCCAGCTAGAGACTAACCAGTAGTTATTGAGGCCTCCCTAATCTCACACATGCAGGGTGTATCACTGTATCTGGGACAGAAGAGGAGAGCCTGTACAATTTTTTTTTTCCAGCCTTGTCTGGGGGTTGCTAGGCCCTGTGGCGGCTATCTGAAAGGCAAGCTTTTCTCTGACTATGCCCTGAGCTACACACAGCCCAGTCATGCTGGGATAGGAAGCAAGCAGGGATTTGTGGGAATGTCCAGGCTTTGAACAATCTTCTGTCTGCTGAGTTAATGCCAATCAGGCTGTTTGGGTTCAGCAGCCTGTTTCATGTGCCTCTGTGCTGTGGCTTACTGGAGAGCCGAGAGGAAACAGGGGGAAGGGGGCCTCTCTGTGGAGATATAGGCAGACTAGCATTATTCCCAAGGCACCAGAAGAACTGGAGCCTTCTTCCTGAAGGCTAGAGGGCCTCCAACACCAAGGGTGGAACAACTCGAGACCTGGTAACTGTAATCAAAGGCAGGAGTTTCTACCTGGTTCTTCCACTGAGCAGCCAGGTGATGTAAATAAACCTCTACTCACTAAGTGGCTGAACTAGGCAGGACTTTTCACTAGGTACACGAGTTAGTAGGTCACTAGGCCAAGTTTCTTACCTGTTTGATGGAGCTAACACAACATTCTCTTTCATTTGGGTTATTTTATGAAAGTTAAGCAAACAAAAAACCAAAGGCACAAAAAAACAAAAACAAAGATTTTAGAACATATTATGAGCACTCAATGTTGTATCTTTATTTTTTTTCAGGAAGAGAAAAACACAGCACCCTAAAAATTTTTTTTTGCAGTCCACAGTTCACCCAAGATGCTATACTGGAGTGTGGCCTATGACCTTCATCATATATTGGAACTTAACTCCACAGGAAAAAAAGAATTATCTCTTTGAATTATTTTTTAAAATTCTGATTAAAAATGAAACCAGTCGTGGGGGGGGGGGATATTCGAGGGTGGGGAGGTGAGGTATGGGGGAGGGTGGGTGGGGGTACACCAACGTGGAGACAGGAGGAAGGAGGAAGGAATAGTGAGTTCCTGGGAGGGAGGGGGGGAAATGGGGTAAGGAGAGAACATCTGAAATGTAAATAAAATTTCCAATAAAAAAAAAAAAAATGAAACCAGATCATTGTATGGCCAGCCCTCCAAATCCACAGGCTTCACTTTCACAGAGTCAACTAAAGGCAGATTGAAAATATTTGAAAAAAAAAACAAACCAAACCAACAAACAACTGAACCTCTGCGGACCAAGTATGGGCTTTTTATTGAAGTTCCCTAAATAATGCAGCACGAGTGCTGTCTGTCCCACATCTGTATTGCATTCTGAGTAACCTATGCATAATTTAAAGTATGTTCGAGGATCTGTGTCATTTATATACAAATACCATGCTACTTCACACAGAGGGATTGTGAGCACCTGCAGAGTTTGCTATCTCATGTGGGCTGGCCTTGGAGTTTGGAAACAATTCTTCAACAACACCAAGGACTACGAAAAGAACAGACGGAATTTAGTTTACGTTGTTTGCACAGAGCTAGGACAGTGGGAGGGATGCTGTGCTCTGCAGTTGGTGTAGGGGACTGTACAGCAGGAGCTGAAGGACATGAGGTGGGGTCCCACTTCTCATGCTCTCCTTTTCTTCTGACTTTGCCTAGGGCAGAGCCCAGGGTAGCCGATCTCCTCTCAACAGTATTGTAACTGTCCGTACGATCGCCATATACAACAGTTTAGAAGACCCCTGAGATCATGTAACCATAGGTTTTTCTTTCTTTCTCTTTTGTATGTTTGTTTGGAAATAGGCCTGAGTAACTTCAACTTGAAAATCCTCCTGCCTCAGCCTCCTGAGTGCTGGGATTAGAGATGCGAGTTAATACACTAGATCTATTCTGGACCTATTTGTCTGATATCATTTACTTGTTCATTTTTGAAATGCTGGGAACCAAACACTTATGCCTGCTGGGCAGGCATGCTACTCTGATATGAGCTGGCTCTCTTGTTGACCGTATGGGATGTGGTGAGGTGTGTGGGGGGGAGGCGTCGAGGGCGGGGCAGGGACCCATGCTAACAACTGTAAGTTGCCTGTATACTTTGTAGTGAGGGAGGCTGGAGTTAAGGGGAAGGTTGGAGTTAAATAGCAGAGTCTGAAGCAGTGAGGAGGATGACTAAGAGGGCCTATGGCTGGGTATGAGGTAGCCAAGCTAGACAGATAAGAAAAAAACCAGGGCTCTGGGCCAATGACAGCAGGCCAGCTGGCTCCCCTGAAAGCCCTTGAGGAGTACATGCAAGGCACCATTGTCCTTTCTCTAGTCCAGCTTTTAATGCAGCTAATTGTTACAGACTGAACCATAAGGAAGGATGGCTTCTAACCAGAAGCTTCCATCTCACAGACAACCTCACAGACAGGAGGCCTAAATATGAGCTAACCAAGAAAGACTGCAGCCACATCTTGGGAACAAAGACAGCCTAATATAACCAACAGCACTTGGGACACCTACAAGGTCAGAGGCAGTGCTGCCAGCCAAGGGCCAAGAGACTGACAGCTAGCAGACAGTCAAGGTCAAAGCAGGAGACAGAGATGGACAGAGGGAGATTCGACTACCTCTAACTGTGTGGGCAGCACATGACATGAACAGTATGTGAGCAACTCTCTGGTTGGGCCAGAGGGATATGGGTAGAAGTCAGCCCTCCATTGGGTTGGCTCATGATGGCCCAAAGAATTAGCCAATCACAGTAGAGATTACTTCAGTCCAATTTCTGCCACAATCCTCTAAATACCCCAAAACTATAGAGGCCTAAGGCTTTTATCTCCTTTGAAACCCACTCCACAAGAATTTCTCTTTTTCTTAATTTCTTTTTTAAAATCATAGCTAAAACATATTATTTGGCATAACTTAAACATGTCAGAAAATTCTCATAAATGAAACAGCAAAAAAAAAAAAAAAAGAAGGAAAATTCTATATCTTAACTTCTTAAATGTATACATGCTTTATACCTAATGCTGTTTCTACAAAACAGTATTTCTAGTTTTTTAAAGTAAACTGTATTCCTAATTTCCTGTCATACCTCCTATGCAAAGCTTTTGCTGGTGTTCCCCAGAAACAGACCTGAGCCTGGAATCCGAGCAGAGATTCTTTCTACCAAAATGTGATTTGTAACTATACTTTCACCTGTACTCAAACTTGTTGCATAGCTGAGAATGTCCTTGAATTTTTGATGACCTTCTTCTGCCTCCCAAGTAATGAGATTATAGGTGTGTACCACCATACTTAATTTATGTAGTTTTGGCTTCAGTGTGTGTAGAAGGCCTCAGGTGCCCTCAGAAGCCAGAAGCATTGGATACCCTGCAGCTAGGGTTACAGGCCATCATGAGCCTCCTGAGATAAGTATTGGGAACTGAACTCAGATCTTCTGCTAAAGCTAGACAGCAGTTTGAGTGAGAAATGTCCCTCATAGGCTCAAGTATCTGAATACCTAGTCCTCAATAGAAACACCTAACTATTTGGGAGGCTATGGGACGTTTAGAATGTGGAAGTTTACTGGAGGAAGTATGTCACCAAGGATCAAGCTTTGAAATGTCTAACTTCAGCATCCTTCCTGTCTACTCTCTCAGCTTTCTGCCTGCAGTTGGAAACTTCATTTCTCAGCTTCCTTCTCCAGGCACCCACTGCCACACTTTCCCTGCCATTATGGACTCTTATCCCTCTAGAACCATAAGCCAAAATAAAGTCTTTCTTCCATAAGTTGCTTTAGTCGTGGTCTTTTACCATAGTGAATAAGCATGAAAGCAGTGTGAGTTCTTAATGATGGCACCATCCCTCCAGCCCTGTGACTGAGTTTTTTTTTTTTTTTTTTTTTTTTTTAAAGTTATTTAGTACATGCTATTGTCAAGCTTTTTTTTTTTTTTTCTGAATATTTATTCTCCTAAACTAGACTCATTAGTGCCTGCAGTATTTACACCAAAGCTTCTCTGTGTTGGTGGCCAATGAAAACAGCAATCACCATAAAGTTAATAAGGACTATCAATGACCTTCTCTGCTGACAGGCCATGGGATGCAGGGGTGGGGGGAGGTGATTTGATTTGCTGTCAATTATTTACCAAGATTGAGCCATAGTGCTTTCATTAAGTGAGGGAGGATTAGATAGGGTTGAGAAGAAACTGGGAACAGATTTCCATCTTGGGGCTCAAACCCAAACTGTACATATTTACATGTAGCCCAATCTTCTGCTCTATGCCTTGACCTTCCTGCAGACCCTAGCTACAGTGGGGAGACTCCACCCATCCCAGTTGCTCCACTTCTTCTCTAAGAAGCATTAGGACTGTGGATTAGAGGAAGATTCAAACCCAATGTGAAAGCAGGAGAAAACAACGGGGTCTAGTGACTGCAACTTCCTATTCGGGGCGACAAAATGATATTTAGGTTTAGGCATAGGAAGGATGGGCAGGAGGCAAGAAAGATGCGTTATTAAATAGTCCTGATTGTGGTGTGGTGTTCTTGATGATTGTCTTAGCTCCAGTTCTTCAAGATGATGTAATATATTATTAATCTCTAAATTATAGGCATGGGCCATGGTGTAGGGACAATCTATTCCCACAAGATCTAGACCGGGGTAGACATTTCCACTATAGATGATCATTCTCATGGGGGGGGCAGGAGTAAACTGGGGGGTGAACTGTCCTACTGGCTCATCGTTGCTCGGAGGTAGCTTTAGCTCCTTGTCACAAAAATGTTGATGGATAGGTCCGTCTGTTCCCGAAATTCAAGGTGACTCAGGAGGAGAGATGATTGATTACTCATGCTCGTGCCTTCATCCCTGATAGGTGACAGGACACCTGAGGTAGATGGAGTCAAGCAGAAATCTGAGCCAAAGCAAAGGAGACAGACTCACCCTAAAGGTGGAAATATCAGTCTTTTATCCTCCTCATTTTAATTACCTGGGTGTCCCAAGTGAGGAGTCTGTATTCTCCAGCAAAAGTCGCTTCCGAGTGTCTGCTCCACTGCTGTAGCAGATATGGGCGCAAAGACAATAGCCGAAGGCTTCTGCTTAGTGAATATAAACTTTCACTTCTTTCCTTTTCCAGTCCTTTCACTGTGAACTGTGAGAGACTGGGCTATAGAGACCAGTATGAAAAGAATGCTAGTCGATAAGCCTTGTCTCATCATGTTTTTCTCTACACATAAGAGCTGGCCAGCACATGGGCTATCTTGGGCCAAGTATCAATGCCTGCAAAGTGTTCTAGGAACTGACAATTTTTTTTGTACCCTCTTTTGTAACTTGCCTTCAACAGCATACATGCCCATCAGGGGACTTTCCCCTTCATGTTCGGCAGTTAGCATTGAGTCTCCTTGGCAGGCCCCCAGTAACTGCAGAATCTCACACCTGCCAGTGCTGGAAAGTTCTGGAAACAGAGACTCTGTGCCAGACATTCCTTTGGAGCAATTCACCTCATCCTGCGCCTCATCCTGGCCATTAGATGAGCCAACAATTTCTTGAACTTGGTGAAACTTTCGGCTGCAGTGGTGTACAGTGGGGATGTTTGAGAGCTAACGTGAGTGTTGACCCCAAAGGCTTCTCACCAGCGCTGTCGCTGGCTCTCTCAGCAGCCTCATGTTAGCACTTCATCTGCAACATCCTAAAGCACCCTCTCACGCTCCCCATTTGTCTTTTATGACAACTGAAAAGCTGAAAGGACAAGTGACATGCCTGGGTATTTACATCATGCCAGACTCTACGCAAGGCCTTTTGCTCTGTCTATCCCCCACGATCCTTACTCCCCACAACTGAGGCAAATGAAGAAAAAGTTCCCATCACACAGATGAAAACTGCAAGGCCAGAGAGCAGAATTGAAAGTTAATTCCTTTTCTTGCCAACATATAAAATATTCAAGTAATATTTCACACTAAGAACAATAGCTGGTAATTGCTGTGTATATGTGGCATGGGTATGTGTGTGTGTATGTGTGTGTGTATGTGCATGTGTGTATGCATGCTCACGTGTGTGTGTGCATATGGAGGCCAGAGGTGGATGTCAAGTATCTTTCTTGATCACTCTCCATGTTTGCTAGGCTGGGTCTCTCTCTGAACTCAGAGCTTCTGATTTGGCTAGTCTAGTTAGCCGTTCTGCTCTAGGGATCCTGATTCTGCCTCCCAAGTGCTGAGATGAAAAGCAGGCCACTTAGTCCATACCAGCTTTTATATAGGTCAACACACGGGAAGCCGAACTTGAATCTTCCTATGTGCACTGCAAATGCTTCATCCACGGAGCCATCCCCCAACTCCCATTATTTATGCTTTTGAAGGCCCCTTTGGTGCAGGCCAAGGATACTGCACATTGAAAGTAGAGGAGAGTTTTTGCTTAGAACGTCTTAAACACAAACACCCTCCACCTTCCCTGGAGTGTTTGATATGTTCTACTAAAACTCTTTATTATTTGTGCTGGAGAGATGTATCAGTAGTTAAGAGAACCGGCAGCTTTTCCAGGGGATTTGGGTTCGATTCCCAGGACCCACATGGTGTCTCACAACTGCTTGTCACTCCAGCCTCGGCTCTTCATTTGAGTTCTTTGTTTCTAGTTTAAAAATTTTAAATGACATTTATTTATTGGTATTGGGAGTGACAGCATGTGTGCCACAACTTGTATGTGGAGGTCAAAGGGCAACTTGCAGGAATCTGTCCTTTTCTTCCACCATGTGGGCCCCAGAGATTGAAATCAGGCCATCAGACTTGGCAACAAGCTCCTTTCCATGACGAGTCATCCCTCTGGCCTTGCTTCTAGTATTTTACCACCATGAATGAAGCTTTATAACAAACAACATTGAATGCCTGTCTTTAAAACATTGTTTCTATATGGAGTAAAACATATAGAGTACTGAGTAAAAGTGTTTTTCCTATTGTTTTAATGTGAATCAATTCCTTTCCTAAAGGGCTGTATCCATGGTTCCCTTTAAGGCTCAGCATGGATACCATACACTGAAAGTAGAGAAGGGTTTCTTCTGCAAGGCTCTTTTACTGCCTATTCACTCATTCTTGTTTGTAGAGCTGATGGGTTATAAGTGGCATTTTATCCTTGCTATCATCTGCATTTTCATTACTATCTCAGCAACTGAGCATCTTTTCAACATGTGTCTTGAAGATTTGAATTGGCTTTCTATTGAACTCCCTGAACTCATTTCATTATTTCTCTCCATAAACTCCACCAGGGCAAGTGCCAGAGGAACTGTTACTGCAGTTATTTCTGCCTGTAATTGTGACTGGCAAATGCGAACACTCAATAAAATATGGTTTAACAGGGCTGGAAGACAGCTCAGTGGTACAAGGGGCTTGTCATGCAAGCATGACGATGTCAAAGTTGACTAGGTATGGCCGCCACACGTGTCGTCACAGTGCTTAGGCACAGACAGGGGAACCCAGGTACAATGTGGTTGACTAGAAGAAATAGCCAGCTCTGCTTCACTGAGAGCCCCTGCCTCTGTAAATAAAATGGAAAGTGATTGCAGAAGGGATCCGATGCCAACCTCTGGCCTCCACACACACGTGCACACATGTACACTTACACCTGTACTCAGATGTACTCACACACGTGCACACAATGGTTAAAAACACAAGCTTTCTTCAAAAGCGGTTAGTGAATGAATGGATTTCCTTCAACCCCTGGAAATTCTCCTCTGAGGAACTATATTAAAGACATACCAATGGCTGTATGCATAGAATTATCCAAGGAAAGAGTCGTTGAAGCATTGTTCCCGAGTGAAAAATGGTAAAGACTTCATCAGTGATGCCGTGGAACTCAGATAAAGACACCAGGTCCAGGAAGAGATTAAGAATAATCACTCTAACAGCTAACTATCATTTAGGAGATGCTGTTGAGCAAGGGGTTAAAAGTGTATATAAATTCTATTGTTTAGTCCTTCAACAGACATAGGATACCCCCAAAAGGTCATTAAATGCTATACAAATGTCCTAGTTACTCAAGGAAATGCCCCCAAAGCATGGGTCATTGGAGCAGCACACATCGGATGTCACTAGTAGTTTGTTTGCATCAATTAAAAACTATAGATAATTCTTCTTAGTTTATACTATTTACACCGAATAAATCCTAAATCCAGCATATGGGGTGTGTGTGTGTGTGTGTGTGTATGGTGTGTATGTATATACATATACATACATATGAGGAATGTAAAAAATAACTCTCTTCTAACATTGCACAAAGTCTACTGGTTTCTCTTTGTTTTTAACAAACGTGCTATACAAGTACCAAGATAACCATAATGCATAGATTTAAATATTCTTGTCCCTAACTGAATCTGAGCACTTTTGAACTGCTAAGGACTTCACATCTGCAAAGTAGAACTCCAATGCATTATACAGGTTTTGTGCTTTAAATTTCTAGTACATATCTAATGACTCAGATATTAAAGTTTGTATGAACTTAAAAAAATAAAAAACTTGCCTTTAGTTTTATCACTTTGTATACTTTTGAAATAAAAATCAAGAAAGCATTTCTATGAATACCATGAATATATATTATTAGTGTAAACACATATATAAATATATACACATATTTGAGAACTCTGCTTATACACATGCAT